>CM035421.1:165573910-165578910 GCA_020310875.1 Ceratopteris richardii
CAATATTTTATGTTTTCTTGTGTCGGATATATTTCTGAACTATTTAGATATGTTTTTGTTTGTTTTAGATATATTTCCTTCTACTTTGGTGGAAGAGCAACCACTTCATAGTCTTACAGGTACTTTCCAGGCATTGCATGCAGATGTTGGTCCACTAGTCTTTCCAGAAATATCTCCTGTTCAACTTTACCATGATAGAGTTTTCTTTTACACACATAGATATGTTCTATCCTCTACAATGAATGGTTTTGGAAGGTTAGAGAGAATTGAAGTACATTCTCTTATCAGCTTGGAGTGGCCAAAACCTGATATATGGTCTGTATCATCTTTGAAGCAGAAGATGGTAATGGATATACATAACTCTTTGAAATTCACAAAAGTGTCTAGGTCTGTAGGTTTGCAGTGGTCTTTTCCCATTCATTGTTTTGTATATTTATTCCAAGCATTCTCATTCCAAGAGACATCCACCATGTTCATGTGTAAAGATATCACATATGAGCAAGTCGAAAGTCTTCTTGGTGAAGATTGGGGTTTGATAGAATGAATTGCAAAAGGTGATAAACATCTTTGTAAAATAGGTGGAACAGGTATAGGATTTCGATATTTGAAACAAAGTACTTCATTATAAATCAAATTCTACTATGATTGTTGGATGTGCAAACTTGGCAAGTGGATACCATTTCAAAGTTCAGAGGGATCTTTACATTCATTTGAAATAAAGCTTAGATTGCCCAATAATGAAACAGAAACTATTTTAGTGAATAATCATTGGACCTTCGCTAATCTGAGAGAACACTTGATGATTATGGGGTTTGAAGGACTAACTCAATCCAAATTCAAAATTCAAGGACATAAGGTGAGAAATGTTTCGTGCTTTTGTTAAAGTAATCTTTTCATTATTGTTTATTTTACTTTAATGACTTCAATTTCTTGCAAATTGATTACAGGTGGGCAGAAGAATGGAATACAAAATGAAAGTATGGAACAGAACTCTCATTGTCATAGTTCTTTTGCAACCTGATAATCACTTCTTGGGCCCTAGTCATTGTATCTCATGGTTTTTGCACTTTCAAGAACCTTGTAGAAAGTAGGACAATCGATTCATGTTAGATATTGTATATACCTTCTTCTCTGATCCCTTCTCTCCTACTAAGATATCTAAAAATCCTCTTGATCTAGAATTAGTCTAGAAATACTTTACATCATGGATGAGCATCGCAAATTTTGTGATGCGTTCTTGCATTTGCAAGCACTTCAAGTTGTAAAATCATTGATACCAATAATTTGTAAATTTAATAAGATTTGATATTTGTAATGAAAACATGTCTACTCTCACATTTTTGTAGTCTACAACTATGCATTTTTAATTTCTCTTGGTGATTATTCAATTTTTGCTTTTATATAGAGTATGTTCAAGTTCACAATAATTGACATTTTATTGGTTCATTTTCTCAATAGATGATCATTTATGAAGTTTGCAATTACAAAGGATATAACTAAAAAAGGCCATTCATGTTAGATATACTCAATACTTACTCCTCAAGTACCACAAATGGTCCATGGTGCTCTAAGTTATAAGGCCCCCATTATGAGGAGAAACCACTTTGAGAGTACAAACATCCATGGAACCTTAACTTCTAAGCTAGATGAGTTTTATATATGAAAATGTATGGTAATAAATGGTCTTTGTGAGGCATAAAAGTTTTGCCAATTTGAAGGCCATTCAAGCTGAAAATAAAGGCCCTCTGGTGCCATGGCCCTCTGGTGCCATGGAATTTCCCCATAGAACCTTAATGGGAGGAGTTCAAAGGGTGATTTCTGCCTTATGTGGGGTATATAGGCACAACAAGAAGAAACGCGGGATAGGCCTATCCCGCGTTTCTGTGGCTGCCCCTTTTCTGGTGCTTTTTGAGGTTACCAAGGCTCTAGATGTCATAATTAGATAAATAAACAGTCAATCTTAGGGTTTTTGTATGTTCCGGATGTGATGGTAGCATCTATTTCTCCAAAATCTAAACCATTCATGAGATATAAACATTTTCATAAAATTTATGGTTTTACAATGGTTTCCTTTGTGTTTATGACATCACCTACCTCTCAAAGCGATAAGTTCCACGGGAAGTAGCTAAGTAACTGTGAGATTTTTTGGAAATTGAATCTTCATAGTTATTGTTCTTTTTAGAGTTCTTTATATGTTGTACTAGAACACGATGATGATGGATTTCCATGGTTGTACTAGAAAGGGTTTGTAGTATATCTAGCCAAAGAATCAAGGGCATGATTCTCATGATGGATACTACTCCTTTTCTGACTCAGATGATGATCTTTTGATGTGGAATGGTGATCATGGAAGTCTTAAACCTAGCTTGTATCTTCTTCATAGGACATTTGAAGATGATGTGGTTAGTGACAATACAACTCCTTTCTTTCAAATTTTAGGTTCATGGACCTTATTATATGCACAACATAGTTGAACAATGCAAATACTAGTTTTGATTCTAAGGGATTTGTTTTGCACACATACCATCTTTACGCAAGTGAATACAATCATGAACATATGATATAGATCAATGTGGACTTGAGCATGTGTAAGAAAGATGATGAAAAGTAGATTATCATAATGGAAATGTGATTTTACAAAATGTATCTCTTCAACAAGAATGATTACATAATCATGTATGGTCCCATCTAGTTTCTTTGGTTGTATGGTCATCATCTTCACATGAGCTACACACAAGTCAATATCTTTCCAAATAGAAGTAAGGAATGCATCTCCTATCCAAAGTCTAGTGCATTAACTTTGAATCACTAAGGATCGATAACGTTTGCTCACTTTTTTGTTGCTTTTGCATTAGGAGAAACTTTAGGTTGTGCTACATATGATCTATGATGTGGTTGGTAGTTCTTATTCATTTTACATCTATGCCTTGATTGACATTGTGACACAATTTATGGCATATGTTTCTTTTCTCATATGTGGGTAGTGTTCTTTGACCTTATAGTAGTGACTTTATGGCCTCTACTTGATATGATGTTGGAATATGCATATGTTTCATGATGATTCCTTGAAGCTCTCCTTTTTGGATGACTTGGAATGGTTACTTCATGCATGTTTCATCAGCCATGTTCCATTTGGAGGTAGATTGAGTTCAAATGGTTCATCACCAATGATTAGTGGATCTATTATTCCCCTTTGTGCATGTCCTTAGAATCTTTTTATGAATGGTCACATCTATGGCAGTTGATCTTCATCATGCTCACAAGAATGATTCTATGGATGAGGGTATGAACTATTTTGATATTCTTAATCGACTTCACTCTGTCATATTGAGCCACTCTATGATTGTATGGTGACCTTTGTTGCATGTAGACCACTCCATCCTCTGTGATGGAGCTTCATCCAAGGTGGTCATTATGTACCTTGAGCATGGATAGGATATACCACAAAAACTTGTTAGTATAAAATAATCAATGATGCCTCTTATGTAACTTGAGTTCCAAGTTGAACCCTAAAACACTTTTTGTGCATGACATTGATCATGATGCAAAGGACAATGTTGTGTTGTAATTTCATGAAAACATTTCTAATAGTCAAACTCTTGCAAAAGTTGTTTGAAGAAAAGCAAGTGAGTATTATTCCAACTAGTCAACATGCATAGAACCACTAATATGACATGTACTTTTTAAGAAATTACTAGTAGATCTATAGTGGGACTTTTCCATCACTACTATACTAGAATCTTGACTGATAAAAATCGATACATCAAAATTCTCCATAGGACAATACAACATGTAGTATTTCAATGAATAAAATGAGCACAATTTAAAGAAACAAACAACATCTGAATGTAGAATGTACCTTACCTTTCACTATTCCAAGTCATTGATGATTAGTAGCTTTAATATGAATTTGAGCCTATCACGACAACATGTAGAAAAAAAAGATAAACATATATAAAATCAAATTCAAAAGGGATATAAAAAGAAAATTAGTAGAGGTAGATTTTATTCTAGAAGAAGAACATTGATTTTTGAAGCCTCTATAGATTAAAAATTTATTTATTTATTGTTTTGTACAAACAGAAGCATATGTATATGAGTTCTTCATAAACTAAGGATATGATTTCTTCATTGACTCCTTAGTCATCGTTGCATGCTAAACATACCTAGGCATATTTTCTTTTATGTGTAAGTACTATGTGGCAATATCAATCATGTCCTCTTTATAATTCATGTTCTTAATGAATAACTTCTATAATCATGGAGAAATGCTTCCACACACATTTTCCTATCCATACTGTGTAATATCGGTGTCATTCTTTTGAAAAGAAGGAGAAGTAAGAGAAACAATTAACAATTTAAAGTGCTTCTTTGGTGTTGATGAAGCACTTATTTCTTACATGAATTACCTATGCAAAGGAAATATTGGTTTAATTCTGTTGCAAATATGAGAATCAAGAAAAATATATACCTCATTAGAAGAATATGGTGTCTGTGTCCTCCCACTCCACATGAAAGAGCTTCCAACGATGGTATTGTGTGCTTTTCCTCCTGAAAAATAGTAGATGAATACTAGAAAGTAAAATGAATAGTACATCTTTGATCACAAAGAAAGACTGAACGACCTACTTGGACATGAATATTGTCATCCCATGGGAGAAAAATTTCTTTGTGAGTGATTCTATTATTGTTACATCTTCTCCTTGGAGGAAATTGTTCGAGTACCCCATGGCTGCTAGAATTCAAGAGGTAAGAGAGAGAAAGATAGAAGAGAATCAAAATAACATGTATAATGGACTAAGAAGTATCTGTACATAGAGAAAATTACTTTTTTGATATGTGTATGGGTCAGAGTGAGGTTTTCCATTCTACGTGAGTGAAAATGATAAAAATTTGAAAAACTCATTTTTTGAGGTAGGGAAAGTTATGAGTTTGATGATGTGACACTTTACTTTTGGAGCAGTTTGAAAAAAGAACTATTTTGAGTGATTTTATTAAAA
>CM035421.1:165591410-165653910 GCA_020310875.1 Ceratopteris richardii
TCCCAATGATAGAAAAACTTAAAGGAAAAGAGAAAGCCTTTCATTGGGGAGACAAACAAAAGCAAAGTATGGAGAAGTTGAAAGAAGCAATTGCTACAGCTCCACTTTTGCACATAGCAGATCCCAATAAACCCTTTGTGGTTGAGACTGACATGAGTCATTTTTCTATAGGAGTGGTTTTAGTTCAGGATGGTCGATCAATGACTTTTGAGAGAAAGAAACTAGAACCTCCTCAAAAGAATTACTTCATCTATGAGAAGGAGTTATATGCAATTGTCCATGCTTTGAAGAAGTGGTGTCATTACCTATATGGTCCCAAAGTTATGATAGTTAAGGCCCAATGGGGAGGGACCCTTTAGGAGTTTGATTATGAGCTTAGGTGTAGGAAGAGAAAGTTTAATGTAGTGGCTAACTCGCTTAGCCACATGCCTATGCTCAATGGACTTAGTTTTACTCAAATTATTAGTGAGCTACTTGAGACCATTAGAGGGAAATGTAGGCTTGATCTTGCATATTCCAAGATTTGGGAATCCCTAGAGAAAGGGGGATCATGATATATGGATTTTCAATGAGGATGGAGTATGGATGGGTACTCAAGAAGGATTCAAGTGGAAGAATTACAGTATCCATGATAGGTATTTGTTATACAAAGGTAAGGTATGTTTTCCTAAAGACCTTCAGATGAGATAGCACATTTTGTATGAGTGTCAAGACATACCTAGTGCAGGACACCAAGGGGTTAACAAGATTTATGATCTTGTTAAGAGGAAATTTTACTGGCTTGGACTTCATAAGGACATCCTAGAGTATGTGCTTAAGTGCACAAAATGCCAAGCCAATAAAGCTAAAAGATTGAGGATTGGGGACTGATCCACCTATTGGATATTCCCAATGGGAAGTGGGAGAGTATCTCCATGGATTTCAAAGTAGGATTACCTAAGACTTAGAGAGGGCATGACTCGGTGTGGGTAATTGTGGATAGATTAACCAAAATAGATATGTTCATTCCAACATGTAGTACAATGAAGACACTTGAGTTGGTTGGAATTTTTGTAGAGAACTTATATTGGTTATATGGTCTTCCTTTAGACATAGACTCGGATCAGATAGGAGATTTACTAGCCAATTCTGGAGAGCAATCTTCAAAAGGTTGGATACAAAACTTAGCATGAGCTATTCAATCTGTTCCACATGATCTTGAGAGCATACTACACACTCGATAGAAACGAACGAGGAGTCACTTATACAAAGAGTGTATAATAAAGTTGAAATATAACTCAGAAGATAGTGCTACATGGGAGTGGGTTAGTACCCTTCATAGATGATTTCCCAATTTTGGATTACCTTCCCAAGAGTCTTCTTAAGGGGAAGGATACGGGGAAACAACACGGAGATATGACCATGTACATTGGATACATGGGGATGTAGTGGAAGTATTACTCCATTTATTCTCTCTTACTTGAGAACCTTCCAATACCATTTTTGAGGACAAAAATGGAATTAAGGGGAGGGAAATGTTACATGAGAGTCTCCTAGGAAGACACAGTGTGAACCATCTCATAGGCTTATTAAGTTAGGCATACACATGAGTGCCATGTGGCACGTATATGTGATGCCACTTTGGATGCTCCTTTGTATGGTAAGTTTGAGGCACTAAGTGGGGGATTGTATGTGGTTGGGAGGTTCATCCTATGCACGCATCTCTATGTAATTGAGTTCCATGGTTTATGCCGGTGTTAAATCATCTACTTCGATCTTTGTGTTCATCGACCCCAAAAAAGGAGGGAAACATAGAGGTTCAACCCTATACACTTATATTTACTATTGTGGAAGCACCAACAACAAATATTCTGACATGGCTTTAGGAGATTTCCCATAATCAACCCTCCATAGAACACATGCAAGTGCAAGTTCTGAAGGTATTGGGTCACGAACATAAGAGGATTTCTGATTACAAGGTAATCATGGTCTAATTATATCTCAAATGAGATGAAATCATTCTTGGGAAATTCAATATGCATATTGAAACTTATATAGACAATCCGAAGGTTCCTAAGACCAAACGCCCATGGATAGATGAAAAGAATACCCTTTGTCTAGGAAAGAACCACAAAGGATAGGATTCGAATGTGACAGTAATGTGGAGAAGCACTATGAGACACATCATCCAAACTCTCCATTGATGATAAAAAAAATCCTAAAAGGGTATATAAACTCATTGTCTCATCTTATAACACATGATAAGAAAACAATATATTAACACATGCTATTATTCACAATTTAAATAATGAAAGGAAACATATACTCATTGACATTAAAAAAGATAACAAGTACAAAATAGAAAAGTCACATAATCTTAGGAAACTTCTACATAATATATTACAAAAGAAACAAGTCAAGGATTACTATTCTGCCCCATCATTTTGGCATCACCTAAAAGCATGGACCTTTGTGTTTTTGGCATTGAGCTTTGTATTTTTACTCGTTGAAGTTTAAATTCATTATCTCTCTCATGCATTCTTTATTGGCTTTGTATTTTTGCATTGTTCATTTCTTTAAATGCAAAAATCATTTGTGAGACCTCTTCCATCATGAGCTTTTACATATTATCAATAGAATTCCTTCATTATTGGCAAACTCTTTTTCCTTTGATGCCTTGGACATTAAAATACTTTGCATCCATGTCTATAGTGATCTTCTCTTGCATTGGTGGATCATCTTTTGATTCTTCATTACGAATTTCATGAGCATCACTATCACAAGCTCCTTCAAGTCCTATATGATCATAAGCAAAAAGTTTCCATGAACTTGGGATGTATCCTTTTATACTCTGCTTTTTGGGCTCCTTCTTGCGTTGTTTCTTCAACATCTCTATACAATTCCAAACTCAATCACTAGTAAAATCCACTAATTCTTCTTTATTGAAGGCATTTATTACATCATCCCAATCCTTTCTCCTAAATTGTCCTCACCTAATGCGAAAATAAACTTCTTCAAGACATGCTTCTTCAAGGACATCATATGGGCATGATCCCATACAACTCCTCTTCATTGTTTCCCTAAAAGATTATTTGATGATCCACCCTCTAAATGTTGTGTAGAATTAGAATATCATTGAGCACTCGTATGTGTTGCATCATCTTGTCTGTCAAAACATTCCACTAACATTTGCATGTACCAAAACTATTGATATGAAGGCACATATTCTTCCCTTTCTCCATTTAGAGATGGGATGTCAACATTATTCCTTCATGATATCACTTTACCTATCAGAAATGAAATGTAAACATATTGGTATCTAAGTTTATAATATAGAATATGAACTTGAGTTTATATAAACATGATTTCAAGTTATACAAATGGTGTTTATAACAAATACAAATATACCTTCAACTTCCTTAAATATCTATGTATCCATCGATCTGCCTACCCATCTATCTATCTACTTATATCTATATACCTATCTATTTGTCTATCTATCTATGCATCTAAGCATATATATCTATGTATCTATGTATCTATGTATCTATGTATCTACCTATCTATCTATCTATCTATCTATCTATCTATCTATCTATCCATCCATCTATCTATCCATCTATCTATCCATCCATCTATCCATCCATCCATCTATCTATCTATCTATCTATCTATCTATCTATCTATCTATCTATCTATCTATCTATCTATCCATCCATCTATCTATCCATCTATCTATCCATCTTTCTATCCATCTATCTATTTATCTATCTATCCGTCTATCTATCCGTCTATCTATCGGTCTACCTATCCATCTACCTATGTATGCATGTATGTATGTATGTATGTATGTATGTATGTATGTATGTATGTATGTATGTATGTATGTATGTATGTATGTATGTACGTATGTATGTATGTATGTATGTATGTGTGTGTATGCATGCATGCATGCATGTATGTATGTATGTATGTATGTATGTATGTATGTATGTATGTATGTATGTATGTATGTATATATATTGGACTTCTTCTTTGTGCATGACTCTCTCACTTGACCATTGAAGTGGAGCTTTTCAAACTCAGTGAATTTCTTCCTCAAGACTTGGGGTCATGACTTTGTGGCATCTTGGTTCACGACTTCCTCTCCCACCTCAAAGGTGCGATGTTTTGGAGGGATCATACCATGTTCTTTTGGTGTGACTTTTTCCAAGCATAAAATAGTAAATTGCATGATTATAATTGTGTGTCTTGAATTCGCCTTTTCTATGATTTCGTGGTAGCACAAAGGCATTGTTTTGGTGAGTTTCTCATAAACCTCAATTCGGAGACTTTCTCAAAAAGTGACCTCTTGGTAAACTTCTCAAGCTCATTTGCTGAATTTCTCCATAAAGTCGTCTTTTTCTCGACTTTATCTTGAAGTTGTTAGTTTGGTGACTATATCGAAACTATTATCCACGGGCCCAATCTCTCAAGCTCGTATGGTGACTTTCTCCATAAAGTCATCATGTTCTTGACTTTATCTTGAATCCGTGAATTTGGAAACTCTCTTTAAAAGTTTTATCGTTGGAAGCTTCAAGTGCCTCCTTACAACTCTTTAGAGTGTCTAACTCACAAGTTTTTCATGGCTCCTCTAGAGTTCCAAACTTGAAACATGCATTTTTTGCCCCTCTTCCGTTTTAGACTTTCGAGCTGTTATATTGCGATGTTTTCTCCACTCCTATCTTTTCATATCAAAGTCATATTCTCATTTTTAATTGACTTCTGTCTCTATGAGTTTCACAAGAAGTCTCCCTTTTGAATTCCTAAAGAAAGGTTCTTTTGGTTGAAGTATTTCATTAAAATCAGTGTGTTTATGACTTTTTGGCTTCAATAAAGGGATCTTGGTGTAAGGTTCTTCTTCTTCAACTTTAAGATGATCTTTTGGCTGCTCCATGTGGGTAGGAGAAAGGTTGGAGCAATGTGAGAAAGCCATAAGGTGGTAGCTGTGGGACTAAAGGCCTTGAAAAAGTAGTGTGTTTGTTATCATGATGGGAGTCTTGTGATACCATTGGTGTGAGGGTGCCACAAAGCAAATAATCATGTTTCGCAATGCTTTCAAAGTATGATTTGGCATAAAATTGTGGTTCAAAAAAAGTTGTGATTTAGCAAAAAATCATTAGGCATAAAATCGTGTCCTCGGAAAATAATGGGCAAAAAATCATGATTCTCTTGTCCAAGGCATTAGCAAACACATGGTTATGGTTGCTCCCAGTCATATCCCCAATGGTTACACCCCTAAAAGACATTGTGAAGTAGGAAAAGCTAAAAAAGAACATGCTTAATTGGCAAGCTCTTTGGTCCGAGGTCTCCATTGGAGTTACTCAGATCTTGCTCTGTAAGGAGTAGTTCTTGCATGGGTTCATTGTCTCAAGTTGCCAATTTCTACTAGCGAATCATATCTTTCTAGTTTTCTAAAATGAAGAAATCCCCTTCCAAACCCTCCAAATTGGCACAACATAGGTCTTCACTCTTGCATACTATCATGTGCTTGTTTAAATGGTTCCTAAGATTTTTGTTTAAGAACTTAAACCCTCATAAATATCCTCTCTAGGTTGAGCTTCCCAATCTACCCTTATTCCTCTATAGATTTATCAAAAAGATCGTGGCCTTGCTGAGGCACCTACTAGCAACCAAGGAAGTTGTTGGGAATCCAATATAGGAGGGCACTTCGAACTTATTTAGTGCAAGATCGCACCCGCATATTTGTGTGGAGATAAATCTTAACAAGTAACCCCCGCATATTTGTGAGGAGATACTTTTGGAGCAAGAAATTATATTCAAGTACCTAGTGAACGCATGCTTTCATTATGGCATGCAAGGTCATAGAATTAAGGAGTACCCTCTAAGGAAGGGCTCCCAGAAAGAAACATGAGGCAGATCTAGACAAGGGACATAGACATTGGTGGTAGTTGGAGAGCATGCCACTATCCTGAAGGAAATGGAGCTATTTTTGAGAAAACCTTTTCAAAAATGGAGTGCAACACACTGAGCCTAACTTTCACAGATTTATAGAGGTCCAAAGGAGGAGGACAAGTCCCAATACACATTCGGCAGCATGGTACACATGCTCAACTAAGAACTCGGAGATCAAAGAGGCCAACAGATTAGAGAATGAAGTGGACCTCTTGGACTACCTAAGGGGACTAAGTCAATTCAAATATACTAATAAGTAGCCTAAAGGGCAAGCTACTGTTGGAATTCCACTTGCCACTTTGCTTTTTGCTATTGCTGTTGAAAGGGCTCAGTTGCCTTCCTAGAAATTTAGGTGCACTTGGTGTATATTTAGGATATCTCCTTCCCCCTTGATCATCATCGTATGGTTATGAGACTCTTCGACAGTGACACCAATGTGTTTCCATAAGATGATATTGACCCCCAATCTCCGAAAATTCAATCAAAGGACTATCATACAACATCAAAAGACTCAATTGTACATTTCCAACTTTTGAGAGTTATAAAATTTGCCCAAAAGAGAGGAAAGAGAAGTCAAAATTTGTGAAGTTTAGTATGTACAAATACATAGACACATAAATGCATACATGATGGGGGATAAAACACTTACGTACATAATAAAAGCTTATAGGGCCTCATAAGTTCCTAAGCTCTGCAAACAAACTCTATATTTTGTTGTAGCTATAACTCTTACATTCTCTTAAAGGATCCAAACACGCACAATATAAAAATGGATCATTATATGATATTCATATGGGAGTTTTGGGGTGCGACTTATTTTAAGCTCAAAGGTTCGTGTCTTAGAAACTCTCCAAAAATTTAAGCTCCAAGATGTAGCAGAATTTCCTTTTTGATTGTTCCTTAGAACATGAAACTTGTACTTTTTTAGCTCAAGGACAACGGAGTTAAGTTGTTTGCATTTGACCACAAAAACAATATCAAACAACGGAGCAAGAGCTATCCAAACTAGAAAGTATTTGCAAAAACTTCCTTTGGACGGACAACCACAATAGGAGGGGGTGCCTAAAATCAAATGGTCCATCTACACCAGCCAAAGAGATAGTGGAGGCCTTGGCATTTTGGACATTGGGTGCATGGCTAACAAACTTGCAGCAAAATGGATGATTAAGGCATGGTGCATCGGGGAGGCCTCGTGGGCCAAGTTGATCTTCAAAAACAAAAACGCAGACTTTCGTGGAATTCCCGAATTGGAAGAATGTTGACATTCTGACCCTTTTGTTTTCCCCAATCCCGGTTTTCTCGAAAGGTTCGAATCTTATGTGCTCCCTATAGAAGAGTTGGAATAAAGTCAAAAGCTTCACAAGAATAAGTGAAGATTGGAAGTGGGCGGCCGGTATAAAAAAAAAAGGACTCTATTTGGTTCCGGATCTATGGCATCCAGATCATGGACTCTTGGAACATTCGAAACGCCAAGAGGCTATGAAACAAAGGCTTCAGAAAATGGAAACATCTCTGGAAACAAGACAACAACCAGTGGATCAACTTCAAGGATATTGACCTATGAAGAATGGAATACTTTGCAAAGCAGATGTCTTGTCTGAGACCGATCTAAAGTTCGTCTTCTCACGGGGCACGACACGCCGAGCCCGCTTGGTCTCAAATGGCACAATAGTAATTGCCTAACAAAACTCTCGAACATCAAAGAAACCATTGGTTATCAAGTTAACCTCAATAAGAAGTGGTTCTTGTCATGGACACGGCTTCGGTGGGACATGAAGTCCATAGCTATCTGGCACCCTCTCATAGAAATCAAAAAGTCTCTCCTCTTATGGCAAATTCTTCATCGTGGAATCTGGACCAACCTAAAGGCTAGCAAAATTTGTGGGGTGCCTCCCTGGTGCAAGCACTGTTACCGGTCCATTGAAGATGTTTCTCACATCTTTACTTGTCTCAACTCCACCAAGCTCTGGCAAATTGTCAGAAAGAAAATTAGACTTCAAAAACATATCAATTGGAAACAAGCTCTACTGGGAGAAGCAATCGGCTGCTCCGCGACTCTCGGGAACGCCATCAGAGGGAAGGTCCTATGGAAGATCTGGCGGGAAAGATATTCTTATAACTTTGGTGACTCCCCAAAGAGTGGTCGATTGAGAAATCATTCTCTCCTCGACAAAAGAATCGCTAATTGTAAGAAACCCCCCCCCCCCCCCCTTTCAGGCATCATCAAGTGCTCCTTCTGATCAACAACAAGCTTAAACCCAAGTGAGCCCCACACGAGGGTGGTGATCAACCTTCTTTCTAATGCCATCTAGACTCTATAAAAGCTACCCTTGCTCTGTGGGATTTGAGGGATCCGGTGGGAACTAGTCCCTTTCACGTGTACTTTTCTTTTAATTGATACAAATCCGGGAGAGTAGGCTAAGGCCAAACTTCCTATATATTAAAAAAAAACAATATCAAACATGTTTGCACATGCACTGATAATTTCACATTCGAGTAAGATGCTTCAGAAATAAGAATGGCGCTCTCTTTCAATGCAATTCGACAGGCACACTTCGACAATATGGAATGTTTGATACTATATGAGCGTATTATTCGAATTTGAGGTAAAACGATCCAAAACGCATTTGCCTATGCTGATGTAAAGTTGAAAAGTACTTGGGTATTTAATTCCCATGAGATTCGATTCACAACTTGAGTAACGGGAGTGAGACCATGTGGAAAACTTCGAAGAAAATATGTAAGAACTACTAAAAGGAAACATTATTGAGGGACCTACATTTAAGGCCAGCTGCTCTATAAATATTCCGTCACAAAGGAAGTGATAGAGGTGCAGAAACATGAAGATTTGTAGTTCTTAATTGCTTGCGCAAAATAACACTTCAAGACTGATTCTGTCAAAATATTTCAAACACTAAACCACTAAAACTAGTGTGATGTCCGAGACCTATGCTGGACTGTCACTCATTATTCCCTGGGGGTTTCTCTCCTGAAAAACGCCTAGTTGAATCTGATGTATGAACCTTTGAATGATGCTCAAAAACTCCTCTGGTGTTTCCTCTTGTGGTAAGTGCCCACAATTCTTGATGATATGGCATTGGGCATTGGGCAGAACCTTGCTAAGTCTTTCTGCATTCCATGCAGGTACCAATGCATCACTGTCTCCTGAGATAATGAGAACTGGGCAGGAACAGAAAAAATACTTATTACTGGCACACTTAAGAATCTGATGGAAAACAAATACAAACAGAATCTATCGAAGCACAGGTTACAACATGCATAAAGTTGACAACTTCATTAACAGCAAGGACTCGTCACATAAATCTGCAAGTCAAAAATCTCACGTTGCCCAAAGATTATACTAACAATTCAGTTCTTCCATGCAAAAAGAGAATCTAACCTATTGACACTGTAAAAGAAGAAAAGCCTTGCCTACAGCAATAGGATAAAGGACAATAGCTATCTTCCCTAGCTGGATCCTTGATTGAATATAAAATAGATTCGAGGTATAAAATAGATTCGAGGGATATGCAATCCTTGACAGATGCCATATCGACTAGAGGAAGTACCTTACTAACCTATTACCATATCTAAAGAAGAGAGGACCTTTGGATACGTCTTATGTGATGGCGCTCTTGAGACTCACATCATGTAAGAGATGAGTCTCAAAGTATTTGTGAGAGAAAAGTATTTAAGTCTTGGTTCAGTAAGTACATCAGAATTCTAGTTCCCGAAGAAAAAGGAGATAGGAATTGCTGAGACACTCTTAAAATTTGGGACTCTATCAGATGGATTCAGAAACCATACATGACACTTTGAATAGCTTTCAACAGATTTCTGATACAGATCAAAGGGGATTATGTCGTGAAGTATTTAATTCGAAACATATCATGTAGATTCTGCATATTTGACAATGACGATCAGGTTTCTGCGCTTACGTATTTAAATGGAAGATCAAGAACATCAGGTTTTTTTTTCTTTCTTATTGTGCATTTTGATGAACATGATAGCATACAAATTGCACTCCTGCGTTGATTGTTTAAGGGATGGTGTTATCGCTTAGTATCTCTCAAAGTGTGGCTTCAGTACAGTACTCAGTTACCTTTTTCAAGCATTTGCTAAATGAGATTATTTCCTTTCAAGTTTCCCAGGACGTGTCTCGAATTCATTTCAGGTTCCCAGCTCCAATTTATTTGTGTTTAGCCCACTGTCTTCCTTCTTCAATTTGTTCAGGGCTCACAGGAATTTTAACCTCAAGTGAAAGACCTAGAGAGACAATAAATAGTAAAAAAGTGTAAACATCCTTCTAATCCAACTCTTGTCTGTGTGATCAATTTAATCGATATATTGAGTGGAAAATTTTGTAAGAGTACCATGCTGATTATTGTCCAGAAAATTGGAAATCTGAGACATTGAAACATGAAATAGTTTCCATGGTACTGTTGGGAATAAAGTCACTTATCAATAGGACTTGGTCCCAAATCTCTCATAACTTAATTGAGACTTCTTCAACTTCAGCTTCTCCATCTTCTTCTCCAAATTCCTGTCCAAGTTTCTCTCTCTACTTTCTCTCTCCTCACGTAGCATCACATTCCCTTGGCATTTGGAGCAACCGTGCACACCACCACGTAGCTCTCTGCGGCCTCTTTCAACTGGTCTCAGAGCTTTGATATGTTCCATCACGACAAAGTTGCTCCAAATGCTTTTTTATTCAGCTTATGCTAAGCCGAATGCTTTTTCTTCAAATACTACAAAGCTGAACTAGAAAGAAAGAAGAACACAGACGACAAGAAAAAAAAAACACACCAAGAACGAAGCACATGACAGCTCAAAGGACAAGGACAAAGAGAAGGTCAATATGGCCTCTAGTGTTGTCATTGAAGAGCTATCAGATGCAAAAGATATTCTTTGTGCTACTATGGGAACACATCGTGCCAAAGTAGATGATGCTTCTATCAATATTCATGCACAAGATATGTAGATCACAAAGAGGGATTTGATTGATGCTTTGCTTACTAAGAATGATGATTTGTCACAAACATGGATTGTGGATTCAAGTGCATCGTTCCATGTTACTACTATTAAGGAGTGTTTTACTACCTTTCATGCAAGAAGCCATGGGCATGTATATCTTGGAAATAACCATGCTTGCTCTATTGAAGGCACTGCCACAATGAACCTCACTATAGATAGATCATAGCACTAATGAGCTGGTTTTGCATGATGTAAGGTATATACCAAGCATAGTTGACAGGAGTTTCGGAAACGGAGAAACGAAACGCTACGAAAATGGAGGAAACGGAGTTTTGTTCCCCAGAGGAAACGGAGAAACGCAAAACGGTATGTTCTAACTTCTAACATCTAACTTAAGTCTACACTGATTATCACAATTAAATGACAAATGATAAAAAGACATTATCAAGATTCAAGATTCAAGATTCAATATACATGTCCCGAGTCCCATAACATAAGTGAGCCATAGATGTCAAATGAACATGTCAAAACACTACATCAAATGAGTCCATGGACCATGAGTCATGACAATGACCAATCTATGATCAATCATCACTAACTAGTAACATCAGCAATATCATCTGCATCTGAAGCATCTTAATCTGATCCTATGCTAGTAGATGAATTGCCACTAGAAGTAGAATAAAAAACTAGATCATCATCATGAAGCTCTGCAATGTCTCTGCTCGTCCAAACCTCTAGAACATGTCTCCTATTGGAAGCCCTCGATCTCATCCTCCGAAAAGCTCCACGTGTGCGATGTGAAGGAGCCATCATCTCTAGATGCAACATAGTATATATGTCCAACCCCTCCGAGGGAATAGATGGAATATCTGTCATCTGATCAATGTCAATGCTATCAGCATGGACCCAACGAGGCTGAGGAAAAGTGGATATCTGCTCAAGGAGTCGGAGATTACAATGGCAAAAAACTAATCTCTCCAACTGGGCCATGCTTAGCCGATTCCTCTTCTTTGTGTGGAAGAGAGCCCCATGTGCTCCGATTCCTTTCACAAGAACTAAAGCTACAATCCTATGAAAGTACACGAATAGCGAGACGTCTCTGCAAAGTTCAAACAAAAAAAATCGATTTAATGATTTGTAAATTAATGAAATCATAAATAAATATTAATAAGTCTTTAGTCCATACCAATGTGGGAGCAGATGTACCATATTTTTTTTACCAAGACACACGCTCTAACTGTGTCTCACGAAGGCGTCTAATAGGTCCACCAAATGATAAGGAATGCTAACGAAAGAGGAGAAACTCATCCTCTAACTTCCTGATCATGCTCAAATCATCACTCGCCCACCGTGAAAAGAAGTCTGATACATTTCTCACAAGCTCCTCATTTGATTTTTGTTCTTCACTCTGCCAAAGTGGGTGTACTACATGCGCCAAAGCATGGATAGGTCTATGAAAGCAATCCCATCTTCGATTCCATATGGATCGAAGCTGCTCAAGTCTACATGAAACATACAATTTACAAAACAATAAAAGTGGGTAAGTAATAAACATTTACCAACAAATAATAGAACAAATAAAAGATTCAAAGAATAGACACATATTTACCTATCTGAAGAGAGAATCGTATTTTTTTGAAAGGATCAACCAATTCTATATATAAATGCTTCCCTCCATATCAATGAGTCGCAAAACTCCATATCCATGCGCCAAAGCATGGATAGGTCTATGAAACCAATTCTATCTTCGATTCCATATGGATCGAAGCTACTAAAGTTACATAGTACATACAATTTGCAAAACAATAAAAGTAGGTAAGTAATAAACATTTACCAACAAATAATAGAACAAATAAAAGATTCAAAGAATATACGCATATTTACCTATCTAAAGAGAGAATCGTATTTTTTTGAAAGGATTCACCAATTCTATCTATAAACTCATATAATAATCCAATGGTACTTCCCTCCATATCAGTGAGTCGCAAAACTGAATAAATCAGTCGGATGGATTTTATGAATATATCTGCCTCTGTCCACCATGCATCATCCATCACCATGCGTGAAAAAGAAATAAATTTTAGTGTCCAAATGACACGTAAATCCAACCACTCCCTAGAAACCATTATACGCATCAATCCCACCCGCACACGTAAGAGATGCTCCAAAATTATATACATATATGCAAATCGTATCGTGGATGGTGATGAAAGCTCGAGATCACTATGTGCACAGAAAATACTGCATACTTTTTGCCTCTTCGTCACAAACTTTACCATGGACTTTGCACACTGAAAGATTCTAGATACCCAATCAAGTTTTGCTATATCTTCCATGAGAAAGTCCAATGAATGTGATGCACATGGAGTCCATACAATTTTTGGAAACTCTTCCTAAAGTAAACGACCCATAAAAACACAATTAGAGCCATTATCTGATATTACCTGCATCACAAATTACAATGCATATTTAAAGCCATTATAATTATTAATTTATCATTTAATTGCAATGCACATTGTCTACATACATACATAGATATTAGATACATACATATTACATACATAGATGATAGTACATACATATTACATACATACATACAAGTGCACACACAATGCAAGACATTATGAATAATTACATAATACAAATTTACAATTTACCTGAACCACATTATCTTGGCCTACATGCATAATGGCCTCTCGTATGTGCTTCCAAATAAATTCACATGTTATCACTCTGCGAGGTGAAGAAGCATCAATGGCTCTCAAGAACATGGTGCCTTCGCATGAAGACACTAATATATTGTAGACATTGCGTCTACGTATATCTGTCCAGCCATCGCATAAAATAATGCATCCAAATTTCTGCCATGTCTCTTTCAATGGAGTCAACTGACACTATGCGTTCCTTCTCCTTGGCAAGTTCTTTTTTTCTAATCCCATCATATGAAGGACCATTCCATGGACATCCAATACGGTCGATTGCATTAATTGTAGCCTTCCATCTAGGGGTGCGCAAGACATGGAAAGGGGTGTGCGCAAGACATGGAAAGGGATGGCACATTGGATAAAAAGCCTTGTGATTTCTCTAGTTGCCTCCAATATTGCTTGTTTTTGCATCCCTGCATGTATAGACATTTTTTTTTAAGATCCCTTTGGTGGAAGGGAATCACTACCTAGGAGAGGTGTTCTATGTGCTTCTATGCAAGATGTAGACTCGGAATTCGATCCCATGTATGGTATGGATCCATCTTCTGTCTCTAAATTCACTCTTTGCCTCTTTGAAGGTCCCTCCTCACATGGTACCTGTGAAGATGATCCTGCTCCCAATGTAGCACTACTAGATGCTTGAGGCACTCCAAAGTGTTGATGCCCCCAACATTCAAGCTGAGCATTTACATCTAAAGGAACATGCATACATGATCCAATGTCTTTATTAGGAACACCCACAAGATGATCCTTAATTCTTGTGGCTTCCCCCCCTCTTACAATTCCACAATAATTGCATTTACATCTCTTAGAGCCACCTCCACCTGAATACTATGATACAATGGTGACATAATTCCATGCTATATCCTTTACCATGATGATCCTACAAGTCGCAACATTCCAATGCAAATACATGTTAAAACTTAAGTGGCTGAAATAATGTGTTGTAACTTGTATAATAGTTATGATGTGAATCATGATGCATATGGCTGCTAGCTGCTGCATGCATATCATATATGGCTGCTGGGCCCTGGCATATGGCTGTTGGAGCCTCGCATGCATTTGGCTGCATGATGCACACTGCATGCATATGGCTGCTAGCATGCATATGGCTGCATGATGCACATAATACATTGCATGCATATGTATTATGGCTGCCCCGCCCTTGCATGCATATGGCTGGCTGCTGCCGGCATGCATATGTAATATGTATTATGGCTGTGTGATGCACATTGCAAATTTGCATGCATATGGCTGCTAATAGTTATGATGTCATGCTGCATGCATGATGCATGCATATGTAATATGTATTATGGCTGCATTGTTAGATTTATTTAGACCTCCATGGTCTACCATTGGTCTACCTGCATTTGATCGAGGACCCTAGCCGGGTCAAGGACCAGAGCTCGAGGGAGCCAAGGCTCTAGCACGGATCTTCGAGGTTATTCCATCTCCTCAGAGTGGCCATATGAGGAGTGTTTGGACCTTAGAGAAGATTCTAGAGGTGTCAAGGGCAAGGGCTATTTAAGGTTGGGAGGAGAGTGGCAGGTAGCTAATTGGGATCTTTCATTTGGTATCAGAGCTCGAGTGAGAAAAAGGAAAGTCTTAAAGGAGAGGCCACTTCATCATCTTCTTGGAAGAGGCGTTTTAGTAAGAAAAAAACTTCGTGGAGCTCGCGTGAAGACGAAGGAGCTTTTTCGCGTGGGCGTGGCTATTTTGGGGACGCGAGCAGACCTGAACAAAAAGAACTTGTCGCCATCGGCTATTGTAACAGGAGAATGAATCCCGATGAGATTGTAACTCCCATGGAAGAGGTCGAGCTTGAGCGACCTTATACTACGGAGATTACAAATCTCAATGCTAAAGTTAGAGGCATGGAGGATACCCTTCAGAAGATCCTCCAAGCAATTAACAAACCAGAGGTTCCACCCATCGACACACCTATGAAGGTGGAAGTTCCATCTGCTTAACCATCTAGTTCACAAATACCATTGACAGATGTGGGGGCTTCTTTTGGTAGAGATGTCAGATGGAAAGTGAAAGATTTAAATCCACCTAAGTACCACGGACAAGTTAGTGCCAGGACGGCAGATGCGGTGGAGCAATGGATAAGTAAGTGGGAACAGTGTTTTCGACTTTGTAATATTGAGGATGAAAAACAGAAGATACAACATGCCACTTACAGTTTGATGGATGTTTCTCATCAGTGGTGGAGGAAAATAGAGCAAGACAAGATAGAACCGGCCACTTGGGAAGACTTTAAAGTTATATTTTACAATAATTTTGTTCCTCCAGATGAGAGTACTAGGGCCCTAGATGCATGGTTTTTCCTACAGCAGAGACACCTTTCAGTGGAGGAGTATGCAGACAAATATAGGGAAATCTTGTTGAAGATTCTAGATCAGGTGCCTGATTTTCTTCAGGTGCATAGATTTGTTCTTGGGCTTAGGGAGACGTTGCGTCCACTTGTGCGCAAGGAGCGCTGCCACACCCTAAATGAGGCAGTAGAACTTGCTTTGGTGTTGGACGATGGGCGACGCTCTAGATTGCAGCCTTTTGGACAAAAGAATACTTGGACAAGATTCAAGAAGCCTTTAGCTTCAGTTCCAGCATCTAACAGACAGATGAACGTCATTCAGACTTCGAGTCGTGGGAAAAGGAAAGTAAGTGCATCCATGGCAGATAGAGCTTTTCAAAGATCTAGTTTGACTCAGCAACAGAAAGAAAAGGCTCGCCCTGAGGGTCTTTGTTATGAATGCCTAGGTCGGCATCCTTACAAGATGTGTCCTAAGAAGAAAAAGAAGATATATGCAGCGATGGTGGTGGAGAGGAAGCAATCCTCGCCATTCACTCCATCATCTCCTTCAGATTTTGATCTTCTAGCTACAGATACTGAGATGGATCCTTCATCTAAAGATAAAAGACCCATCTTAAATATAAGAGTGACTAAGAAGGTTAAGAATGTTCCAGATGTGGTATTATCCCCAGTAGCTCAGAAAGGGTATCAGATTCCAAACACCGAGTTGGTTGTCATGAGTGGGGAAGTTCATGGACATCTCGTTAAAGTTCTATTTGATACAGGATCCACACATAATGTTATTAACTCTTCCTTAGTCAAGAAACTAAAGTTGAAGACTACTCCATCTGCATACACCTACAGGGTAGAGTTGGAAGATGGGAAGGGATCTGAGATCTGGAATCGACGAGTTATTGGATTACCAGTCCAGATACAGACTTATAGAGATGAGCTAGATTTCGAGATCGCCAGGTTGGTTAGATTTGATCTCGTCCTCAGTAAACAGTGGCATGCAAGTAAGAAGCCAACTATTGATTTTCAAACTCACATATATCAGTTCAATCATAATGGTCGCCGCATTATCATCCGTGGAGAGCCGGACGTCAAGGTGTACAGACGAGCATCTACCTCTACGATGGTAAAAGCAGAGTGTAAGTATTTGTATTTCTTATATTTTGAGCATAAAGAGTTGTTAAATTTACAGATTCAAACTAGTCTGGAGGCTCAACTAGCTTCTAAAATGAAAATTGAATTCCACCACTTGTTTCTTTCAGAGTTACTTCAGATCTTCCGCCTCGCAGAAAAGTGGAGCATAGGATTGAGCTAGTACCGGGAGCTCATCCACCCGGCCAGACAGCCGTATCGAATGAGTCTGCAAGAGGAGGCAGAAGTACGTCGTACTGTCGAGGAGTATCTTGACGAAGGACTTATTAGATCCAGTTATTCACTTTTTGCAGCCCCAGTGCTTTTGGTTCGCAAAAAGGATGGATCTTTCAAGATGTATATAGACTTTAGAGCATTAAATAAAGTTACAATAAAACACAGATATCCAATGCCTCGCATTGATGATATCTTGGATGCACTAGAAGGTGCTATTGTATATAGTAAAATAGACTTAAAAAGTGGTTATCATCAAATAAGAGTCAAGGATGATGATGTACATAAAACAGCTTTTCGTACTAGATTTGGTCATTATGAGTATCTTGTAATGCCTTATGGTCTAACTAATGCTCAAGCTACTTTTATGATTCTCATGAATGATATTTTTCGTCCTTTTTTTGGTCAGTTTGTGGTTGATTTTGTAGATGATATGTTGGTTTATAGTAAAAGTTTGGAAGAACATGAATGTCATTTGCGTACAGTTTTTCAAATGTTGGATGACAATACTTTGTACGTCAATCCAGAGAAGACACAGCTATGTTTATTTGAGGTTGAGTAGTTAGGACATATAATTTCTGCAGATGGAATTAGAATGGATCCACGGAAAGTTTCTATGATCCTTGGTTGGCCGATTCCTCAGAATGAGCACCAGTTGCGATCATTCTTAGGATTATCGGGCTTCTATAGGAAATTCATTGCCAGCTATTCGCACATAGCTGCACCATTGACGGATTTGTTACAGAATAATCAAAAATTTATTTGGACTAGTGCACAACAGAAAGCTTTTGACACATTGAAACAAGAAGTTTCAAGTACCCCAATTTTATTGGTGGTAGATCCCCAAAAACCTTTTGAAATAGAAACCGATGCAGTGGCATCGTAGTTGGTGCAGTTTTGATTCAAGATGGAAGACCAGTAGCTTTTGAAAGTAAGAAACTTTCTCCAGCTCAGAGAAACTGGCTTGTCCATGAACAAGAATTATATGCAATAGTTCATGCTTTGAAGATTTGGAGACACTATCTATATGGTGCAACTTTTAAAGTATACACAGATCATCACACATTGAAGTATTTTTGTTCCCAGCCTGATCTTCGGGGGAGACAGGCTAGATGGGCTGAGTTGATGCAAGAATTTCATATGGAAATTCTATATAGAAAAGGAAAAATGAATACAGTTGCACATGCATTATCTCGTATTTTGCATCAGATTAGCTTCACAGTTCTTGATAGTGATTTGATCTAAGAGATCAAAGATTCACAGATTGAAGATGATTATTGTCAGTCTATAATCAACAAGTTATCACAAAATGATAAAGATCAAGCATTCTTAAATTTTCAAGTGGAACAAGGTTTGCTCAAAGAAAGGGAAAGATTTGTGTGCCTACTTCCCAAGAAGGGAAGTTTAGAAAAGAGGTTATTTTTTAGAACCACGATGTACCTTGTGCAGGACATCTTGGTATTGAGAAAACTTTGCAGTTGATCAGACGTACCTTTTGGTGGCCAAAGATAGTCAGGGACGTAAACAATTATGTAAGTCAGTGTTTTAAATGTCAGGTGAATAAAGAAGAGAGAATTAGTTCTCCAGGTCCGCTACAGCCATTGGAGATACCACAGTATTGTTGGGATAGTATTTCCATGGACTTCATAATGGGTTTACCTAGGACACCACGACAGAAGAATGCTCTTCTTGTAGTGGTTGATTGTTTGAGCAAAATGGCACACTTTATTCCTACAAAAGAATCAGTGGAGGCTCCGCAAGTCGCGGAACTATTTATTCAAAATATTTTTAGATTGCATGGTCTACCTAGATCTATAGTTTCAGACAGGATCCCAGGTTTACAGGAAATTTTTGGAAACACGTGTTCAGTAAGCTTCAAGTTCAACTCAAGATGAGTAGTGGAGAGCATCCACAGACAGACGGTCAGACCGAAAGAGTTAATCAGATATTGGAAGATATGCTACGGGCATATGTTTCAGAAAAGCAAACAGATTGGGATAGTTTTCTCCCATTAGTTGAATTTGCTTATAATAGTTAGAAGCACAAGACTACTAGGCTTGCACCTTTTGAGGTGATCTATGGATTTATTCCACATAGTCCAACTACCATTGGGTTACCCAGGAAATCTCCGAGTGCTTCACAGTTTTTGACAAATATGCAAGCTAACTTAAAAATAGCTCAGTTCAATCTCCAGCAAGCTGCTGAAAGGATGAAAGCATTTGTAGTTCGACATCGAACACCACGAACGTTTCAAGAGGGAGATCGTGTGTTTTTACAGGTTCCATTTGGTTCATCATTGACAGTGGGCAAGAAACCCAAGTTATCCCCTAGATTTTGTGGACCTTGGACAGTAATCAAGAAGATTAGTGATGTCACATATAAATTGCAATTGCCAGATAATTGCAAAGTTCACCCAGTTTTCCATGTTAGCAAGTTGAGACCATACATTTCTCGAGATGAGAATTGTGTAGATGGTTTAATTGCTTTAGAAAAGAGGGCATCTCAGCCAGATGTTCCATTTCAGGTTCTTGATAAGAGGGAGCGGAAGTTGAGAAATCGCTCCATACCAGAGTATTTAGTAGCATGGACTAGCCATCCACTCACAGATACTACTTGGGAATCAGAAGCTCTGATTCGCAAACACTTTCCTTCCTTGATCACTGAGGACAGTGATCTCTAGAAGGGGAAGAAAGTGTTAGATTTATTTAGACCTCCATGGTCTACCATTGGTCTACCTGCATTTGGTCGAGGACCCTAGCCGGGTTAAGGACCAAAGCTCGGGGGAGCCAAGGCTCTAGCACGGATCTTTGAGGTTATTCCATCTCCTCAGAGTGGCCATATGAGGAGTGTTTGGACCTTAGAGAAGATTCTAGAGGTGCCAAGGGCAAGGGCTATTTAAGGTTGGGAGGAGAGTGGCAGGTAGCTAATTGGGATCTTTCATGCATGATGCACATTGCAAATTTGCATGCATATGGCTGCTAATAGTTATGATGTCATGCTGCATGCATGATGCATGATGCACACAATGCACAATGACATCATAACTATTAGCCGCCATACATGCAAATTTGCAATGTGCATCATGCAGCCATAATACATATTACATATGCATGCCAGCAGCAGCCAGCCATATGCATGCCAGGACCGGGCAGCCATAATACATATGCATGCAATGTATTATGTGCATCATGCAGCCATATGCATGCAGCAGACATATGCATGCCAGCAGCCATCATTTGTGCATCATCATTCATGCATGAGTCATGATGATGCATCATGCAATATGCATGGAGCATGCTGCATAATTATGTATATATGATGCACCATTGCAATTTGCCACAAGTGAGAGCCCATATGGTACATATAATGTAACAGATACATTAATTCCCAAATGTCAATCGTGAATTCAGAATTCTTAATGCATGGATGATGAAGCACTGAGCTGTGGTGACTCACGAGCACTCACTGAGGTAGCTGACTCCTGAGTGAGGAAGCAGGCTGAAGCTTGGAGTCGGCTGGAGCACTTGGAGGCTGGAGCACGCTGCACTTGGAGGCTGAAGCTTGGAGGCTGGAGCACTTGACGTGGTCACTCAGCAGCTACAAACGGATCAAATTTGCGAATGAACGCCACAGGAAAGCTTTCAATTTTTTGCCCCAAAAAAAATCCACGAAACACGTTTCGCCGTTTTGCGAAACGGCCGTTTCGGTCGTACCATTTTGGAACGGCCAAAACGCCATTTCGTGCAACTATGGTACCAAGCATCAAGAAAAGCATATTGTCTATTGGGCAAATGGATATGCATGTATATAGTACCCTCTTTGAGAAGGGGTCATGGAAGCTTATCAAACGCTCTAGGCTGATTATTAAAGGTACAAAGAAAGGGAGTCTTTATTGCTTGCATGGTAAAGCTTTGCTGGACAAGTTTATTGCTTTGCCTGAAATCCATTCACATATGGAATTATGGCATAAAAAGCTTGGCCACATGAGCCAAAAAGGCCTTGATAAATTATGTAATTTGGACAAGTTTGATGCTAAAGGCTCAAAACTTGATTTTTGTAATGAATGCCATATGGATGTCCTTGATTTTTCGGGACATAACACCTATATTACTAGAAAAGACATGTCAGAAACTCGTCAAAAACAAAACGTCAAGACAATGATGAATCTTACGCATAAGGAAACAACCATAAGCTTAGGCATAAGTACTTTGGGAGTGGGGTTGAAGGGTTTCCATTGGCAAGGTCGTCCCTCTCTTTGTTTTTCTTGTTTCCTTTCAAAGAGGGGATTATCACAGTATGCATTCAAGTCTTGAGGGGCATCGTGAGTAGAAGGTCCTTATCATCTCTCAAACCCATCTAAATTGGCTTATGAAATAATCTTCATGCCATGTGAGATCACATATTAATTGTCCAAATTCCAATGCATAGATAGAGGAAGGGTGGTCACCTTGATGTAGATTTGAAGTTTTGTGTCTAAGCTCCCAAAGAAACCCCTCATAGTCATGAAGAGCCCCCATGTTCTTTCCCAAGATTGGGGTGAACCAATATAACGCTTGACCACAAAAGAGGGTTTCAATAAAACTAACTTTAGATGCATCATCGAGATATCTATCAAGCTACATGTAGATATACAGTTTCACTTGTTGCATGAATCCTTGCAACTTTTTGTGATCACCATCAAACTTTTTTGGCATGCAAATCTTTGGTTCCTTCATGAAAGATGAAGTTGTACATTGACCCTTGATTGCTTCCTTGATTTTGCTTGAAGATGTCCAATTCATTCTTGCAATGGTTTCAGCTAGATGCAATGGATATCAGATTTCCACTTGTGTCCATGGTTGAGTAAGGTCATTGACTTGTCGCTAAAGATTTTGAAGTGATACCACAATTTGTTCAATTGTGTTCTTCATGGTACCCGATCTTGAATAGAAGGTAGTCTTGGCAAAATATCACAAGAGCAATAGATTATGCCTCTAATTTGACTACACAAGATTTCTAAAATATACTTTTGTGGAGGGGAAATAGTACAAGAATATACGATTGATACTAGTCACACATCCCAAGACTGATAGGTATCAATAATTAGACTAGACATGATACAAGAGATCCCATAACTCAAGATCATAGATATGAAACAAGATATCGAATTTACAAGAACTCCCTTCAAGGAGATGAACTAGATACAAGATATAACTCGAGAGGATCTCGTACCATGAGATTACAAGATGACAGGTCTCGATGTCTAAAAACTAGATTAGATAAGACCAAAAGAACAAGGAGCTAGACATGAACAAGAAATAGAACTCCAAAAGCACGTACTTGGAGAACGTGACTTCTTGAGCTCCCAAGACGGGCTTTCAAAAGACTAAATATCAATGCAGCAAAGCCCTCCTTATATAGGTATCCAAGAGTGATGGCATTAAGGGGGTTACAAATTGATTATGTCATCATGCGGAAATGGAGTCTCTGGACATCAAAACAATTCAAGTAGACCATCATTCTTAGAATTTTGGAATGCTCGAGACTTGATGGTGATGTTAGATTTGCCGAATTCTTCACCAATCCTTAGATATGTAAAGTCACATGAAAGCTAGGATGCAAGACTCTTTCCTTCGTGTCCATGACAATTTGAATGGCAACCTTCAACAAGGAAAGAAGTGTACATCAGAAAATTTCAGATTTGAAAAAGTGAACATGTAGCCAAACTGAGATAAACAAATGGTCAAAAATGGTCAAATAGAGTCTCTAAAACTAATGGAAAATTTGGAAAGTACTCTCCAAGAGAAACTCAATGTTTTACGCTTTTGCATTTGGACACAAATTAGAAGCTGAAAAATCAAACTCTAATTTCTCAAATTTATGTGAAAAGCACTTTTTATGCCTGAAACGCAGTTTTTAAAAGCAAAACGCAATTACCATATATCATTGACCCAAACAATATAAAAAATATTTTTTAAAAACTCAAAATTAGAGCTTCCATAATTTTCGTAATTAAGGTTTCCAAAACTAACAGGACCTTGTTTCTTGAGTTTTTTCACTTCGAAAAGCATGTATTAACTAGTCTATATAAAGAGAAGTGCTTGAGCTTATAATTTATCACTTTTGAGGTGCTCTTGGAGAGCTTATGGAAGAGGTTCCTTCAACTTGGACAGGTGGAGTTGTGGTTTCTTCATCAACTATCAAGTGTGTGGAAGCTTGGGGTTTGTCTATTTGGAGGAGATCATCTCGAGCTTAGGAGATTGTGGAGTTAGGGACAGCTTTTAGTTGTTGCAGATCATTTATGCTATCTTCAACTTCATGTACTTCATATTAAAATGTGATGTTATATGTGGAACATGGATCCTTTTCTCTCTCTCTTGTCTTGTCTATTCTCAATTATGTCCTATTGTCTCTATGTCTCTATATTGATTGTGGGCCTAGAAGCCAGCAATTGGTATCAGAGCATGTGAGAATAGTGTATTTAGAGAATAGTAGTTCTTGTAGAAGAGTTAGAGCCTTATGACAAAGACAAATCAAGCTCAATTCTATATTCAGCATATGGCTGCAGATAGGCCAACAAGCAACAAGTCATTGTGCACCTGCCGAGTAAATGATGCAAGGGAAGTCAACTCAAGGAGGTGTCAATTCAATCCTTAGAGATTGCACAAGTAATCAATTACAATAAATGTTGCAGCAAAGCAAGGTAGGTTTGGAACGTACAGCACGTTCCCTACGGAACATGCATTCCAAAAAAATATTCAGAACATGTTCCAATACAAAAAAATATCCTTCTTTTTTTTATGCTTTCAAGTTGTGGGTTTGAAGCTTTGGCAATCGTACAAGCTTCCCTATGGGTTACTAGCCTTTATTATTAGCAACTTTGAAGTTTTAGCCTACTTTCATTAGTGCAACTTGCTTTCCTCACTCAAGCTAGCAAGTCTTGTGCAACTTTGATGCATACATATGCCATAAATATAATATGACACAATAGCATATATATAATATGTTTCATTGCTATGTTATTATATGAAACACATGCATATATAATATGACACATATTATATATGCCTAGGCCCTATATGAATAATGACACATTGCGCACATGCATGTATGACAAAATGCACATGCACGTATGGATAATGGCAAATACATAAATGTATCTTTGAATCTTGATTCTTTCTTATATCCTAAACAAATACTAAATGAATGAAAAAACTAATAAATCAATCTCTCTCTCTCTCTCTCTCTCTCTCTCTCTCTCTCTCTCTCTCTCTCTCTCTCTCTCTCTCTCTCTCTCTCTCTCTCTCTCTCTCTCTCTCTCTCTCTCTCTCTCTCTCTCTCTCTCTCTCTCTCTCTCTCTCTCTCTCTCTCTCTCTCTCTCTCTCTCTCTCTCTCTCTCTCTCTCTCTCTCTCTCTCTCTCTCTCTCCCCCCCCCCCTCCCTCCCTCCCTCCCTCCCCCCCCCCCCCCCCCCTCCCTCCCTCCCTCCCTCCCTCCCTCCCTCCCTCCCTCCCTCCCTCCCTCCCTCCCTCCCTCCCTCCCTCCCTCCCTCCCTCCCTCCCTCCCTCCCTCCCTCCCTCCCTCCCTCCCTCTCTCTCTCTCTCTCTCTCTCTCTCTCTCTCTCTCTCTCTCTCTCTCTCTCTCTCTCTCTCTCTCTCTCTCTCTCTCTCTCTCTCTCTATATATATATATATAATGGTAACATACCTAAACATTCCATATCCTCCCATTTGGTATGGCACCACGTTCTGCATGCATACCATACATGCCGTACCAAACGTTCCGTACCACCTTGCAGCCATAGTACGAACGAGAGAATTAATTCGTGAGAATTAATTCGGGAATTATTCGTTTAGTACGTTCAAACCAAAAATAAAATTCATGAATTTTATCTATTCAGAGAGAATTTTATTTTTTTACATACAAGATATATATGTATGTGTGTGTGTATATATATATATATATATCTATATATCAATTCCGTGTAAGATTCATGAATTTTATTGAGCTATAGCCTATAACTCAACAAAATACTTTCTAACAAGTTACACATCAACATTCTTAATCCTAAATTGACAATAATAAAAAACATCCAATATTCACGAGCGTGTATAAAATTCATGCCAAATGAATTAATTCGCAATGCGAATTAAACGAATTTTATTTCTGGCAAAAAATTCACAAATTATTACACTATGCTTGCAGCAAAGAATATTTTGTGTTGAATATGTTGGATTCAATAGGTGTCGCAAACAAATTTGCAAATTGCAGATAGTTTTGCAAAGAGAAGAGAGCATTGCTTTCATGTGTACCAAAAAAGTAATGTTCAACCACTAGTCAATCTCCTACTACTCCATTGGGGTTTGTTAGTCAGCCATGTTTATGGGAACTAGCATGTTCATGTGTACCAAAAAAGTAATGTTCAACCACTAGTCAATCTCCTACTAGTCCATTGGGGTTTGTTAGTCAGCCATGTTTATGGGAACTGGTCCTGAAGGAAGACTTATGTGAGCAAGGAAGGATAATGGATCTATACTGCGAACCTTACAGTTGAAAGTTTTACACCTCCTTGTATTTGTGTGTGTGTGTGTGTGTGTTTGATAGGTGTAGATGAAAGCATATAACTTTAACTTGATAGGCCTGGCCAACCTTATGAGTTGAGGAAGTATGTATAAGTCTACATACTATCTACTAGTATCTTTATGTTGTCAGCATTGGCATCCCATATATTTGTCTCCATCCTTCCAAGTAGTACTAAATTGAGAAGAGTAGGGATGTGTGAGTTCTCTGTGTGATGTGTGTTGGGGGAGAACTCGTCATGATTCAAGGTCCTTGTGTGTACTGATGGACACTTGCATGACACAACATATGTTAAGATCAAAAGTATACAAGCACCTACACAAACAATATCAGATAACAAAATACCTACCACCTTGCAGATGCCCCTTGTGTCAAGTTAGGAGGGGATTGTTAGAATAGCAACCTTCGACAAGGGAAGAAGTGTACATATCAGAAAGTTTCAGATTTTTAGAACTCAACATGTGGTCAAACTTCATCAAACGAATGTCGAAAATGGTCAAATTTAGCGATGGCAAATTCGGAAAGTACTCTTCAAGAACTACTCAATGGTGTATAACATTTTACATTTAGAGACAAATTGGAAGGTGAAAAGTCAAACCCTAGTTTTTGACATTTGTGTGAAAAGCACTTTTCATGCATGAAAGACAGTTTTTAAAAGCAAAAAGCAGTATAGCATATATTATTGACCCAAACAATATAAAAAACGATTAAAAAATCAAAAAAATACGATTTCCATAATTCTCGGAATCAGGGTTTTTGAAAATTACGAGACCATGCTGCTTGAGCTCATAATTTATCACTTTTGAAGTGCTCTGGGAGAGCTTGTGGAGGAGAAGGACCCTTCAACTTGGAGAGGTGTTGTGTTTTCTTCATCACCTACCAAGTGTACAGCACCTTGGAGCTTATCTATTTGGAGGAGACCACCTTCAGCTTTGGAGATTGTGGAGTTATGCACCACTTGTATTTGTTGCAAACCCTTTATGCTATCTTGAAACTTGATGTACTTCATATTGGAATGTAATGTTATATGTGGAGCATGGCTCCATTTCTCGCATGTCTTGTGTATCCTCCATTATGCCTCTATTATCTCTATGTCTCTATATTGCTTGTGGGCCTAATTAGTAAAAACCAACAATGACAAGATGGCCAATTTTGTACCCACACAAAAGATATTGGAAGCTTCTAAGTTGTTGATTTGTTTATCTAGCGTGTATATCTGTTTCATGTGTATCAGAATTCCACATGTTAATACAAGAAAAAAGCAAAGATGATAAAACGTATATATCTGTTTCATGTGTATCAGAATTCCACATGTCATTAAAAAGCTGCTTTACAAAATACAGGCACAAATGTCATTCAGATAAATACATCAAAACTGTAGTAGGACAAATCTAATTAGCAAAAAGTTTTAAATATACCTGGGCATTCCATCTGATCCAACCTTTGACTAACTGGCACATCAATATCATTAGTGGATGGGCCTTCAATCAGTGCAATAACATATTCCAGCAGGGCATGCTCCCAATCACGGCATCTAAGAGGCTGCAAAACCAGAATCCACACAAGAAAATTTTATCAATTTCTTTCTTTTTTTTCTTCTGTTTTGGATGGGAGAATCAGCTTGCGCTAGTCTACACAAACATGAATACAAAAGACTGCATTCATACAGGAACATCTGTTGCCTAATATTACAATGAGAGACCTACAAGCACAAAGATGCACCATCGACACTTTAATAAAAATGGAACATAACCTTTGTGTAGCCAGTAATGACATATTCATCAACCTTGTCCTTATTATACCATGCCAATCGTACAGCCTGCAAGCTAAATTTATCCATGATGATTCGGATCTACAAAGTAGAAACAATATTCATGATGCCATGATTCTTTGCAAAGAGAGGATTCAAAAATTGCTAAAGTCCTTACCAGCCAGTGACCAAAATCTGATCTTAAAGCTGCTGCCAAAAGACTGCGCCACAATTGACTGATTGAGGAAAGTATCCTCTGAATTACTGCTGTTATTTTGCGAAATATACATCCAATCCTCTCTCCAATATTCAAGAAGGCTTCTGTCATGGTACTTTTCTCTCTCTTTGCCTCCACATTCTTCTTCAAGACAAGAGGTGCAATTAATGCAGGAGCAACCAATACTAATGCAGCTATACGTTCTGGGGCCTTAAAATAGGCATCTGCAGCAACAATGCAGCCTGCAGAATGTCTGCCAGACATCTTACACAAATGTACAAACGAAAAGTGTTCAGGAAACACAAAAAAGAATTCTATGAGGTCTACAAAGTCTCTATTTGGTCGCATTCTGACAAACTTAAGTCACAAACAAAAAGACTGAATATACTACAGTGAAAAAAAAAAAAAATTAAAATTCTGCAAAACAATCAATAATCAAACAATTTCAGAAGATGTGTATCAATGTATGTGGTAATACTCATAAGCCAAGGGAAAATGCAAATGTTCCATCTTGTATGTTGCAGGAAACAAAGTAGATTAGACATGTGACATCAGAGAAAAATGGAAGCATGAAAGAAAATGAGTAAGAAACATGGGGTGAGGACTCAATAATGTTACAGAAGTCAAGAATATTCACTATAAAATAGTACCCCATTCAGAAAGATTCAGCTGTGGCTCTATAGTAACGCACTTACTTTGGGTATTAAACTCAAGGGTCTAAAAGGTATGCACTACACCAGCTTCTAAGTGCATAATTATGTATAAAAGGAGATACGCAGGACTACTAAAACAGAAGTAATGGTAAACTTTAACATGACGCATAAAATATCTGGCATCTCAAAGATATTCCAAAAGAACGGAAACAACTTTAATGCGGCTGGTGCAAAAAGGAGCTGTTTCCTGCAACACGGTATTGTATCCAACAAAAGCATGTATTGGCCTTGGTTCCAAGTCATGTGAGTAGAAATACATACTCGTTCATGCCTCTTACCATATAATAATGCATAAGCATCAGAAATTCAATACAAAAAGAAGGGAAGGCTTTAGCAATAAAACTCAAACTAAAACTTATTTATGAAATTTTCCTTTTTTTTTTTATTTCCTTTTTTTTAAGGGAGCAGCAAATGCTGTCATTCGGTGCATTCATTCATGGATTTCAACCGATAAATGCTATTTTTTGCACATTTTGCCACGGTTGCCAAAAAGGACGCATTTTTCTTCAGATTGAGAAATTTTATGTTACAAGCAATGGCATTGATGAAGTGGCAAAGGATGACCGATTCTACAGGTACAACAAAACCAAAATAGTATCCCGAACAGTTCAAAGTAGTGCAGTTACTTATTCAGATGGCGCTGCCAATAGTTTTACCACCTGGTGTACATGTACAAAATCAAATCATGCTAATAAGAAAATAATCAGGCATACAAAAAGGCGAACAAACAAAACCAAAAGAAGAAAAAGAAGAAGAAGAAGAAGAAGAAGAAGAAGATCGTTTACCCAATTAAGATTGCTTTGCTCGCTTGGAAAAGATCCATAAAACCAATGGTAGCTGTTGAGGAAAAAGCGGTCGAGTAAGGATTCATAGGAATGTGGTTTGGATTATCTGAGTCACCCAATGGAACCTTAATCCGAGATGTGAGACCAAACGCAGGCCGATCAAAAGCAATTACGGAGGCCTGAAGAGCATTAGCAAGACGCTTCATAACTCTTTCCCAGGAAAAAAGAGATGCTCCGAAACCATGCAGTAAAATAGCAGAGATACTTGATGGCATCGAGGATGCCTGTGAAAGCGACGGTGGTATTGCGGACGATGACGTTGAGGAGGATTCCCGCATATCTGAAAAAACCTCATCCTTCGGAAAGCACGTTTCTTTCTCCAAGGCAGTTCCTCCTGAAGTCTGCTCCTCCCTTTCCTTGTCTTCGCTCGCTATTTTGTAATGGATTTGAACCCCGTAAAGTTCTGCAAAACGGCTATCTGGATCAGCGAGGAGCCAGGGATCAAGAAGCTCATCCTGTTCAACACCTGCGATTCGCATGCGCTTTCGTTTGCTTTCACGGGGCCGCAGTCTGTCTACCTCCGACGCGTCTGAAACTAGAGTCCTCCATGAATCCGCAGGCCCACTCAATGCATCGGAACCCGCTGAGCAGATAACAATCCTCTGCAGCTGCTGACATCGAGGTAAGGGAGATGGGACGAGAGAAGTCTTAACTAGGGTGAACATTCTTCTCTGCGTGTTTCCGCATACACTTACAACAATGTGGAATACTTCAGTAATACGAATAACCAAATCAGCGCACTTGATATCCAACAGACAAGTAGGACTCGCTACCTCGCGTGTGGGACCATCGTGATTCTCATTAAAAAATATGCAGGAGAAGCTCCAGTATACAAACTGCATGCACTACATTGTAGCCGATCAAGAAATGAGGGATGCAGAAGAAGCTTCACTGTACCAATTGCATGCAATGCACTACAGACGAATGATGCAGAAGAAGCTCCAGCATACTGTGTGCATACACTCGCTGTCATCAATTTCCGGTCTGCCGCATATCCGCAAGGCATCGAAGATCAAACAAACATTGACGACACAGTACAGAAGGTTATAGCTTGATAGCTGGAGCCCATAAGTGAATAGCCTGACGGCAGAGCCACTACCAGGCAGATTTTCTGTGCGAACTCAAAACGCATGATGGCCATCTTCCGGGTTCCTATTCCAAATTGTTCGCATGGTGCTCACAGTCGGCGACTCGGCAGTCGGCACCACTGCCGAGAGCTGATTAAAATAAGTAGCTGAAAGATGCATTATAGAGAATGGTCGACTGCTCGCATGGTGGGTGGAGAACGAAGTGGCACGAGGTACATCATTGGTGAAATCAAGCTCGCTATTGAGGTCCTTTCCAAACCACACAAATGTGTTGATAAATGACAAAGACATGTACCAAAGAGTTTTGGATCACCTTGAAAGACTTATAAGAGTCAAGGAAGTATGCATTAGGGGTGCATTCGAGTATCATGCGATTGGTTGGAGTTCAATTCCATCTTATGAGACATTCACAAGCTCGAAGAAAGTATGGGGTTTCAATTACTAGAGTTTGCTCTACAAGAAAATTAAGAAATTTAGAAGTTCGCCCTCGTTTAAGCACTCAGATATGTTTTGGTTCCATGACAATGAGATAAGATTAAAAGTAGGGATTGTAGGTTCATTTCTATTTTTTCTTCCTCTTCTTTGCAATTTTATGAGTATCAATAAAAATTAAATTTTGTAAAACAAAGACTATGTCAACTGTCAAATGTTCTTTCTGTTGGAGTTAGACGTCTGCAGAAGCACGTGAACAGCACAAGGAGGAAGAAGAAGCTTGGTGCACAACACACAATACTCAATGAATTACCACTAGAATGTACAAAGATTAAGTAGCCCGTTAGGGCAATAGGTGTATATACAAGTCGGGGGAAAAAACCTCCTAAAGAGGGAAAAAAGTGCCCCTGTGTTCCTAGAGTGTTCACACACATCACTACCTAAATATATCAACAAATCCCCCCTGGGAGTGATCATATGAACAAAGAGCTGGCACTCATGTATAAGGACGTGTCAAGCTATGTGGAATCAATCCACAAAAGTAAGTAAGTCCAAAGCTTCAAACTTCTCCCTAGGCAGAGTCTTCGTGAAAAGGTCTGCAATGTTCTCCTATGTGGGCACATATGCCAAACTTATCTCTCCAACAGAGAACCTCTCCCTGACATAATGATAATGCACCACAATGTGCTTAGTGCGAGCATGGAACACAGGGTTCTTCGCAACTTCCAATGCGCTCTAACTGTTAGTGAAGATGGTGGTGGCAGAAGATTGACCAACACCCAAATCAGCCATAAGGCGTCTGAGCCACACACACTCAACAGTCACTGTGAAAGCTGCCCTATATTCAGCCTCACAAGTGGAAGTGGCCATAGTAGGTTGCTTCTTGCTCAACGAAGATATACATGAGCTACCAAGCATGAAGCAAAAGCCACCAGTGGACACACGAGTATCATAGCAACCAGCCCAAAACTGTCAGAAAAAGCATGCAAATCTGGCGGTAGTGATCCCCCCTTGGGATAAAACAATCCAAGTAGCTGGGTACCCCTTAAGTAGCGAAAGATGCGCTTAACCGCCTACCGATGCTTGACACCTGGGCAATGCATAAACCTTCTCATCTCTAAAACAGCAAACTAAATATCTGGTCGAGTAATGCATAAGTAAATCAAGCATCCAACAGCTTGTTGATAGAGGACATCATCAAATGCATCTCCAACATCATGAAGACTCAATCGTAAACATGTCTCCATAGGAGTGGCAATAGGTTTACAGTCTTCAAGGCCAAAGTGCTGCAATAATGTGTCAATATATTTCGTTTGAAACAAAGCTATTCCACCATCAACTTGCATAAGTTGAATGCCCAAATAATGATGCAAATGCCCCAAATCAGACATCTCAAATGAGGCATGCAAATTAGCCTTAAAATCAGCAATATGCTTCTCAATAGAACCAGTGAGAAGCATGTCATCAACATAGACAACAATGATTAGAAGCACATCATTAGCACGCTTAACATATAAGATGTTTTTATTTGGACTATTCTCAAAACCATGTGCAATCAGATAGGCATGTATCTTTTCATAGCAAGCATGTGGTGCTTGCTTTAAACCATATAATGCCTTCTTTAACATGCACACCTGGTTCTCATGCCCTTTTTGCACAAAGCCACGGGGCTGAAAAACATACACTTCTTTATGCAAGTCACCATTCAGAAATGCAATTTTAATGTCCAATTGATGTACATCCCAACCATGATGGGTTGCAAGTGCATAGATGTTACGAACAGTATTCACATGGCATGTAGGTGCAAAGTTCTCATCAAAACCAATGCCTCTTTCCTATGCATAACCCTTTGCAACAAGCCTAGGCTTATACTTGTCAATTTTTCCATCAGGTTTACGCTTCAACTTGTATACCCACTTAGTGCCAATGGCCTTCTTGCCAAGAGGCAAATCACGTAAAGAACAAGTACAATTTTTGATGATACCATCATATTTAGATTGCATTGCAGCCATCCAATGTTCAAAAATTTGTGCTTCATCAAACAAAACAGGTTCAACCTCATCACAGAGACTAGATGCAGCCATAGCATAGCAATATGATGCAAAAGAGGCACTATGAGAGCCTGAACGAGTACGATATGACAGAGATGCATCTAATTTACTGTCACGCAAAGTTTGCACCAACCATTTTGGCATAGTTTTTGCTTGCTCAATATCAGCTCTCTCATCAACAAGTGCATCATGTAAATCTGCATCAGAAATGAAATGTTCTGCATCATCACATGAAACCTATAAAGGCTAAGAAGTTGCCTCATTAGGACCAGTACTAGACTATCCACATGTAAAAAGAGGCAGCGAAGTATCATACATGTCTTTGGAGTTAACAAATGTCTCCTTCGTACATGAAAGTAAGGGTTGAATAGCATCTTCCACAAAAACAGCATCATAGCTAACCAAAATGTGTTTAGTCTGTGGATGATAGAGATGATAGCCTTTGCTTTTAGAAATGTACCCAACAAAAATATTGCTTTATCATCCAATTTTCTGTGATGTTGTTCAGGCATTAATGGATATGCCAGACAACTAAAAACATGCAGATGAGCAACAGATGGCTTGCGACCATGCCAAGCCTCAAATGGAGTGATAGACTATAGCGCTTTAGTGGGACACCTATTAAGTACATATGCTGCACACATAATAGCCTCAAGCCAGAAACTATGTGGTAAAGCCTGACTGTTGACCATACACCTTGTCATCTCCATGAGTGACCTGTTCTTCCGTTCAGCAACTCCATTTTGTTGAGGTGTATATGGCATTGTACACTGATGTTTTATCCCACGTTCAGCCATAAATGCATTAAAGTCAGAATACATATATTCCCCCCCTCGATCAGAACGGAGGGTGCCCATTTTACATGCTGACAAATTTTCAGCCAAAACCAAAAACTATTTGAAGCAAATAAACACTTTGGACTTTGCCTTCAATGGATAAACCCATGCATGCCTGGAAAAGTCATCAATAAAAGTCACGAAGTAAAAATAATTTCCAAAAGAGGGTGTCTACATAGGACCACAGACATCACTGTGAACAAGCTGCAATTTTTTAGTAGCTCAAACTGAACCATCTTTTGGAAAGGAGGAACATTGCATTTTGCCCAAAATACAGCCTTCACATACATGTTAACTGGGTGCCTCAAGTTTGGGCAAAGAGGACACCATTTCATATTCTTGCAGGCATAGCAAACTAGCAAAATTCAAATGACCAAAGCGTGCATGCCAAATAGCTTTGCATCTGACATAGCGTGATAATCATGTACTGCACATGTTGAATCATTCACAGATCTTTTGTAGTTTATGAGCTTATATAGCCCACGACATAAAATGCCAGAAGCAATAATCATGTTGCCATTTGACAGATCATGAACTATACATCTGTCATCAACAAATTTCACAACCAAACCGATCTTGGCTAATGGAGAAATTGATAACAGATTATTCTTGATCCCTAGCACAAATAAAGCATCTGACAAAGTGAAAGAACTACTATCAGTAGTAGTTAGAATGATCTTACCAACTCCCATAACAGAATAAGAGGAGTTGTTTGCACATGTAACAATATTCCCTGCAGGGGAAGGCTCGAGTGAAGTAAAGAAACTGCGTTGTGAGGTAATATGTTTGGTTGCCCCACTATCAAAATACCAAACATCGAAGTCTATTGTAGACGTACACTGCTCATGAGAAGATTGGTCAAAACTACAAACAGTAGTAAACGCCCATTCTCCATTTTTCACAAGATGGATAGACTATGTTTTCGATGTAGAGGCCTCTGCAACAACCATTCTAGGCTCCTTCTTCTTTGCCTCTTTAGCAGCCAGTTTTGGATAGCTCTTAATAACATGATCATTTGCTTTACAGTATTTGCAAAACAATTTTTGCTTCTCTGATTTCTTCTCTTCTTTGTCTTCCTTCTTCGAATGTGTAGTATTTGCAGATTTCTGCTTACTAGTAGAAGAGCTCCATTTACCTTTGCCCTTTCAACTAGCCAAGAAAGCTTGATCTGCAACATGCATAATATACCTATTTTGCCTAGACTGATCTTCCTGCAATAAAACAAAAATATTTAACTTTTCAAATTTTAAGGCATTTGGATTGCCTTTCATCACCAAACAAAGAGTAGAAGCAAAACTCTAATATGAGTCGGGAAGACCATTTAGAACAGTCAGCCCAAGTGAACTGTCAGGAAGGACTTCATCAGTAGAAATCAATTGTTCCTCAAATCCTTGATCTTTGTTAGAAATCTATCCATAGAATCACTTTCATTCATGTGCTCACTCTCCAACTATTTTTGGAGGTAAGCAAGACGAACCTCATTCCTAGCCCCAGTACAATGTGGTAAGTTTATCCCAAGCATCCTTAGTTGTTCTGCAAGAGCAAATGTGAGGAATAATGGCACATTTGACAGACAAAGCTATCAATGAATGTGCTTGAGCATCTCTATCATCCCAACGAATTTGTTCTGCAGTAGGTGCAACAAAAACAGCAACACGAATAGGAATCTATAGAATATCACCATCTTCGACACCATCTGCATCAGCTTCAGTACCTGTATTTGCAGTACCTATGTTCGCAAGTGTAATAGGGAGTCTTTCAACACCCTGCACAACATTCCACAGTCCTTTTGTGACCAATACATAATGCAACATATAAGCCCACAATGGATAATTTGTACCATCCAACTTATCCTCAATAGCCAACATACAAAATACATCACTGCTTTCAACCATGGCCATTGACTAAAATACATTGATGCAGACAAATGAGTTGAACAGAACTACCCAAATGAGTTCTGCTAGACTTGTAGCAAACTTCGACATGCTTATACTAGCAAACAGAAACTAGTATATATCTTTGGCACAAAAAGACAAAATAGCCTACATAAGCACTATGATAGTGCATTCGGAAGCCGAAATGAGCTCAGATTGTGATTTCGACACTGCATAGTGAAGTTGTTTTGATCTCCTAATCACCCTAAGTATGCACACCAAATTTCAATTCTAAGACTGTGAGCAGAGGAGTGCCGATGATCCCCTAGATGAAGCAGTGACCTGCTCTGATACCAATTGTTGGAGTTAGATATTTGCGGAAGCACATGAACAGCACAAGGAAGAAGAAGCTTGGAGCACAACACACAATACTCAATGTATTACCATTAGAATGTACAAAGATAAGTAGCTCGTTAGGGAAATAGGCGTATATACAAGCCGGGGGAAAAAAACATCCTATAAAGGGAAAAAAGTGCCCCGGCGGTCCTAGAGCATTCACACACATACTACCTAAATATATCAGCACTTTCTATTCATAAAGGAGATTAAAATGCAATCCTGGGAAAAAAAATTGAATGGCTTCACACACTATTATAGACCATGGATATAGTGATAGTCTTTGTTATGGGCCTATCAACTTAGACATTGATATGAGTGTCAAAATGAAGCATCACAAACATGTCATAAGATCCATCACAAGTGTGATCTAGATAATTTTTCATATGCTCACACATGCTCTATAATTATCTTGACTTTGGGAAAAAAAGAGTCACCATAGGTGTCATGTTAGTTTTGGGTGTATCAGTGAGTGAGGAAGCACCAATAGAAGTACACACAAGAGCAAAGAAGGAAATCAATGCACAAAGACACATGATGGCTAAAACAACTCTCTGTAGATAGATGATCAGTAATGTGAGGATGAGTCAAGCGAGAGCTATAAGTGAATCCCTAAGTACAAAGTACCACCACATATGAGTATATCATGTACATGTGGTTACATGGAGAAAAAATGTCTAACCATCACTAGAGTAAAAATTGTCCATGTATAGGGGAAACGGTTCACATCAAAGCTGCTCAAGGCACACATACGTGTAACAAACCCCCATGAAGTCCCCCACAAGGCAATAAAACTAGAGATTTGTGAAAAGCTTCAAACTTTTCCCATGGAAGAGCTTTGGTGAATATGCATGCCATATTATCTTGTGAAGGCACATATACCAAATCAATACCTCTAGCATGAAAGCACTCTCGAACATAATCATAATGAACCTCAATGTGTTTTTTGTGGAACTATCAATTATCGAATTTCTTGCAACCATAAACTATCAATGCACTCTGACTATCAATGAGAATGTACATAGGTGTATCAATCTCCATGCATAGATCCATCAATAGGTGCCTTAGCCATATACACTCCACTATAGCTGTGAAAATTGCTCTGTACTCAGCTTGACAACTCAATGTGGCCACAGTAGGTTGCTTCTTGCTCAACCAAGATATTCATGATGCTCTAAGGAAAGAGCAATTACCACTAGTGGACACTCGTGTATCATAACAACCAACTCAATCACAATATATAAAAGCATGCAAGAATCACTAAGCATTTCTACCCTAAAAGGGACCCATACTCAAAGTGCCTTTGAGAGATCTCAACACATGTTTTACTGCTTGCCAATGATTAGTGTGAGGGGGCTATGCATTCTCAAATGCATCATCTGCATCCTCAATTGAGAACCTAAATCCTGTTTCCACTAGTGTTGAAATAGGTTTGTTGTTGATATATTTAGGTAGTGATGTGTGTGAACACACTAGGACTACTGAGGCACTTTTTTCCCTCTTTAGGAGGTTTTTTTCCCCCAGCTTGTATATATGCCTATTGCCCTAATGGGCTACTTATCTTTGTACATTCTCTAGTAATACATTCAGTATTGTGTGTTGTGTTGCAAGCTTGTTCTTTTTCCTTGTGCTATTTGCATGCTTTTGCAGACGTCTAACTCCAACAATTGGTATCAAAGTAGGTCGTCGCTTCATCTAGGGCACCGTTGACACTCCTCCAGTTGCAGTCTCAGAATCGTACGAATTTTGGTGAGCATACTCAGCATGCTTCCGAGATCAAAACAGCTTTGCTATGTGTCCCGAAATCGCGATCTGAGCTCGTTTTGGCCTTCGAACACACTATCGCAGTGCTTGTGCAGGCTATTTTGTCTTTTTGTGCAAAAGATATATACCAGTTTTTGTTCGCTAGTATAAGCATCTGGAATTCTGCTACAGGTCTAGCAGAATTCGTCTCGGCACTTCTATTCAACTTTTTGAGATACAATCAATTTTCTGCATCAAGGTATTTTTGTCACTGGCCATGGCTGAAAGCAATGATGTATTCCGTATGTTGGCTGTTGAGGATAAGTTGGATGGTACCAACTACCCGTTATGGGCTTATATGATGCGACATGTGTTGGTTGCAAAAGGACTGTGGAACATTGTGCAGGGTGTCGAAAAACGTCCTATCACACCTGCAACTGTTACAACTACAGGTACTGTAGCTGATGCAGAAAGTGTCGAAGATGATGATATTCTACATATTCCTATTCGTGCTGCGGTTTCTACTGCACCTACTGTAAAGAAGATTCGCTGGGATGGCAGAGATGCCCAAGCACATGCATTGATAGCTTTGTCTGTCAAACGTGCCATTATTCCTCACATTCGCTCTTGCAGAATAGCTAAGGATGCTTGGGATACACTTACCACATTGTACCAAGCTAGGAATGAGGCTTGTGTTGCTTACCTCCGAAAATAGTTGGAGAGTGAGCACATGAATGAAGGTGATTCTATGGATAGTTTCCTAACGAAGATCAAAGACTTGAAGGAACAGTTGATTTCTGCTGATGAGGTTATACCAGATAGCTCACTTGTGCAGACCGTTCTGAATAGTCTTCCTGATTCATATCAGAGTTTTGCTTCTACTCTTCGGTTGATGATGAAAGGCAATCCAAATGCCTTATCATTTGAGGAGTTAGTCTCTGTTCTATTGCAGGAAGAGCAGTCCAGGGAGAACAGGTCCATTATGCGAGTTGCAGATCAAGCTTTCTTGGCTAGTCAGAAGGGCAAAGGAAAATGAAGCTCTTCAACTAGTAAGCAGAAATCTGCTAATTCTGCACATTCGAAGAAGGAAGATAAAGATGAAAAGAAATAAAAAAAATAGAAATTGTTTTGTAAGTACTGTAAAGGGAAGGATCATATCATAAAGAACTGTCCAAAACTGGCTGCTAAAGAGGCAAAGAAGAAAGAGGCAGGATTTGTTGCAGAGGCCTCTACACAAAAAACAGAGTCTGCCAATCTTGTGGAGGAAGAAGAATGGGCATTTACTACTGTCTGCAGTTTTGACCCATCTTCTCATGAGAAATGCATGTCTGCAGTAGACTCAGATGTGTATTTTGAGAGTGGGGCGACCAAACATATTACCTCGCAGCACAGTTTCTTCTCTTCACTCGAGCCTGCCCCTACATGGAATACTGTTACATGCGCCAACAACTCCTCTTATCCTGTTATGGGAGTTGGTAAGATCATTTTGACTACTGCTGATGGTAGTTCTTTCACTTTGTCAAATGCTTTGTGTGTGCCAGGGATCAAGAAGAACCTATTATCAGTTTCTCCATTAGCCAAGATTGGCTTGGTTGTGAAATTTGTTGATGAGAGGTGTAGAGTTCATGATCTGTCAAATGGCGATGTGATTATTGCTTCTGGGATTTTATGTCGTGGGCTGTATAAGCTCATAGACTATGAAAGTTATGTAAATGATTTGGCATGTGCAGTAAATGATTCTCAGGCTATGTCAGATGCAAAGCTTTGGCATGCACGCTTTGGTCATCTGAATTTTGCTAGTTTTCTATGTTGACAGAAATCTGAAATGGTGTCCTCTTTGCCCAAACTTGAGGCACCTGGAAAACATGTTTGTGAAGGCTGTATTTTGGGCAAAATGCAGTGTTCATCCTTTCCAAAAGATGGTTCAGTTCGGGCTACTCAGAAATTGCAACTTGTACATAGTGATGTATGTGGTCCTATGCAGACACATTCTTTTGGGAATTATCTTTACTTTGTGACTTTCATCGATGATTTTTCTAGGCATGCATGGGTATATCCATTGAAGGCAAAGTCCGAAGTGTTCATGTGCTTCAAACAGTTTTTGGTTTTGGCTGAAAATCTGTCAGCATGTAAAATGGGCACCCTCCGCTCTGATCTAGGAGGGGAATATATGTCTTCTGATTTTAATGCATTTCTGGCTAAATGTGGGATAAAAAACCAATGTACAGTGCCGTATACACCTCAACAGAATGGAGTTGCTGAACGAAAGAACAGGTCACTCATGGAGATGGTGAGGTGTATGGTCAAGAGTCAGGCTTTACCACATAGTTTTTGGCTTGAGGCTATCATGTGTGCAGCATATGTACTAAATAGGTGTCCCACTAAAGCGTTGTAGTCTATCACTCCATATGAGGGTTGGCATGATTGCAAGCCATCTGTTGCTCATCTGCCTGTTTTTGGTTGTTTGGCATATGCATTAGTGCATAAACAACATCGTAGAAAATTGGATGATAAAGTAGTAAAATGTATTTTTGTTGGGTACAGTTCTGAAAGTAAAGGCTATCGTCTGTATCATCCACAGACTAAACGCATTCTGGTTAGCCGTGATGTTGTTTTTGTGGAAGATGCTATTTAGCCATTGCTTTCATGTACTAAGGAGATATCTGTTAGCTCCAAAATGATACTTTGTTGCCTCTTTTTACAGGTGGACAGTCTAGTGCTGGTCCCAATGAGGCAACTTCTCAACCTTTGCAGGTTTCATGTGATAATGTAGATCATTCCATTTCTGATGCAGATTTACATGATGCACTAGTTGATGAGAGAGCTGATATTGAGCAGGCAAAAACTATGCCAAAATGGTTGGTGCAGATTTTGCGTGAAAACAAATTAGATGCACCTCCGTTATATCGTACTCATTCAGGCGCTCATAGTGCCTATTTGCATCAGATATGCCATGGCTGCATCTAGTCTCTGTGATGAGAATGAGCCTGTTTTGTTTGATGAAGCACAAAATTCAAAAAATTGGATGGTTGCTATGCAATCTGAATATGATGCTATAATGAAGAATGGTACTTGGTCTTTATGTGACTTGCCTCCTAGCAAGAAGGCCATTGGCACTAAGTGGGTATACAAACTGAAGCGTAAACCGGATGGTACAGTTGACAGGTGTAAGGCTATGCTTGTTGCAAAGGGTTATGCACAGGAAAGAGGCATTGATTTTGATGAGACCTTTGCACCTACATGCCGTATGACTACTGTTCGGAGCATCTGTGCACTTGTAGCCCATCATGGTTGGAATGTACATCAGTTGGACATTAAAACTGCATTTTTGAATGGTGACTTGCATGAAGAAGTGTATGTTTTTCAGCCTCGTGGCTTTGTGCAGAAAGGGCATGAAAACCAGGTGTGCAAGTTAAAGAAGGCATTATATGGTTTAAAGCAAGCACCACGTGCTTGGTATGAGAAGATACATGCCTATCTGATTGCACATGGTTTTGAGAACAGTCCAACTGAAAGCACCTTATATGTTAAGCGTGCTAATGATGTGCTTTTATTCATTGTTGTCTATGTTGATGACATGCTGCTCACTGGTCCTATTGAGAAGCATATTGCTAATTTTAAGGCTGATTTCCATGCCTCATTTGAGGTATCTGATTTGGGGCATTTGCATCACTATTTGGGCATTCAGTTTATGCAAGTTGATGGTGGAATGGCTTTGTGTCAAATGAAATATATTGACACATTATTGAAGCGTTTTGGCCTTGAAGACTATAAGCCTATTGCCAATCCTATGGAGACAAGTTTACGATTGAGTCTTCATGATGCTGGAGATGCATTTGATGTTGTTCTCTATCAGCAAGCTGTTGGATGCTTCATTTACTTATACGTTACTCGGCTAGATATTGAGTTTGTTGTCTCACAGATGAGCAGATTTATGCATTGCCCATGAGTCAAGCATTGGCAGGCGGTTAAGCGCATCTTTCGTTACTTGAGTGGTACTCGACTAGTTGGGTTGTTCTAACCCAAGGGGGGATCATTACCGCCAGATTTGCATGCTTTTTTTGACTCAGATTGGGTTGGTTGCTATGACACTCGTGTGTCCACTAGTGGCTTTTGCTTCATGCTTGGTAGCTCATCTATATCTTGGTTGAGCAAGAAGCAGCCTACTGTGGCCACTTCGAGTTGTGAGGCTGAGTATAGGGCAACTTTCATAGCTACTGTTTAGTGTGTGTGGCTTAGATGCCTTATGGATGATTTGGGTGTTGGTCAGACTTCTATCACCACCATCTTCATTGACAGTCAGAGCGCATTGGCAGTTGCGAGGAACCCTGTGTTCCATGCTCGCACTAAGCACATTGACGTGCACTATCATTATGTCAGGGAGAGGTTCTCTACTAGGGAGATCAGCTTGGCATATGTGCCCACGCAAGAGAACAGTGCAGACCTTTTCACGAAGGCTCTGCCTAGGGAGAAGTTTGAAGCTTTTCGCAAAGCTTTGGGCTTACTTCCTTTTGTGCAGTGATTTCCACATAGCTTGGCACTTCCTTATACGTGAGTGCCAGCTCCTTGTTCACTGCATCACTCCCAGGGGGATTTGTTGATATATTTAGGTAGTGATGTGTGTGAAAACACTAGGACCGTCGGGGCACTTTTTTCCCTCTTTAGGAGGTTTTTCCCCCCTGCTTGTATATATGCCTATTTCCCTAATGGGCTATTTATCTTTGTACATTCTTTAGTAATACATTCGGTATTGTGTGTTGTGCTCCAAGCTTCTTCTTCTTCCTTGTGCTGTTCGCGTGCTTCCGCAGACGTCTAACTCCAACATTTGCAATCCTCAAAACCAAAATGTTGAAGTAGTTTCACAATATACTTAGTTTGATGCACTATGATTTCCCCCTCAATGAATATAAATTGGATGCCAAGATAATACTCCTAAAGACCAAGATATGTGACATCAAAAGTATATTGCAAATCAGCCACAAGCATGCCAAATCTGCCACATTATATTGTGTAGGCACATATACCAAATCAATATCTCCTACATGAAGGTGCTCTCTCACATAGTGATAATGCACATGTTTGGTCTGTGCATGAAACACTCGGTTTTGTGCAATAGCCAAAGCACTCTGACTATCAGTGAGAATATGTGTAGCAACACCAATCTCCATGCAAAGATCCATCAATAGGCATCTCAACCATATACACTCCACTGTAGCTGTGAAAACTGCCCTGTACTCAGCTTCACAACTCGATGTCACCACTGTAGGTTGCTTCTTACTCAACCAAGATATGCATGAGTCTCCAAGGAAAAAGCAATTACCACTAATGGACACACGAGTATCATAACAACCAACCCAATCACTATCTGTAAAAGCATGCAAGCATGGTTGAATATCTCTGCCATAAAAGAGACCTAAGATCAAAGTGCCTCGGAGATATCTAAACACACGTTTCACTGCTTGCCAATGCTTAGTGCCAAAGCTATGCATGAATGGACTCAACTGGGAAACTGCATACTATATATCCGGCCTTGTGTTGCATGCATATATAAGATATCCCACAACTTGCTGATAAAAAGAAGTGTCAAATGCATCACTGGAATCCTCAACTGAGAACCTGAACCCTGTCTCAACTGGTGTGGAAACGGGCTTGCAATCCTCAAAGTCAAAACACTGAAGTAGTTTTTCAACATACTTTGCTTGATGCATAACAATTCCCCCCTCAACAGATACAAACTGGATGTCAAGATAGTAGCTCAAACGACCAAGATAAGTGACATCAAAAGTATGCTGCAAATCAGCCATAAGATTGTCAAGTTTTGCATCACATGACCCAATCAAGAGTATGTCATCGACATAAAGAACAAGCACTATAAGATCAGCCCCATTTTTGCATATATAGAGTGTGCTTTCAATCGGACTAATGTGAAGCCAAGAGCAATCAAGTGCTTATGGATTTTGTCATATCATGCACGTGGAGCTTGCTTGAGACCATACAAGGCTTTATGAAAGCGACAAACTATATGCTGTTTCCCTTTCATAGCAAATCCAGGAGGTTGCTTCACATAAACCTCTTCTTGCAAATCACCATTCAAGAAGGCTGTTTTTATGTCCAACTGATGCACTTTCCAACCTCGATGGGTAGCCAATGCAACCACGGTACGAATGGTAGTCATGCGTGAAGTAGGTGCAAATGTTTCCTCATAATCAATGCCATATTGTTGCACATATCCTTTGGCAACCAATCTAGCTTTGTAGCGATCAACGCTACTATCAAATTTTCTCTTAATCTTATAAACCCACTTTGTACCAATGGCATTCTTTCCTTTTGGCAATTCACATAACTCCCAAGTACCATTCCTATGTATGGAATCCATTTTTGCTTGCATAGCACTCATCCATTGTGGATCGTCACATGCATCTTCAAAAGAAAGTGGCTCTTCATTACATGTTGTAGCAATAAGAGAATAATCCACAAAATTACTTGATGCATGGTGAGAGCTTGATCTTGTTCTACCAAGTAAAGGTGCACTCAATTTGCTATCCTGCAAAGTTTGTTTCAACCACTTTGGCATAGTTTGTGCACTCTTGATAGACATGCGTTCATTATGTAAAACATCTTCAATATATACATCATGCATGGGCTGAATTTCATGCTCATTTTCAGCCATATTTTGATGCAAATGTTTAGCCATATGTGACCGGAAATTTCTAGCAATTTTGATAATTTTTTGCTGAAATTTTTCAGCCATGTTTGGCTAGAAATTCTCTACATTTTCAGCACTATTTGGCTGGAATTTTTCAGCCCTTTGAACCTCAGTTGGCTGGTCCACATGGCCATAGTCAAGCGCACCATTTTGGAACAAAGGCATGAGTGTATCGAACACATCTTGTGAGCTAACTGTTGGCTGTTTTTTGCATTCAAGTAGAGAGAAAACTGAATTTTCAGCAAATACGACATCTCGACTCAGAATAATTGTGTTCGTCAATGGATGGTACAAACGATATCTCTTACTTTCAGCACTATAACCAACAGTTATAAATTTATTTGCTTTGTCATCAAGTTTGTGACGTTGTTGCGATGGCACAAGAGCATATGCCAAACAACCAAACACACGCATATGACGAACCATAGGCTTATGACCATTCCAAGCCTCATAAGGAGTGATGACTCTCAATGCTTTTGTAGGGCAGCGATTCAACACATAATTTGCACACATGACTGCTTCCATCCAAAACTTATCAGGAAGATGCTTTCCTTTAACTATACATCGTGCCATTTCAAGAAGAGTTCTATTTTTATGCTCTGCAACACCATTTTGTTGAGGTGTATATGACACCATACATTGGTGTGAAATACCTCTTTCACGAAGAAAATCATTAAACTCATGTGACATGTATTGACCACCACAATCCGTGCGTAGAGTCAAAAGCTTTTGTGAAGAAAAATTTTCAGCCATAGCTAAAAATGCTTTGAAGCAAGAAAATACCTCATTCTTTGCTTTCATAGGATACACCCATGTATGGAAAGTAGCATCATCAATGAAGGTAACAAAATATACATGCTTCCCAAAAGATGGAGTCTTGAAGGGACCACATACATCACTATGAACAAGCTGCAATTTTCTTGTAGTGTGTGTATGACTATCTTTTGGAAAAGAAGCACGATGCATTTTTCCAAGAATGCAACCTTCACATGCATGCTTTTCAATGGACTCAAGTGTAGGCAAGCCAATAACCATGTTCTTCTTTTGCAAGTAAAGCAAACTATTGAAGTTCAAGTGACCAAAAAGAGCATGCCAAAGCTCCATTTCAACCATGGAAGAGGTATGAGCAACTAAGGCATTCGAGGCAGCCCTCTTGTATGTACCCATGCGATACAAACCATTACATAATGTACCGGACATCACGATAACATCACCATTGCGGAAATCATGAACCATACACTTACAATCAACAAAGTGTACATGAAGTCCAGCTTTGGCAATCAACAGAACTTAAATTAAGTTCTTCTTGATACCGGGCACATACAATGCGTTTTTCAAGAGAATCACACCTCGATTTGTAGTCATAAGCTCACATCCTACTCCAATGATAGGATAAGAGGCATTGTTTGCACATATCACATGTCCTCCTTTAGGTGCATCTTTCAAAGAGGCAAAAAATCTTTTGCATGATGTTATGTGCTTTGAAGCACCACTATCAAAGAACCAATCCGAATCAGTCTCACTCACAACCATACATTTAGAATGCAAAGAAGCATCATAATGGCATGTAACAACACATGCCCAAAAATCTTGAGCCATGTTAGCTTCATCATTCTTTACATTTGCTGAATTTTCAGCAATAGACATGCCAGATTCCTTCTTCTTTTCATTGCGTTTAGCAAGCTTTCTACACTCATCAATAGTATGACCAGCCTTTCGGCAATATTTGCATCTCTTCTTCTTTTGCAAATCACCATCATTAGAGGAATGAGTGGAAGAGGAATCTTGAGGCTTTGGTTTTGAAGAACCCAAAGCTGAACCATACTTGCTTTTCCCTTTTTGTGAGATAGCTTGAGTTCCCTCAATCAAACCACTCCTATTCACTTTAGATTGCTCTTCTTGCAAAAGAAGAGACACAACCTCATCAAATGCATACATATTAGGATTTCCTTTTGCAACCAAACGGAGTGTAGTAGCAAAGCTTTGAAAAGATTCCGGTAATCCTTTCAACAATGTAGAAATGAGTGATGCATCCAGAATGATCTCATCTATTTTTGCCAATTGCTCTTTCAAGTCCTTGATGCGTGTCACATACACATCCACCGACTCATTCTCAGCCATACATACATCCTCAAGTTGCTTCCTCAAGTATACAACACGTGCTTCATTATGCACGGCATACAAAGAAGCAAGAGTGTCCCATGCCTGTCGTGATGTAGAACATGACCGAATGTGTGGAACTATATGATGATTCACAGAAAGCGCAATCAAAGCATGAGCTTGAGCATCTTTTCCATCCCATCTAAGCTGCTCTTGTGTAGGTGGAGAAGGAGAAACCACTATACTCGAAGAAGAAGCTCCATCTGTGATAGTAGACTCTAAAGTAGAAGAACATGCGGGTCTTCGATCTACATCTGCCACTATGTTACAAAGTTGTTTAGCAACAAGAACATGTTTCATCATGTAAGACCACATCGGATAGTTGGTCCATCAAGCTTATCTTCAGTTTGAAGCATGCCAAACAAGTCATTGCTGCCCGCCATTTCACTAAAGAACAAAATGTGACAAAATCTTCACTTTGACGAAAGCTGAAATGAATTGTGAAATTTCAACTCACAAATCGTCACTCTGATGGCGATTCTGACTGCACAAATGGCTTCGAAACGGGGGTAAAACCCCAGCACAAATGATGGAAATGCTTTTTGATTGCTGAAATTAATAGTTCTATGCTCCGAAGTCGATTTGCACTGTTAAAAGTGTGCGCGCCGCAACACGAAAAACCAAAACTTGAGGAGGAGCTGAACCTGCTCTGATACCACTTTTGGATGTGTGTAGAAGTGCGAGAGACACACGAGAAGTACACACAAGGAGCACAAACGCAGTAAGACACAGGGAGAAGATGATGGCTGAAATAGCTCTCTCTAATGACGATTAACTAAACTAAAGTAAGAGCTGAATAATATCCCTAAGTACAAAGTACCACCACATATGAGTGAATCATGTATGTGGTAACATGGGGAAAAAACCTCTAGCCAGCACTAGAGTAAAAAGTGCCAATGTATAGGGAAAAGGCTCACATCAAAGCTACTCGAGGAACACATAAGTGTAACATTATGATCGTGGAGATATTGTCCAAAATTATATTTTGTCGACTATTTTGTCTCTCCTGACTTTGCTTGTCAATACAATCTCTCATTGTAAAACTCTAAATGAACATGGGCTATGGTAAGCTATACACACCATTGCACACTAGGAAGCCCTTCATCTAGAGTTTATTTGGATCACCATCTAAGTTCCATATTGATAGCACATAGGTGGAGAGAAGTATGTTTGTAGCTTCATTACTCTTGGAAATTCGAGAATTTGATTTTTGTGATTTTCAATCTAGATCTCTCTCAGTCTGCACTTTTCTCATCTTTATCTACTGGTCTATTCCATTGTGCTATTTTTTTCTTGTATGCTATAGAGATCAAGAGGCCCTGAGTGGTTTAGAAGACAAAATGTAGAGGTTTCAATGAAAAAGGAGAGAATATGTCAAGTGGTGCATCATCATCTATGACTTGTAATTAAGGTGGTTCACCCAATAGGACTAGGTGGAGAACAAGCAAGAGTAGCAATGATGCATGTCATCCCAATGTTGTGAATACAACCACGGGCCTGCATAGAAGGTAAGCTTCATGGTATGAAGTATACCCTTGATGGTAGAAATCACACCCTATGAAAGTTTAGAATCACTTTTGTTTTCTTGATTCATATGAGCTTCCAAAAAGTATTTTTGGGATTGACCATGAATCTCAAGAAACACCTAATCCAAATGATCATGGTCAAATGATTCCTTTTGATGTTGATTCTTTATGTGCTCGAAGACATTAAAATGTAGATGCACTCTGTGTTCTAGTTACAAGTACTATTGATAGTGTGTAGAATTTGATTAAGCATACTACCAAGGCTTCCAAAGCATGAAACATAATGAGAAATCTATATGAAACTCATAATCATACACATATTCAAAACTTGGAAAATCAACTAGCAACATAAAGTTTTATTAATGGGGAGACTACAAAGGTGTTAATAATTATTCGTATAAAGAATCTAGGGGATCAAATGCTGGGAGTAGGCATACAAAATTCAAGAAAGGATCTAACTTGACATTGTCTTTGAATATGTCCACCAAAGTTTAATGGTTTGGTATTTGCTCTCAATATTCAAATCAAACCCCAACCTCTAATGTTTGAAGAATTCAATGCCATACTCATGCAGGTGGAAATGTGGCTTGAGGCAAGAAGTGGTGGCAACAAAGGAGATGTTGCATTCACAATAGATGCCAAAGGAGGCAAAGCAGACTCTTCCAAAGATGGAGACACAAAGAAGATTGGAAAAAAGAAGCTCAAGGGAGAATGCTTCCACTACAAGAAGAAAGGACACATAATTCAAGATTGTTGCATCAAGTAGGAAAAAGAGAAGAATGGTTCTTCAAAAGTTGGCAAGGGCAAGAAGTCTCCCAACACAATAGAAACAAACCTTGAATTATTTGTCTCAAGAAAGGAGTTATGATCTCCTACTGAAGATTCAGGAATAGATGAATCATGTTGGAAATTGGTGCCTCTCATCATATGATGAGCAGAAGAAACCTTTACAAATCCTTGCAACTTCTAGAGGAATTCATCATAGTGAAGGTAGGTGTAGCCCAAGCATGAGCACCATCTCCTTTACTTGTCAATCCGCCGAGACGTGAGGAGGATATGAAGATTGTGAGAAATTGTGGCAAGCAAATGTGAGTGACAAGCACATAGATGCACACACACACATGCACACAAGGCAAGATAACAAATATAGGTACAATGGAAGTTTGATTCTCAATAACTCGATTACACTCTTCGAGAAGCCCTCCCTCTAACTTGCTAACCGAAAAAATGCTCTCCCAAAAATGCTAACCTTAAAGATGAGCTCTCTAGCTCTTTTTATAGTTTTTTGACTAGTTTTGGCCTTGTTCATACCTAGTGTCCAACCTACTTAAAAATTAGGTTCCAAGGATTATTTAAGGGCTCAAATGGAGTCTAAAGATCATGAAAATTAGTACATAGATACTTCTAATACTCCTCAAGCTCGAGGACTCCTTGGCTTGAACATGTAGAGATCATGTTTTGAATTGATGACACCATCGATGACATCATCAATTTGTAGCTGTCTTTGATGAAATACCCTTGAAAACCTATATAAGGAGGGTTTGGCCACATAGATATGCAGTCTTGCCAATACCAGTCTTGGGAGCTCAAGGAGTCGTGACTGCCAATACCAGTTCTTGTATTGTTCCTTGTTCTAGTCTTGTCTAGGCTAGTTCTTGGACATCTAACCTTGTCCTCTTGTAATCTCATAGTACAAGATCTTGTCTAGTTATTTCTTGTATCTAGATCATCTCCCTGAAGGGAGTTCTTATAACCCAGAGATTTTGCTTCTGCCTATCAGTCCAAAGTTGTGGGACATCTTGTATAATCTCCAGTCCAGTTATTCATACCTATCAATTCTAGGTTGTGGGATGTCTTATATCAGTTATGTATTCTTGTATCATTTTCCATACATGAGTGTTCTTATAATTAGAAGTGTATTTCCAAAATCTTCTCTACTGTAGCTAGAGAGCACAATCTAGTGCTCCCCTGACACTTTACATACTTGTATACATGCTTGCTTTTCAAGGCTACTCTTCTGTGTTCTTTGGATAGGTCTTGGTTTAGCTTTTATAGCATTTGATTTTTCTTAGATGATCATGATTGGCTTGTTTTGATATATTCCTTAGTGAATAGTGATACCCTAGGAAACAAGAAATCATAGATTTCTTTCAAATGTGTATCAATTTGAGCATGAGGGAAGCTTAGTGCTAATATGTGGAGAGCCAGATGTCCATGAAACAAGATTAGTGACCCCAACCAAGATGCTCAAGAATAATTGTAAGTTTTTATTTATTTTGTATATTATTCATGTGTAGTGATGGATTCTAACAATCGAGGAAGTTCTAGTTGGAATGCTCAAGCACTTCTATATACGGTGAGAATTGAAATCCATTTTTTTAATTCACCTTTTTGTTTAGCTCCTTGCATGAATATTGAGTAGTTGATAGAGTTGTTTATAGGAGTGATGTTTTCCATTGTCCAACCATTTTGATGAACCTACAAGAAGAGAATGAATCCTACTAGGTCATGGAAAAGCATATGATGATAGGATTGATTAGAACCAACTATTTTCACTTTGCAACACTAGTATTATTAATGAAGAAAATGGATAGATCTTTTAGAATGTGCATAGAATAACATGTTGAAAATTAAGTCTCAACCATACAAAAAAACTCATCCATGAATTTTGCAAGTGGACCAATAAAAAAGGAGGACCCAAATTTGTATAATCAATTTTTTAGGTCCACCAAAATCAATCAAATTCAAATCTCATCAATTAGCCACCAAAAAGTGAACCTAAACTCATTGGTCGGTGGTAGCGAGATTTTGGGAAAAGTAGAAGTTTTATATAAGCATCCTTTCGCCTTTGTTTCTTGCATTGTATGAGTTTCATGAGTTTTACAATTAATTCAGCGAAGTTGTAAACTCCAACAAGTAGCCCCCTTTCTTGCTTATCTCATTTTGTCACAATTTTACTCCTCTCTATCTAGAGATGTAGTTAGGCTTTCACATACAATTTTGATTGTATGAGACTGTAGAGCATTGTTTGATGTCTCATTCAATTTTGTTGATTTCAACATCCACTTGGTCTCTCATATAGTGCCCGAAAGTTTTTACAAAGTTTCAAGTTTTTCTACTAAGTTAATTGTGAGAAACTTCCAAGTTTGTGAAGCTATATCTCTGTGCACATATGTAGAGAGTATTGTAGATAGATGGCATGTCTAGAGTGGATGATTCTCATAGCTCAAACATCCATTTGGCATGATTCAAAGATTTTTGAGTAGCTCTAAAATTCTAGCATTAGTCTCCAGAATTTCATGTTAATACAGTATAGGTACAAAGAAAATTTCAGAATAGTGAGCATATATCATTGTTTGTGGGCATAGTGGAGGACAATAAGCTTTCGTAACATTGCATTGGGCTGTTAGAATATTCCACCATCATTGGCATCAAAGCATATTCCACAAATTAAAGCTTGAATCCTTGGCCATGAAACTTGAAAGCTTCTAGAGACCTTTGAATTTGAATCCTTGAGCTCCTTTGTATGCTCGATTGATGACTTGAACTTTTTCATGATCAAATTGCACCTACGTGTTCCACTTAGTAATGGCCTTCACTGAGAGAAGGTTCTTACAAAGGCTTGGTACATAAAGAACATCTTTAATTGACTTTCTCTCACCTTTTGAGTTTGTGACATGACTTTTCACTCTTATTTAGATCTCAACACACTTTTTATCTCCAAGATAAACTTGGCCTTTGTGCTCTTGAAACTCATGAAAGTCTTCTTTTTCATTACACATGTGTGATGAAGCCTCACCGTCAAAAATTCATTCTTTGCTAGGGGTGACCCTAACAAGTGCCTTGTGTTCAATTGTAAGAAAAAGGTATTCACTTATGTAGTGAGTTTGATGCTCTATCCTTGAATTAGACTTGGACATGTCCTTGTTTTTCTTCTTGAAATAGTACTTTTCAATGTTTCTAGGCTTGCCACAAAAGTGGTAAATAAACTTCTTCTTGCTCTTTTCCTTAGAATCTTGCATGCTTTCATGACCATTAGTCTTATTGAAAATAGCTTTTTCCTTCATAGTAGTTTTTTGTGTATCTTTAATCTTTTGCCTAGAGTCATGGAGAAGCAAAAGTATTCTTACTTCTTCCCAAGTGAGTTCTTGATCTCTGTTGTAAAGAGTGATCACAAAAGCTTCATCAGATCTAGGAAGCTTGTTAAGCAGTCTAATGGCCATGTCTTTACTTTAGATCTTTCAACCACAAAGTGCTAACTTTCTTTTGATAATCTTCAAACTATGGTATGACCTTTGGGATGGTGTTTTGAAGACAAATAGAATGATTGTGGAACTTGGCCTCTAAAACATAAAACTTTGAAGGAGTTTTATCTTCATATAGACTTGACGGTGTGTCCCAAACTATTTGATATTCCAAATATGTTATCAAGATCTTGCTCACATGCACATAGAGGTTACGAATGCAGAAAACACACAAAAAAATAGAGACACCAAGAGACGAGACCAAATGCAGTATTGGGTGCAATCTCCCCCCATGCACTCTGTTTTGACAGTCTACAGGGTGCATGTATTTATAGGAATTTTTGATTACGTCGAGAAGAGTGGTTACATGAGAGTGGCTTCGAAAAGCATGCATGTAACTAAAAGTTGGTGACTTTCGTAGAAAACCTCTTCTTTTAATATCAAAAATTGCGATCTACAATGAGTCTTATTCTAACCACTATTTTTCTAACTATTTCTAACTATAGAACCTTCTACATGGATTTATTTACAAAATAAATTATAATTCGGATTTATTGATATCCACCCTAAAGTTAGATTATTGATGTCTACCCTTTCACGCTTCCAGGCCCTCATGAACCTTCAGCTGCTATATCAGAAACACCAAAAAACATTGATACATTAATAAATTAACACTCCATAATGTATAACATGCCCCTTAGTTGAAAAAGAAATTGACCTCAGTTGATAAAATAAAATAAACATGGATGGCCAATCACATGTTCCATCCCTGATTGAAAATACGCATGTTCCATGTTCAGAAAAACATGCATGGAAATGTTCATGGAGGAAGTACATAAATGTGTTTGTGTATGATATGTAGAAATTAAGTGGTCATAATGAGGTGCTAATTGTGTGTCCATTGACATTCTTCAATAGAGTGATTTTTGTACTTAACTAGATATCGATGGTATTGAGTACTTGTGCATGTAGTAGTGACATCATGATCAGTTATTTTCTCAGGAAGCAAGATTTTGAAAGAAATAACTCTTTTTCAGGATTAGCATAAAGTGTATTCTATCGTAGTAAATGAAAAACTGTTTTAAGATGCATCTCATGCTCACTATCATTCTTACTGTATACAAGTGTATTGTCAAAAAATACAAGAACAAAAGCTTGGTAATCAAGAAAAATGTTGTTCATTATTCGTGCAAATGTAGCAGGAGCATTAGTAAGTCCACAGGGCATTACCATAAATTCATAATGGCCTGTTTGAGTTCTAAATGCAATCTTAAAAATATCACTTTGCATCATACGAATCTGATGGTATCTTGATTTTAGATCAATTTTACTAAAGACATGAGCTCCTCTTAATTTATCTAAAAGATCATCAATTCGGGGAATAGGGTATCTATTCTTTATTGTGATCTTGTTAAGGGCTCTATAATCAATGCACATTCGATAAGTTTTATTCTTCTTCTCTACTAAGAGAACTGGTGCTCCAAATGGGGAAGAACTAGGCCTTATAAGTCCTTTCTGTAGTAGGTCTTTTACTTGGTTTTCTATTTCCTTTTGGTGTAGTGGGCCATGTCTATAAGGTGCTTTATGAGGAGGAGAACTACTAGGGACTAAGTCTATACTATGGTCAAAGGATCCTCAAGATGGTGGTAGTTCAGAGGGATATTCAGACATAAAACAATCCTTATAAGTAGTTATGAAAGGTTTATGTGCATCAGGAAGTGTATGAGTATAATCATTGATGCCATTGCCAAAAACAATGCATGAATTGAATCCTTTCCTAAATGCACGTTTTACTTGAGTATGACTAATCAATGGAAATGGCTGGAAATCATGTCGTGTAGACAAAGTAATAATTTGACCTTTAAATTCAAAGTTAAAGGTATGTGTATGGTAGTCAATGCATGGGTTATAATGATGACGAAAAGGCATACCCAGTATAACATCTTAAGATTGCAAAGGTGCAATTAGAAATGTTCATGAATCAACATATGGGCCTATGCTAATAGTAACATCTTGCACTTCTCGTTTTACATTATAATGATTACCTTGAAATGCAACTTTTACTTTATACAAAGAAGGAAACGTTTTTAATTTAAGTTCTTGTACTAATAAATGTGAAATGAAGTCATGTGAACTACCATCGTCATGTAGAATTTTAACGAGTCTGTTGTTTATAGTACCCTGCATGCAAAGTAGAGAATGAAGAGAGATATCCTTACCCAAGGTACTTAAGTCCTTCTCCAATGATTCCTCTGTCCAAAGAGGAGGAATTTCTTCATTATGTGCCTTCATGTTATGTAATTGACCTGCAGTGGGCTTCATGTTAAAAGGTCGCAATCAGCACTTCATTTTTGTATGTCCAGGTTTGCCACAATTCCAACAAGTGATTCGTGGTCACTTCTGTTGGGCATCCATCACTGAAGTTTGTAGGGTAGGTGGTTTGGTAGGTTGGAGAGATGAAGCAATAGGTGCAGTTGAGTAATTGGATTGCGGTGGACGAGGAAAACTAGAGTAAGATGGGCCATCAAAAGTATGTTTCATGGGAAGATTTGGTTTAGCGAAAAATGGTCGTTGATGTGGTTGTTGTAGACAAAGTGACTTGGTTATGGACTAGAATTCGTTCTCTGCATCATACGTGAAAGATATAGCCTCGTTGAGGGTTGTAGGTTGTAAGGTGTGAAGTTTAGCTTGGATTCCCACCTCCAAACCATCTTCTTATTTCCGCTGCAAGCTATCCTCTGGTACATCTTCAAGCATTCGAACCAATAGTAAATTTTGCCAGAAGCGCTCCGTGTAGGTAGTAACCGTATCATCCTCCTTCCATGCAAGGGTCATCCATGCATGTCAAACATGCAAATGGTATTGAGGAGGAAGAAAAGAATCCTTCACTTTCTCTTGGAAAGCCTTCCACGTTGTTGGACGCTCAATAGTATGCCGCAGGACATTCCACCAGAGTTGAGCTTTTCCTACTAAATAGTTACTGGTAAATTTGACTTTTCACTTTCAGCATAGTTTTCATAAGTATAAAAATCATCAAACTGTGAAAGCCATGAAAGGATTAAAGGGCCATCCTTACGGCCATCAAACCGTAAAAACTGGTAATTCTTAATGGCGATCTTGGAATGCGTGCCATCTGACTAGGTAGAGACAATAGCTTTGACCACCCTCGTAAGGTTGTCTTCATCAGTTTGCATCTTTTCGAGTATTTCGTCGCGTTGTCGGATCTCGTTCTGAGCACCTCGTAATTCATGCGGTAGGAGCTCTAGTTGTTGCTCGAGTGTGACCTCGGGCAGAGGTGATTCGCGGAAACCCCCCATGTTGTTCATAGGGTCCATGAGGATGTAGAGACAAAACCCTCTTGCTAAATATGTAAAAACAATTTTTGAGTCTGTTTGAGTTAAAATGTAAAAGGTATGGTTGTTCTTGGGAATTGAAAAAGGAAGCAAGAGATGAAAGTTATGTTAAATATAAGAAAAGAGAAGTAGAGTGACAACACAAAGAGATAAGTTATGCCTTAAGTTATGCCAAAGTTCTATGCCTTAGTCGACGCCTTGGAGTAAACGTAGGTGTAAACATAGGTTCTGGTTTTGGAACAAAAACAAAAACCGGAATCGGAACCAAAATTGAAACAAAAACAGAAACGAAAATGAAAATGGAAATGGAAACCAAAGCCGGAGTTGGAATCGGAATCGGAATCGGATCGCGAATAGAGAACAGTGAAACACAGATCAATTCACCAAAATGAACAGAAACAAATCCCTCTGTAGTGTCGCGTGCAAGGCTCTGATACCACTATTATCAGGATCTTGCTCACATGCACACAAAGGTTACGAACGCAGAAAACACACAAAAAAATAGAGACACTGAGAGACAAGACTGAACGCAGTATTGGGTGAGTGAAATCTCCCCCCATGCACTCTGTTCTGACACTCACAGAGTGCATGTATTTATTGGAATTTTTGATTATGTCGAAAAGATGGTTACATGAGAGCGCCGTCGAAAAGCATGTGTGTAACTAAAAGTTGGTGACTTTCATAGAAAGCCTCTTCTTTTAATATCAAAAATTGTGGTCTACAATGAGTCTTATTCTAACCACTATTTTTTCTAACTATTTCTAACAATAGAACCTTCTGCGTTGATTTATTTACAAACTAAATTATAAATCGGATTTATTGATGTCCGTCCTAAAGTCAGATTACTGATGTCCATCCTTTCACGCTTCCACGCCCTCATGAAACTTCAATTGCTATATCAAAAACACCAAAACACATTAATACATTAATAAATTAACACTCCAATAATGCATTGTTCAACATATTCCATAATGTATAACAAAATATTCAATGACTTTAAACCCTAGCCCTTATCTGGTTGAGTGATGCGGTGAACAGAGAACTAGCACTCATGTATAAGGAACTACCAAACTAGGTTGAAAGAGATCCACAAAATATAGCCTTCACAGACATATTTACAAGGTGCCTCAAGTTTTGGTAGAGAGGAAACCATTTCAAATTTCCGAAGGCATAGAAAACTAACAAAATTCAAATGAGCAAAGCATGCATTCCAAATATTTGAATCTAAGATAGCATGAGAATATTAAATTGCACATGCTAAGTCATTGATAGATTTTGCATAGTCTATGACCTTATATAACCCAAGATATGAAATTCCAAAAGCAATAATGATATTGCCATTTGAGAGATCATGAATTGTACACCTACCATCAGTAAATTTGTCAATCAAGCCAATCTTGGTTAAAAAGCTGAGTCTCAGAATTTTCTTGCCCCTGGCACATACAAAGCATCTCACAATGTGAAGAAACTACCATCAATAGTAGTCAAAATGATCTTACCAACTCCCATTCCAAGATATGAGGAGTTTTTTTGCACATGTGATAGTATTCCTTGTAGGGGAAGGCTCAAGTGAACTAAAGAAACTGCATTACAAGGTAATATGTTTGTTTGCCCCACTATCAAAGTACCAAACGTCCAAGTCTACTACAAACACACATTGCACATGAGAAGATGGGTCATAGCTGCAAACAATAATAGACACCCAATCTTCATTTTGCACAAGATTAGCAAAATCTGTTTTTGGCATAGAGGCCTTTCTAACAAATATTCTTGCCTCTCCTCTTTTGCAGCCAGTTTTGGAAACTCTTTATGACATGATCATTTCCTCAACACTACCTGCAAAACTATTTCTACTTTTTTGTTTTCTTCTCATCTTTGTCTTCTTTCCTTGGCTATGCCGCATTAGCAAATTTGTGCTTACTAGTAGATGACCTCCATTTACCTTTGCCCTTATGACTAACTAAGAAATCTTGATCTGCAACACACATAATGGACCTGTTCTGCTTAGATTGATCTTCATGCAACAAAATAAAGAGTAACTCCTCAAATGTTATGAAATTTGAATTGCCTTTCATCATCAATCGAAGAGTAGAAGCAAAACTCTGATATGAATTTGGAAGACCATTAAGAATAGTCTGCACAAGTGAAATATTTGGAGAGAAGTAAGCATCCCGAGCCTCATTTCTTGCATGGTATAAAGTGATAAGTGTATCCCAAGCATCCTTTGCTATTTTGCAAGAGTGAATGTGAGGGTGAATGGTACATTAGATAGACAAAGCTATCGATGCATGTGTGTGAGTATCTCTACGATCCCATCAAAGTTGCTCTATAGTAGGTGCAATAGGAATTGAGGGACAAAGAAGAATCAGAAGATCATCGTCTTCAATGTCATCTGCATCAGCTTCAATAACTATATTCATAGGTATAGTAGGACGATTTTCAATAGTTTGCACAATATTCCACAACCCTTTTGATACTAATATATGACACATCATATGCCCATAATGGGTAGTTAGTACCATCCAACTTGTCCATGGCCACTGACTAAATACCCTGATGCAAAAAAATGACAGTATTTCAAAAAGTTGAACAGAACCACCCTCTCAAAATCTACTAAACTTGTAGTAGACTTTGAGGTGCTTGTACTCGCCAATCGAAACTTGTATATGTGTTTGACACAAAAGGAAGACATTGCTTGCATAGTCGCTACGATACTGTGTTGGGAGGCCGAAACGAGCTCAAATCAAAATTTCGACATGACCAAATGAAGTTGTTTTGAACTCTTAATTGCCTCAAATATGCTCACCAATTTTTTTGCGATTCTGATATTGTGATCGGAGGGGTGTCAATGATGCCCTAGATGAAGCGGCAACCTTCTTTGATACTAATTGTTGGAGGTTTAGGTCTACGAAAGCATGCGAACAACACAAGGAAGAAGAAGTAGCTTGGAGCACAACAAACAATATTGAATTTATTACCAAATGAATGTACAAAGATAAGTATCTATTAGGGTTATCCTACCATAGAGGGAGTTAAACCCTCATCTTCACACCTCAAGAGGCGAACGGCCCAATCACCCACACTAACGTGTGTGACAAACCCGAAATAACTTGAGTCGAAGAAGAAGGTCAATTTTTATCAAGAAGCATCATGCAAAAATCATGAAAAGATATGCATTCTCGTGGTTTAAAGCGGTTGCACCTTTCACACGTGTTGACATGGCCTAACGTGATAATGGGTCATATCACCACCGATATGAGCGCAACTTTGACTCATTCACTACGTTCGCAATTGAGATGCCATTCAAAAAGTTTTACAACAATATTCTCTTTGGTTGATCTAAGCCTTGATTATCCATATTTCTACCAATTGTTTTGCGAGTATTTTAACATTTAGAATTCCCGAACCCCCTTCATCCTTTGGGCAAGCACAAATTTCCCTCTTGAACTTTGGAATGCCTCCCTTATTTGGGTCCCCTATCCAAGGAAAATTTCTACGAGGTCTATCATATTAATTAAAGCTTTATTGTTCAATCTACAAAACGATAAGGAAGATACGAAAAAGGGAATCAAGAAAAGTGTTAATAACCATATTTATCTTAGATACATTCATTTGTAAGCCCTTCCAATACTACAATTTATCCTCAAGATTGTTGAGAATCCAATCCCAATATTCGACCATTTGGACTTTCAAAACGCAAGGAGATTCTTGAAAATCCAAAGATATGTCTTGCGGCAATCTCCTTATAGCCTTGGTCCATAGTAAACTATGAAGGAGATTGGATGAGAAGCTTAATGGGCATCTTCTTGTGATTGATTGAAACTCTTGAGGCAATACAAAAGGTTTCCAAACAACCTTAAGTTAGAGAAGGGCGACCCTTGATCTGACCTCAAAGGACATGATGATTCACCAAATAGTTGAGTCCATTAGTTGCGATAGCGAAAAAAGAGAAACTAGTGGGCAAACTTGTCTAATAGCTCATTTAAAATCAACATCGATGGAGAGTGTACCATTGACATTGATCCTACAATAGGCATTATCCTAAAGCCTATCATTCTAATGAACTTGTTATCAAGACCAAGATCTATGATCATTTAAGTTCAACAGGGATGGAGAGTGTACCATTCACATTGATCCTACTACATGCATTATCCCAAAGCCTCAAAATCATAATGAACTTATTGTGAAGACCAAGATCTATAAGGGATTGCCGAATGATATCCCATTCGAATCTATCATAGGATTTGTCATAGTCAATCTTCAAAAAAGAAAGTTCTAACCCAATTCTTTAGCATACTCCATTTCTTTCTAGATCTCAATGTTTGCTTCCAATCTCAATCTATCCTTGATGAATATTTTTTCATACTTATGAATCCAAGATTCTAGGTGATTAGTAATATGATTCATGATAGCTTTCAGAATAATCTTATATCGTATCTAGAACATGTTGGTTGGCCTTCAATTTTTGCTGTGGTTTTTTCTTTTTTGTGGAAAAAGTACTTTGAATTATAATCAAAGAGAAGATACAAGAATTTTAGATAGAGTTACAAAGAAGGTTTATAGCATTTTTGTCCCCTTTGTTGGGTACACACTTGTTTTTTAGCTTTTTATTTTCTAGAATTAATGCTTAGTGGTGCCTAATGGGAGGGAGTGTATTTTGTACAAGCATGAATTCGTCTATCTAAAAATATGAGGGATTTCTCTATCGACCACTCTTTAGGAGGCTTGTCGAACTTGACGACATATATTTCCTTCGGGACTTTCTAGAGTGATGTCATGGAGAGTTCAACTCCAAGGTCAAGCTTCTACAAATAGTGAACTTTCGATATTGATTCCGGTTCTAGTTCAGAAGATCTCTATCTTACACTTTGGATCGTCATAAAGATTACGGAAAAATACACGTTCTGAGATGAAGGTCATGTATGTGTTGAAGGGGAGTGGTGAAATTGGGAAGGATGATTTGAGTTCAACATTTTTTGGTGGAATTCCAATCCGAACACTATTTGTAGGTGATGCTTTAGTTGCTTTTTAGAAGTCGACTACTCCACACATCCACACACACACACACACACATATATATATATATATATATATATATATATATATATATATATATATATATATATATATATATATATACGTAATGTAAAGGGTCAATATGTATTGTAGTTCGTTAGTCGTAGCTTAAAAACTACGGATAACCTGTTCTGTATGGGAATGAAGGGCGGATGATGCACGTCGCCAACTTAAGTTTTGCATGTAAAGAATTCGAGGAGGAGGAGGGCACATCAGTTTTTGAAAAGTGGGAATTCGTTTCTGTTTGGGAAGCAAAAGAAAGAGCAGGTTTGAAAGTCGAGCAGATTGGATTGGAGAGTTGGAGGTCCTTCGCTTCATTTCAGAGAGCTTCGTCTTATGGGGGGGCATGCGCGATTCGTGGAGGGCAGACTTTCGTTTGGCTGTTGTGAGAACAACGGGCTATGACACAGGAATTTGCTTTTGAGTGGTACATTTCAGATAGATTTGTATTAGGTGAGCAAAGACAGTTGGAGAGGTTCGGATTGTTACACAGATATTGAAGAGGTTTGGATTGCTTTCTTCATTGAGATGTTCATATCAGCTATTGAGCAGGAAGTCGGTAGGGCGTTTATCAGACAGTTTTGGAATGTGGCAAATTTGTTGAACAGATTTCTGGTTCACTTTGGAAAAGATTAGCAAAGAGAGATTACCTCATCATCGAAAACAATTTGGTTGGACTGCATATTTAATGCATTGATGGCGCAATGAAAGATGAAGAAAGATGTTGACAGATTTTAGAGCGGAAATTTTCTTGATCAATTCAGAGGTAGAGATTCGTGACATATGTTGAGTTTAGCTCTCTGTAGATAACACATGAGATTTCATGAGATAACTCATGAAGTGTTTTGTATCGAGTATAATTGTATTCGGAACTCAACATTGATTGTATAATTGTATTCCGAAGCTTGTTGGTTTCTTTACTGATAGGAGATCTGAGTTTTGGGTACTTTTTTTTTTTTCAGAGGAGGCTTTAACTTTGAAAGTACAATTGTACAAATGAATGGGAATAGTACCCACGGGACCTCTCTAATCCACAAAGCAAGGGTTTCTGTAATTGGTTATTGGTTTCTGTAATCCACAAAGCAGGGGTTAGATTGGGTATTCCGAAACTTATTGGTTTTGTGCAGTGCAAATGATCATAAACAATAGTGAAAATAAAAATAATCACAAACCCAAACTCATTGGCTGAATAAAAAATGGTGTTAACCAAGTGAAGTACACATTACAAATACAGACAGAATGAATAGTTCATCGTACACAAATTTACAGACAGCGCATAAATTTCCATAGAGAACGTTACATTTCCATGGAGTCCATCGCATCTTTATGTTGACATTAGACTCATCTTTTAACGAATTGAAATCCAAACGCATATAAATCGAAATCGAGCTCTCTAATTGATTTGGACCAAAGACCTTTTGAAGATGCATGAATTCTTTCTCTCAATGCTGAAGTGATAAAACCATGAAGTTTATAAGCTAAGGTTGTTTTTGAGTTTTTAACTCCCATGATAGTGATCATTGAATATACATTGAATCCAAGTGAGCTTTGGAATCACCCTTCGCCCTTGAGTGATACTTTATCTTAGTTTCTCTTTCATATAAATCATGCTTTGCTGCACATAAACTTGCAGCTTTTTGGTTAA
>CM035421.1:165656410-165723910 GCA_020310875.1 Ceratopteris richardii
GGTATACAAGCTAAAGTGTAAGCTTGATGGAACTATTGATAGTTATAAGGCTAGGCTTTTTGAAAAAGGTTATGCTTAAGAAAGAAGCATTGATTTTGATGAGACCTTTTCTCCTACATGACAAATGACTGCTGTTCATAGCATCTGCACACTTGCATCTCATCGTGGTTGGAATGTACATCAGTTGGACATTAAAATCGCATTTTTGAATGGTTCATTTCATGAAGAAGTGTACATTTAAAGGGCATGAAAGCAAAGTGTGTAGATTGAAAAAGACATTATATGGTTTGAAGCAAGCACCATGTGCTTGGTATGAAAAGATACATTCCTACTTAATTGCACATGGTTTTGAGAAGATTCCAAATGAGAGCACCGTGTATCATAAGCCTGCAAATGATGTGCTTCTGATCGTTGTTGTCTATGTTGATGTCATGCTTCTCACTGGTCCTAATGAGAAGCATATTGCTGATTTTAAGGTTGATTTTCATGCCTCATTTGAGATGTCAAATTCGGGGCATTTTTATCAATATTTGGGCATTCAACTTATGAAAGTTGATGGCAGAATAGGTTTGTGTCAAACAAAATATATTGACACATTATTGCCTCTTTTTGGCCTTGAAGAGTGCAAACATATTGCCACTCATATGGAAACAGGTTTACGGTTTAGTCTTCATGATGGTGAAGATGCATTTGATGATGTTTTCTATTAGCACACTATTGGATGCTTGATTTGCTAATGCATTATTTAGGAAGATATTTAGTTTGCTGTCTTAGAGATGAGTAGGTTTATACATTACCCAAGTGTCAAGCATTGGTAGGTGGTTAAGCTCATCTTTTGCTACTTGAGAGTGGTACCCGACTACTTGGATCATAATTGCCAAATTTACATGATTTTTCTTACTCTGACTGTGTTGGTTGCTATGACAATTGTGTGTCCACCAGTGGTTTTTACTTCATGCTTGGTAGCTCATGCATATCTTGGTTGAGCAAGAAACAGCCTACTATGGCTACTTCTAGTTGTGCGACTTTGTATATGGCAACTTTCACAATGATTGAGTGTGTGTGGATCAGATGCCTTATGGTTGATTTGGGTGTTGGTCAGTCTTTTGCCACCACCATCTTTATTGATAGTCAGAGTGCATTGACAGTTGCGAGGAGCCATGTGTTCCATGTTTTCATTAAGCACATTGAGGTGCACTATCATTATTAGAGGGAGACGTTCTCTACTTTGGAGATCAGTTTGGCATATGTGCCCACACACGAGAACATTGTAGACCTTTTCACAAAGGCTTCTCCTAGGGAGAAGTTTGAAGCTTTCTGCAAAGCTTTGGACTTACTTCCTTTTGTGGATTGATACCACATAACTTGACACTTCCTTATACATGAGTGCAAACTCCTTGTGCACTGCATCACTCCCAATGGGGATTTGTTGATATATTTTGGTAGTGATGTATGTGAACACATTAGGACTATCAGGGCACTTTTTCCCCGCTTTAAGATGTTTTCTCCCACCGTCTTGTGTATACGCCTATAATCCTAATGGGTTACTTATCTTTGTACATGCTCTTGGTAATACATTCATTATTGTGTGTTGTGCTATAAGATTCTTATTCTTCTTTGTGTTGTTTGCGTGCTTCCGCACACCTCAAACTCCAACAAAAGTTTCACCAACTGAGATCTTAAAAGAAGGGTGGGAGGGGAGGGAAAATGGGGTTAAGAAAAGGTGATATAATGGATAAGGGAAAGGGTGGGAGGGTGGGCAAAGGGGTAAAGTGAGACCCAAAGAGTGTAGAAATGATGGCCAAAGTGGCTTGTCTCAATGAGGAGAAAGCCACACCACCAAACTCAAGTAGCAACACCACCTAGTCTTCCAAAATCACCACCAAGACCTCCGCCTAAGACTCTAATACCATGTAGAGAGTACATGTGCAAAAGCAGAATGAAAAGAAGAGTAAAATCACAAAATGAAAAAGTGCTAGACTCAAAAGTGAGTAGACCATGAAATGAAAAAACTCACATGGATTAGAGTGAGCTTGCCAAGAGCATGGAGTAGGCTCCTCAAGCTTCTAACCAAGTACAAATGGGGGAGATGCCCTCCTTATATAGAAATGGAGGGCAATCTCCAAAGTATGACATATGTGGGATAATTCACCTTGAACGAGAATGAATACATTGGTAGATGCAAATGTCAAGGTACCCAAATACAATGAGATACAATATAAAAAGGAAATGAAATGGAAATGGAGTGTCTCCTAGATATGAAATGGAGATGCACTCTCATATTCTCAACACATCTATGATCACCCAAAAGAGATGAGTTGTCTTTTTATAATGATAATCTTAGAGAAAGATTCACTTTGGTTGATCCAAGCCTTGATCACCCATTTTTCTACCAATTCTTTTGCAAGTATTTTAACATTTAGAATTCGCAAACCCCCTTGGTCCTTTGGGCTAGCACAAATTTCCCTCTTGATCTTTGGAATGCCTCTTTTATTTGGGTCCCCATCCAATGAAAGTTTCTACAAGATCTATCCATATTAATTAAAGATTTGCTGTTCAATCTACAACACAGAGAGATACAAAAAAGAGATGCAAGAAAAGTGTTGATAACCATATTTCTCTTGGATACATTCATTTGTAAACCCTTCTAATACTACAACTTATCCTCAAGATTATTGAGAATCCAGTCCCAATATTTGATCATTGGGACTTTCAAAACCCAAGGGGATTCTTGAAAATCCAAAGATTTGTTTTGCTACAATCTCCCTATAGACTTGCTCCATAGTAATCGATGAAGGAGATTGGATGAAAGCCTTAACGGGCATCTTGTTGTTATTTATTGAAACTCTTCAGGAGATACAAAAGTTTTCCAGACAACCTTAAGTTAGAAAAAGACCCTTGATGCGACTTCAAAGGACATGACAATTCGTCGAATAGTTGAGTTCATTAATTGGGATAACGAACAAAAAAGGCAAACTTGTCTAATAGATCATTTAAGTTCAACCCAGATGGAGAGTGTACCATTGACATTGATGCTACTATAGGCATTATCCCAAAGCCTTTAAATTATTCTAATCAACATGTTTTCAAGACCATGTTTTCCGAATGATATCCCATACGAATGTATCATAGGATTTGTCATAGTCAATCTTCAAAAGATGAAATTTCTAACCCAATTAATCTTTAGCATAATCCATTTCTCTCTAGATATCAATGTTTGCTTCCAATCTCAATCTACCCTTGATGAATCCTTTTGTATTCTTATGAATTCAAGATTTCCGGTGATTAGTAATATGATTCATGATAGCTTTCATGATAACCTTATATCATATCTAGAGCAATGTAATTGGCCTTCAGGTTTTGTTGTGGTTCTTTTTTTGGAAAAAAGTACTTTAATTTGAAAGCAAAGAAAAGATACAAGAAATGTTAGAGAGAGTTACTTCTAGCATTTTTGTCCCTTTTGTTGGGTACACCCGTCTTTTTTAGTTTTTTTTTTCTAGAATGAACACCTTGTGGTGCCTAAAGGGAGGGAGTGGATCTTGTACAAGCATGAATTCTTCTACCTAGACATATGAGGGATCTCTCTATCGACAGTCTTTGAGAGGCTTGTCGAAGTTGACCTCATATATTTCCTTTTGAATTTTTTAGAGCGATGTCATGGAGAGTTCATAGATTCTACAAATGGTGAACTTTAGATGCCGATTCTAGTTCAGACGACCTCTATCTTACACTTTGGAGTGTTGCACTTATATGGTTGATCTTCATGAAGATTATGGAAAAGTATACGTTATGAGATGAAGGTCATGTTTGTATTGAAGGGGAGAGGTGAAATTGGGAAAGATGATTTGAGTTCAACATTTTTTGGTGGAATTCCAATCCGAACACTACTTGTAAGTGGTGCTTTAGTTGCGTTTTAGAAGTTGACTTCTCCACATATATACTGGTGGGCAGCTTTCTTCATTGCGGTGTTCATATCAGCTATTGAGCATGAATTTGGTAGGGCGTTAATCAGACATTTTACAAATGTGGCAAATTTGTTGAACAGATTTGTAGTTCACTTTGCAAAGATTACCAAAGAGCGATTACCTCATCTTCGAAAACAATTTGGTTTGTCTGCATATTTAATGCAAGCTTCACTTCAAGATGAGAAGGATGTCGACAGATTTTAGAGCGGCAATTTTCTTGATCAATTCAGAGGTAGAGATTCGTGACATACGTTGAGTTAAGCTCACTATACATAACACATGAGATTTCATGAGTTGGTGAACCAGACAACTCATGAAGTGTTTTTTATATATGTATCGAGTATAATTAAATTCGGAACTCAACATTGTATTCCAAAGCTTATTGGTTTCTTTACTGATTGGAGATCTGAGTTTTGGGTACATATTTTCTTTATTTTTTTCGAAAGAAGGCTCGGCACAAACCTACTCCCTTAGTTTTAACTTTGAAAGTACAACTCTACAAGTAAATGGGCATAATACCCATGGGAACCCCACGTATCCCACAAAGGAGGGGCTAGACTTGATTACAACTCGTTTAAACTGGCCACAATCATTAATATATTCAGGTTGGGGGTTGATCTTTGGATATGGAATACATCACTACGTTCAGCCATGACCACTAACTAAAATACCTTGATGCAGAAAAAAGTTTGTATCTCAGAAAATTGAACAAAACTACTATGTCGTGTTCTACTAAACCTATAGCAGACTTTGAGGTACTTATACTGGAAAAAAAAAACCTCTATATATCTTGGCATAAAAATGCAAAATTTCTTACATAGACAATGTGATAGTGCATTTGGAGACCAAAACGAGCTCAGATCACGATTTTGACTCCACAAAGCAGAGCTGTTTAGAACTCCTTATCACATTGAGTATGTTCACCAATTTTCGTACGATTCTGAGATTGTGACTAGAGGGGTGTTGAAGACACCCTAGATGAAGCAGCAAACTACTCTGATGCCAACTGTTGGAGTATTAGGTCTATGGAAGCACACCAACAAGAGAAGGAAGAAGAAGAAGCTTGGAGCAGAACACACAATACTGAATATATAACCAAGAGAATATATAAAGATAAGTGACCCATTAGTCTTATAGGCATATATACAAGCTGGGGGGAAAAAACCTCCTAAACAGGGAAAAAAGTGTCGTGGCAGTCCTAGTGTGTTCACACACATCACTACTGAAATATATCAACAATTTCACTCTTTCGAAATGTTCATTTCTTCCCCAATATGTTTCTTCCTTTACTCACAAATGGTATGATCCACTTGGAACTTTAAAAGAGTTGCTTTAGGATTATACTTTTGGAGAAGAGGATAACCAAAGGGTTATAAGATACCCTAAAATCGACTAATTCTAAATATATCCTATGAACAAGCAACAATTTTCCAATATGGTTAAGAATACGACCATTTGGTTAGGTTAATGATGGGCTTATGACTATTTACTTTAAGATAGATGCACAACTATGACAAAAGATAATATGTAGTATGAAAATTCTAGCTCTATTATCAAATGGCGTAGACAAAGATACCTTTGATTCCATCTAATCAAAGAAAAAAGTCCAATGAAGGCTCAATCTTCAAAGTCTTTTGAAGAACAAGTCAAGACTTAGTAAGGATGTAACTTACAAAGATTTTGATTATACTTGATAAAACTAAGATGGAAAAAAGTCTTCTTAGTAAGTAATCCTTGAGTAAGAGTTAAAGTTGTCTACTCTAAGGTGAGATTGTAAACTAGACGATATGGGACATCTAGGTTCACAATACCACTTAAGTGGATCTAGTGGTATGGGACATTGAACTTAAGGATAATGGAAGCTTAATCTTGAGGATATTTAATGGCTTGATCAGTCATGGAAACAATTTTTGAGGATGAAAACTCCTTAAAGAGGAGAAGAAAGGTATAATTAATGTGATACTTCTAAGAAAAAGATGCATTCTATAAGTCTTTCATAAAAATATTTTTAGGAGTAGATTTGTTATCAGGTACCTTAGTATGTTTGAGTTAAATCTCAAAACAAAGTAAGAACCGGATATGCAAGAAGGGAATTCATTGAAGAATTCCAATTTTGCAAGTAAACTAAGGTAACCTAGCCAAAGAATTGAATCATATCCAGGGTAGAGTACTTGAGAATGGATAAGATGGATCGAAATTTTGGATCAGCAAGCATAACAACTTTCTTAAGTCAAAGGGATCACACATAATTGTTGATTCCTAGAAGAACAATTAAAGGTTTGGCAAACATCAACAAGATGTTAAAAGCTTAAGTTAGATGAAAACTAATGAAAGTATGAGTGAAAGATCCCAAGAAAACCTCACATGTAAATATCATTGAAGAAGGGATCTATAGAATAAAGACTTTATCTTATCTCCACTTAACTTGGTTAGAGGGATTTTGGCAATACCAGATGACTTAAGATAGTCAAAGGGATCAAAAGTTTAATGGTTTGATAAATCATGCCAAGGAAAGTTAAAGGTCAACCAAAGAGATCTTTGAGGTATAAGATTAATTTGCATCAAATTTAAAAAACCTTAGTCTTTGCTCTCATGAATATGATGCCAAGAAATTCCAAGATGGAATTCATGATAATAGAAAACGATCAGAGAGCATTGAAAAGATTGAGGACATGTTCTATGGATTAGAGAAAGAACTCATTAGTATGAGATAATGCGTACTAACTCCCATTGAGAATTTTTTGTGATGGCTAGAGAGAAAAGAGACTCAAGATCTGATAGAAAACATCAAGATAAGTGGTAAAGGTAAGACCATTGAGATTAAGGTCTTAGGTTCATGAAGAGGTGTAGAAACGTGCCTCCTTGAACCAATTACATATACTTGATTGTATTTACAAAAAATGTAAATGCAATAAAATTACATTCACCTTAGGAAAGGCAATCCTTTATCCTCATAAGTAGATGCATTCTTTTCAATAGAATGCATAGCCTAGTTTAGATAGTACAATAGATCTAGATAAACAAGAGAATAAGGACTTTGAGAATTTTCTGAGTAAAACTCCCAAAGTGAGAAGCTTGCTAAAAGTCAAGCATATTCAAGTATAAAACCTTGAATAATAGAAAGATCTATAAAGGATCATCTTTTTATCTTTGGATGATGAGAATAAATGACTTAATAATATTCACTAAGTTCTTGAAGAGCCTTGGATATGATGCCAAGAAAGAGGCATCTTTCTCATGAGATCTTTGAACTAAAAAGAAAAGCAAACCTTGAATCATTTAACTCCATAGAAGATTTAGCAAGAAGGTATTTTGATGACTTGATAATTATTGAGGATTTGAAGGATGATTTGTTCTTCTTTGCAAAACTTTGGTGACCTTTGAGATTAGTATATGTAACTATCTTGGGTATAAAGCAAATTTGTTTCAAGATAGTTAAGTAGCATAACCCTTTGGAAAAACTTGCTAAGCTAAGAAGAACAATGAACTTGGTTAGAGACTTGGAAGAAAGTTCTACCAAGTTATTTCAATTCTACCAAGTATCATAACCCTTATCTCTCATATGAATGGTCTAAGCTAGTGGTTTGTGTAATTTGCTAGGTAGATTATTCTTTAGTAGTTTTTTTTCATAGAAGAACTAAGAGATGGGATGGATGATAGTCAGTCTACCCATTTACACCTATTCCTATGATATAAAATTGAATTTTGAGATAACATAATTGGCTTGTTTTTATATATAGTATGTAGCAAATAGTGGTACCCTAGGAAACAAACAACCAAAGAATTTGTTTCAAATGTGCATCAATTTGAGCATGAGGGAAACTTACTACTAATATGTGGAGAGCAAGATGTCCATGAAACAAGATTAGTGACCCTAACCAAGATTGTCGTGAATGATTGTAAATTTTTTTTATTTTGTATATTCATCATGTGTAGTGATGGATTCTAACAATTGAGGAAGTTCTAGTTGGATTGCACAAGTACTTCTATAGAAAACCAGAGCTGAAATCCATTTTTTTAATTTACCTTTTTGTTTACATCCTTACATGAATATTGAGTACCTGATATAGTCCTTTATGGGAGTGATGTTTTCCATTGTGCAACCATTTTGATGAGATAAAAGAAGAGAATGAATCCTACGAGGTCATTAAAAAGCATATGGTGAAAGGGCTTAATAAAACCAGCTATTTTCCCTTTGAAGAACTAGTATTATTAACAAAGAAAATGGATAGTTATTTTAGGATGTGCATGAAGTAAGATGTTGAAAATCAAGTTTCAACCATACAAAAGAAAGCATCCAAAAATTTTGCAAGTGGACCAATAAAAAAGGAGGACCCAAACTTGTGTAATCAAGTTAGATGCTCCACCAAAATCAATCAAATTAAAATCTCATCAATTACCCACCAAAACATGTACCTACATTGATTGGTGGGTGGCTAGCTAGATTCTAGGAACTGTAGAAGTTCTATATAAACATCATTTTGCCTTTGTGTTTTGAGTTGTATGAGTTTCATGAGTTTTAAAATTAGTTGGGTGAAGTCGTAAAATCTAGAAAGTAACCCCTTTGCTTTCTTATCTCATTTTCTCACGGTTTTGCTCCTCTCTATCTAGAGGTGTAGTTAGGCTTTCACAATTCTGATTGTACAAGACTATAAAGCATTGTTTGATGTCTCATTAATTTTTTTTGATTACAAGATCCACACGTTTTTCTACATGTTGGAGTTAGACTTCTGCAGAGGCATGCAAACAACAAAAGGAAGAAGAAGAAGCTTGGAGCACAACACACAATGCTAAATGTATTACCGCTAGAAATGTACAAAGATAAGTAGCCTCTTAGTGCCATAGGTGTATATACAAGACAGGGGGAAAAACCTCCTAAAGAGGGAAAAGCGTGTCCTAACGGTCTTATGGTGTTCACACACATCACTACCTAAATATATCAACGAATCCCTCCCAATAGTGATGCGGTGAACAAGGAGCTAGCACTCATGTATAAGGAAGTGCCAAGCTATGTGGAATCAATCCACAAAAGGAAGTAAGCCCAAAGCTTTGCAAAAAGCTTCAAACTTCTCCCTAGGTAGAGCCTTCCTAAAAAGGTCTACAATGTTCTCTTGCATGGGCACATATGCCAAGCTGATCTTCCCAGTAGAGAAACTATCCCTGACATAATGATAATGCATGTCAATGTGCTTAGTGCGAGCATGGAACACATGATTCCTCGCAACTACCAATGCGTTCTCACTGTCAGTGAAGATGGTGGTGGCACAAGACTGACCAACACCCAAATCAGCCATAAGGCATCTGAGCCACACACACTCAATAGTCATTGTGAAAGCTTCCCTATACTCAGCCTCACAACTGGAAGTGGCCAAAGTAGGTTGCTTATTGCTCAACCAAGATATACATGAGCTACCAAGCATGAAGAAAAAGCCATTGGTGGACACATGAGTGTCATATCAACTAGCCCAAACACTATTAGAAAAAGCATGCAAATTTGACAGTAGTGATCCCCCCTTGGGATAAAACAATCCAAGTAGCCGGGTACCACTCAAGTAGCGAAAGATGCACTTAACCACCTGCCAATGCTTGACACTTGGGAAATGCATAAACATGCTCATCTATGAGACAACATACTGAATATCTAGCCGAGTAATGAATGCATAAGTAAATCAAGCATACAACAGCCTGCTGATAGAAAACAATAGCAAATGCATCTCCAACATCATTAAGACTCAATCATACACCTGTCTCCATAGGAGTGGCAATAGAGTTATAGTCTTCAAGGCCAAAGCACTGCAATAACGTGTCAATATATATTTTTTGACACAAATCCATTCCACCATCAACTTGCGTAAACTAAATGCCCATATAGTGATGCAAATGCCCCAAATTAGACATCTCAATTAGGCATGCAAATCAGCCTTAAAATCCGCAATATGCATGTCATGAGGACATGTGAGCAGCATGTCATCAAGATACACCACAATGATCAGAAGCACGTCATTAGCATGCTTAACATATAAGGTGCTTTCAGTTGGACTGTTCTCAAAACCATGTGCAATCAGATAGGCATGTATCTTCTCATACCAAGCACATGGTGCTTGCTTTAAACCATATGATGCCTTCTTTAGCTTGCACAAATGGTTTTCATGCCCTTTTTGCACAAAGTCACAGGGCTGAAAAACCTACACTTCTTCATGCATATCACCATTCAGAAATGATGTTTTAATGTACAACTGATGTACATTCCAACCATGATGAGCTGCAAGGGCACAAATGCTATGAACATTAGTCATTCAGCAAGTAGAAGCAAAGGTTTCATCAAAATCAATGCCTCTTTCCTATGCATAACCCTTTGCAACAAGCCTAGCCTTATACTTGTCAAATGTTCCATCACGTTTACACTTCAGCTTGTATACCCACTTTGTGTCAATGGCCTTCTTGCCAGGAGGCAAGTCACATAAAAACCAGGTACCACTCTTCATTATAGCATCATATTCAGATTGCATAGCAACCATCCAATTTTCTAAATTTTGTGCTTCTTCAAATGAAGTAGGCTCATTCTCATCACAATAGCCATAGCATAGCAATCTGATGCAAAAGAGGCACTACGAGAGCCTGATCGAGTACGATATGATAGAGGTGCATCTAATTTTCTATCACGTAAAGCTTGCACTAGCAATTTTGGCATAGTTTTTGCCTGCTCAATATCATCTCTCTCATAAACAAGTGCATCATGTAAATCTGCATAAGAAATGGAATGATCTGCATCATCACATGGAACCTGCAAAGGTTGAGAAGTTGCCTCATTAGGACCAACACTAGACTGTCCACCTATAAAAAGAGGCAACAAAGTATCATACATGTCCTTGGAGCTAACAGATGTCTCCTTAGTACATGAAAGTAAAGGCTTAATAGCATCTTCCACAAAAACATCATGGCTAACCAAAATGCATTTAGTTTGTGGATGATATAGATGATAGCCTTTGCTTTAAGAACTGTATCCAACAAAAACACATTTTACTGCTTTATCATCCAAGTTCCTACGATGTTGTTTAGGCACTAATGCATATGCCAGACAACCAAAAACACACAGATGAGCAACAAATGGCTTGAGACCATGCCAAGCCTCATATGGAGTGATAGACTATAGTGCTTTAGTGGGGCACCTGTTAAGTACATATGTTGCACACATGACAGCCTCAAGCTAGAAACTATGTGATAAAGCCTGACTCTTGACCATACACCTTGCCATCTCCATGAGTGACCTGTTCTTTCATTCAGTAACTTCATTCTATTGAGGTGTATACGACATTGTACACTGATGTTTTATCCCACATTTAGCCAGAAATGCATTATAGTCAGAAGACATATATTCCCCCTCCCTCGATCAGAACGGAGGGTGCCCATTTTACATGCTGACAGATTTTCAGCCAAAGCTAGAAACTATTTGAAGCACATGAATACTTCAGACTTTGCATTCAATGGATATACCCATGCATGCCTGGAAATATCATCGATGACCGTCACGAAGTAAAGATAGTTCCCAAAAGAAGGTGTCTGCATAGGACCACATACATCACTATGTGCAAACTGCAATTTCTGAGTAGCCGGAACTGAACCACCTTTTGGAAAGGAAGAACACTGCATTTTGCCCAAAATACAGCCTTCACATACATGTTTACTAGGTGCCTCAAGTTTTGGCAAAGAGGACACCATTTCAGATTTCTGCAGGCGTGGCAAACTAGCAAAATTCAAATGACCAAAGCATGCATGCAAAAGCTTTGCATCTGACATAGCTTGAGAATCATGTATTGCACATGCAAAATCATTTATAGATCTTTCATAGTCTATGAGTTTATGTAGCCCACGACATAAAATGCTAGAAGCAATAATGAAGTCGCCATTTGACAGATTATGAACTGTACATCTGACATCAATGAATTTCACAACCAAGCCAATCTTGCCTAATGTAGAAACTGATAACAGATTTTTCTTGATCCCTGACACAAATAAAGCATCTGAAAAAGTGAAAGAACTACCATTAGCAGTAGTCAAAAAGATCTTACCAACTCCCATAATAGGATAGGAGGAGTTGTTGGCGCATGTAACAATATTCCCTGTAGGGGCATGCTCGAGTGAAGAGAAGAAATTGCGCTGCGAGGTAATATGTTTGGTCGCCCCACTATCAAAGTGCCAAACATATGAGTCTACTGCAGACATGCACTGCTCATGAGAAGTGTTGGAATTTGGGGCCCTAGGATTGTTCCAAACTAAAACCTTTTGAGCATACACAACTGAATTAACCAAGATGATATGTGAGATAGAGAAGAATAGAGATCTTGACACAAAGATAGAGAACGTAAGCTGGATGCTTACTCACTAAAAAATAGATGTCCAAATTACAACATGGGAGTACTACTCAACCATATAAAGTGGTGCACTCACTAATGGAAGAATATCCAAGAAGATGATGATACAAAATTTAGATTATGTTGAGATAATCTAAGTGTGTGAAGTGAATGAGCAACAAAGCTAACCTTATTCTCACAAAATAGTGTAACAAAATTCTAAATAAACTAATCCTAATTTTGAAATTAGGATAGAGAAACCCTAATAACAAAATATAAGGTTAACTCAGAAAAGATAGTTACCACCACCTTGTAGAAAACTTCTTTCTCCAAGCAAGTAGCCTCTCCTTTACCAAAACTCCACCTCCAAAGCTTTAGAACACCATGAGCTGGCTTGATCACCTCCTCTTTGCTTGATGAGTGATGATCACATAATGAACCAAGGATCTCTTTATATAGTCTTTGAAGTACCCTCCAAAAGTGAATATGAAACACAAGCTCAATAAAGCATAAAGCTACTACGAAGGAAGACGTCGCTGCGATTGAAATAGAATAACTAATGATGATGCTTTTCGATAAGCAAAAGTGAGAAGCATAAAAAAAACTTTGCTTTTTGCTGCCGTGCGAGACGGGATTTGAACTCGGGTTGCCTAATTGAGAGTGCATTCTTCTAATCACAATGCCCACGCCTTTTTGCTTTACATAAGCCACACCATATGCTATTACACATGATTTTTGGACCATGGAACATGTACAATAGGACATTGTATCCAAGAGTCCCTCCTTCAATGTCATATTGGTACAAGCTCCAGTAACCTGCAAATCTTTTCATGATTATCTCTAGTCAATGCTTTGGTAAATATATCTGTAACATTCTCAATAAAAGGAACATAAACCAGCTCAATGTGCTTATTAGCTATCTGCTCTCGAATATAGTGGTAGTATACCTCTATATGCTTTGTCCTTGCATGATGCACTGGATTCTTAGCTATAGTTATAGCACTCTGGCTATCTGAAAATATCTGAATGGGTTCATGTACTCTCACATCACGATAACTGAAAATCTTTTGCAACCAAACTGACTCTAGAGTAGCCATAAATGCTGCACGATATTTAGCTTCACATGATGAAGTGGCAATAGTGGGTTGTCTCTTCGAAAGCCATGAGATAAGACAGTCTCCAAGATAAAAACAAAATCCACTAGTACTTCTTCTTGTGTCTATCTCACCTACCAATCAAAATCTAAAAATCCTTTTAGTAACAAATGTGTAGATTTCAAAAATAACATAGAAAAATTTGAAGTTCCCTTCAAATATCGAAAGATCTGCTTTATTGCTTTCCAATGTAACACTGTCGGATTCTGCATGAACCTTGATACTTGAGAAACTGCAAAGTGTATATCAGGATGTGTATTACAAATATAGATCAAGCAACTAACTGCTTGACTATATAAAGTAGCATCAAATGGCTTTGCATCTGCTACCATTTGTAAGGACATGTTCTGATCCATAGGTGTTTGCATAGGTTTAGAATTACTCATGTGAAATGTAAGATGCCACGTTGATTTTCCACCTGGAAAACAAAAAAAAAGGATGTGTAGGTAATAATGAAATTTTATGTTTAGGATATTTTGATCATGTTTGCAAAATTTTGTAGCAATAAGTTTTTACATTCTCTCTCTAGAAAGTTGTTGCATGAAATTTGTATGTTAATTTCAAGCATGAAGATGAAGGAATCTGAAAAAGTGTTGTATGAGAGAAAGGTAGAGTATTCTTAGTAGAAAAACTTTACCTGATTGAATTTTTTGTAGTTCCTATGTTATATGTCTCATTTGGTTCCATGAAGATAGGTTAATGAAGAGATTTTTCATGTTTTTTCATCTCTCTCTAGAATTTTCGATTTTGCAAGGCCCAAAAGTGATATCTGGAGGGAGATTCGGACCTGAGGCGTCTCTAACATTATTGTACAGATTTAAGAACTGAATATTTTTGTCTCTCACAAGCTCAAGCTGATTCCTCACTGTTTTTGAGTTACAGGGTTTTGAAAAGTGCCGTTTTCCAACACTTAAAAAAAAAAAAAAGAGAAGCCTTCATTCATTCATCTTATTCATGTTCGCGGATTTAGAAAACGCACATGGGTATATGGGTTATTTTTGGGTGATTGACGTGTGTGTGAGTGCGTTGCAGGGATTACCTCTATTTTTGCAGGTACGATTCTTGATGGTGGACATGAAAAGTAGATGCATGGGTGGTCTAGAAGTCTTGCATGAGATATGCGAAAAGACGCTATCTTGGAGCATGCAGATTCTAAAAGTGTGGGTCTAGGAAGGCGTGATTGGTCGTGCGCTGGCGAAAGGCGGCGATCCCAAAAAGACGAAGACTGAGAGATAGAAAAGGATGATGGTCGTACAGTCATTACGATCGTTTTTTGGCTTCTGGAATTGCGATTGAGATTGAGTTGAGATTGAGATTGAGATTGTGATTGTGATTGAGATTGAGATTGGGATTGAGATTGTGATTGTGATTGAGATTGGGATTGAGATCAGCTCGGGGGTGGTCGGGTGGATGAGGCTTCACATTGAAGCAATCTGATAGATTTTGTAACGCAGATCAGAACTACTTGTAAATCTGCACAGATAATAAAATTCTCTCTCTTCTTGTTCTGCGTATATTTTGTTTGCCTTCTTTATATCTTGTGGTGTCGAAACCCATTATTCTGTGTGAGATTGTGACTCAAGTTTAGGAGACTTGTTACAAGTGGTATCAGAGCAGAGTTGGATTCCGGAACAAGATGCAGGCTTTCAAGAAGAAGATAGAAGAACAAGAGGAGCTTATCCGTAGATTGAATGCAGAATTACATAAAGAAAGATCCAACAAACAAAAAGAGGCTACTGCAAATGCTTTCATGGACCTCAATGCTAAAGGTGGTAATGGTGCGGGCACATCAAATGCACATAGAGATAGACGGCAACGTGAACCTGAAGAGGACGATGATGCAAGTGAATCTGCACTCAAGCAAGTGTTCAAAAGAGCAAAATTAAATGAATTTGATGGTGAGAAGAAAACTAGAGAGGATCTTGAAGCATGGATTGAGGAACTTGAAGATTTCTTTGACCTGCGCGTATTTAGTGAGGAATCAAAAGCAAAGGTGGCAATTCTGCATCTGTGAAGAGTCGCAAAACTGTGGTGGAAATCTTATATACAGGCAAGAACACGTGAAGGTCCGATCCTCTGGAAAGAATTTCGAGAGCAAGCAAAGAATCGTTATTGTTCTCCACATTATCGGATGGAAAAGAAAATGGAATTCTACTCTTTCAAGCAGCATGAGGATGATAGATATAACTTGTCTGTTGAAGAATATAAGGAGAAATTTTTGCGTTTACATAAATATGCACTAGAAGTTTCTGGAGATGCGCTGAAAAGCAACTTTATTAAGGGTTTGCGGGAAGAGCTTCGCTATCAACTAAAGGGGTCCGGATGTGTAGATTTTCTTGATGCGGTTGCAAAAGCAGAAAACTTTGAGAAGATGGAGAAGTTTACCACGAAAAAGGCATTCAAATCAAGGTTTATCTGAACAGGACATCAACCCCCAAGACCTGTTTCAATAAATCAAAATGGACAGAGATCGACTAACTCTATTAACGGTCAAGGAGGAAGACCAAAGCCGAAGCAAACGGATACACCTAAGAAGCAAGAAGTTATGCACTGGCAACGTGATTCTGATTTCCTGGAGCGGGCTAAGAGGCTGGGACTTTGTTTTCGATGTGGAGAACAAGGACATCGCACTTTTGAATGTCCAAACAAGGCCATCAACCGTTCTATGCAAGCAAAGATAGCTCATCTACAAGAGGAAAACATGACAATTGAGGAAGCGGATGATCAAGGTAAGTGTTCTAGCCCTAGACTTCAATGCATGAAAACTTCTTCTCATTCAAGGGCATCGGTGATTAGGATTATGGGGGACATATCCTCACGTAAGGTTAGTTTCTTGATTGATTCGGGTAGTACAAATTGTTTCCTTTCAATTAAGATGGCAGAAGCTTTAGGGTTGCATATTGAGATGCAGACTAAAAGATAGGTTATGCAGATAGGTTAATGAAGAGATTTTTCATGTTTTTCATCTCTCTCTAGAATTTTTGATTTTTCAGGGCCCAAAAGTGATATCTGTAAGCAGATTTGGACCTGAGGCGTCTCTAACATTATTCAACAGATTTAAGAACTGAATATTTTTGTCTCTCACAAGCTCAAGCTGATTCCTCACTGTTTTTGAGTTACATGGCTTTGAAAAGTGCCGTTTTCCAACACTTTAAAAAAAAAAAAAAGAGAAGCCTTCATTCATTCATCTTATTCATGTTCGCGGATTTAGAAAACGCACATGGGTATATGGGTTATTTTTGGGTGATTGACGTGTGTGTGAGTGCGTTGCAGGGATTACCTCTATTTTTGCAGGTACGATTCTTGATGATGGACATGAAAAGTAGATGCATGGGTGGCCCGGAAGTCTTGCATGAGACATGCGAAAATATGCTATCTTGGAGCATGCAGATTCTAAAAGTGCGGGTCTAGGAAGGCGTGATTGGTCGTGCGCTGGCAAAAGGCGGAGATCCCAAAAAGACGAAGATTGAGAGATAGAAAAGGATGATGGTCGTACAGTCATTACGATCGTTTTTCGGCTTCTGGAATTGCGATTGAGATTGAGATTGAGATTGAGATTGAGATTGTGATTGTGATTGAGATTGGGATTGAGATTGTGATTGTGATTGAGATTGGGATTGAGATCAGCTCGGGGGTGGTCGGGTGGATGAGGCTTCACATTGAAGCAATCTGATAGATTTTGTAACGTAGATCAGAACTACTTGTAAATCTGCACAGATAATAAAATTCTCTCTCTTCTTGTTCTGCGTATACTCTGTTTGCCTTCTTTATATCTTGTGGTGTCGAAACCCATTATTCTGTGTGAGATTGTGACTCAAGTTTAGGAGACTTGTTACAAGTGGTATCAGAGCAGAGTTGGATTCCGGGACAAGATGCAGGCTTTCAAGAAGAAGATAGAAGAACAAGAGGAGCTTATCCGTAGATTGAATGCAGAATTACATAAAGAAAGATCCAACAAAGAAAAAGAGGCTACTGCAAATGCTTTCATGGACCTCAATGCTGAAGGTGGTAATGGTGCGGGCACATCAAACGCACGTAGAGCTAGACGGCAACGTGAACCTGAAGAGGACGATGATGCAGGTGAATCTGCACTCAAGCAAGTGTTCAAAAGAGAAAAATTAAATGAATTTGATGGTGAGAAGAAAACTAGAGAGGATCTTGAAGCATGGATTGAGGAACTTGAAGATTTCTTTGACCTGCGCGTATTTAGTGAGGAATCAAAAGCAAAGGTGGCAATTCTGCATCTGCGAGGAGTCGCAAAATTGTGGTGGAAATCTTATATACAGACAAGAACACGTGAAGGTCCGATCCTCTGGAAAGAATTTCGAGAGCAAGCAGAGAATCCTTATTGTTCTCCACATTATCGGATGGAAAAGAAAATGGAATTCTACTCTTTCAAGCAGCATGAGGATGATAGATATAACTTGTCTGTTGAAGAATATAAGGAGAAATTTTTGCGTTTACATAAGTATGCACTAGAAGTTTCTGGAGATGCGCTGAAAAGCAAGTTTATTGAGGGTTTGCAGGAAGAGATTCGCTATCAAGTAAAGGGGTCCGGATGTGTAGATTTTCTTGATGCGGTTGCAAAAGTAGAAAACTTTGAGAAGATGGAGAAGTTTACCACGAAAAAGGCATTCAAATCAAGGTTTATCTGAACAGGACATCAACCCCTAAGACCTATTTCAATAAATCAAAATGACAGAGATCGACTAACTCTATTAACGGTCAAGGAGGAAGACCAAAGATGAAGCAAACGAATACACCTAAGAAGCAAGAAGTTATGCACTAGCAACGTGATTCTGATTTCCTGGAGCGGGCTAAGAGGCTGGGACTTTGTTTTCGATGTGGAGAACAAGGACATCGCACTTTTGAATGTCCAAACAAGGCCATCAACTGTTCTATGCAAGCAAAGATAGCTCATCTACAAGAAGAAAACATGACAATTGAGGAAGCGGATGATCAAGGTAAGTGTTCTAGCCCTAGACTTCAATGAACGAAAACTTCTTCTCATTCAAGGGCATCGGTGATTAGGATTATGGGGGACATATCCTCACGTAAGGTTAGTTTCTTGATTGATTCGGGTAGTACAAACTGTTTCCTTTCACTTAAGATGGCAGAAGCTTTAGGGTTGCATATTGAGATGCAAACTAAAAGACCTGTACAGATGGCTAATGGTAGGATACACTATACTCGAGGTTGTATTGAGAATCTTGATTTTATGTTAGGAGAACATAAGTTTTTGGGTACCTTCCATGTAATTGAAATGAGAGAATGTGATGTAATCATCGGAATGGACTGGTTAGTTCATAACAGTGTCGTGATTGATTGTGAAAGCGGGATCCTTACTTTGAAAATAGAAGGGAAGGAACATCGTCTTGCAGGCAAGTGTAATTCAAGTTTTTCTCTTATTTCTGCAATAAAGTTGATTAGGGGTATTTGACAGGGTTGTGAGACATATTTGGTTTATGTGCATGACCTTCAGGAGAAGAAGAAAGAAGAGGAAATACCGGAATATGTTAAAAAACTTTTTGATGAGTACGCAGATGTATTTCCTGATGATCTACCGGGCATCCCTCCTCCTAGGAAAATTGACCATGCTATAGACCTTTATCCAGGAAGTGAGCCTTATTGTAGAGCACCTTATAGGTTCAATATTGATGAATTGAAAGAGTTGAAGCTCCAATTGGATGATCTATTGAAGAAGGAGTTGATAAGACCTAGTTTTTCACCTTGGGGAGCACCTGTTTTGTTTCAGAAAAAGAAAGATGGTTCATACAGACTTTGTATTGCCTATAGGGGATTGAATAAGAAAACCATTAAGAACAAGTATCCACTGCCACACATAGATGAACTGCTGAGTCAATTGAGTGGTGCCACAGTATTCACTAAAATTGACTTAAGATCGCGATATCATCAAATTAGAGTAAAGTCTGAGGACATACCCAAAACCGCTTTTAGAACACGATATGGTCATTACGAGTTCACAGTTTTGCCTTTTGGATTAACAAATGCTCCTGCAACATTTATGTGTTTGATGAATAATGTGTTTCATGAATATCTCGATGAATTTATATTAGTTTTTCTTGACGATATTTTGTGTATTCTAAGGATGATGATGAACATGCATTGCATCTCAGGAAGACTTTACAAAAACTAAGAGAGCATAAACTATATGGTAAGATGAGTAAATGTTTCTTTTACAAAAGGGGAAGTGACTTATTTGGGGAGAGTTGTTTCTAAGGAAGGGATTCATATAGATCCTGAGAAAGTTAGAAGCATAGTTGACTGGCCTACACCCAAATGTGTGAGGGATGTGAGAAGCTTCCTTGGTTTGGCACAATATGAGAGGGCACACATTAGGGAGTTTTCTCGTATTGCAAATCCTCTTACAGAATTGACAAAGAAAAATAGAGAGTTCACATGGAACGATGAGTGTCAAAAGGCGTTTGACGAATTAAAATAGAAAGTTATCGAAAATTGTGTGCTAAAGATACCTGAGTTAGGGAAGCCTTTTATTGTTGCATGTGATGCTAGTGGAAGCCAAATCGGATGTGTTCTTTCACAAGAAGGGAGGGTAGTGGCCTATGAGTCAAGGAAATTAAGGAAACATGAACTAAATTATACAACACATGACTTAGAAATGCTTGCAGTTGTTCATGCACTTAAACATTGGAGACACTTATTGGTAGGAGTAAAGTTTGAATTAAGAATAGATCATCAGAGCCTTAAATACATATTTACTCAACCTTTACTTAACAATAGACAAAAACGATGGATCCGATTGCTAAGTGAATATGATTTTGATATTAAATACTTAGCAGGAAAAGAAAACAAGGTGGCCGATGCTTTGAGTCGTAAACCCCTATGCAGTTCAATTTCTATTTTATACTCTGATTTTGATATTGGAAAAGAATTAAAAGAAGATTTATTTTATGCAGCAATCTTGGAATTTTTGGGTATGAATCCAGGTTCTATGTTTCAGGGGAAATTTCATTTGAGAAATAATGATTTGTATTGTAATTCTCGTTTATGTATTTCTTCAGAATCTATTTTGAAAGAAAAGATCCTGCATGACTATCATGATGCACCTTTCTCTGCACACCCTGGTTTTTCTAGAACTTATGCAAAAGTGAAAGCTTCATATTACTGGCCACGTATGAAATATGATATTAAGAGGTATGTCGATGAATGTCTGAAATGTCAACAAGTTAAGGCCGAATTTAAAAGGAGTCCTGGCATGTTACAACCATTAGATGTGCCTGATAAAAAATGGGAATCCATCTCTATGGATTTCATAACAAAGTTGCCTGTGACCAGAAGTGGGCATGATACCATCTTTGTTGTGGTGTACCGTCTTACAAAGATGGCACATTTTCTTCCCATGAGGAAAACTGATACAGCTTTGCATGTTGCTAAACTTTTCATAAAAGAAATTTTTAGGTTACATGGTATACCCAAAAGTATAATTTCTGATAGGGATGCAAGGTTCACATCTAATTTTTGGAAAGCAACATTTCAATCCATAGGAACAGAATTACGCATGAGTACTGCATTTCATCCTCAAACCGATGGTGAGACCGAGAGGGTTAACAGGGTGCTTGAGGATATGTTACGCATGTATGTGAATGATAAGCAAAACATTTGGACTGAATATTTGCCCTTGGTTGAGTATGCATATAATAGTGCATGGCATTCCTCTATTAAGATGACACCTTTTGAAGCAATGTATGGTTATAATTGCTTGCTGCCGCATTCACTTTTTAATTCACAGAATCAGGTTGAAATATCCAAACAGATGCTTGAAAACATGGATTTGGAGCTAAATAAGGTAAGGAAAAACATGAAAGATGCACAGAAACGTCAGAAATTATATCATGATCTCAAAAAGAGGCCCTTGGAATTTAGAACAAATGATCTGGTTTTTTTGAAAGTGACTCCTTCTAAATCAAATCTGGTTTTAGGCAAAGATCGTCGATTGTCTCCTCGTTATGCTGGCCCTTTCAAAAGAAAATTGGTTCTGTTGCATATTTACTTGACCTACCTAATACTTTGAAAATTCATCCAGTCTTCCATGTTGGATTACTTAAAAAGTATGTTCCTAATGCTGATCATGTTTTGCAGGACATCTAAGTTGAAGGAAGATGCCACTTTTGAACTTGAACCAGAAGTTATATTGGATAGGAGAGTTAGACATCTTAGGAATCGCGAAATAGTGGAAATTTTAGTAAAGTGGTTTGCATATCCTATTGAAGATTCAACATGGGTTGGTTTAGATGAGTTTATGGAACATTATCCTTCTTTCCAACTCTGAGGACAGAGTTCTTTAAAGAGGGGGAGAATTGTAAGATGCCACGTTGATTTTCCACCTGGAAAAAAAAAAGATGTGTAGGTAATAATGAAATTTTATGTTTAGGATATTTTGATCATGTCTGCAAAATTTTGTAGCAATAATTTTTTACATTCTCTCTCTAGAAAGTTGTCGCATGAAATTTGTATGTTAATTTCGAGCATGAAGATGAAGGAATCTGAAAAAGTGTTGTATGAGAGAAAGGTAGAGTATTCTTAGTAGAAAAACTTTATCTGATTGAATTTTTTGTAGTTCCTATGTTTTATGTCTCATTTGGTTCCATGAAGATAGGTTAATGAAGAGATTTTATGTTTTTCATCTCTCTCTAGAATTTTTGATTTTGCAGGGCCCAAAAGTGATATCTGGAAGCAGATTTGGACCTGAGGCATCTCTAACATTATTCTACAGATTTAAGAACTGAATATTTTTGTCTCTCACAAGCTCAAGCTGATTCCTCATTGTTTTTGAGTTATAGGGTTTTAAAAAGTTCCGTTTTCCGACACTTAAAAAAAAAAAAAAAGAGAAGCTTTCATTCATTCATCTTATTCATGTTCGCGGATTTAGAAAACGCACATGGATATATGGGTTATTTTTGGGTGATTGACGTGTGTGTGAGTGCGTTGCACGGATTACCTCTATTTTTGCAGGTACGATTCTTGATGATGGACATGAAAAGTAGATGCATGGGTGGCCCGAAAGTCTTGCATGAGACATGCGAAAATATGCTATCTTGGAGCATGCAGATTCTAAAAGTGCGGGTCTAAGAAGGCGTGATTGGTCGTGCGCTGGCAAAAGGCGGAGATCCCAAAAAGACGAAGACTGAGAGATAGAAAAGGATGATGGTCCTACAGTCATTACGATCGTTTTTCGGCTTCTGGAATTGCGATTGAGATTGAGATTGAGATTGAGATTGAGATTGTGATTGTGATTGTGATTGAGATTGGGATTGAGATTGTGATTGTGATTGAGATTGGGATTGAGATCAGCTCAGGGGTGGTCGGGTGGATGAGGCTTCACATTGAAGCAATCTGATAGATTTTGTAACGTAGATCAGAACTACTTGTAAATCTGCATAGATAATAAAATTCTCTCTCTTCTTGTTCTGCGTATACTCTGTTTGCCTTCTTTATATCTTGTGGTGTCAAAACCCATTATTCTGTGTGAGATTGTGACTCAAGTTTAGGAGACTTGTTACAAGTGGTATCAGAGCAGAGTTGGATTCCGAGACAAGATGCAGGCCTTGAAGAAGAAGATAGAAGAACAAGAGGAGCTTATCCGTAGATTGAATGCAGAATTACATAAAGAAAGATCCAACAAACAAAAAGAGGCTACTGCAAATGCTTTCATGGACCTCAATGCTGAAGGTGGTAATGGTGCGGGCACATCAAACGCACGTAGAGCTAGACGGCAACGTGAACCTGAAGAGGACGATGATGCAGGTGAATCTGCACTCAAGCAAGTGTTCAAAAGAGAAAAATTAAATGAATTTGATGGTGAGAAGAAAACTAGAGAGGATCTTGAAGCATGGATTGAGGAACTTGAAGATTTCTTTGACCTGCACGTACTTAGTGAGGAATCAAAAGCAAAGGTGGCAATTCTGCATCTGCGAGGAGTCGCAAAATTGTGGTAGAAATCTTATATACAGACAAGAACACGTGAAGGTCCGATCCTCTGGAAAGAATTTCGAGAGCAAGAAGAGAATTGTTATTGTTCTCCACATTATCGGATGGAAAAGAAAATGGAATTCTACTCTTTCAAGCAGCATGAGGATGATAGATATAACTTGTCTATTGAAGAATATAAGGATAAATTTTTGCGTTTACATAAGTATGCACTAGAAGTTTCTGGAGATGCGCTGAAAAGCAAGTTTATTGAGGGTTTGAGGGAAGAGCTTCGCTATCAAGTAAAGGGGTTCGGATGTGTAGATTTTCTTGATGCGGTTGCAAAAGCAGAAAACTTTGAGAAGATGGAGAAGTTTACCACGAAAAGGGCATTCAAATCAAGGTTTATCTGAACAGGACATCAACCCCCAAGACCTATTTCAATAAATCAAAATGGACAGAGATCGACTAACTCTATTAACGGTCAAGGAGGAAGACCAAAGCCGAAGCAAACGGATACACCTAAGAAGCAAGAAGTTATGCACTGGCAATGTGATTCTGATTTCCTGGAGCGGGCTAAGAGGCTGGGACTTTGTTTTCGATGTGGAGAACAAGGACATCGCACTTTTGAATGTCCAAACAAGGCCATCAACCGTTCTATGCAAGCAAAGATAGCTCATCTACAAGAAGAAAACATGACAATTGAGGAAGCGGATGATCAAGGTAAGTGTTCTAGACCTAGACTTCAATGCATGAAAACTTCTTCTCATTCAAGGGCATCGGTGATTAGGATTATGGGGGACATATCCTCACGTAAGGTTAGTTTCTTGATTGATTCGGGTAGTACAAATTGTTTCCTTTCACTTAAGATGGCAGAAGCTTTAGGGTTGCATATTGAGATGCAGACTAAAAGACCTGTACAGATGGCTAATGGTAGGATACACTATACTCGAGGCTGTATTGAGAATCTTGATTTTATGTTAGGAGAACATAAGTTTTTGGGTACCTTCCATGTAATTGAAATGAGAGAATGTGATGTAATCATCGGAATGGACTGGTTAGTTCATAACAGTGTCGTGATTGATTGTGAAAGCGGGATCCTTACTTTGAAAATAGAAGGGAAGGAACATCGTCTTGCAGGCAAGTGTAATTCAAGTTTTTCTCTTATTTCTGCAATAAAGTTGATTAGAGGTATTCGACAGGGTTGTGAGACATATTTGGTTTATGTGCATGACCTTCAAGAGAAGAAGAAAGAAGAGGAAATACCGGAATATGTTAAAAAACTTTTAGATGAGTATGCAGATGTATTTCCTGATGATCTACCGGGCATGCCTCCTCCTAGGAAAATTGACCATGCTATAGACCTTTATCCAAGAAGTGAGCCTTATTCTAGAGCACCATATAGGTTCAATATTGATGAATTGAAAGAGTTGAAGCTCCAATTGGATGATCTATTGAAGAAGGATTTGATAAGACCTAGTGTTTCACCTTGGGGAGCACCTGTTTTGTTTCAGAAAAAGAAAGATGGTTCATACAGACTTTGCATTGCCTATAGGGGATTGAATAAGAAAACCATTAAGAACAAGTATCCACTGCCACACATAGATGAACTGCTGAGTCAATTGAGTGGTGCCATAGTATTCACTAAAATTGACTTAAGATCGCGATATCATCAAATTAGAGTAAAGTCTGAGGACATACCCAAAACCGCTTTTAGAACACGATATGGTCATTATGAGTTCACAGTTTTGCCTTTTGGATTAACAAATGCTCCTCCAACATTTATGTGTTTGATGAATAATGTGTTTCATGAATATCTCGATGAATTTATATTAGTTTTTGTTGACGATATTTTGTGTATTCTAAGGATGATGATGAACATGGATTGCATCTCAGGAAGACTTTACAAAAACTAAGAGAGCATGAACTATACCGTAAGATGAGTAAATGCTTTTTTTGCAAAAGGGGAAGTGACTTATTTGGGGAGAGTTGTTTCTAAGGAAGGGATTCATATAGATCCTGAGAAAGTTAAAAGCATAGTTGACTGGCCTACACCCAAATGTGCGAGGGATGTGAGAAGCTTCCTTGGTTTGGCACAATATGAGAGGGCACACATTAGGGAGTTTTCTCGAATTGCAAATCCTCTTACAGAATTCACAAAGAAAAATAGAGAGTTCACATGGAACGATGAGTGTCAAAAGGCGTTTGACGAATTAAAACAGAAAGTTATCAAAAATTGTGTGCTAAAGATACCTGAGTTAGGGAAGCCTTTTATTGTTGCATGTGATGCTAGTGGAAGCCAAATCGGATGCGTTCTTTCACAAGAAGGGAGGGTAGTGGCTTATGAGTCAAGGAAATTAAGGAAACATGAACTAAATTATACAACACATGACTTAGAAATGCTTGCAGTTGTTCATGCACTTAAACATTGGAGACACTTATTGGTAGGAGTAAAGTTTGAATTAAGAATAGATCATCAGAGCCTTAAATACATATTTACTCAACCTTTACTTAACAATAGACAAAAACGATGGATCCGATTGCTAAGTGAATATGATTTTGATATTAAATACTTAGCAGGAAAAGAAAACAAGGTGGCCGATGCTTTGAGTCGTAAACCCCTATGCAGTTCAATTTCTATTTTATCCTTTGATTTTGATATTGGAAAAGAATTAAAAGAAGATTTATTTTATGCAGCAATCTTGGAATTTTTGGGTATGAATCTAGGTTCTATGTTTCAGGGAAAATTTAATTTGAGAAATAATGATTTGTATTGTAATTCTCGTTTATGTATTTCTTCAGAATCTGTTTTGAAAGAAAAGATCCTGCATGACTGTCATGATGCACCTTTCTCTGCACACCCTGGTTTTTCTAGAACTTATGCAAAAGTGAAAGCTTCATATTACTGGCCACATATGAAATATGATATTAAGAGGTATGTCGAAGAATGTCTGAAATGTCAACAAGTTAAGGCCGAATTTAAAAGGAGTCCTGGCATGTTACAACCATTAGATGTGCCTGATAAAAAATGGGAATCCATCTCTATGGATTTCATAACAAACTTGCCTGTGACCAGAAGTGGGCATGATACCATCTTTGTTGTCGTGGACCGTCTTACAAAGATGGCACATTTTCTTCCCATGAGGAAAACTGATACAGCTTTGCATGTTGCTAAACTTTTCATAAAAGAAATTTTTAGGTTACATGGTATACCCAAAAGTATAATTTCTGATAGGGATGCAAGGTTCACATCTAATTTTTGGAAAGCAACATTTCAATCCATAGGAACAGAATTACGCATGAGTACTGCATTTCATCCTCAAACCGATGGTGAGACCGAGAGGGTTAACAGGGTGCTTGAGGATATGTTACGCATGTATGTGAATGATAAGCAAAACATTTGGACTGAATATTTGCCCTTGGTTGAGTATGCATATAATAGTGCATGGCATTCCTCTATTAAGATGACACCTTTTGAAGCAATGTATGGTTATAATTGCTTGCTGCTGCATTCACTTTTTAATTCACAGAATCAGGTTGAAATATCCAAACAGATGCTTGAAAACATGGATTTGGAGCTAAATAAGGTAAGGAAAAACATGAAACATGCACAAAAACGTCAGAAATTATATCATGATCTCAAAAAGAGGCCCTTGGAATTTAGAACAAATGATCTGGTTTTTTTGAAAGTGAGTCCTTCTAAATCAAATCTGGTTTTAGGCAAAGATCGTCGATTGTCTCCTCGTTATGCTGGTCCTTTCAAAATCTTAAAGAAAATTGGTTCTGTTGCATATTTACTTGACCTACCTAATACTTTGTAAATTCATCCAGTCTTCCATGTTGGATTACTTAAAAAGTATGTTCCTAATGCTGATCATGTATTGCAAGACAAATCTAAGTTGAAGGAAGATGCCACTTTTGAACTTGAACCAGAAGTTATATTGGATAGGAGAGTTAGACATCTTAGGAATCGCGAAATAGTGGAAATTTCAGTAAAGTGGTTTGCATATCCTATTGAAGATTCAACATGGGTTGGTTTAGATGAGTTTATGGAACATTATCCTTCTTTCCAACTCTGAGGACATAGTTCTTTAAAGAGGGGGAGAATTGTAAGATGCCACGTTGATTTTCCACCTGGAAAAAAAAAAAGATGTGTAGGTAATAATGAAATTTTATGTTTAGGATATTTTGATCATGTCTGCAAAATTTTGTAGCAATAAGTTTTTACATTCTCGCTCTAGAAAGTTGTCGCATGAAATTTGTATGTTAATTTCGAGCATGAAGATGAAGGAATCTGAAAAAGTGTTGTATGAGAGAAAGGTAGAGTATTCTTAGTAGAAAAATTTTACCTGATTGAATTTTTTGTAGTTCCTATGTTTTATGTCTCATTTGGTTCCATGAAGATAGGTTAATGAAGAGATTTTTCATGTTTTTCATCTCTCTCTAGAATTTTCGATTTTGCAGGGCCCAAAAGTGATATCTAGAAGCAGATATGGACATGAGGCGTCTCTAACATTATTCTACAGGTTTAAGAACTGAATATTTTTATCTCTCACAAGCTCAAGCTGATTCCTCACTGTTTTTGAGTTACAGGGTTTTCAAAAGTGCCGTTTTCCAACACTTAGAAAAAAAAAAAAAAGAGAAGCCTTCATTCATTCATCTTATTCATGTTCGTGGATTTAGAAAACGCACATGGGTATATGTGTTATTTTTGGGTGATTGACGTGTGTGTGAGTGCGTTGCAGGGATTACCTCTATTTTTGCAGGTACGATTCTTGATGATGGACATGAAAAGTAGATGCATGGGTGGCCCGGAAGTCTTGCATGAGACATGCGAAAAGACGCTATCTTGGAGCATGCAGATTCTAAAAGTGCGGGTCTACGAAGGCGTGATTGGTCGTGCGCTGGCAAAAGGCGGAGATCCCAAAAAGAGGAAGACTGAGAGATAGAAAAGGATGATGGTCGTACAGTCATTACGATCGTTTTTCGGCTTCTGGAATTGCGATTGAGATTGAGATTGAGATTGAGATTGAGATTGTGATTGTGATTGAGATTGGGATTGAGATTGTGATTATGATTGAGATTGGGATTGAGATCATCTCGGGGGTGGTCGGGTGGATGAGGCTTCACATTGAAGTAATCTGATAGATTTTGTAACGTCGATCAGAACTACTTGTAAATCTGCACAGATAATAAAATTCTCTCTCTTTCTTGTTCTGCGTATACTCTGTTTGCCTTCTTTATATCTTGTGGTGTCGAAACCCATTATTCTGTGTGAGATTGTGACTCAAGTTTAGGAGACTTGTTACAAGTGGTATCAGAGCAGAGTTGGATTCCGGGACAAGATGCAGGCTTTGAAGAAGAAGATAGAAGAACAAGAGGAGCTTATCCGTAGATTGAATGCAGAATTACATAAAGAAAGATCCAACAAACAAAAAGAGGCTACTGCAAATGCTTTCATGGACCTCAATGCTGAAGGTGGTAATGGTGCGGGCACATCAAACGCACGTAGAGCTAGACGGCAACGTAAACCTGAAGAGGACGATGATGCAGGTGAATCTGCACTCAAGCAAGTGTTCAAAAGAGAAAAATTAAATGAATTTGATGGTGAGAAGAAAATTAGAGAGGATCTTGAAGCATGGATTGAGGAACTTGAAGATTTCTTTGACCTGCGCGTATTTAGTGAGGAATCAAAAGCAAAGGTGGCAATTCTGCATCTGCGAGGAGTCGCAAAATTGTGGTGGAAATCTTATATACAGACAAGAACACGTGAAGGTCCGATCCTCTGGAAAGAATTTCGAGAGCAAGCAGAGAATCGTTATTGTTCTCCACATTATCGGATGGAAAAGAAAATGGAATTCTACTCTTTCAAGCAGCATGAGGATGATAGATATAACTTGTCTGTTGAAGAATATAAGGAGAAATTTTTGCGTTTACATAAGTATGCACTAGAAGTTTTTGGAGATGCGCTGAAAAGCAAGTTTATTGAGGGTTTGCGGGAAGAGCTTCGCTATCAAGTAAAGGGGTCCGGATGTGTAGATTTTCTTGATGCCGTTGCAAAAGCAGAAAACTTTGAGAAGATGGAGAAGTTTACCACGAAAAAGGCATTCAAATCAAGGTTTATCTGAACAGGACATCAACCCCCAAGACTTATTTCAATAAATCAAAATGGACAGAGATCGACTAACTCTATTAACGGTCAAGGAGGAAGACCAAACCCGAAGCAAACGGATACACCTAAGAAGCAAGAAGTTATGCACTGGAAACGTGATTCTGATTTCTTGGAGCGGGCTAAGAGGTTGGGACTTTGTTTTCGATGTGGAGAACAAGGACATCGCACTTTTGAATGTCCAAACAAGGCCATCAACCGTTCTATGCAAGCAAAGACAGCTCATCTACAAGAAGAAAACATGACAATTGAGGAAGCGGATGATCAAGGTAAGTGTTCTAGCCCTAGACTTCAATGCATGAAAACTTCTTCTCATTCAAGGGCATCGGTGATTAGGATTATGGGGGACATATCCTCACGTAAGGTTAGTTTCTTGATTGATTCGGGTAGTACAAATTGTTTCCTTTCACTTAAGATGGCAGAAGCTTTAGGGTTGCATATTGAGATGCAGACTAAAAGACCTATACAGATGGCTAATGGTAGGATACACTATACTCGATGCTGTATTGAGAATCTTGATTTTATGTTAGGAGCACATAAGTTTTTGGGTACCTTCCATGTAATTGAAATGAGAGAATGTGATGTAATCATCGGAATGGACTAGTTAGTTCATAACAGTGTCGTGATTGATTGTGAAAGCGGGATCCTTACTTTGAAAATAGAAGGGAAGGAACATCGTCTTGCAGGCAAGTGTAATTCAAGTTTTTCTCTTATTTCTGCAATAAAGTTGATTAGGGGTATTCGACAGGGTTGTGAGACATATTTGGTTTATGTGCATGACCTTCAGGAGAAGAAGAAAGAAGAGGAAATACCGGAATATGTTAAAAAACTTTTAGATGAGTACGCAGATGTATTTCTTGATGATCTACCGGGCATGCCTCCTCCTAGGAAAATTGACCATGATATAGACCTTTATCCAGGAAGTGAGCCTTATTCTAGAGCACCTTATAGGTTCAATATTGATAAATTGAAAGAGTTGAAGCTCCAATTGGATGATCTATTGAAGAAGGAGTTGATAAGACCTAGTGTTTCACCTTGGGGAGCACCTATTTTGTTTCAGAAAAAGAAAGATGGTTCATACAGACTTTGTATTACCTATAGGGGATTGAATAAGAAAACCATTAAGAACAAGTATCCACTGCCACACATAGATGAACTGCTGAGTCAATTGAGTGGTGCCACAATATTCACTAAAATTGACTTAAGATCGCGATATCATCAAATTAGAGTAAAGTATGAGGACATACCCAAAACCGCTTTTAGAACACGATATGGTCATTACGAGTTCACAGTTTCGCCTTTTGGATTAACAAATGCTCCTGCAACATTTATGTGTTTGATGAATAATGTGTTTCATGAATATCTCGATGAATTTATATTAGTTTTTCTTGACGATATTTTGTGTATTCTAAGGATGATGATGAACATGCATTGCATCTCAGGAAGACTTTACAAAAACTAAGAGAGCATAAACTATATGGTAAGATGAGTAAATGTTTTTTTTACAAAAGGGGAAGTGACTTATTTGGGGAGAGTTGTTTCTAAGGAAGGGATTCATATAGATCCTGAGAAAGTTAAAAGCATAGTTGACTGGCCTACACCCAAATGTGTGAGGGATGTGAGAAGCTTCCTTGGTTTGGCACAATATGAGAGGGCACACATTAGGGAGTTTTCTCGAATTGCAAATCCTCTTACAGAATTGACAAAGAAAAATAGAGAGTTCACATGGAACGATGAATCCAGGTTCTATGTTTCAGGGAAAATTTCATTTGAGAAATAATGATTTGTATTGTATTATTCGTTTATGTATTTCTTCAGAATCTGTTTTGAAAGAAAAGATCCTGCATGACTGTCATGATGCACCTTTCTCTGCACACCCTGGTTTTTCTAGAACTTATGCAAAAGTGAAAGCTTCATATTACTGGCCACGTATGAAATATGATATTAAGAGGTATGTCGAAGAATGTCTGAAATGCCAACAGGTTAAGGCCGAATTTAAAAGGAGTCCTGGCATGTTACAACCATTAGATGTGCCTGATAAAAAATGGGAATCCATCTCTATGGATTTCATAACAAAGTTGCCTGTGACCAGAAGTGGGCATGATACCATCTTTGTTGTCGTGGACCGTCTTACAAAGATGGCACATTTTCTTCCCATGAGGAAAACTGATACAACTTTGCATGTTGCTAAACTTTTCATAAAAGAAATTTTTAGGTTACATGTTATACCCAAAAGTATAATTTCTGATAGGGATGCAAGGTTCACATCTCATTTTTGGAAAGCAACATTTCAATCCATAGGAACAGAATTACGCATGAGTACTGCATTTCATCCTCAAACGGATGGTGAGACTGAGAGGGTTAACAGGGTGCTTGAGGATATGTTACGCATGTATGTGAATGATAAGCAAAACATTTGGACTGAATATTTGCCCTTGGTTGAGTATGCATATAATAGTGCATGGCATTCCTCTATTAAGATGACACCTTTTGAAGCAATGTATGGTTATAATTGCTTGCTGCCGCATTCACTTTTTAATTCACAGAATCAGGTTGAAATATCCAAACAGATGCTTGAAAACATGGATTTAGAGCTAAATAAGGTAAGGAAAAACATGAAAGATGCACATAAACGTCAGAAATTATATCATGATCTCAAAAAGAGGCCCTTGGAATTTAGAACAAATGATCTGGTTTTTTTGAAAGTGAGAGCTTCTAAATCAAATCTGGTTTTAGGCAAAGATCGTCGATTGTCTCCTCGTTATGCTGGTCCTTTCAAAATCTTAAAGAAAATTGGTTCTATTGCATATTTACTTGACCTACCTAATACTTTGAAAATTCATCCAGTCTTCCATGTTGGATTACTTAAAAAGTATGTTCCTAATGCTGATCATGTATTGCAGGACAAATCTAAGTTGAAGGAAGATGCCACTTTTGAACTTGAACCAGAAGTTATATTGGATAGGAGAGTTAGACATCTTAGGAATCGCAAAATAGTGGAAATTTTAGTAAAGTGGTTTGCATATCCTATTGAAGATTCAACATGGGTTGGTTTAGATGAGTTTATGGAACATTATCCTTCTTTTCAACTCTGAGGACAGAGTTCTTTAAAGAGGGGGAGAATTGTAAGATGCCACGTTGATTTTCCACCTGGAAAAAAAAACAAAGATGTGTAGGTAATAATGAAATTTTATGTTTAGTATATTTTGATCATGTCTGCAAAATTTTGTAGCAATAAGTTTTTACATTCTCTCTCTAGAAAGTTGTCGCATGAAATTTGTATGTTAATTTCGAGCATGAAGATGAAGGAATCTGAAAACGTGTTGTATGAGAGAAAGGTAGAGTATTCTTAGTAGAAAAACTTTACCTGATTGAATCTTTTGTAGTTCCTATGTTTTATGTCTCGTTTGGTTCCATGAAGATAGGTTAATGAAGAGATTTTTCATGTTTTTCATCTCTCTCTAGAATTTTTGATTTTGCAGGGCCAAAAGTGATATCTAGAAGCAGATTTGGACCTGAGGCGTCTCTAACATTATTCTATAGATTTAAGAACTGAATTTTTTTGTCTCTCACAAGCTCAAGCTGATTCCTCACTGTTTTTGAGTCACAGGGTTTTGAAAAGTGCCGTTTTCCAACACTTAAAAAAAAAAAAAAAAAGAGAAGCCTTCGTTCATTCATCTTATTCATGTTCGCGGATTTAGAAAACGCACATGGGTATATGTGTTATTTTTGGGTGATTGACGTGTGCGTGAGTGCGTTGCAGGGATTACCTCTATTTTTGCAGGTACGATTCTTGATGATGGACATGAAAAGTAGATGCATGGGTGGCCCGGAAGTCTTGCATGAGACATGCGAAAAGACGCTATCTTGGAGCATGCAGATTCTAAAAGTGCGGGTCTAGTAAGGCGTGATTGGTCGTGCACTGGCAAAAGGCGGAGATCCCAAAAAGACGAAGACTGAGAGATAGAAAAGGATGATGGTCGTATAGTCATTACGATCGTTTTTCGGCTTCTGGAATTGCGATTGAGATTGAGATTGAGATTGAGATTGAGATTGTGATTGTGATTGAGATTGGGATTGAGATTGTGATTGCGATTGAGATTGGGATTGAGATCAGCTCGGGGGTGGTCGAGTGGATGAGGCTTCACATTGAAGCAATCTGATAGATTTTGTAACGTAGATCAGAACTACTTGTAAATCTGCATATCTAATAAAATTCTCTCTCTTCTTGTTCTGCGTATACTCTGTTTGCCTTCTTTATATCTTGTGGTGTCGAAACCCATTATTCTGTGTGAGATTGTGACTCAAGTTTAGCAGACTTGTTACAAGTGGTATCAGAGCAGAGTTGGATTCCGGGACAAGATGCAGGCTTTGAAGAAGAAGATAGAAGAACAAGAGGAGCTTATCCGTAGATTGAATGCAGAATTACATAAAGAAAGATCCAACAAACAAAAAGAGGCTACTGCAAATGCTTTCATGGACCTCAATGCTGAAGGTGGTAATGGTGCGGGCACATCAAACGCACGTAGAGCTAGACGGCAACGTGAACCTGAAGAGGACGATGATGCAGGTGAATATGCACTCAAGCAAGTGTTCAAAAGAGAAAAATTAAATGAATTTGATGGTGAGAAGAAAACTAGAGAGGATCTTGAAGCATGGATTGAGGAACTTAAAGATTTCTTTGACCTGCGCGTATTTAGTGAGGAATCAAAAGCAAAGGTGGCAATTCTGCATCTGCGAGGAGTCGCAAAATTGTGGTGGAAATCTTATATACAGACAAGAACACGTGAAGGTCCGATCCTGTGGAAAGAATTTCGAGAGCAAGCAGAGAATCGTTATTGTTCTCCACATTATCGGATGGAAAAGAAAATGGAATTCTACTCTTTCAAGCAGCATGAGGATGATAGATATAACTTGTCTGTTGAAGAATATAAGGAGAAATTTTTGGGTTTACATAACTATGCACTAGAAGTTTCTGGAGATGCGCTGAAAAGCAAGTTTATTGAGGGTTTGCGGGAAGAGCTTCGCTATCAAGTAAAGGGGTCCGGATGTGTAGATTTTCTTGATGCGGTTGCAAAAGCAGAAAACTTTGAGAAGATGGAGAAGTTTACCACGAAAAAGGCATTCAAATCAAGGTTTATCTGAAATGGACATCAACCCCCAAGACCTATTTCAATAAATCAAAATGGACAGAGATCGACTAACTCTATTAACGGTCAAGGAGGAAGACCAAAGCTGAAGCAAACGGATACACCTAAGAAGCAAGAAGTTATGCACTGGCAACGTGATTCTAATTTCCTGGAGCGGGCTAAGAGGCTGGGACTTTGTTTTCGATGTGGAGAACAAGGACATCGCACTTTTGAATGTCCAAACAAGGCCATCAACCGTTCTATGCAAGCAAAGATAGCTCATCTACAAGAAGAAAACATGACAATTGAGGAAGTGGATGATCAAGGTAAGTGTTCTAGCCCTAGACTTCAATGCATGAAAACTTCTTCTCATTCAAGTGCATCGGTGATTAGGATTATGGGGGACATATCCTCACGTAAGGTTAGTTTCTTGATTGATTCGGGTAGTACAAATTGTTTCCTTTCACTTAAGATGGCAGAAGCTTTAGGGTTGCATATTGAGATGCAGACTAAAAGATCTCTACAGATGGCTAATGGTAGGATACACTATACTCGAGGCTGTATTGAGAATCTTGATTTTATGTTAGGAGAACATACGTTTTTGGGTACCTTCCATGTAATTGAAATGAGAGAATGTGATGTAATCATCGGAATGGACTAGTTAGTTCATAACAGTGTCGTGATTGATTGTGAAAGCGGGATCCTTACTTTGAAAATAGAAGGGAAGGAACATCGTCTTGCAGGCAAGTGTAATTCAAGTTTTTCTCTTATTTCTGCAATAAAGTTGATTAGGGGTATTCGACAGGGTTGTGAGACATATTTGGTTTATGTGCATGACCTTCAGGAGAAGAGGAAAGAAGAGGAAATACCGGAATATGTTAAAAAACTTTTAGATGAGTACGCAGATGTATTTCTTGATGATCTACCGGGCATGCCTCCTCCTAGGAAAATTGACCATGCTATAGACCTTTATCCAGGAAGTGAGCCTTATTCTAGAGCACCTTATAGGTTGAATATTGATGAATTGAAAGAGTTGAAGCTCCAATTGGATGATCTATTGAAGAAGGAGTTGATAAGACCTAGTGTTTCACCTTGGGGAGCACCTGTTTTGTTTCAAAGATGGTTCATACAGAGTTTGTATTGCCTATAGGGGATTGAATAAGAAAACTTTTAAGAACAAGTATCCACTGCCACACATAGATGAACTGCTGAGTCAATTGAGTGGTGCCATAGTATTCACTAAAATTGACTTAAGATCGCGATATCATCAAATTAGAGTAAAGTCTGAGGACATACCCATAACCGCTTTTAGAACACGATATGGTCATTACGAGTTCACAGTTTTGCCTTTTGGATTAACAAATGCTCCTGCAACATTTATGTGTTTGATGAATAATGTGTTTCATAAATATCTCGATGAATTTATATTAGTTTTTCTTGACGATATTTTGTGTATTCTAAGGATGATGATGAACATGCATTGCATCTCAGGAAGACTTTACAAAAACTAAGAGAGCATAAACTATATGGTAAGATGAGTAAATGTTTTTTTTACAAAAGGGGAAGTGACTTATTTGGGGAGAGTTGTTTCTAAGGAAGGGATTCATATAGATCCTGAGAAAGTTAAAAGCATAGTTGACTGGCCTACACCCAAATGTGTGAGGGATGTGAGAAGCTTCCTTGGTTTGGCACAATATGAGAGGGCACACATTAGGGAGTTTTCTCGAATTGCAAATCCTCTTACAGAATTGACAAAGAAAAATAGAGAGTTCACATGGAACGATGAGTGTCAAAGGGCGTTTGACGAATTAAAACAGAAAGTTATCGAAAATTGTGTGTTAAAGATACCTGAGTTAGGGAAGCCTTTTATTGTTGCATGTGATGCTAGTGGAAGCCAAATCGGATGTGTTCTTTCACAAGAAGGGAGGGTAGTGGCTTATGAGTCAAGGAAATTAAGGAAACATGAACTAAATTATACAACACATGACTTAGAAATGCTTGCAGTTGTTCATGCACTTAAACATTGGAGACACTTATTGGTAGGAGTAAAGTTTGAATTAAGAATAGATCATCAGAGCCTTAAATACATATTTACTCAACCTTTACTTAACAATAGATAAAAACGATGGATCCGATTGCTAAGTGAATATGATTTTGATATTAAATACTTAGCAGGAAAAGAAAACAAGGTGGCCGATGCTTTGAGTCGTAAACCCCTATGCAGTTCAATTTCTATTTTATCCTTTGATTTTGATATTAGAAAAGAATTAAAAGAAGATTTATTTTATGCAGCAATCTTGGAATTTTTGGGTATGAATCCAGGTTCTATGTTTTAGGGAAAATTTTATTTGAGAAATAATGATTTGTGTTGTAATTCTCGTTTATGTATTTCTTCAGAATCTGTTTTGAAAGAAAAGATCCTGCATGACTGTCATGATGCACCTTTCTCTGCACACCCTAGTTTTTCTAGAACTTATGCAAAAGTGAAAGCTTCATATTACTGGCCACGTATGAAATATGATATTAAGAGGTATGTCGAAGAATGTCTGAAATGTCAACAGGTTAAGGCCGAATTTAAAAGGAGTCCTGGCATGTTACAACCATTAGATGTGCCTGATCAAAAATGGGAATCCATCTCTATGGATTTCATAACAAAGTTGCCTGTGACCAGAAGTGGGCATGATACCATCTTTGTTGTCGTGGACCGTCTTACAAAGATGGCACATTTTCTTCCCATGAGGAAAACTGATACAGCTTTGCATGTTGCTAAACTTTTCATAAAAGAAATTTTTAGGTTAGATGGTATACCCAAAAGTATAATTTCTGATAGGGATGCAAGGTTCACATCTAATTTTTGGAAAGCAACATTTCAATCCATAGGAACAGAATTACGCATGAGTACTGCATTTCATCCTCAAACTGATGGTGAGACCGAGAGGGTTAACAGGGTGCTTGAGGATATGTTATGCATGTATGTGAATGATAAGCAAAACATTTGGACTGAAATTTGCCCTTGGTTGAGTATGCATATAATAGTGCATGGCATTCCTCTATTAAGATGACACCTTTTGAAGCAATGTATGGTTATAATTGCTTGCTGCCGCATTCACTTTTTAATTCACAGAATCAGGTTGAGATATCCAAACAGATGCTTGAAAACATGGATTTGGAGCTAAATAAGGTAAGGAAAAACATGAAAGATGCACAGAAACGTCAGAAATTATATCATGATCTCAAAAAGAGGCCCTTGGAATTTAGAACAAATGATCTGGTTTTTTTGAAAGTGGGTCCTTCTAAATCAAATCGGGTTTTAGGCAAAGATTGTCGATTGTCTCCTCGTTATGCTGGTCCTTTCAAAATCTTAAAGAAAATTGGTTCTGTTGCATATTTACTTGACCTACCTAATACTTCAAAAATTCATCCAGTCTTCCATGTTGGATTACTTAAAAAGTATGTTCCTAATGCTGATCATGTTTTGCAAGACAAATCTAAGTTGAAGGAAGATGCCACTTTTGAACTTGAACTAGAAGTTATATTGGATAGGAGAGTTAGACATCTTAGGAATCGCGAAATAGTAGAAATTTTAGTAAAGTGGTTTGCATATCCTATTGAAGATTCATCATGGGTTGGTTTAGATGAGTTTATGGAACATTATCCTTCTTTCCAACTCTGAGGACAGAGTTCTTTAAAGAGGGGGAGAATTGTAAGATGCCACGTTGATTTTCCACCTCGAAAAAAAAAAAGATATGTAGGTAATAATGAAATTTTATGTTTAGGATATTTTGATCATGTCTGCAAAATTTTGTAGCAATAAGTTTTTACATTCTCTCTCTAGAAAGTTGTCGCATGAAATTTGTATGTTAATTTCGAGCATGAAGATGAAGGAATCTGAAAAAGTGTTGTATGAGAGAAAGGTAGAGTATTCTTAGTAGAAAAACTTTACCTGATTAAATTTTTTGTAGTTCCTATGTTTTATGTCTCATTTGGTTTCATGAAGATAGCTTAATGAAGAGATTTTTCATGTTTTTCATCTCTCTCTAGAATTTGTGATTTTGCAGGGCCCAAAAGTGATATCTAGAAGCAGATTTGGACCTGAGGCGTCTCTAACATTATTGTACAGATTTAAGAACTGAATATTTTTGTCTCTGACAAGGTCAAGCTGATTCCTCACTGTTTTTGAGTTACAGGGTTTTGAAAAGTGCCGTTTTCTAACACTTAAAAAAAAAAAAAAAAGAGAAGCCTTCATTCATTCATCTTATTCATGTTCGCGGATTTAGAAAACGCACATGGGTATATGGGTTATTTTTGGGTGATTGACGTGTGTGTGAGTGCGTTGCAGGGCTTACCTCTATTTTTGTAGGTACGATTCTTGATGGTGGACATGAAAAGTAGATGCATGGGTGGCCCGGAAGTCTTGCATGAGACATTCGAAAAGACGCTATCTTGGAGCATGCAGATTCTAAAAGTGCAGGTCTAGGAAGGCGTGATTGGTCGTGCGCTGGAAAAAGGCGGAGATCCCAAAAAGACGAAGATTGAGAGATAGAAAAGGATGATGGTCGTACAGTCATTACGATCGTTTTTCGGCTTCTGGAATTGCGATTGAGATTGCGATTGAGATTGAGAGTGAGATTGTGATTGTGATTGAGATTGGGATTGAGATTGTGATTGTGATTGAGATTGGGATTGAGATCAGCTCGGGGGTGGTCAGGTGGATGAGGCTTCACATTGAAGCAATCTGATAGATTTTGTAACGTAGATAAGAACTACTTGTAAATCTGCACAGATAATAAAATTCTCTCTCTTCTTGTTCTGCGTATACTCTGTTTGCCTTCTTTATATCTTGTGGTGTCGAAACCCATTATTCTCTGTGAGATTGTGACTCAAGTTTAGGAGACTTGTTACAAGTGGTATCAGAGCAGAGTTGGATTCCGGGACAAGATGCAGGCTTTGAAGAAGAAGATAGAAGAACAAGAGGAGCTTATCCATAGATTGAATGCAGAATTACATAAAGAAAGATCCAACAAACAAAAAGAGGCTACTGCAAATGCTTTCATGGACCTCAATGCTGAAGGTGGTAATGGTGCGGGCACATCAAACGCACGTAGAGCTAGACGGCAACGTGAACCTGAAGAGGACGATGATGCAGGTGAATCTGCACTCAAGCAAGTGTTCAAAAGAGAAAAATTAAATGAATTTGATGGTGAGAAGAAAGCTGGAGAGGATCTTGAAGCATGGATTGAGGAACTTGAAGATTTCTTTGACCTGCGCGTATTTAGTGAGGAATCAAAAGCAAAGGTGGCAATTCTGCATCTGCGAGGAGTCGCAAAACTGTGGTGGAAATCTTATATACAGACAAGAACACGTGAAGGTCCGATCCTCTGGAAAGAATCTCGAGAGCAAGCACAGAATCGTTATTGTTCTCCACATTATCGGATGGAAAAGAAAATGGAATTCTACTCTTTCAAGCAGCATGAGGATGATAGATATAACTTGTCTGTTGAAGAATATAAGGAGAAATTTTTGCGTTTACATAAGTATGCACTAGAAGTTTCTGGAGATGCGCTGAAAAGCAAGTTTATTGAGGGTTTGCGGGAAGAGCTTCGCTATCAAGTAAAGGGGTCCGGATGTGTAGATTTTCTTGATGCGGTTGCAAAAGCAGCAAACTTTGAGAAGATGGAGAAGTTTACCACGAAAAAGGCATTCAAATCAAGGTTTATCTCAACAGGACATCAACCCCCAAGACCTATTTCAATAAATCAAAATGGACAGAGATCGACTAACTCTATTAACGGTCAAGGAGGAAGACCAAAGCCGAAGCAAATGGATACACCTAAGAAGCAAGAAGTTATGCAGTGGCAACGTGATTCTGATTTCTTGGAGCGGGCTAAGAGGCTGGGACTTTATTTTCGATGTGGAGAGTAAGGACATCGCACTTTTGAATGTCCAAACAAGGCCATCAACCGTTCTATGCAAGCGAAGATAGCTCATCTACAAGAAGAAAACATGACAATTGAGGAAGCGGATGATCAAGGTAAGTGTTCTAGCCCTAGACTTCAATGCATGAAAACGTCTTCTCATTCAAGGGCATCGGTGATTAGGATTATGGGGGACATATCCTCACATAAGGTTAGTTTCTTGATTGATTTGGGTAATACAAATTGTTTCCTTTCACTTAAGATGGCAGAAGCTTTAGGGTTGCATATTGAGATGCAGACTAAAAGACCTGTACAGATGGCTAATGGTAGGATACACTATACTCGAGGCTGTATTGAGAATCTTGATTTTATGTTAGGAGAACATAAGTTTTTGGGTACCTTCCATGTAATTGAAATGAGAGAATGTGATGTAATCATCGGAATGGACTGGTTAGTTCATAACAGTGTCGTGATTGATTGTGAAAGCGGGATCCTTACTTTGAAAATAGAAGGGAAGGAACATCGTCTTGCAGGCAAGTGTAATTCAAGTTTTTCTCTTATTTCTGCAATAAATTTGATTAGGGGTATTTGACAGGGTTGTGAGACATATTTGGTTTATGTGCATGACCTTCAGGAGAAGAAGAAAGAAGAGGAAATACCGGAATATGTTAAAAAACTTTTAGATGAGTACGCATATGTATTTCTTGATGATCTACCGGGCCTGCCTCCTCCTAGGAAATTTGACCATGCTATAGACCTTTATCCAGGAAGTGAGCCTTATTCTAGAGCACCTTATAGGTTCAATATTGATGAATTGAAAGAGTTGAAGCTCCAATTGGTTGATCTATTGAAGAAGGAGTTGATAAGACCTAGTGTTTCACCTTGGGTAGCACCTGTTTTGTTTCAGAAAAAGAAAGATGGTTCATACAGACTTTGTATTGACTATAGGGGATTGAATAAGAAAACCATTAAGAACAAGTATCCACTGCCACACATAGATGAACTGCTGAGTCAATTGAGTGGTGCCACAGTATTCACTAAAATTGACTTAAGATCGGGATATCATCAAATTAGAGTAAAGTCTGAGGACATACCCAAAACCGATTTTAGAACACGATATGGTCATTACGAGTTCACAGTTTTGCCTTTAAGATTAACAAATGCTCCTGCAACATTTATGTGTTTGATGAATAATGTGTTTCATGAATATCTCGATGAATTTATATTAGTTTTTCTTGACGATATTTTGTGTATTCTAAGGATGATGATGAACATGCATTGCGTCTCGGGAAGACTTTAGAAAATCTAAGAGAGCATAAACTATATGGTAAGATGAGTAAATGTTTTTTTTGCAAAAGGGGAAGTGACTTATTTGGGGAGAGTTGTTTCTAAGGAAGGGATTCATATAGATCCTGAGAAAGTTAAAAGCATAGTTGACTGGCCTACACCCAAATGTGTGAGGGATGTGAGAAGCTTCCTTGGTTTGGCACAATATGAGGGGGCACACATTAGGGAGTTTTCTCGAATTGCAAATCCTCTTACAAAATTGACAAAGAAAAATAGAGAGTTCACATGGAACGATGAGTGTCAAAAGGCGTTTGATGAATTAAAACAGAAAGTTATCGAAAATTGTGTGCTAAAGATACCTGAGTTAGGGAAGCCTTTTATTGTTGCATGTGATGCTAGTGGAAGCCAAATCGGATGCGTTCTTTCACAAGAAGGGAGGGTAGTGGCTTATGAGTCAAGGAAATTAAGGAAACATGAACTAAATTATACAACACATGACTTAGAAATGCTTGTAGTTGTTCATGCACTTAAACATTGGAGACACTTATTGCTAGGAGTAAAGTTTGAATTAAGAACAGATCATCAGAGCCTTAAATACATATTTACTCAACCTTTACTTAACAATAGACAAAAACGATGGATCCGATTGCTAAGTGAATATGATTTTGATATTAAATACTTCGCAGGAAGAGAAAACAAGGTGGCCGATGCTTTGAGTCGTAAACCCCTATGCAGTTCAATTTCTATTTTATCCTTTGATTTTGATATTGGAAAAGAATTAAAAGAAGATTTATTTTATGCAGCAATCTTGGAATTTTTGGGTATGAATCCAGGTTCTATGTTTCAGGGAAAATTTCATTTGAGAAATAATGATTTGTATTGTAATTCTCGTTTATGTATTTCTTCAGAATCTGTTTTGAAAGAAAAGATCCTGCATGACTGTCATGATGCACCTTTCTCTGCACACCCTAGTTTTTCTAGAACTTATGCAAAAGTGAAAGCTTCATATTACTGGCCACATATGAAATATGATATTAAGAGGTATGTCGAAGAATGTCTGAAATGTCAAGAGGTTAAGGCCGAATTTAAAAGGAGTCTTAGCATGTTACAACCATTAGATGTGCCTGATCAAAAATGGGAATCCATCTCTATGGATTTCATAACAAAGTTGCCTGTGACCAGAAGTGGGCATGATACCATCTTTGTTGTCGTGGACCGTCTTACAAAGATGGCACATTTTCTTCCCATGAGGAAAACTAATACAGCTTTGCATGTTGCTAAACTTTTCATAAAAGAAATTTTTAGGTTACATGGTATACCCAAAAGTATAATTTCTGATAGGGATGCAAGGTTCACATCTAATTTTTGGAAAGCAACATTTCAATCCATAGGAACAGAATTACGCATGAGTACTGCATTTCATCCTCAAACCGATGGTGAGACCGAGAGGGTTAACAAGGTGCTTGAGGATATGTTATGCATGTATGTTAATGATAAGCAAAACATTTGGGCTGAATATTTGCCCTTGGTTGAGTATGCATATAATAGTGCATGGCATTCCTCTATTAAGATGACACCTTTTGAAGCAATGTATGGTTATAATTGCTTGCTGCCGCATTCACTTTTTAATTCACAGAATCAGGTTGAAATATCCAAACAGATGCTTGAAAACATGGATTTGGAGCTAAATAAGGTAAGGAAAAACATGAAAGATGCACAAAAACTTTAGAAATTATATCATGATCTCAAAAAGAGGCCCTTAGAATTTAGAACAAATAATCTGGTTTTTTTGAAAGTGAGTCCTTCTAAATCAAATCTGGTTTTAGGCAAAGATCGTCGATTGTCTCCTCGTTATGCTGGTCCTTTCAAAATCTTAAAGAAAATTGGTTCTGTTGCATATTTACTTGACCTACCTAATACTTTGAAAATTCATCCAGTCTTCCATGTTGGATTACTTAAAAAGTATGTTCCTAATGCTGATCATGCTTTGTAGGACAAATCTAAGTTGAAGGAAGATGCCACTTTTGAACTTGAACCAGAAGTTATATTGGATAGGAGAGTTAGACATCTTAGGAATCGCGAAATAGTGGAAATTTTAGTAAAGTGGTTTGCATATCCTATTGAGGATTCAACATGGGTTGGTTTAGATGAGTTTATGGAACATTATCCTTCTTTCCAACTCTGAGGACAGAGTTCTTTAAAGAGGGGGAGAATTGTAAGATGCCACGTTGATTTTCCACCTGGAAAAAAAAAAAAGATGTGTAGGTAATAATGAAATTTTATGTTTAGGATATTTTGATCATGTCTGCAAAATTTTGTAGCAGTAAGTTTTTACATTCTCTCTCTAGAAAGTTGTCGCATGAAATTTGTATGTTAATTTCGAGTATGAAGATGAAGGAATCTGAAAAAGTGTTGTATGAGAGAAAGGTAGAGTATTCTTAGTAGAAAAACTTTACCTGATTGAATTTTTTGTAGTTCCTATGTTTTATGTCTCATTTGGTTCCATGAAGATAGGTTAATGAAGAGATTTTTCATGTTTTTCATCTCTCTCTAGAATTTTTGATTTTGCAGGACCCAAAAGTGATATCTGGAAGCAAATTTGGACCTGAGGCGTCTCTAACATTATTGTACAGATTTAGAAATTGAATATTTTTGTCTCTCACAAGCTCAAGCTGATTCCTCACTGTTTTTGAGTTACAGGGTTTTGAAAAGTGCCGTTTTCCAAAACTTAAAAAAAAAAAAAAGAGAAGCCTTCATTCATTCATCTTATTCATGTTCGCGGATTTAGAAAACACACATGGGTATATGGGTTATTTTTTAGTGATTGACGTGTGTGTGAGTGCGTTGCAGGGATTACCTCTATTTTTGCAGGTACGATTCTTGATGGTGGACATGAAAAGTAGATGCATGGGTGGCCCAGAAGTCTTGCATGAGACATGCGAAAAGACGCTATCTTGGAGCATGCAGATTCTAAAAGTGCGTGTCTAGGAAGGCGTGATTGGTCCTGCGCTGGCGAAAGGCGGAGATCCTAAAAAGACGAAGACTGAGAGATACAGAAGGATGATGGTCGTACAGTCATTACGATCGTTTTTCGGCTTCTGGAATTGCGATTGAGATTGAGATTGAGATTGAGATTGAGATTGAGATTGAGATTGAGATTGAGATTGAGATTGAGATTGTGATTGTGATTGAGATTGGGATTGAGATTGTGATTGTGATTGAGATTGGGATTGAGATCAGCTCGGGCTTGGTCAGGTGGATGAGGCTTCACATTGAAGCAATCTGATAGATTTTGTAACGCAGATAAGAACTACTTGTAAATCTGCACAGATAATAAAATTCTCTCTCTTCTTGTTCTGCGTATACTCTGTTTGCCTTCTTTATATCTTGTGGTGTCAAAACCCATTATTCTGTGTGAGATTGTGACTCAAGTTTAGGAGACTTGTTACAAGTGGTATCAAAGCAGAGTTGGATTCTAGGACAAGATGCAGGCTTTGAAGAAGAAGATAGAAGAACAAGAGGAGCTTATCCATAGATTGAATGCAGAATTACATAAAGAAAGATCCAACAAACAAAAAGAGGCTACTGCAAATGCTTTCATGGACCTCAATGCTGAAGGTGGTAATGGTGCGGGCACATCAAACGCACATAGAGCTAGATGGCAACGTGAACCTGAAGAGGACGATGATGCAGGTGAATCTGCACTCAAGCAAGTGTTGAAAAGAGAAAAATTAAATGAATTTGATGGTGAGAAGAAAGCTGGAGAGGATCTTGAAGCATGGATTGAGGAACTTGAAGATTTCTCTGACCTGCGCATATTTAGTGAGGAATCAAAAGCAAAGTTGGCAATTCTGGATCTGCGAGGAGTCGCAAAACTGTGGTGGAAATCTTATATACAAACAAGAACACGTGAAGGTTCGATCCTCTGGAAAGAATTTCGAGAGCAAGCAGAGAGTCGTTATTGTTCTCCACATTATTGGATGGAAAAGAGAATGGAATTCTACTCTTTCAAGCAGCATGAGGATGATAGATATAACTTGTCTGTTGAAGAATATAAGGAGAAATTTTTGCATTTACATAAGTATGCACTAGAAGTTTCTGGAGATGCGCTGAAAAGCAAGTTTATTGAGGGTTTGCGGGAAGAGCTTCGCTATCAAGTAAACGGGTCCGGATGTGTAGATTTTCTTGATGCGGATTCAAAAGCAGAAAACTTTGAGAAGATGGAGAAGTTTGCCACGAAAAAGGCATTCAAATCAAGCTTTATCTCAACAGGACATCAACCCCCAAGACCTATTTCAATAAATCAAAATGGACAGAGATCGATTAACTCTATTAACGGTCAAGGAGGAAGACCAAAGCCGAACCAAACGAATACACCTAAGAAGCAAGAAGTTATGCAATGGCAACATGATTCTGATTTCCTGGAGCGGGCTAAGAGGCTGGGACTTTGTTTTCGATGTGGAGAACAAGGACATCGCACTTTTGAATGTCCAAACAAGGCCATCAACCGTTCTATGCAAGCGAAGATAGCTCATCTACAAGAAGAAAACATGACAATTGAGGAAGCGGATGATCAAGGTAAGTGTTCTAGCCCTAGACTTCAATGCATAAAAACTTCTTCTCATTCAAGGGCATCAGTGATTAGGATTATGGGGGACATATCCTCACGTAAGGTTAGTTTCTTGATTGATTCGGGTAGTACAAATTGTTTCCTTTCACTTAAGATGGCAGAAGCTTTAGGGTTGCATATTGAGATGCAGACTAAAAGACCTATACAGATGGCTAATGGTAGGATACACTATACTCGAGGCTGTGTTGAGAATCTTGATTTTATGTTAGGAGAACATAAGTTTTTGGGTACCTTCCATGTAGTTGAAATGAGAGAATGTGATGTAATCATCGGAATGGACTGGTTAGTTCATAACAATGTCGTGATTGATTGTGAAAGCAGGATCCTTACTTTGAAAATAGAAGGGAAGGAACATCGTCTTGCAGGCAAGTGTAATTCAAGTTTTTCTCTTATTTCTGCAATAAATTTGATTAGGGGTATTCGACAGGGTTGTGAGACATATTTGGTTTATGTGCATGACCTTTAGGAGAAAAAGAAAGAAGAGGAAATACCGGAATATGTTAAAAAACTTTTAGATGAGTACGTAGATGTATTTCCTGATGATCTACCGGGCATGCCTCCTCCTAGGAAAATTGACCATGCTATAGACCTTTATCCAGGAAGTGAGCCTTATTCTAGAGCACCTTATAGGTTCAATATTGATGAATTGAAAGAGTTGAAGCTCCAATTGGATGATCTATTGAAGAAGGAGTTGATAAGACCTAGTGTTTCACCTTGGGGAGCACCTGTTTTGTTTCTGAAAAAGAAAGATGGTTCATACAGACTTTGTATTGACTATAGGGGATTGAATAAGAAAACCATTAAGAACAAGTATCCACTGCCACACATAGATGAACTGCTGAGTCAATTGAGTGGTGCCACAGTATTCACTAAAATTGACTTAAGATCGGGATATCATCAAAGTAGAGTAAAGTCTGAGGACATACCCAAAACCGCTTTTAGAACACGATATGGTCATTACGAGTTCACAGTTTTGCCTTTTGGATTAACAAATGCTCCTGCAACATTTATGTGTTTGATGAATAATGTGTTTCATGAATATCTCGATGAATTTATATTAGTTTTTCTTGACGATATTTTGTGTATTCTAAGGATGATGATGAACATGCATTGCATCTCAGGAAGACTTTACAAAAACTAAGAGAGCATAAACTATATGGTAAGATGAGTAAATGTTTTTTTTGCAAAAGGGGAAGTGACTTATTTGGGGAGAGTTGTTTCTAAGGAAGGGATTCATATAGATCTTGAGAAAGTTAAAAGGATAGTTGATTGGCCTACACCCAGATGTGTGAGGGATGTGAGAAGCTTCCTTGGTTTGGGACAATATGAGAGTGCACACATTAGGGAGTTTTCTCGAATTGCAAATCCTCTTACAGAATTGACAAAGAAAAATAGAGAGTTCACATGGAACGATGAGTGTCAAAAGGCGTTTGACGAATTAAAACAGAAAGTTATCAAAAATTGTGTGCTACAGATACCTGAGTTAGGGAAGCCTTTTATTGTTGCATGTGATGCTAGTGGAAGCCAAATCGGATGCGTTCTTTCACAAGAAGGGAGGGTAGTGGCTTATGAGTCAAGGAAATTAAGGAAACATGAACTAAATTATACAACACATGACTTAGAAATGCTTGCAGTTGTTCATGCACTTAAACATTGGAGACACTTATTGCTAGGAGTAAAGTTTGAATTAAAAACAGATCATCAGAGCCTTAAATACATATTTACTCAACCTTTACTTAACAATAGACAAAAACGATGGATTCGATTGCTAAGTGAATATGATTTTGATATTAAATACTTAGCAGGAAAAGAAAACAAGGTGGCCGATGCTTTGAGTCGTAAACCCCTATGCAGTTCAATTTCTATTTTATCCTCTGATTTTGATATTGGAAAAGAATTAAAAGAAGATTTATTTTATACAGCAATCTTGGAATTTTTGGGTATGAATCCAGGTTCTATGTTTCAGGGAAAATTTCATTTGAGAAATAATGATTTGTATTGTAATTCTCGTTTATGTATTTCTTAAGAATCTGTTTTGAAAGAAAAGATCCTGCATGACTCTCATGATGCACCTTTCTCTGCACACCCTGGTTTTTCTAGAACTTATGCAAAAGTGAAAGCTTCATATTACTGGCCACGAATGAAATATGATATTAAGAGCTATGTCGAAGAATGTCTGAAATGTCAACAGGTTAAGGCCGAATTTAAAAGGAGTCCTGGCATGTTACAACCATTAGATGTGCCTGATCGAAAATGGGAATCCATTTCTATGGATTTCATAACAAAGTTGCCTGTGACCAGAAGTGGGCATGATACCATCTTTGTTGTCGTGGACTGTATTACAAAGATGGCACATTTTCTTTCCATGAGGAAAACTGATACAACTTTGCATGTTGCTAAACTTTTCATAAAAGAAATTTTTAGGTTACATGGTATACCCAAAAGTATAATTTCTGATAGGGATGCAAGGTTCACATCTAATTTTTGGAAAGCAATATTTCAATCCATAGGAAAAGAATTACGCATGAGTACTGCAGTTCATCCTCAAACCGATGGTGAGAACGAGAGGGTTAACAGGGTGCTTGAGGATATGTTACGCATGTATGTGAATGATAAGCAAAACATTTGGACTGAATATTTGCCCCTGGTTGAGTATGCATATAATAGTGCATGGCATTCCTCTATTAAGATGACACCTTTTGAAGCAATGTATGGTTATAATTGCTTGCTACCGCATTCACTATTTAATTCACAGAATCAGGTTGAAATATCCAAACAGATGCTTGAAAACATGGATTTGGAGCTAAATAAGGTAAGGAAAAACATGAAAGATGCACAGAAACGTCATAAATTATATCATGATCTCAAAAAGAGGCCCTTGGAATTTAGAACAAATGATGTGGTTTTTTTGAAAGTGAGTCCTTCTAAATCAAATCTGGTTTTAGGCAAAGATCGTCGATTGTCTCCTCGTTATGCTGGTCCTTTCAAAATCTTAAAGAAAATTGGTTCTGTTGCATATTTACTTGACCTACCTAATACTTTGAAAATTCATCCAGTCTTCCATGTTGGATTACTTAAAAAGTATGTTCCTAATGCTGATCATGTTTTGGAGGACAAATCTAAGTTGAAGGAAGATGCCACTTTTGAACTTGAACCAGAAGTTATATTGGATAGGAGAGTTAGACATCTTAGGAATCGCGAAATAGTGGAAATTTTAGTAAAGTGGTTTGCATATCCTATTGAAGATTCAACATGGGTTGGTTTAGATGAGTTTATGGAACATTATCCTTCTTTCCAACTCTGAGGACAGAGTTCTTTAAAGAGGGGGAGAATTGTAAGATGCCACGTTGATTTTCCACGTAGAAAAAAAAAAAGATGTGAAGGTAATAATGAAATTTTATGTTTAGGATATTTTGATCATGTCTGCAAAATTTTGTAGCAATAAGTTTTTACATTCTCTCTCTAGAAAGTTGTCGCATGAAATTTGTATGTTAATTTCGAGCATGAAGATGAAGGAATCTGAAAAAGTGTTGTATGAGAGAAAGGTAGAGTATTCTTAGTAGAAAAACTTTACCTGATTGAATTTTTTGTAGTTCCTATGTTTTATGTCTCATTTGGTTCCATGAAGATAGGTTAATGAAGAGATTTTTCATGTTTTTCATCTCTCTCTAGAATTTTCGATTTTGCAGGTTCCAAAAGTGATATCTAGAAGCGGATTTGGACCTAACGCGTCTCTAACATTATTGTACAGATTTAAGAACTGAATATTTTTGTCTCTCACAAGCTCAAGCTGATTCCTCCCTATTTTTGAGTTATAGTGTTTTGAAAAGTGCCGTTTTCCAACACTTAAGAAAAAAAAAAGAGAAGCCTTCATTCATTCATCTTATTCATGTTCGCGGATTTAGAAAACGCACATGGGTATATGGGTTATTTTTGGGTGATTGACGTGTGTGTGAGTGCGTTGCAGGGATTACCTCTATTTTTGCAGGTACGGTTCTTGATGGTGGACATGAAAAGTAGATGCATGGGTGGCTCGGAAGTCTTGCATGAGACATGCGAAAAGACGCTATCTTGGAGCATGCAGATTCTAAAAGTGCGGGTCTAGGAAGGCGTGATTGGTCCTGCACTGGCGAAAGGCGGAGATCCCAAAAAGACGAAGACTGAGAGATAGAAAAGGATGATGGTCGTACAACCATTACGATCGTTTTTCGGCTTCTGGAATTGCAATTGAGATTGAGATTGAGATTGAGATTGAGATTGAGATTGTGATTGTGATTGAGATTGGGATTGAGATTGTGATTGTGATTGAGATTGGGATTGAGATCAGCTCGGGGGTGGTCGGGTGGATGAGGCTTCACATTGAAGCAATCTGATAGATTTTGTAACGCAGATCAGAACTACTTGTAAATCTGCACAGATAATAAAATTCTCTCTCTTCTTGTTCTGCGTATACTCAGTTTGCCTTCTTTATATCTTGTGGTGTCGAAACCCATTATTCTGTGTGAGATTGTGACTCAAGTTTAGGAGACTTGTTACAAGTGGTATCAGAGCAGAGTTGGATTCCGAGACAAGATGCAGGCTTTGAAGAAGAAGATAGAAGAACAAGAGGAGCTTATCCGTAGATTGAATGCAGAATTACATAAAGAAAGATCCAACAAACAAGAAGAGACTACTGCAAATGCTTTCATGGACCTCAATGCTGAAGGTGGTAATGGTGTGGGCATATCAAACACACGTAGAGCTAGACGGCAACGTGAACCTGAAGAGGACGATGATGCAGGTGAATCTGCACTCAAGCAAGTGTTCAAAAGAGAAAAATTAAATGAATTTGATGGTGAGAAGAAAACTGGAGAGGATCTTGAAGCATGGATTGAGGAACTTGAAGATTTCTTTGACCTGCGCGTATTTAGTGAGGAATCAAAAGCAAAGGTGGCAATTCTGCATCTGCGAGGAGTCGCAAAACTGTGGAGGAAATCTTATATACAGACAAGAACACGTGAAGGTTCGATCCTCTGGAAAGAATTCGAGAGCAAGCAGAGAATCGTTATTGTTCTCCACATTATTGGATGGAAAAGAAAATGGAATTCTACTCTTTCAAGCAGCACGAGGATGATAGATATAACTTGTCTGTTGAAGAATATAAGGAGAAATTTTTGCGTTTACATAAGTATGCACTAGAAGTTTCTGGAGATGCGCTGAAAAGCAAGTTTATTGAGGGTTTGTGGGAAGAGCTTCGCTATCAAGTAAAGGGGTCCGGATGTGTAGATTTTCTTGATGCGGTTGCAAAAGCAGAAAACTTTGAGAAGATGGAGAAGTGTACCACGAAAAAGGCATTCAAATCAAGGTTTATCTCAACAGGACATCAACCCCCAAGACCTATTTCAATAACAGAGATCGACTAACTCTATTAACGGTCAAGGAGGATGACCAAAGCCGAAGCAAATGGATACACCTAAGAAGCAAGAAGTTATGCACTGGCAATGTGATTCTGATTTCCTGGAGCGGGCTAAGAGGCTGGGACTTTGTTTTCGATGTGGAGAACAAGGACATCGCACTTTTGAATGTCCAAACAAGGCCATCAACCCTTCTATGCAAGCGAAGATAGCTCATCTACAAGAAGAAAACATGACAATTGAGGAAGCGGATGATCAAGGTAAGTGTTCTAGGCCTAGACTTCAATGCATGAAAACTTCTTCTCATTCAAGGGCATCCGTGATTAGGATTATGGGGGACATATCCTCACGTAAGGTTAGTTTCTTGATTGATTTGGGTAGTACAAATTGTTTCCTTTCACTTAAGATGGCAGAAGCTTTAGGGTTGCATATTGAGATGCAGACTAAAAGACCTGTACAGATGGCTAATGGTAGGATACACTATACTCGAGGCTGTATTGAGAATCTTGATTTTATGTTAGGAGAACATAAATTTTTGGGTACCTTCCATGTAATTGAAATGAGAGAATGTGATGTAATCATCGGAATGGACTGGTTAGTTCATAACAGTGTCGTGATTGATTGTGAAAGCGGGATCCTTACTTTGAAAATAGAAGGGAAGGAACATCGTCTTGCAGGCAAGTGTAATTCAAGTTTCTCTCTTATTTCTGCAATAAAGTTGATTAGGGGTATTCGACAGGGTTGTGAGACATATTTGGTTTATGTGCATGACCTTCAGGAGAAGAAGAAAGAAGAGGAAATACCGGAATATGTTAAAAAACTTTTAGATGAGTACGCAGATGTATTTCCTGATGATCTACCGGGCATGCCTCCTCCTAGGAAAATTGACCATGCTATAGACCTTTATCCAGGAAGTGAGGCTTATTCTAGAGCACCTTATAGGTTCAATATTGATGAATTGAAAGAGTTGAAGCTCCAATTGGATGATCTATTGAAGAACGAGTTGATAAGACCTAGTGTTTCACCTTGGGGAGCACCTGTTTTGTTTCAGAAAAAGAAAGATGGTTCATACAGACTTTGTATTGACTATAGGGGATTGAATAAGAAAACCATTAAGAACAAGTATCCACTACCACACATAGATGAACTGCTGAGTCAATTGAGTGGTGCCACAGTATTCACTAAAATTGACTTAAGATCGGGATATCATCAAATTAGAGTAAAGTCTGAGGACATACCCAAAACCGCTTTTAGAACACGATATGGTCATTACGAGTTCATAGTTTTGCCTTTTGGATTAACAAATACTCCTGCAACATTTATGTGTTTGATGAATGATGTGTTTCATGAATATCTCGATGAATTTATATAAGTTTTTCTTGACGATATTTTGTGTATTCTAAGGATGATGATGAACATGCATTGCATCTGAGGAAGACTTTACAAAAACTAAGAGAGCATAAACTATATGGTAAGATGAGTAAATGTTTTTTTTGCAAAAGGGGAAGTGACTTATTTGGGGAGAGTTGTTTCTAAGGAAGGGATTCATATAGATCCTGAGAAAGTTAAAAGCATAGTTGACTGGCCTACACCCAAATGTGTGAGGGATGTGAGAAGCTTCCTTGGTTTGGCACAATATGAGAGGGCACACATTAGGGAGTTTTCTCGAATTGCAAATCCTTTTACAGAATTGACAAAGATTAATAGAGAGTTCACCTCGAACGATGAGTGTCAAAAGAAAAAGAAAGTTATCGAAAATTGTGTGCTAAAGATACCTGAGTTAGGGAAGCCTTTTATTGTTGCATGTGATGCTAGTGGAAGCCAAATCGGATCCGTTCTTTCACAAGAAGGGAGGGTAGTGGCTTATGAGTCAAGGAAATTAAGGAAACATGAACTAAATTATACAACACATGACTTAGAAATGCTTGCAGTTGTTCATGCACTTAAACATTGGAGACACTTATTGCTAGGAGTAAAGTTTGAATTAAGAACAGATCATCAGAGCCTTAAATACATATTTACTCAACCTTTACTTAACAATAGATAAAAACAATGGATCCAATTGCTAAGTGAATATGATTTTGATATTAAATACTTAGCAGGAAAAGAAAACAAGGTGGCCGATGCTTTGAGTCGTAAACCCCTATGCAGTTCAATTTCTATTTTATCCTCTGATTTTGATATTGGAAAAGAATTAAAAGAAGATTTATTTTATGCAACAATCTTGGAATTTTTGGGTATGAATCCAGGTTCTATGTTTCAGGGAAAATTTCATTTGAGAAATAATGATTTGTATTGTAATTCTCGTTTATGTATTTCTTCAGAATCTGTTTTGAAAGAAAAGATCCTGCATGACTGTCATGATGCACCTTTCTCTGCACACCCTAGTTTTTCTAGAACTTATGCAAAAGTGAAAGCTTCATATTACTGGCCACGTATGAAATATGATATTAAGAGGTATGTCGAAGAATGTCTGAAATGTCAACAGGTTAAGGCCGAATTTAAAAGGAGTCTTGGCATGTTACAACCATTAGATGTGCCTGATCAAAAATGGGAATCCATCTCTATGGATTTCATAACAAAGTTGCCTGTGACCAGAAGTGGGCATGATACCATCTTTGTTGTCGTGGACCGTCTTACAAAGATGGCACATTTTCTTCCCATGAGGAAAACTGATACAGCTTTTCATGTTGCTAAACTTTTCATAAAAGAAATTTTTAGGTTACATGGTATACCCAAAACTATAATTTCTGATAGGGATACAAGGTTCACATCTAATTTTTGGAAAGCAACATTTCAATCCATAGGAACAGAATTACGCATGAGTACTGCATTTCATCCTCAAACCGATGGTGAGACCAAGAGGGTTAACAGGGTGCTTGAGGATATGTTACGCATGTATGTGAATGATAAGCAAAACATTTGGACTGAATATTTGCCCTTGGTTGAGTATGCATATAATAGTGCATGGCATTCCTCTATTAAGATGACACCTTTTGAAGCAATGTATGGTTATAATTGCTTTCTTCCACATTCACTTTTTAATTCACAGAATCAGGTTGAAATATCCAAACAGATGCTTGAAAACATGGATTTGGAGCTAAATAAGGTAAGGAAAAACATGAAAGATGCAGAGAAACGTCAGAAATTATATCATGATCTTAAAAAGAGGCCCTTGGAATTTAGAACAAATGATCTGGCTTTTTTGAAAGTGAGTCCTTCTAAATCAAATCTGGTTTTAGGCAAAGATCGTCGATTGTCTCCTCGTTATGCTGGTCCTTTCAAAATCTTAAAGAAAATTGGTTCTGTTGCATATTTACTTGACCTACCTAATACTTTGAAAATTCATCCAGTCTTCCATGTTGGATTACTTAAAAAGTATGTTCCTAATGCTGATCATGTTTTGGAGGACAAATCTAAGTTGAAGGAAGATGCCACTTTTGAACTTGAACCAGAAGTTATATTGGATAGGAGAGTTAGACATCTTAGGAATCGCGAAATAGTGGAAATTTTAGTAAAGTGGTTTGCATATCCTATTGAAGATTCAACATGGGTTGGTTTAGATGAGTTTATGGAACATTATCCTTCTTTCCAACTCTGAGGACAAAGTTCTTTAAAGAGGGGGAGAATCGTAAGATGCTACGTTGATTTTCCACCTGGAAAAAAAAAAAGATGTGTAGGTAATAATGAAATTTTATGTTTAGGATATTTTGATCATGTCTGCAAAATTTTGTAGCAATAAGTTTTTACATTCTCTCTCTAGAAAGTTGTCGCATGAAATTTGTATGTTAATTTCGAGCATGAAGATGAAGGAAACTGAAAAAGTGTTGTATGAGAGAAAGGTAGAGTATTCTTAGTAGAAAAACTTTACCTGATTGAATTTTTTGTAGTTCCTATGTTTTATGTCTCATTTGGTTCCATGAAGATAGGTTAATGAAGAGATTTTTCATGTTTTTCATCTCTCTCTAGAATTTTCGATTTTGCAGGGCCCAAAAGTGACATCTGGAAGCAGATTTGGACCTGAGTCGTCTCTAACATTATTGTACAGATTTAAGAACTGAATATTTTTGTCTCTCACAAGCTCAAGCTGATTCCTCACTGTTTTTGAGTTACAGGGTTTTGAAAAGTGCCGTTTTCCAACACTTCAAAAAACAAAAGAGAAGCCTTCATTCATTCATCTTATTCATGTTCACGGATTTAGAAAACGCACATGGGTATATGTGTTATGTTTGGGTGATTGACGTGTGTGTGAGTGCGTTGCACGGATTACCTCTATTTTTGCAGGTACGATTTTTGATGGTGGACATGAAAAGTAGATGCATGGGTGGCCCGGAAGTCTTGCATGAGACATGCGAAAAGACGCTATCTTGGAGCATGCAGATTCTAAAAGTGCGGGTCTAGGAAGGCGTGATTGGTCCTGCACTGGCGAAAGGCGGAGATCCCAAAAAGACGAAGACTGAGAGATAGAAAAGGATGATGGTCGTACACTCATTACGATCGTTTTTCGGCTTCTGGAATTGCGATTGAGATTGAGATTGAGATTGAGATTGAGATTGTGATTGTGATTGAGATTGGGATTGAGATTGTGATTGTGATTGAGATTGGGATTGAGATCAGCTCGGGGGTGGTAGGGTGGATGAGGCTTCACATTGAAGCAATCTGATAGATTTTGTAACGCAGATCAGAACTACTTGTAAATCTGCACAGATAATAAAATTCTCTCTCTTCTTGTTTTGCATATACTCTGTTTGCCTTCTTTATATCTTGTGGTGTCGAAACCCATTATTCTGTGTGAGATTGTGAGTCAAGTTTAGGAGACTTGTTACAAGTGGTATCAGAGCAGAGTTGGATTCCGGGACAAGATGCAGGCTTTGAAGAAGAAGATAGAAGAACAAGAGGAGCTTATCCGTAGATTGAATGCAGAATTACATAAAGAAAGATCCAACAAACAAAAAGAGGCTACTGCAAATGCTTTCATGGACCTCAATGCTGAAGGTGGTAATGGTGCGGGCACATCAAACGCACGCAGAGCTAGACGGCAACGTGAACCTGAAGAGGACGATGATGCAGGTGAATCTGCACTCAAGCAAGTGTTCAAAAGAGAAAAATTAAATGAATTTGATGGTGAGAAGGAAACTGGAGAGGATCTTGAAGCATGGATTGAGGAACTTGAAGATTTCTTTGATCTGCGCGTATTTAGTGAGGAATCAAAAGCAAAGGTGGCAATTCTGCATCTGCGAGGAGTCGCAAAACTGTGGTGGAAATCTTATATACAGACAAGAACACGTGAAGGTTCAATCCTCTGGAAAGAATTTCGAGAGCAAGCAGAGAATCGTTATTGTTCTCCACATTATTGGATGGAAAAGAAAATGGAAGTCTACTCTTTCAAGCACCACGAGGATGATAGATATAACTTGTTTTCTGAAGAATATAAGGAGAAATTTTTGTGTTTACATAAGTATGCACTAGAAGTTTCTGGAGATGCGCTGAAAAGCAAGTTTATTGAGGGTTTGCGGGAAGAGCTTCGCTATCAAGTAAAGGGGTCCGGATGTGTAGATTTTCTTGATGCAGTTGCAAAAGCAGAAAACTTTGAGAAGATGGAGAAGTTTACCACGAAAAAGGCATTCAAATCAAGGTTTATCTCAACAGGACATCAACCCCCAAGACCTATTTCAATAAATCAAAATGGACAGAGATCGACTAACTCTATTAACGGTCAAGGAGGATGACCAAAGCCGAAGCAAACGGATACACCTAAGAAGCAAGAAGTTATGCACTGGCAACGTGATTCTGATTTCCTGGAGCGGGCTAAGAGGCTGGGACTTTGTTTTCGATGTGGAGAACAAGGACATCGCACTTTTGAATGTCCAAACAAGGCCATCAACCGTTCTATGCAAGCGAAGATAGCTCATCTACAAGAAGAAAACATGACAATTGAGGAAGCAGATGATCAAGGTAAGTGTTCTAGGCCTAGACTTCAATGCATGAAAACTTCTTCTCATTCAAGGGCATCGGTGATTAGGATTATGGGGGACATATCCTCACGTAAGGTTAGTTTCTTGATTGATTCGGGTAGTACAAATTGTTTCCTTTCACTTAAGATGGCAGAAGCTTTAGGGTTGCATCTTGAGATGCAGACTAAAAGACCTGTACAGAGGGCTAATGGTAGGATACACTATACTCGAGGTTGTATTGAGAATCTTGATTTTATGTTAGGAGAACATTAGTTTTTGGGTACCTTCCATGTAATTGAAAGGAGAGAATGTGATGTAATCATCAGAATGGACTGGTTGGTTCATAACAGTGTCGTGATTGATTGTGAAAGCGGGATCCTTACTTTGAAAATAGAAGGGAAGGAACATCGTCTTGCAGGCAAGTGTAATTCAAGTTTTTCTCTTATTTCTGCAATAAAGTTGATTAGGGGTATTCGACAGGGTTGTGAGACATATTTGGTTTATGTGCATGACCTTCAGGAGAAGAAGAAAGAAGAGGAAATACCGGAATATGTTAAAAAACGTTTAGATGAGTACGCAGATGTATTTCCTGATGATCTACCGGGCATGCCTCCTCCTAGGAAAATTGACCATGCTATAGACCTTTATCCAGGAAGTGAGCCTTATTCTAGAGCACCTTATAGGTTCAATATTGATGAATTGAAAGAGTTGAAGCTCCAATTGGATGATCTATTGAAGAAGGAGTTGATAAGACCTAGTGTTTCACCTTGGGGAGCACCTGTTTTGTTTCAGAAAAAGAAAGATGGTTCATACAGACTTTGTATTGACTATAGGGGATTGAATAAGAAAACCATTAAGAACAAGTATCCACTGCCACACATAGATGAACTGCTGAGTCAATTGGGTGGTGCCACAGTATTCACTAAAATTGACTTAAGATCGGGATATCATCAAATTAGAGTAAAGTCTGAGGACATACCCAAAACCGCTTTTAGAACACGATATGGTCATTACGAGTTCATAGTTTTGCCTTTTGGATTAACAGATGCTCCTGCAACATTTATGTGTTTGATGAATGATGTGTTTCATGAATATCTCGATGAATTTATATAAGTTTTTCTTGACGATATTTTGTGTATTCTAAGGATGATGATGAACATGCATTGCATGTCAGGAAGACTTTACAAAAACTAAGAGAGCATAAACTATATGGTAAGATGAGTAAATGTTTTTTTTGCAAAAGGGGAAGTGACTTATTTGGGGAGAATTGTTTCTAAGGAAGGGATTCATATAGATCCTGAGAAAGTTAAAAGCATAGTTGACCTGCCTACACCCAAATGTGTGAGGGATGTGAGAAGCTTCCTTGGTTTGGCACAATATGAGAGGGCACACATTAGGGAGTTTTCTCGAATTGCAAATCCTCTTACAGAATTGACAAAGAAAAATAGAGAGTTCACATGGAACGATGAGTGTCAAAAGGCGTTTGACGAATTAAAATAGAAAGTTATCAAAAATTGTGTGCTGAAGATACGCGAGTTAGGGAAGCCTTTTATTGTTGCATGTGATGCTAGTGGAAGCCAAATCGGATGCGTTCTTTCACAAGAAGGGAGGGTAGTGGCTTATGAGTCAAGGAAATTAAGGAAACATGAACTAAATTATACAACACATGACTTACAAATGCTTGCAGTTGTTCATGCACTTAAACATTGGAGACACTTATTGCTAGGAGTAAAGTTTGAATTAAGAACAGATCATCAGAGCCTTAAATACATATTTACTCAACCTTTATTTAACAATAGACAAAAACGATGGATCCGATTGCTAAGTGAATATGATTTTGATATTAAATACTTAGCAGGAAAATAAAACAAGCTGGCCGATGCTTTGAGTCGTAAACCCCTATGCAGTTCAATTTCTATTTTATCCTCTGATTTTGATATTGGAAAAGAATTAAAAGAAGATTTATTTTATGCAACAATCTTGGAATTTTTGGGTATGAATCCAGGTTCTATGTTTCAGGGAAAATTTCATTTGACAAATAATGATTTGTATTGTAATTCTCGTTTATGTATTTCTTCAGAATCTGTTTTGAAAGAAAAGATCCTGCATGAGTGTCATGATGCACCTTTCTCTGCACACCCTGGTTTTTCTAGAACTTATGCAAAAGTGAAAGCTTCATATTACTGGCCACATATGAAATATGATATTAAGAGGTATGTCAAAGAATGTCTGAAATGTCAACAGGTTAAGGCCGAATTTAAAAGGAGTCCTGGCATGTTACAACCATTAGATGTGCCTGATAAAAAATGGGAATCCATCTCTATGGATTTCATAACAAAGTTGCCTGTGACCAGAAGTGGGCATGATATCATCTTGTTGTCGTGGACCGTCTTACAAAGATGGCACATTTTCTTCCCATGAGGAAAACTGATACAGCTTTTCATGTTGCTAAACTTTTCATAAAAGAATTTTTTAGGTTACATGGTATACCCAAAAGTATAATTTCTGATAGGGATGCAAGGTTCACATCTATTTTTTGGAAAGCAACATTTCAATCCATAGGAACATAATTACGCATGAGTACTGCATTTCATCCTCAAACCGATGGAGAGATCGAGAGGGTTAACAGGTGCTTGAGGATATGTTACGCATGTATGTGAATGATAAGCAAAATATTTGGACTGAATATATGCCCTTGGTTGAGTATGCATATAATAGTGCATGGAATTCCTCTATTAAGATGACACCTTTTGAAGCAATGTATGGTTATAATTGCTTGCTGCCGCATTCACTTTTTAATTCACAGAATCAGGTTGAAATATCCAAACAGATGCTTGAAAACATGGATTTGGAGCTAAATAAGGTAAGGAAAAACATGAAAGATACACAGAAACGTCAGAAATTATATCATGATCTCAAAAAGAGGCCCTTGGAATTTAGAACAAATGATCTGGTTTTTTTGAAAGTGAGTCCTTCTAAATCAAATCTGGTTTTAGGCAAAGATCGTCGATTGTCTCCTCGTTATGCTGGTCCTTTCAAAATCTTAAAGAAAATTGGTTCTGTTGCATATTTACTTGACCTACCTAATACTTTGAAAATTCATCCAGTCTTCCATGTTGGATTACTTAAAAAGTATGTTCCTAATGCTGATCATGTTTTGTAGGACAAATCTAAGTTGAAGAAAGATGCCACTTTTGAACTTGAACCAGAAGTTATATTGGATAGGAGAGTTAGACATCTTAGGAATCGCGAAAGAGTGGAAATTTTAGTAAAGTGGTTTGCATATCCTATTGAAGATTCAACATGGGTTGGTTTAGATGAGTTTATGGAACATTATCCTTCTTTCCAACTCTGAGGACAGAGTTCTTTAAAGAGGGGGAGAATTGTAAGATGCCACGTTGATTTTCCACCTGGAAAAAAAAAAAGATGTATAGGTAATAATGAAATTTTATGTTTAGGATATTTTGATCATGTCTGCAAAATTTTGTAGCAATAAGTTTTTACATTCTCTCTCTAGAAAGTTGTCGCATGAAATTTGTATGTTAATTTCGAGCATGAAGATGAAGGAATCTGAAAAAGTGTTGTATGAGAGAAAGGTAGAGTATTCTTAGTAGAAAAACTTTACCTGATTGAATTTTTTGTAGTTCCTATGTTTTATGTCTCATTTGGTTCCATGAAGATAGGTTAATGAAGAGATTTTTCATGTTTTTCATCTCTCTCTAGAATTTTCGATTTTGCAGGGCCCAAAAGTGATATCTGGAAGCAGATTTGGACCTCAGGCGTGTCTAACATTATTGTACAGATTTAAGAACTGAATATTTTTGTCTCTCACAAGCTCAAGCTGATTCCTCGCTGTTTTTGAGTTACAGGGTTTTGAAAAGTGCTGTTTTCCAACACTTAAAAAAAAAAAAAAAGAGAAGCCTTCATTCATTCATCTTATTCATGTTCACGGATTTAGAAAACGCACATGGGTATATGGGTTATTTTTGGGTGATTGACGTGTGTGTGAGTGCGTTCAGGGATTACCTCTATTTTTGCAGGTACGATTCTGATGGTGGACATGAAAGTAGATGCATGGGTGGCCCGGAAGTCTTGCATGAGACATGCGAAAAGACGCTATCTTGGAGCATGCAGATTCTAAAAGTGCGGGTCTAGGAAGGCGTGATTGGTCCTGTGCTGGCGAAAGGCGGAGATCCCAAAAAGATGAAGACTGAGAGATAGAAAAGGATGATGGTCGTACAGTCATTACGATCGTTTTTCGGCTTCTGGAATTGCGATTGAGATTGAGATTGAGATTGAGATTGAGATTGAGATTGTGATTGTGATTGAGATTGGGATTGAGATTGTGATTGTGATTGAGATTGGGATTGAGATCAGCTCGAGGGGGTGGTCGGGTGGATGAGGCTTCACATTGAAGCAATCTGATAGATTTTGTAACGCAGATCAGAACTACTTGTAAATCTGCACAGATAATAAAATTCTCTCTCTTCTTGTTCTGCGTATACTCTGTTTGCCTTCTTTATATCTTGTGGTGTCGAAACCCATTATTCTGTGTGAGATTGTGACTCAAGTTTAGGAGACTTGTTACAAGTGGTATCAGAGCAGAGTTGGATTCCGGGACAAGATGCAGGCTTTGAAGAAGAAGATAGAAGAACAAGAGGAGCTTATCCGTAGATTGAATGCAGAATTACATAAAGAAAGATCCAACAAACAAAAAGAGGCTACTGCAAATGCTTTCATGGACCTCAATGCTCAAGGTGGTAATGGTGCGGGCACATCAAACGCACGTAGAGCTAGACGGCAACATGAACCTGAAGAGGACGATGATGCAGGTGAATCTGCACTCAAGCAAGTGTTCAAAAGAGAAAAATTAAATGAATTTGATGGTGAGAAGAAAATTGGAGAGGATCTTGAAGCATGGATTGAGGAACTTGAAGATTTCTTTGACCTGCGCGTATTTAGTGAGGAATCCTTGTCAATATGGCATAGTTGAGACTACCCACAAGGCTTTGATATGATGTGATGTCCTCTATGAGTTCACCTTCATGTGAGCTCAATTTATGGTTGACCTCCATTGGAGTACGTGCAATTTTACAATCCTCCATCTTGAACTTTGCTAATATATCCTTGATATACTTTCTTTAAGTGAGAAATAAACCATGATCTTTGTAGACAACTTCCAAACCTAGGAAGTAGGTAAGTGATCCTAAATCACTTATCTTGAATTCTTCTCCCATTTGATCTTTGATCTTCTTCATACCATCTGCATCATTTCTTGTCAATATAATATCATCTACATATACACATAGGTAGATGACCTCATAATTACTCTTTTTAATAAAGAGTGAAGGATCTACCTTGCTTGGTTGAAAACCTTTCTCCTGTAAGAATGAAACAAGTCTGAAATTCCAAGCTCTTGGGGCTTGCTTGAGACCATACAATGCTTTGTTAAGTTTACACACATAATCAGGATAAACTTGACTCTCAAAACTAGGTGGTTGTGCCATATATACCTCTTTTGTTATCGAACCATTCAAGAATGCATTCTTTACATCTAGTTGAAGTATTTTCCAATTCTTGGAAGAGGAAATACTAAGCAAAACTCTAATAGTAGGCATTTTTGCCATAGGAGAGAAGGTCTCCCCATAATCAATTCCCTGATTTTGTGCAAAGTCTTTAGCTACAAGCCTTGCCTTATACCTGTTTATGGAACCATCAGAATTCTTCTTGAGTTTATAGACCCATCTTGAGCCTATTACCTTCATAGATGAAGTCTTGGGCACCAAATCCCAAGTGTTGTTTTCCTCAAGTGCTTCAATCTCTTCCTTCATTGCATGCTTCCATTTTGATTTTGCTTTGGCCTCTTCAAAGGATGATGCCTCCTCTTGATTTATGTCCTGTGCTATGTAAATAGATGTTTAGTTACTAATGAGGTGTCAAACCCATACCTTTCTGGTTTTTTTCTTTCCCTTATAGATTTTCTTAAGCCACGTGATAATTCTGCCTCATGTCCAAGTTCCTGTAATTTTGCTTTACCTTTAGACTTCCATGCTTTGATTTTTTCCATCTGATTTTCTTCATCATCTTCTGAAGTATCTTGTTCTTCAATCTTTGGTTGATGTTCTCTGGCAAGCTTTGGGAAATCTTCTTCAAGGTCATATGGCAATTTGACCTTCTTGCATGAATCTTCATACCATGAATTGTTCTCATCAAAAACTACATCTCTACTTACCAAGAATCCTTTGTTGGTAGGGTTGTATAACCTATAACCCTTTTGATTGTTGTCATATCTAATGAATACACACCTTTCTGTCTTTGGATCCATCTTGCCTCTAACCTGTGAAGGAACATGAGGAAAAGCAATACATCCAAAAATTTTACAATGATCTAAGCTAGGTCTTCTTCCATTCCAAGCCTCATATGGAGTCATCCCATCAAGGGATTTTGAAGGCAACCTGTCAATCAAGTATGTGGCTGTAGATACAGCCTCAACCCATAAATAATTAGGCAAATGCTTTTCATTTAACATGGACCTTGCAGCTTCAACAATTGTCCTATTCCTCCGTTCTGCCACTCCATTTTGTTCAGGAGTGTATCTTGTAGTTACCTCTCTTTTGATTCCTCTTTCTTGAAGAAAAGAATCAAATTCATGGGATAAGTATTCTCCCCCTACATCTGACCTTAGCCTTTCTAGTGATTTACTTGTTTGATTCTCCACAAGAGCCAAATATCTTTTGAAACATGAAAAAACTTCATCTTTGTGTTTCATAAAGAATAGGATAGTCCATCTGCTACAATCGTCAATAAAGAAGACATAATACCTTGACCCAGATATGGTGCTTATACTAGACAGTATTCTAAATCCACGAAGCTTCAAATCACTGAATTTGGTCAAGTTCACACTGAGAAATAGCTCTGACAAGATGAGTGAAAAAGACCGGGTACCTGAGAGAGGAGTGAAATTGAATAGAGAGGGTTGACTTCAAATGAACATAACTGAAGATTGAAAACTCCAATAGAAATGAAAATTTGGGAGCTTATAGTAGACTTAGAGAAAAAAATTTAGCGACTTAAATCATAAAAAAAGATGCACTACATGCGCAAAGACCATCTCTCCAATCTGACTGAAAAATGTGAAAGGTATAGCAGTGAACAATAGACTCACAATGACATAAAGATATGGACTTGAATGATCATAGATTTTAAAGTATAATGATTGTAGATTACAAAAGACTTACAAATACAAATGTGTGCCTTGAGTGCACACTCTGATATGGCATAAAGCTCAGCTGATCCACGCCTAAAGAGTGCGACTAATCTGCCATGTATTTAGAGGGAGTTTTGGAGCAAAGATTTGAATTTGAATCTTGCTTACATAAAAGTGATCTCCTAACTTTTAGAGATTGATTGATTCTCCAACCACCGAATCATGAATTCATGGCTTCTCTCTCTATTTTTGTCAAGTGGACTCAACCACTTTTAGATTCCTTTACTTTTACATCAAGTAAAGTCTTAAAAAATTACAAGAGTGAGTTCTCACACGAGCTCATGCATAGACTTCAATTCAAGACTTCTTCTAACTATTTTTTTGAGACCGAAGCCAATACTTAGGCTTGTAGTTTATTTGTTCCAACAATCTTCATCTTGAAGTAACAAGAACTCTAGCTCTTCAAATGTAACCTCTCTATCTCTTATGGTAAGGGTAAGAGTAGTTATGAAAGACTGATATGAAATAGGAAGTGAATTAATCAGCGTATTTACCATTTCTTCATTTGATATCTCAACTCCTACATTTAGAAGTTGATCTCTCAAGCCAACGAGTCTCCTAATGTGGGTTTGCATTGACTCACTAGCTTTCATCCTTGTATTTGCTAGTTGTCTCCTCAAGTGAGCTTTCGTAGCAGGATTTTTGCTCTAAAAAAGATTCTCAAGCTTCAACCAAGTTTGTCTAGAACTTCTGCAAGATCTGTTCTGTGGTAGAATATGCTTTTTGACACTCATTGCGATGAATGAAAGTGCTAAAGCATCTCTAGCATCCCATCTTTCCTGATCTTCCGTAGGAGGTATTGTAGCTAAATACCTACCTGTGACTTTGGATGTTGAAGTGGTTACTTCTTCTTCAATTGGTTCTATAATAGTAATTCCACTACCTCTTGAAGTTGTTGTAGCTCCTTCTTCCCCTTCTCGTCTGGGTCTTGTTAAGGATCCAGTGACGATACTCCATAAATCCTTTGTCACTAAAATATTCATCATCATGAAACTCCACATGGGATAATTAGAAGATCCATCCAACTTGTCTTCAATTATACCAAGTAATGGAATTTGGGGCCCCAAGATCGTTCCAAACTAAAACCTTTTGAACATACACAACTTAATTAACCAAGATGATATATGAGATGGAGAAGAATAGAGATCTTGAGACAAAGATAGAGAACGTAAGCTAGATGCTCACTCATTAAAAAATAGATGTCCAAATTACAACATGGGAGTACTACTCAACCGTATAAAGTGGTGCACTCACTAATGGAATAGTATCCAAGAAGATGGTGATACAAAATTTAGATTATGTTGAAATAATCTAAGTGTATGAAGTGAATGAGCAACGAAGCTAACCTTATTATCACAAAATAGTGTAACAAAATTGTAAATCAACCAACCCTAATTTTGAGATTAGGGTAGAGAAGCCCTAAAAACAAAATATGAGGTCAACTCACAAAAGATAGTTACCACCACCTTGTAGAAGACTTCTTGCTCCAAGAGAGTAGCCTCTCCTTCACCAAAACTCCACCTCCAAATCTTTAGAACACCAAGAGTTGGCTTGATCACTGCCTCTTTGCTTGATGAGTGATGATCACATAATGAACCAAGGCTCTCTTTATATAGTCTTTGAAGTACCCTTCAAAAGCGAATACGAAATGCAAGATCAATAAAGGATAAAGCTACTACGAAGGAAGATGTCACTGCGATCGAAACAAAAAACTAATGATGATGCTTTTTGATAAGCAAAAGTGAGAAGCATAAAAAAAATCTTAGCTTTTTGCTGCCACAAGAGATGGGATTTGAAGTTGAGTTTCCTAATTGAGAGTGCATTCTTCTAACCATAGCATCCATGCCTTTTTGCTTTACATAAGCCACACCATATGCTATTACACATGATTTTTGGACCATGGAACATGTGCAATATGACATTATATCCAACAAGAAGATGGGTCAAAATTGCAAACAGTAGTAAACGCCCATTCTTCTTCCTGCACAAGATTAGCAGACTCTGTTTTTGATGTAGAGGCTTCTGCAACGACCATTCTGGCCTCTTTCTTCTTTGCCTCTTTAGCAGCCAGTTTTGGACAACTCTTAATGACATGATCATTTACTTTACACTATTTGCAAAACAATTTCTCCTTTTCTGATTTCTTCTCATCTTTGTCTTCCTTCTTTGAATGTGCAGCATTTGTAGATTTCTGCTTACTAGTAGAAGAGCTGCATTTACTTTTGCCCTTTTGACTAGCCAGGAAATCTTGATTTGCAACGCGCATAATAGACTTGTTTTGCCTAGAGTGGTCTTCTTGCAATAGAACAAATATTAACTCCTCAAATGATAAGGCATT
>CM035421.1:165728910-166146410 GCA_020310875.1 Ceratopteris richardii
TAATCAAATATCAAATTTTTGTAATTTTTGTTAGAGCTTGAAGCTTATATTATAAGCTTTTTGAGGACACTAAGAACATCAAATTTGGAAACTCTTTTGTAGGTCAAAAAGTCTTTGGAAATTCTCTGTAGATTATAGGAACACCTTGGGAGCCTTATTGGACAACCTAAAAGTCCACATCTACTTTTTTCACTCGGATATTGTGAGAAGGTGATTGGATATATGCAAACATGAGTGGATGTTTGCAGAAAATCTCTCTTCTCCAGCATATATAACTTTAGGGATGCCTAACATACTTCCTTAACTTCCAATATATTCATAATGAACCACTAAGTTTTTTGGAACATCATTACCAAATGCTTATATCATAACAGATAACTTACACCACTAGATTTGTAGAAACCTTGTAGTTTGGGGTGTGAAGGTCATAGTAAAATGCTTAGAGCTCACAACCTAGTACGAAATGACTAGAGAGATTTTGCACACATCGTATCAAAGTTTATAGCTAACATAAGCACGTTATTTGATGAATTTATATGTTGAAAACAATGTCCCATGGTCCAAAACTTGAAGCTATAGCTCTATAAGTTATTCTCTAGAAGCTCCATCTTCAAGTCTCAGACGGGCGCAGTGCATATATTATTTTATTTCTGTGTAATATAGAAGAAAAGCTGATGGACAACGTGGCTAGCTTGAAAAGCTTCCAAAATACCCCTCCGGGATTGAATCCTATCGGGCGCAACGCGTGGAGAATCTTTTTGCTTTATCAAAAAGCTTTTGGCGGCCATTTTCACGATCGCGTAGATTTATTTGTTCGTATGCTTTCTTTTTAGCGATTGATTCTTTTATGGCTTTTCATGGAGGGAACAACTGCTATATATGCTCATTGTATAATCACTCACTCAAGCAATCTCAAGGAGATCAAGGAGGAAGAGTCTCACACTCTTGAGGAGGTGGAATTTTGGTGAAGGAGAGGCTACTCGCTTGGAGCAAGAAGTCTTCTAAAAGGTGGTGGTAACTATCTTTTGTGAGTCAACCTTATATTTTTTTTTGGGTTCTCTACCCTAATCTCAAAATTAGGGTTGGTTGATTTACAATTTTGTTACACTATTTTGTGAAATTAAGGTTAGGTTTGTTGCTTCGTTCACTTCACACACTTAGATTATTTCAACATAATCTAAGTTTTGTATCATCATCTTCTTGGATATTCTTCCATTAGTGAGTGCACCACTTTATATAGTTGAGTAGTACTCCCATGTTGTAATTTGGACATCTATTTTTTAGTGAGTAAGCATCTATAGCTTACATTCCCTAATCTTGTCTCAAGATCTCTATCTTTCTCTATCTCACATATCATCTTGTCAATTAAGTTGTGTATGCTCAAAAGGTTTTAGTTTGGAACGATCCTAGGGCCCCAAATTCCAACACTTGGTATCAGAGCTAATTGCTTGGTATCAGAGCATATTTGACATACACACTTAAATTAAACATGAGTGAGATAAGAATTGAGATTGAGGACAAGTTAGATGGATCTTCTAATTACCCATGTGGAGTTTCATGATGATGAATATTTTAGTGACAAAGGATTTATGGAGTATCATCAATGGATCCTTAACAAGACCCAGATGAGAAGGCGAAGAAGGAGCTACAACAACTTCAAGAGGTACTGGAATTACTATTACAAAACCAACTGAAGAAGAGGTAACCACTTCGACATCCAGAGTCATAGGTAGGTCTTTTCCTATAGTACCTCCTACTGAAGATCAGACAAGATGGGATGCTAGAGATGCTTTAGCACTTTCATTCATAGCAATGAGTGTCAAAACACATATTTTACCACAGATCAGATCTTGCAAAAGTTCTAGACAAGCTTGGTTGAAGCTTGATAATCTTTTTCAGAGCAGAAATCCTGCTAGGAAAGCTCACTTGAGGAGACAACTAGAAAATACAAGGATGAAGGCTAGTGAGTCTATTCAAACCCACATTACGAGACTCATTGACTTGAGAGATCAACTTCTAAATGTAGGAGTTGAGATATCTGATGAAGAAATGGTAAATACGCTGATTATTTCACTTCCTATTGCATATCAGTTTTTCATAACCACTCTTACCCTTACCACAAGAGATAGAGAGGTTACATTTGAAGAGCTAGAGTTCTTCTTACTTCAAGATGAAGACCAGTTGAAAGGAATGGAAGAGAATGAAGAAGCACTTTCATCTTCATCAAAGGGTGAAAAGAAGAAGAAGAAGGATAAGAAGGAAAAGCAATCCAAGAAGGAAAGTAGGTCCCTCTCACCTTCTACTTCATATTCTGTATCTACTACATCGAAAGAGAAGTCTTCTAAGAAGAAGGAAGTAATATGTTTTTACTGCAAGAAACGTGGACATTTGAAGTTAGCATGTTATAAAAGGATTGCAGCAAAAAAGAAAAAGGCATCAGGAAATGTTGCAGAAGATGATAAAAAAGGGAAATCTCAAGGTGATTCTTATACCTGTATCACAATTGAGGAAGTATCTTTTGATTAGGCAGCTTTACAAGTTCTTTCAACAAGTCCTTGTATATTTGACTCATGGGCTACAAAGCATATGACATGTTGCAGAGATGTGTTTTCTTATCTTTCCTATTCTTCAGGTAGAAGAGTTACTATCACAGATGGCAATGATTTGGATGTTGTAGGAATAGGTATAGTAACCCTAAATTCAAGAGAAGGTGGTAATTTTTAGATTTCAGGTGATGGTTTTAAAGTTGTATTTGAGAGAGATCTTTGTCAAAAGTCAGTCAGGCGTATGCGGTCAAATCTTCGTCACTGGTGGAAGATATGAAGCTATGGCATGAAAGTTTTGGACATATTAGTTTTGGAGCTCTCAAGAGTATAAAAAACAGAGGTATGGTTGAGAGTTTACCCCTCATTCAAGCTACCTGATGATTCAAATATATGTGAATGATGTCTTGAAGGTAAGATGCATAAACTACCTTTCAAGAAACATGGTCATATTACAGCTACCAAGAAATTGCGGATTATTCATTCAGATGTGAATGGACCTATGAGAGCAGACTCTAATCAAGGTTTTAGGTATTTTTTTCTATTCGTTGATGATTTTACAAGATACTCATGGATCTATGGTCTTAAGTTGAAGTCAAAAGTCTTTCCTATGTTCAAGAAGTTTGTAGCTATGGTTGAAAATGAAATTCAGGGAACTATCCAGATTCTCAAAAGTGATAAAGGTGAAGAATACTTTTCAAAACAGTTCCAGACATTTCTTAATGAGAAAGTTATTACTCAACACCTTACTATTGCTTATACCCCTTAACAGAATGGTGTTGCAAAAAGAAAGAATAGAGTACTTGTTGAAATGATGTGCAGCATGATGGCGTCCAAGAAACTTTCACCAAAATTCTGGTTTGATGTAGTACATACAACTAATCACATTTTAAATAGGTCATCTACAAAAGCTTTAAAGGTAATCACACCATATGAAGATTATTATGGTAGAAAACTGAATGTGAGTTACTTCAGAGTGTTTGGATCACTTTCTTATGTACATATTGAGAAAAAGGACCGAGGGAAACTAGATGTAAAGGCAAAGAAAGCTGTTTTCATTGGATATCCTGTTGAGAGTAAAGGATACAGGTTTTATATTCTAGAAATGGGTGAAGTTATTCTTTCACATAATGCCTATATTGCTGAAAATAAGGTTTATGATAAAGAAGCAGAAATTCCAGAGTTCATTAGTGAAAATGAATATGGATTTTTTAGAAAGATTCTGGATGTACATGTTTAGCCATATCGGGAGGGAGTTAAAATTCCTAGGATTCAACAAAAAGTTGAAGAAAGAGGAATTTCACAACCTTCTACAGATTCGGTTCCACAAGAGACTTTGGTTCCAAAAATGGAAGAAGTTAAAGTTCCAGAAAGTCCTAGTACCTCTCGGCAGGACAAGCTCCAGAACCTGTGGAAGCTGAAAGTTCAGAAAGAGTTTCACCACTATTTAAGGATACATCGTGGTTATATCAGACTTGGAAAGATAGTGGTATAAAGACTTTTACTGGAAGAACAAGGAGTCAGACTAGACAACAACAACAAGATCATGTAAGAACAAGAAGTCAGACTAGATATCAACAACAAAAAGATCATGTAATTTTTGCTCAAGACTTTGAGATTCATGATATTTTGTCACTTACAACTATTGAAGATGAACCTGCATGTGTTAAAGATGCACTTAACATTCCTATTTGGAGAAAGGCTATGCAAGAAGAGATTGATTCTATTCATAAAAATCAAACCTGGCAGCTATGTGAGTTATCAGAGGGAAAGAAGGCTATAGGTGTAAAACGGATCTTCAAAATCAAAAGCAAAGCAAACGGTACTCTTGATAGATGCAAGGCCAGGTTAGTTGTCAAAGGATATGCACAAAAAAAAGGTATTGATTATGATGAGACATTTGCTCCTACGTCTAGGATGACTGTTATTAGGTCAATACTGGCTCTAACAACACATTTTGGTTGGCATATATATCAACTTGACATTAAGACTGATTTTCTAAATGGTGATTTACATGAGGATGTGTATATTCAGCAGCCAGAAGGTTTTGAAGGGATAGGTAAAGAACACTTAGTGTGTAAGCTTATAAAAGCTTTGTATGGTTTGAAACAGGCACCTAGAGCATGGTATGAAAAGATACATATAGATCTTTTGACCATCAATTTCCATATCTCAGATGCGGCTCCAACTCTTTATGTCAAAGTTGATACATGTATGATGATTATAGCAATAGTTTATGTGGATGATATTATAGTCACAGGTCCCAGAGATGAAGATTTGCAAATGTTCAAAGAACAATTGAAGCAAACATTTGATATTTTGCATTATTATCTTGGGATTCAGTTTCTGTTTCGAGATGAGTGTATCTATATGACACAACAAAAGTACATTGAGAAGCTTTTGGAGAGGTTTTAGATGGTTGATTCTAAACCTATGCAAACCCCTATGGATCAAAACGCATCTTTACAGATGGTAGTAGATGCAGAGCTATTTGATGCTACTCTATTATAGTCAAGCAGTTGGTTGCTTGATATATCTTTGTAATACACGTCCTGATATACAGTTTGCAGTTTCTCAAGTATCAAGGTTCATGCAGAATCCGACAGTGTTACATTGTAAAGCAGTAAAGCGGATCTTTCAATATTTGAAGGGAACTTCAAATTTTGCTATGGTATTTTCGAAATCTACACATTTGTTACTAAAAGGATTTTCAGATTTTGATTGGGCAGGTGATAGAGACACAAGAAGAAGTACTAGTGGATTTTGTTTTTATCTTGGAGATTGTCTTATCTCATATCTTTTGAAGAGACAACCCACTATTTCCACTTCATTGTGTGAAACTGAATATCATGCAACATTTATAGCTACTCTAGAGTCAGTTTGGTTGTAGAAGATTTTCAGTTATCTTGATGTGAAAGTACATGAACCCATTTATATATTTTCAAATAGCCAGAGTGCTATAGCTATAGCTAAGAATCTAGTGCATCATGCAAGGACAAAGCATATAGAGGTACACTAACACTATATTTGAGAGCAGATAGCTAAGAAGCACATTGAGCTAGTTTATGTTCCTTCTAGTGAGAATGTTGCAGATATATTTACCAAAGCATTGACCAGAGATAGTCATGAGAAGATTTGTAGGTTAGTGAAGCTTGTACCATTGTCACATTCAATGAGGGATTGTTGGAAACAATGTCTCATGGTCCAAAACTTGAAGTTATAGCTCTATAAGTTATTCTCTAGAAGCTCCATCTTCAAGTCTCCAAGAGACACAACACATATATTATTTTCTTTATATATACTACAGAAAGTTGATGGACAGCGTGGCTAGCTTGAAAAGCTTCCAAAATACCCATCCGGGTTTGAATCCTTTTGGGCGCAGCATGTGGAGAATCCTTTTGCTTTATCAAAAAGGCTTTTGGCGGCCGTTTTCGTGATCGCGTAGATTTATTTGTTGTAAGCTTTCTTTTTAGCGATTGATTGTTTTATTGCTTTTCATGGAGGTAACAACTACTATATAATGAGAGCAAGGCTCATTGTATAATCACTCACTCAAGCCATCTCAAGGAGATCAAGGAGGAAGAGTCTTACACTCTTGAGGAGGTGGAGTTTTGGTGAAGGAGATGCTACTCTCTTGGAGCAAGAAGTCTTCTACAAGGTGGTGGTAACTATCTTTTATGAGATAAACTTATATTTTGTTTTTTGGGTTCTCTACCCTAATCTCAAAATTAGGGTTGGTTGATTTACAATTTTGTTACACTATTTTGTGAGAATAAGGTTAGCTTGGTTGCTTCATTCACTTCACACACTTAGATTATTTCAACATAATCTAAGTTTTGTATCATCATCTTCTTGGATATTCTCCCATTAGTGAGTGCACCACTTTATGTGGTTGAGTAGTACTCCCATGTTGTAATTTGGACATCTATTTGTTAGTGAGTAAGCATCCAACTTACATTCCCTAATCTTGCCTCATGATCTCTATCTTTCTCTATCTCACATATCATCTTGTCAATTAAGTTGTGTATGCTCAAAAGGTTTTAGTTTGGAACAATCTTGGGGCCCCAAATTCCAATGTTATGTGGAGTATGCACTAAGAAATAAGTTTAGTATGTCTGGGGGGTCACCCAAACTTTTTAGGAGGAAGATGTAGTGCAAAAACAATGACATTCAAACATTCATAACTCGAGATATACAGATCAAAAGATAATGAAACTTTGTGTGTAGGTTTCTAAGGGTTATATATACGTTTTCTAAGTAAAACTATAATAAATGGACACTCACAATTATAGAAATAGATAAGACAAGATCACAATGTATCTCAAGGTACTGTAGTAGCACAAAGAGAATGACTACTGAAGATAAATGAATCATAATGTGTATTGATATTGCACATATGATATAAGGAAATTGAGGAGGGATACTCTTACATGAATTGAGCACAATTTATGCTAAGAGGTTCAACTTTCTCTCAGGAACACACACTTTATCATGTGACTAAGATGTGGGTGTATTTATACATAAATTTGAATTTGAATATGGTGATTCATGCAAATAAAAGATGCCTAGACTTTAGGGATGATTTAAGTTTGATATCCAACTAGCAAGTCATGGTTTTCGGCTCCCTCATTTCACAAGATTCCTTCCTGTTTTGATATTTTACAATTGACCAAGATAACTACATAAGTTTTAACCTTGGATCTTTACAACCATAGGTTTACATGATCCTATCTAAGTAAAATAAATCATGAGAGTCGTCCATGAGCTAAAGCAAATATCTTAGGCTTGCTTCTTCTACCACAAGCTACCCCTCAAGCCTAAGAATCTTGATTCTTCAATGCTTGAAAATCTCTTGCAGTCAAATAATTGTTTTGAACCTCTTTAGCTTGACTCCATCCAATGACTTTGTCATCATATCTGCACATTATTGATGAGTTGAAACATATGATAATTGAAGCTCCTTACTTGTACTATTTTCCATGACATAATGATAATGCAATTCTATGTGTTTACTCTTGGCATGATAGATTGGTAGTAACAAGATGAAATGAATCATTATTATTCTCAAAGATATGAGGAAGGTATGACTTAAGACCTAAATCACAGTAAAGGGTTTTAATCCACATTGCTTGTTGAGTAACATTTGCAAGTCCTCTTTATTCAGCCTTTGTTGATGAGAGTGCAACTGTGGGCTTCTTTGAAGACCATGAAATCAATTTTGTACCTACAAAGGTGAAGTACCCAAAGGTACTTCTCCTATCATCTTGAGAGGTTGCCCAATCTACGTTAGAGAAGAACTTGATGTTTATACCATATGTGTAAGGATAGTACAAAGCTTCATTGATATTTTGCTTCAGATATTTGAGGATTCTTTTGGCTGATTCCAAGTGAGGTTTCCTTGGAGTATGCATGAATTGGATTAAGGCACTTACTCAATGGAAAATGCCTACTCTGGTTAATGTAGCATAATAAAAACTGCCAACTAGAATATGATAGCTACCTACATCTTCAATTTGTTCACCTTCATGAGTACTTAACTTTAAGTTGATCCCCATAGGAGTACTTGCAACCTTTGAATTCTCCATTTTTGAATTTGAGAAGCATGTCTTTGGTGTACTTCCTCCTAGTAAGGTACATAACTTTTTCTATGTATACTACTTCCAATCCTAGGAAGTATGCAAGTCGACCTAGATCACTAATCTTGAATTGTTTTTTCATCTCAAGATTCATCTACCTGATTCCTTTAGCATCATTACTATAATGATGATATCATCAACATTTTAGATTGGTTCCTCTTTATGAAGAGGGAAGAATCATATTTTCTTAGATTGAATCCCTTATCCTATAAATAGGTAACTAATATGTGATTTCAAGCCCTTAGGGCTTGCTTCAAACCATTTTCTTAACCTGCACACATATTCAAGAATGATGAATCATCAAAACCAAGAGGTTGAGCCATGCAAAGCTTAATACTTTTTGAAACATGAAAACACTTCATCTTTATGCTTCATGAAATAGAGGATAGTCCATCTGCTACAATAATCTTTGAGTGACACATAGTACTTTGATCTAGAGATTGAAGGCTCCTTTCTTGGCCTCCAAACATGTGTGTGGAGCAACACATGTATGTAGCCTTTCTTGATGAAGTGTTGTCTATATGATTACCAAATTGACAAGCACTACCTCTGCCAAATCTCTAACTTTGCTAGAATTTGAGTGCCATAATTGAATGACATAATGTTCTTGGTGTCCTCAAGTTCAAAGTTGAATAATCTACCTGCTTTTTCTCCTCTTGCTATCTTCTTGGATCCCTAATGTGGATCTTCAACAAATGCTCCATGCTTGGTGAATCTAACGTACAATCCCTTCTAAAAACTTTGACCTACAGTGATGAGCTTCTTGGTAACAATAGGCACATAGAGTACTGTACTTAGTAAGTTCATATTACCATTTTGAGTCTTCACATTACTCACAATTGGATGCTTGTTTCATCTCTTGTTTGGACTTCATGCGTATTCCTTGGGTCTTCCAAGTTTGAGAGTAGAGCAACATTGCATGCCATATGATTTGAGCATATTTAGTCTATATAAAACACATGCTCATCCACCTTACCTTCCTTCATAGTCATGTGCATGAGAAGAAGTGAGTCTTCTTGTGCTTGATCATCTGTATAATTTTTTTAGTCTCTCCTTCCTTTCTTTCCACCTTGGTAGCTTTTATATGATTTGTTGTTGTATCCATAAGAGTTGTTGAATCTTCCTCTTGAGTTTCCATAGCCTCTTCTATTGTATCCTCTTCCTGTTTGGTTCCGTGGGTTCTTGAAACAATTCTCTCTAATATGATTGGTTAGAACACATATGGCACATGGTGATGAGCCTTGAGATCTCCCCCTTGCATTATCTACCTCCTTTTCCTCTTCCCCTTGAGCCTCTAACACTACCTGCAAAGTTGGTTGAGAGGTACTTCTTTCATCCTCATAATTCTTACCCTTGCCTTTGTTATCTTCACTTTTACTCTTATCTGTATAGATATTCGAGGATTTATTACCGTTTTTGTTGTCTCCTTTCCTCATACGGTCTCCTTTAGGTGTGAGTAATTGTCCCATGAGTGTGTTGAAGTTAGCAACTTGCATGTCCATGTAAAGATCCATAGCTGTGGTGAAGGCTTCTCATTTGTCATCATCTTTCATCCCATTGATGACTCACCTTACTATTTTTTCTTCATTTATGACTTCTCTATCACTTCCAAGCTTATTTGCAATGTCCTTCCTGTTGGTGAAAAAATCAATCACACTCTACTTGGGCATATTCTTGAGTTTTGTAAACTCCAATCATAACTAGATTCTCCTAGCCTTGGTGGTTGATGAGAAGAATGATTCTAGAGAATTCCATGTTTCTTGTGATGTCTTTCAATTTCGAATGTGTTGAAGTGAAAAAATCAGAGATAGAGTTGATAATGTTTGACCTTGCCAAAGCATCCTTTGAGCACCATGCATTTGACCTTTCTTGATCCTCTTGTGTTGGTTGGCCCTTGCTTCTTAGTATTGGCATGATCTCACCTCGAGATATGTAACCATAGGGATTCCTTCCTTCTGGATAGAGCTCCATTTTGTGTGACCATGCTAAATAATTTCTTCAATCTAATTTTTCAATAGACCAAGGGAATCCATCACTCATGATGCATAGTTGCTATGATACCAGTGTAATGAGGTGATGGGATATATGTAGGGATAAGTGGATGTTGGGAAAAACTTGCCCTACACTAGCCAATATAAATTCAAGGATGCCTAATGTACTTTCATAGCTTCCAAAATATGCATAAAGAACCACTAAGCTTTTTGGAACATCATCACCAAATGTTTGTATGAAAACATATAGCTTGCACTTCACAAGATTTGAAGAAACCTTTTATTTTAGGATGTGAAGGCCACACTATAATGCTCAAAGATCACAACCTCATATGAATTGACTAGAGATCTTTTGCACACATGTAAATTAAATATTTAGCTAACTAAATCAAGTTATTTGATGAATTTATCTAGAATATACACTGAGAAATGAGTTTAACAAGTGTGGGGAGTCACCCCGACTTTTAAGGAGCAAGATGAAGTGCAGTCATAGTGACCTTCAAACATTCATAACTTGAGATCTAGTGATCCAAAGATAATGAAACTTTGTGTGTGGGTTCATAAGGTAATACCTAATGCTGGAAGTAGTATAGTAAATTGATGCTCACACACATAAAAATATGTCATACAAGCTCACTATGTACCTCAAGGTACAAGTTGCACACAAAGAATGACTACTTAAGATAAATGAATCATAATGTGTACTGATATTGCACATATGTTACAAGGAAACTAAGGAGGACTGCATAGAGTGGGCACAATGTATGCTCAAAGATTTAGCTCAATGTCTCAAGAATCGGAGCTGTATTCCATGATTATGAATTTGAATTTGAATATGTTCAAGTAACTTAATTTAAGAAAAGGGTAATGTGAGATAAAAACAAATCATAGTACAAAAACTAAGAGGGTCTAGCATTAGTACATATTATTTTGAGAAGTCCAAAAAGTAAAACTTATGCTTTAGGGTATATTGCCTAACCACTCTTAGTGGAACTACCCTATACGTAAGGGGAAAGATAAAAAGCAAGGACAAAAAGATACTATGATCTTAGAAAGAGGTGAAAAAGGAGGTCCATCATGTGTAGGCACTTCCAATTTATGATAGCTCTAGCTGCAAGGAAGTGGAAGTGATGCATGAGGATATAGAACATACATGTTGTACTCAGTTATTATGGTCACAATGGTTAGGGCCACATGATTTAGTTAAGCTTCATGGTCATGTGTATGTGACTACAATGAGAGTCATGATTGATGACTATGCTACACATAAGTTTAATAATTATACTCTGGTCAAGAAATTTAAAAATCCCCAATAGATAGTGCATATAAATATTTAGTATCTATGATGGAAGGGGAAGATAAGAGAATATGGGATACTATGGTACCCAACTTGGAAAGAAAGATGCAAGGATTTACAGATCATTTAGATTTCCAAATCATGAATATGGACATAACAACTATATTATTGGGTATAGAATGGCTTTGGGGATACATTGAAAAGACATTATCCAAACAATACTATTGAATTTGCTAAGAATGGAATTACTTTTTGCATTTGAGGTGAAAGAGATGAACTTAGCACACCTCTTATATCATGCATGTAGTTAGATACTCTTTTTGATTCACATGATGTTCATGATGTTTAAGCATTATTTGCTTTAGATGCTCATCAAACTTTTCATGACTGTGACATTTTAGATGTGTCTATTTCTGATCATAATGTAACTAAGGACATGACTTCTTATTATTCTTTTTTGCAACAATGTGTGGATAAAACTTTTAAACAATCAATGTTCGAATATAAAGATGTATTTCTACTTGATTTGCGAAAAGGATTAGCACCTTCTAGAGGAGACATTGACCATTTCACGGACTTAGTTGCTAATACTAAACCTATTTGTAAACCTCTTTAACGACTTATTTTTAGCATAGCATGAGGAAGTAGAAAACCAAACCCAATGTTATCTAACTAAAGGTTATTAGTCCTAGTAAATACTCCTAGTTAAAAAGAACGATGGGTGTATATGGATTTGTATAGACTATAAGGCATTGAATAAGGTAACTATAAAGAATAGATTTCCAATGCCTAGATTGGATGACTTATTTGACCATTTGCATCAAGCTCAGTATTTTTCTATGCTTGATTTAAGATCACAATATCATCATATTCGAATAAAATAGGAGGATGTACCTAAGATTGCTTTTATGACTAGATATGTATATTATGAGTTCTTAGTGATGCCACTTGGTCTCATTAATCCTCCAACCACATTCATGACACTCATGAAGAGTGTTTTGAGGCCTTATGTAGGACTTTTTATAGTAGACTTTGTTGATGATACCCTTATCTGTAGCAAGTTAAAAGAGGAACATTTAGAACACTTACGAATAGTCTTCCAAGCATTAAGAAAAATTTCACTCTTTGTCGAAGAAACAAAGTGTGAATTGTTTAAAATTGAGGTTAGATATCTTGGAAATTTCATCTCCAAACATGGAATTGAGATGGATTCTAAGAAAGTGAAAGCTATTATGTAATGGATGCATCCTAGAAACATGGAAGAACTACATATCTTCCCAGATTTGTCCGGATTCTATCAAAGATTCATCAAGAATTATGCCCAAGGTTGCTCTTCTAATGATGAAACAACTTAAAAGGAAAGGGAAAACCTTTCATTGGGGATATGAAAAAAATGAATTATGATAAAGTTAAAAGTAGAAATAGCTATAGATCCACTATAACAGATAGCAAATCCTAATCAACCATTTGTGGTTTAGACTGTTGCGAGTGATTTTGTGATAGGAGCAGTTTTAGTTCAAGATGGTTGTTCAATGGCTTTTGAGAGTAAAAAGCTAGAACTTGCTTTGAAGAATTATTATGTCTATGAGAAGGCATTGCATGCAATTGTGTCTGCTTTGAAGAAGTGGCTTCATTATTTATATGGTGCCATAGTTACCATAGTTTTTGATCAAGAGAGCATTAAGTCGATCTTTAATCAATCAGACCATAAAGCTCATAGGGCTCGATGGGTAGAGACCCTTAAGGAGTTTTACTATGAGCTTAGTTATAGAAAGAGAAAGTTTAATGTGGTGGCTAATTCACTTAGCCATATGCATATGCTCAATGGACTTTGTTTTACTCCGATCACTAGTGATTTACTTGAATCCAAACATAGGCATGATCCTACATAGATACATAGATTTCTAATGAGGATGGAGTATCCATGGGTAAGCAAGAAGGATTTAAGTGGAAGAATTACAATATCCATGATGGATATATGTTGTATAAAGGTAAGTCATGTGTCTATAGATATTTTGAGATGAGATGTCACATATTGTGTGAATGTCATGACATAGCTAGTGTGAAACACCCAAGAAATAACGAGACTTATGATCTTCTTAAAAGGCAGTTCTATTGGACTGCACTTCATAAGGAAATCCTAGAATATGTGCTTTAATGCACCAAATTCCAGGTCAATAAAGCTGAGAGGTTGAAGATTGGAGGACCACTCCTCCCATTTGATATTCTGAATGGGAAGAGAGTATTTCCGTGGATTTTATAGTAGGATTACCTAAGACACAGAGAGGGGAAGACTCTATCTCCGTAATTGTGGATAGCTTAACCAAAATTGCTAAGTTTATTTTGGCATGTAGTATGATGAAGAAACCTAAGTTGGCTAGGTTATTTGTGGGAAACCTATACATATTATATCATCTTCCTTTAGAAATTGTTTCTAACTGGGATAGGAAATTCACTTGCCACTGTTGGAGAGCAATCTTCAAAAGGTTGGATAGTGAACCTAGTAGGAGTGCAGTCAAGCATCCACAGTCAGATGGGCAAACAGAGAGGGTTAACCAAATCCTAGAAGATATGCTTTGAGCATATGTACATGAAAGGCAAACTAATTGGGAAGAGGACTTACATATAGTAGAGTTTTCATATAGTAGTGCAAAGCACTCTTCCATAGGGCATAGTCCATTTATGCTAGGGATGACAAGAGAAACAAAGAGAAACAACAAAGCATGGAGATGAGTTGTCCAACCACTTCAAGAACTCCATCAGAAGAGATTACTACATTAGCTTGGCAAGTAGTGACAAGGAATAAATTGCATGCAAGTGAAGGAAGCAACAAAGGAAAGAAAAGGCTAATAATTAAGACCATCAATAGATACACATGTACTCTACAAGTGACAAGGATGTGGACAAATTAGAAGCTCTAGGAGTTAAAGCATCCTAAAAGAGGAGGAGGAGATTCTTACCACCTAATGTTGAGGTAAGGTAATCTAGTAGGGTTAAATACCTTGCTCAAAGGTTAGCTTATGATTCATTCATTGCAAGAAAATATGTCTACATAAGTCAAGTTAAAGCTTGTGAAGAAATTAACTCTTTTGAAGAAGAAAATAAGCATAGAGAATGGAATGAAGCAATGGTGAAAGTCAATGCACGTGAAGAAAATAATAGTGGCAAGAATAAAGGGCAAGAAAGTCATTGGCAACATATGGGTTTAGAAGGTAAAGAGTCATGCAGATTGAGCATCTCTAGGCATGAAGTGAGGTTGGTTTCCAAAGGTTTTTCTTAATCCTATGGCATATAATTTGTGGCAACATTCAGCCTAATAGCTAAGTTATCTACCATAAGGACTTTGACTGTAATTTCAGCCTCAAAAGGTTGGAAGATGTACCAGTTGGATGTGAAGAATTCTTTCCTAAATGGAGAGCTTGAAGAGGTATTCTTCATAGAGAAGCCCCACGGATTTGAATTTGAGGGGTTTTGCACTCCATATATGTAGGCTTAGGAAGTCTCTTTATGGACTCAAGCAAGCACCATGGGCTTGGAACCAAAGAATTGTGGACTAATTGGTAAAATGTGGATACAATTAGAGTCATGCAGACCCATCACTCTTTGTGAAGTAGGAAGGTAGCAAAACTATTATCATTTGTATATATGTTGATGATTTGATCATTACAAGGGATTGAAGCAAACTCTAAGGACATTAAGATGAAGCTTAGATGTGAGTTCAAAATATCTAAACTAGGGATTTTAAGGTACTTACTTGGGATTGAAGTACTATACAAAGAAGAAGGTACATACTTGATGAAAAGGAAGTACATTCTAGATCTTTTGAAGAAGGTTGGCTTGTGTGATTGGGAGCCCATTTCAAATCCATTAGAAGTAAATGTTAAACTAAGTGCTCATGAGGATGAAAAAGTGCAAGATGCGACAATGTAGATCAATTATTGGTTCTCTCTTGTATGCATCGAATATGACAAGACTAGATGTTGCACATGTAGTTGGAGTGTTCTCTCAATTTATGTAGGTGCTAAGACCTCATCTTCTTGCATCCTAAAGGGTTCTTAGGTACATCAAAGGATCAACAAATGAAAGGTTCTATTGTCAATTTGATGATGGTCATGTTATCATGTTAGGGAAAAAGACCATCTCATGGATGGCAAAGAAACAACCAACAATGGATCTCTTCTTAGGGGAATGCTGAGTAAAGCAACTTAGTATTGGCTGAAAATCTGGTGTTCCATGCAAGGTCCAATCATATAGAAGTGCATAACCACTTTATTAGAGAGAAGATCATGTAAAAGGGTGCAAAGGTGGAGCATGTTAATATAATGGATCAATATGTAGATATGTTCACCATATCATGGGATGGAGTAAAGCTACAACACTCCAAGGAATGCATTGGAACGAAGGAGCTAAGCATTGCGACATGAGGGGGTGTGTTGAAAATCAAGTTTCCACCATACAAAAGTACTCATCCACAAGTTTTGCAAGTGGAACAATAAAAAATGAGGACCCAAAGTCCAGGAATAAAGTTAGGAGCTCCATCGAAATTAATCAAATTCAAATCTCATCAATTACCCACCAAAAAGTGCACCTACAGTGGTTGTTGGGTGGGTAGCTAGATTCTAGGAAAAGTGGAAGTTCTATATTCAACTTTTTTTTTCTTGAGTTGTATGAGTTTCACAAGTTTCCCAAACTCCACTAAATAGCCCTCTTGCTTTCTTATCTCATATTCACATGATTTTATGCCTTCCTATCTATAGCTATAGTTGGTTTTTCACAATTTTGATTGCACAAAATCATAGAGCATTGTTCTCACAATGGGAAATTCTCATAGCTGTTAAATCAATTTGGTTTGTCTAAAAGCTTATTGAATAATTCTCAAAGTCTAGTGTTTGTCACTAGAATTTCACATTAGGTCTTTGTATAGGTACAAATAAAAGTTTTGAATAGTGAGCATATATCACTGTTTGTGGGCCTAATGGAGGGAGCCACCTTCCATAGGTGCATTGGGGTGTTAGAATCTTTGCCCATCATGAAATACACTCAATAAGATCATGATCAATTATATTATTGTATTCATGATCTCTTCAATGCACTAGGGGAAGCAATTGTATTTAGTAAATAGATATGAAAAGTGGCTAAAAACGTTAGATTAGACTTAGAGACATGTATATAAAACAAGTTTCCAAAATCTATTAAGACATTATGAGTATTTTGTCAATAAATGATATTTTGCATCCATTAATAGAAATTTTGTGGTTGACATTTTAGCATATAGTAAGTTTATGAATGAACATGAAATTTATCTCTAATTAGTTTCAAATAAATTAAAAGAGGACCATGTATGTAAACCTAGAGATAGAAATATCCAAGACATGTATTTTTGGTTAATGGGGTTAAGATGGATCCCAATAATATCCAAATAAGTTTGGAATGCTCAAATCCTCAAGATGAGTTGAAGATTTGACTATTCTCAAGATTGTTTTATTTTATGAAAAACTCAAATCATTTTGTTCATCGATAGCGTCACCTATGACAAATCTCCTTCAAGGAAACGTTCCATGTGCAATGAAGCGAGAACAATGAGAGATTTGTGTTCTAGGTCAAAATGGTTGAAACAATTAGGACACCAAGCACGGTACACACCTTGGAGATTCCAAAGCACAAATGATATAGCATACTCATGAACTTCATATTTGTGTTAAAATGGACTCATAGGAAGCAAGATGTATACCATTAGTGGTCGATCCATTGAGCAAGATGGCTATTTTCATACCCACATAGGAGATAGTAGAAGCTCCATAAGAAATGGAGCTATTTATGGGACATGTTTTTACATAGCATAGGTTATTTACATCCATAGTTTTAGAGAGGTGTGCCAAATTTACAAGTCAATTTTAGAAGTTTGTCTTTGAAAAAAAATTAATTTTGATTTAAGATGAGTGGTGGTGAGCATCCATAGACATATGGTCACATGAAGAAGGTCAACTAGTACTACAACACATGTTGAGGGCACACCTGTCTGTTATGAATTATGGACTGTGTTGAACAAGGAATTGTTGGAGTGTTCATTTATTAATTTATTAATGTGTTTTGGTGTTTTAATATAGTAGCTAAAGGTTTCTCAGGGTGTGAAAGGCGTGAATGGGCATGGACATTTTGCATATTTCCGAATATCAATAATCATATTTATATTTTATATAATTTGTAAATAAACCCATGTAGAGGGTTCTATTTTTTGAAACAATTAGTAAAAGTAGGGATTAAGATAAGGATCCATGTACACCATGATTTTTGTTAATAGAAGCAAAGGCTCTCCACAAAAGAGCACAACCTTTTACTTTCATGCTTGCTTTTCGAATCTGCTCTCATATAGCAACTATTTTTGACATTATGAAAAAAATCATATAAATACATGCACACTATGGACTCTCGAAATAGAGTGCATGGGGAAAGATTGCACCCAATCCTGTGTTTTGTCTCGTCTCTTTGCATATCTATTATTTTGTGTGTTTTTAGCACCCATATCCTCTATGTGAGCATGAATTAAGATCTTGGTATCAATGAGACATGTTATGAGTTATGGAATGTGTTGAACAAGGAATTATTGGAGTGAGATTTATTAATTCATTAATGTGTTTTGGTGTTTTGATATAGCAGTTGAAGGTTCCAGAGGGCGTGAAAGTGCATGGACATTTTGAATATGTTTGGACATCAATACTCGAATTTATATTTTATATAATTTGTAAATAAACGCGTGTAGAGGGTTCTATTTTTAGAAATAATTAGTAAAAGTAGTGATTAGGATAAGGATCACTATAGACCGTGACTTCTAGTAATTAAAGCAAAGGCTCTCCACAAAAGAGAGCAGCTTTTTAGTTTCATGCTTGATTTTTGAAGCCGCACTCATGTAAACACTATTTCCAACATAATGAAAAAAATCCTATAAATACATGCACTCTGTGGACTGTCGAAATAGAGTGCATAGGGAGATATTTCACCAATCCTATGTTCTATCTCATCTCTTTGCATATTTATTTTTAGAGTGTTTTCATCACCCATATCCTCTATGTGAGCATGAATTAAGATCCTGGTAATAGATGTTATGAATTATGGAATGTGTTGAACAATGAGTTGTTGAAGTGTAAAATTATTAATATGGTTTGGAGTTTTGATATAGGAGTTGGAGGTTTGTGAGGGCGGGAAAGGCATGAAAGGGTGGACATCAAATATCTTTTTTATATTTTATATAGTTTTTAAATAAACCCACATAGAGGGTTTTGTTTTTAGAAACACTTAGTGTCATGAACAAAGGAAACCATCCTAAACCTTAGATTCCATGTGAATCCTATATCTCATGATTGGTTCAGAAATAGGAGAAACCAATGCTTCCATTGCGTCTGAAACGTGCAAAAACCCTAAGATCGACTATCGATTTGCTAAATTCTGATATTCTGAGATCCTGATCGATTTGCTGACATCATTGATGACCTCATCAACTCGCAACTGCCTTGGGAACCGCCCTTGAAAACCTATATAAGGAAGGGTTCGCCACATTCATAATCAGTCTTGCCAATACCAGTCTTGGGAGCTCAAGGAGTCGTGACTGCCAAGTAAGTACTCTCCAAGTTCGAGTTCCAGTTCTTGTCTTGTTTCTTGTTCTAGTCTTGTCTAGTCTAGTTCTTGGACATCCTGTCTTGTCCTCTTGTAATCTCATAGTACGAGATCTTGTCAAGTTCCTTCTTGTATTTAGTTCATCTCCCAGAAGGGAGTTCTTGTAGTCTAGAAACCTTGTCTCATACTTACGATCTAGGGTTGTAGGATCTCCTGTATCATTTCTAGTCCAGTTTTCCATACCTATTGGTCCCAGGTTGTGAGACATCTTGTATCAACTACGTCTTCTTGTATTATTTTCCCTACGTGGGTGTTCTTGTAATCATGAGTGTATTTCCGAAATCTTGTCTAGTGACGTTAGAGAGCACAATCTAGTGCTCCCCTGACATTTTGGCAAGACTAGTTCCATCCAAGACTAGTCATCATGGAGAATGCTTATGAACAGATTGTAGCATCACTTCAGAGTTTCCAACAACAAGTCGAAGACCTAACTCATCGACATACACAAATTAAGATGGGACATCTAGGGCATGTAAGCGCACTCCTCCAAGAATTACAAGAACAAATCGGGAGTGTTCAGACAAATCAAGGGAGTATGTAAGTTAATCAATGACCTTTACATCCTTCATGAGGGAACCTAAGATCTGCATGCCTGAAAAGTTTGATGGTGATCGCACAAAGTTCCGGGGATTCTTGCAACAAGTCAAATTGTACATCCGTATGTATCCTGATAGATACCTTGATGATGCATCCAAGGTTGGTTTTATTGGAACGTTGCTCTATGGTTAAGCATTATCATGGTTTGCCCCAATCTTGGAGAAGGATATGGCCGTACTTCATGACTATGAGGGATTTCTTGGAGAGTTCATCGCCACATTTGGAGATGCAGACACGAGTCGAGTGGTAGAAACAAAACTTCGGAAGCTACGTCAAGGTAACCGCCCTGCCTCTACCTATGCATCAGAATTTAGGCAGTTTATATGTGACCTCACTTGGCACGAAAATTATTTCATAAGAAAATTAGATGGGGCTTAAGAGATGATGTGAAGGGCCTTCTACTCACGATGCCACAAGTGAAGACATTGAATGAATACATCAACCAAGCTATTCAATGTGATAACCGCCTTTTTGAAAGGAAACAAGAAAAACAAGTAGAAGGAAGACCTCTCCAATGGAAACCTTTCCAGCCCACTCCTAGAGATGAGTCTATGCCTAAACCTATGAAGATAGATGTAACTAGGTTCCAACCTCTAACACCATAAGAAAAACAAAGAAGGAGGGATAACAAGTTATGTCTGTATTGTGGAAACCCTAGCCACATTGCAGTTAATTGTCGCAACAAGAGAACGAACTCCAAAGTCGCAACCACCCTTGTAGAGCAGGGAAACGATGAAGTCTAGTTGTAAAAGAGATTGTACAACCGGACCATGATATAAGAAAGGGTCTCATAATTCCAGCCACACCCGTAGAAACATGTCTTGCCCCTGTCAAGTTAATCATGTATGAGAAGACCCTTTCCCTTATAGCTCTGGTAGATTCAGGAGCCTCCTCATGTTTCATTGATTAAGGACTCATTAAGAAACATGGAATTCTAGTACTTCGAAAGAACAGATCATTAGTAGCTGAAGTAGTAGATGGATGGCCTCTAGCATCGGGGAATATAACCATGGAAACCATACCACTAAGAGTACACTTTGGTGACCATGATTCACACATATGTTTCAATGTAATATCGAGTCCAATAAACATGGTTATCATCGGAATGCCGTGGTTAAAGAAACATAATTTAGAAATTAATTGGGAGAATAATAAAATCACCCATCGAGATATCCAAAAGAACCCAAAATATGTTGGAGCCAAAGCCTTCATACATGCAGTAAGGAAGGAACTCATATATATGATCTATGCCATACCAACTCAAGAGCCCAAGAAAGATGATTCAATGAAGCTACCTGACCAATACCAAGGGTTTGAAGATGTCTTTGAAAAAAAGAATGCAGATAGACCTTATGATTGTGCCATAGAACTTCAAGAGGGAGCACAACCACCCTTCTGACCAATCTATAGACTATCCCTAGAGGAACTTACATAATTACATAAGAATATTGATGAGAATCTAGCCAAGGGGTTTATCAAACACTCAAAGTCCCCTACAGGAGCGCCTATCCTATTTGTAAAGAAGAAGGAAGGAACTCTTCGAATATGTGTGGACTATCATGGTTTGAATAAAGTCACAATAAAGAACAGATATCCTCTACCACTTATATCAGAGCTCTTGGAATGCCTCGAAAAAGCAAAGTTCTTCACTAAAATTGACTTTCGAGGAGCATACAATCTTTGTCAGGATCAGAGAAGGAGACGAATGGAAGACATCATTCTGAACAAGGTATGGACACTTTGAATATGTAGTTATGCCATTTGGTCTCACGAATGCTCGAGTAGTCTTTCAACATATGATGAATGATATCTTTCGAGAGTATTTATATGATTTTGTGGTAATATATCTTGATGATATCTTGATATTCTCCAAAAATCTAGAAGATCATGAATGTCATGTGAAGATAGTCCTATAGAAACTAAGAGAAAAAGGGTTATATGCAATTGGAGAAGTGCTATTTCCATCAGAAAGAAGTGGAGTTTTTAGGGTACATTGTATCAGAGAAAGGAATCTTTATGGACCCTAAGAAGATCAAGATAATTCTTGATTGGCAACCACCTTTGTGTGTTTGAGATGTATAATGTTTTCTAGGGTTTGCCAATTTTTATAGAATATTCATTAGAGATGACTCCAAGATTGTGACACCTCTTACCAAGCTTACAGGAAACTCAAAATTTTCATGGACCGAAGAAGCAGAAAAAGCCTTTTAGAATTTGAAATTAGCATTCACCACTGCCCCAATTCTAGTTCATCCTAATTCGAGAAAAACTTTCTTCCTAGAAACAGATGCATCAGAATTTGGCCTAGGAGCCATTCTATCCCAATATGGGGATGATGGACACCTACATCCAGTTGCATATCATTCAAGGAAATTTTCCCCTCCAAAAATTAATTATGAAATCCATGATAAAGAACTTCTTGCCATAGGAGATGCATTTGATACATGGCATCACCATCTAGAAGGAGCAGCTCACAAGGTTGCTGTACATACAGATCACAAGAACTTAGAGTATTTTATGACCACTCACATCCTCAATAGAAGGCAATCTTGATGGAGTAACTTTCTATCTAGATTTGACTTTGTCATCACATACCATCCAGGACGTCAACAATGTCAGTCAGATGCCATGTCTAGAAGATCTTACCTTGCACCAAAGAAGGGTGAAGAGGCCTTTGATCAACAAGAGAGTGTATTACTCAAGCCTGAGCATCTCGAGTTAGCAGCTATCTCTTCAAACCATCATGAAGATTCGGTGTTGAATCATTTGATCGGTGAGAATCTACCACAGGACGAATTGTTTTGTAAAATTAAGCAGAAAGTTCAAGAAGGAAAATTCCAAGAAGTAAACAAATTTCAGGAAAAGGATGGGTTACTACTCTATAAGAACCTATTGTATGTCCCTGCAGGAAAGCCCAGGATCCAAATACTTCAACAACGCCATGACAACTTTGCAGCAGGACATTTTGGAGTGAATAAAACAATACAAATCATATCAAAGGACTTTTGGTGGCCTTAGATGTGGAAGGAAGTCAAAGAATATATCCAAACTTGTGATACTTGCAAGAGATCTAAGGTACCCCGACATAAACCTCATGGCCTCTTGCAACCTTTACCTATTCTAGAAAGGCGATGGACTTCATTGTCTATGGATTTCATCATAGATCTACCAAAGTGAGATAAGTATGATGCCATTCTTGTTATTGTGGATAGATTTACAAAGATGGCATACTTCATTCCATCTACAAAGGCAATCACAAGTGCAACCACTGCTAGACTTTTTCTCAAATACATCTTTAGGCTCCATGGATTGCCTGATGATATTGTTAGTGATCGAGGTCCACAATTCATATCCAGCTTTTGGAACAGTCTTTGCAAGCTCCTTGGTGTTCAAGTTAAACTATCTACAGAAAATTATCCACAGACTGATGGACAAACAGAACGGGTGAATCAAGTCCTAGAGCAATACCTCCGTTGCACTAGCAACTATCACCAAAATGATTGGTTTGAGTTGTTACCCTTTGGAGAGTTTGCCTATAACAATAGTGTTCATGCATCTACTAATCAAAATCCCTTCTTTGCAAAATATGGGCAACATCCAAGAAAGGATATACAACTCTTAAATCATGTCAAGAACCTAGCTGCGAGAGACAAGGCCCAGTACTTGATGGACATTCACAAAGAACTCAAGGATGAGATCCATAAAGCTCAAGAACAATACAAGTACTATGCAGATCAACATCGTGTCCAAAATCCATCGTATCAAATAGGGGATAAAGTATGGTTACTAAGAACCAATTTGCAAACTTCAAGGCCCTGTGCAAAGTTAGATCATCAAAGATTTAGTCCATTCATCATCTTGGCCAAGATCAATCCAGTCACCTTCAAGCTCTAGCTATCAAACACCATAAGAATACATCCATTTTTCCATGTATCCATGTTGTAACCATATCAGATTTCACCATTGAGGGGGGAGAGACCTAGTCCTTCACCACTTATCGAGATTGATGATCATGAAGAATTTGAAGTCGAGCATGTCCTAGATTCGAGAATATCCCTTGGAAGATTGGAATACCTTATTCATTGGAAAGGGTATGACATCAGTGATCGTACTTGGGAACTTGTAGAAAACCTTCAAAGAGCACCAATCAAGGTTCGAGAATTCCATAAGAGAATCCCATGAAGCCGAGACCAAATAACATGACCGCTCCTCGTGGAACTCGTTGCTTGAGGGGGAGGTGATGTCATGAACAAAGGAAACCATCCTGAACCTTAGATTCCATGTGAATCCTATATCTCATGAATGGTTCAGAAATAGGAGAAACCAATGCTTCCATTGCATATGGAACATGCTAAAACCCTAAGATAGACTGTCTATTTGCTAAGTTCTGATATTCTAAGGTCCTAATTGATCTGCTGACATCATTGATGACATCATCAACTCGCAACCGCCTTGGGAACTGCCCTTGAAAACCTATATAAGGAAGGATTGGCCACATTCATAATGAGTCTTGCCAATATTAGTCTTGGGGGCTCAAGGAGTCATGACCGCCAAGTAAGTACTCTCCAAGTTCCAGTTCCTGTTCTTGTCTTTTTTCTTGCTCTAGTCTTGTCTAGTCTAGTTCTTGGACATCCTGTCTTGTCCTCTTGTAATCTTGTAGTACGAGATCTTGTCAAGTTCCTTCTTGTATTCAGTTCATCTCCCAGAAGGGAGTTCTTGTAGTCCAGACATCTTGTCTCATACTTACGATCTCGGGTTGTGGGATCTCCTATACCATTTCTAGTCCAGTTTTCCATACCTATTGGTCGCGGGTTGTGGGATGTCTTGTATCAGCTATGTCTTCTTATACTATTTTCCCTACGTGGGTGTTCTTGTAATCATAAGTGTATTTACGAAATCTTGTCTAGTGAAGTCAGAGAGCACAATCTAGTGCTCCCATGACACTTAGTAAAAGTAGTCGTTAGGATAAGGATTGCTATAGACCATGATTTTTGTTAATAAAAGCAAAGGCTCTTCACAAAAGAGTTTCACTTGTCTAATTTTCTTTGCTTATCAAACTTCCATTTTTGTCTTTCTCTAATCGTCTAGTTCTTTATATGTGATGCATTTACACACAGAATTTAGTATGTAGAAGCATACTTTAGTTCCATTTCCCAAAACAAATTAGAATATTTTGAGCATATTCTAGATCGTGAATGATTGAAATGAAATGTTTTGAGCAAGGAATTGTTAGAGTGTTGATTTATTAATTTATTAATGTGTTTTGGTGTTTTGATATAGCAAATGAAGGGTCATGAGGGGGTTAAAGGTGTGAAGGAGCGAACATCAATAATCAGATTTATATTTTATATAGTTTGTATATAAACCCTGTGGAGATATCAAGCTCAACATGTGATGATCCAGGATGACACGTATTGCTTTTTCATTTCTCTAACATGTATAGTAGCCATGCCAATGTATGTGAGGGATACTTCAATGAGCTGTACTAGATTTATCTATCGAGAGTGATGGCACATTTGTTCTTGCCAGCTGACTCATGGACGAACATTAGGTTTTTCCTTATGTACTATTCTTTATATATTGCACTTGTTGTATTCTTGTTTCTAGGTCATTCTTGTACATTCCTTTTATGTTAAAACTTTCCAAAATGAGAGTAAAGGATGTTGGAATTGTGGTAAACCTGGACACTTTGAACATGATTTCAAGTTAAAGAATCAAAATAACAAAAGGCAACAAAACAACTATGCATCCATAAGTGTAGATGATTCTGAGAAGTTGTTCATGGTCCCGTTGAGATATCCATGCTCTATCCTTTTGTCTCACATGAAAGGGCATTCTCACAAGCTCTCATGTACTCTCATGCAAGTTCCATTTATCCCACATAGGTAGTACTTTGCTGTCTTCTCCATATAAGGAGGGCCTCACTTCTCCTCTCCTCATTCACTCATGCACTACCATGAGAGAGCCTCCTTGAGGTGCACGCTCCATGCTTCTTATGTAAGTTTCTCTTTCATAATTTAGTTCATTTCATTTCATTTCTTCATTATGTCATTTCTAGTGTGTTTTGAGCCTCCATAGCTTGTTCTTGGTTTGTGTTTATCTTGCGCCATGTTTCTCAACATGGTAACAGAGCATAGGTAATCTTTTGGTTAGCATTTCTTTAAGTTTTGCTTTCATTAGATTTCTTTTGTCAAGTATTTCTTTCTTAATCCCTCCCTCCCTCCCATATTTTCTTCAATAAGGGTGCTTCTAAGCACTATTCCATCTTTTCTATCATATTTTTTTTCTTACTTGATTATCATCCTTAGTTAATCTTCAATATTAAATTCTTTTAAGCACATATAAATCATTTGTAACTCATCTCCTACTGCATATGGGTCTTTGATAAATCCATGTTTACGTGCCCACTCTGCTGAGCATCATATTCAATTGCTTCTGCAAGAAAACCAATCATCTTGAGGAGAAATGTTACTACAAACCCAAGAGATATGCCAACATCAGTGAAGAACAGAGTGATGACGAGATAGATGAATCAACCAAAGCAACTATTTGTAAAGAATATCTCTTTTAAAGCATCTCATCTGCATTACCTACCTCATGCTGTAAACCCTTCTATATGTCTTGGGATTCCATATGTCCCAAGATCCTAGATATGCCATATGTCTCCCACTTGGATGCCACATGTCCAAGTTATTTCTAAGGATCCCATATGTCCTTAGAACCTAAAAACCAAATGGACTAAGTGATCCCATATGTCATTAGTCCCCGTATTAAAAACAAAAGGGTCATCACATGGAGGGGGAGTGTTGAGATATCCATGCTCTACCCTTTTGTCCCATATGAAAGGGCCTTCTCACAAGCTCTCATGTACTGTCATGCAAGTTCCATTTATCCCACATAGGTAGTACTTTGCCCTCTTCTCCATATAAGGAGGGCCTCACTTCTCCTCTCCTCATTCACTCATGCACTACCATGAGGCTCTCTCCTTGAGGTGCAGGCTCCATGCTTCTTATGTAAGTTTCTCTTTCATAATTTAGTTCATTTCATTTCATTTCTTCATTATGTCATTTTTAGTGTGTTTTGAGCCTCCATAGCTTGTTCTTGGTTTGTGTTTATCTTGCGCCATGTTTCTCAACAGGTCCAACATCACATGATGAATACAATGTCTACTGATGTTTCAAAATCAAATGCTAATGTCTGGTATGTTGATTCATGTGCTTCAAATCACATGACCAGTCATGCAGAATGGTTTAGTAGTTTGCAAAAATTGCCAGTTCTTGGATATGTTGAAATAGGTGATGAAACATCACACCCTATCGAACATACAAGAAATATAGCACTGTCTACAGAGGATGGGAAGGTAAAACACCTTGCTGATCTGCGGCATGTTCCAAATATAACAAAGAATCTAGTTTTTGTTGGACAAATGGTTGACCAAGGATTACAAGTCAAGTTCAATGCTGATAGGTTATATGTAGAAGAGTACAAATAGGGTGGACGATTGATTACCAAAGGAAACAAAGTGGGTAGGATATTCACCTTAAATGTGAAAATTCCTGAAATGAATGTAACCATGTTTGCAAAAGATGCAGGAGTTATCGTTGATATAGAGATTTGGCACAAACAGATTGGACATGCAAACTTGTAGAGGCCGAAATCGATGTAGTCAAAGGAGATTGTCTATGGACTACCAATTTTCAAGGTTGCAGAGATGCAAAAGGTATGTGAAAGATGTCAATTTGGTAAATAGTCAAGATCATCATTTCCACATGACAAGCATGTTAGTGAGAATGTGCTAGAAATAGTACATACATATGTTTAAGGTCCTACAAAGACCACATCCATGGGTGATTGTAGGTTTTATGTCACTTTCATTGATGACCATACACGAAAAGTGTGGGTATATTTCATGAAAGAAAAGAGTGAGGTGTTCATTCAATTCTAGAATTTTAAAACTATGTTGGAAAAGTAGACATGAAATGTTGGAGGAGATCATCGATAGTCACAAGAGATGAAGTAATAACCATATATGTTGCTTGGAAGATAATCCAACAATCAATGGATGAAAATAGATATGTTGAAGTTGATACAAGAGCTAACAACTTGCTATTTTTGTTCTTACACTTGCTCAATGTTGTGAACAATTCTTTGAGCACAGGAGCAATTGGCTTAATTCATTTTGGGGAACTCCAGTTAACTTAAAAAGCTATCAATCATGAGTGATTTTATAAAAAATGTTAGACTACATACAGAGAAAGAAGTTTAGCAAGTCATAGCTCCATCCCGACATTTATGCGCTACTATAATTATTAGACTAGTGAGCAAAGATACATTAATGTCTCACAATCTTGAGAAGTGAGAACATTGTTCTGATGGAGTTATAACAGAGAAGTGGAATGAGAATGTAATGATCATATATGTATTAAAAACATGTAAAATACAATTTCATTGGCAATCATACATTGCTCAATATGTGAGAGAATGGCATTGCTGAATGCAAAAATAGACATATTGCAGAAATAGAAAGAGCCTTGATGGCTAAGAAAAATATGCCTCATTGTTATTGGGCAGAAGCTATGCATACATCTGTATACATCATGAATAGAACTCCAACTGCTACTTTACATCAAGTTACACCTGAAGTGAAGTTCACAGGTAAAAAGCCAAGCTTATCACATATGGAAGTTTTTGGCTATATTGCATATGTACATGTTCCAAATGAGTTGAGGGTGATGCTTGATCCAAAAGCAGAAAAATGTGTCTTCATTGGATACTCCCTTGAGCAAAAGGGATATAAATGTTATAACCCACTCACACGATAGGTGAACGCGAGTAGAGATGTGGTATTTGATGAAATGTCAAGCTTTTATGCAAATGTAAAAGATGGACTTAATCTTGAATCAAATGATAAAGAAAATCCTGAAAAATTAAGTGCAGAATATCAAGTTCTGAGTGGACCGGATGAATCTCCAAGCAATAGTTCCAACCCAAATCCATGGAGAGGAAGATTTTGTGGAAATTTCAGTCCAACAAATTTATCAAATACGTCCAAGAAAGGTAAAGAAAAGCTTTTTGTTGGTAGTAAAACATGTGCAAGTTTTAAAGACGTTGATGAAGATTCAAGTGGTTTAGAAAAGAGTCTTGATGAGGAACTTGGATTGCCCTCTGTGAAGACTCCAGGGAGTAAGAAAGGCACATGTAGATGATACAAGGAGAAGTGACCCAAGACCAAGAAGATCTGGGAGGATGTGGAATTCAGTGCAACGACTGACATATGATAGTTATATGGCCTATCATTGTGCCTGCATGACCAATGTAATACAAGGTGCCGAGCCTTCTTGTTTTGAAGATGCAATTGGGAATGCAGATGGGGAAATAGCTATGGATGAGGAGATGGCTACACTTTATGGAAATGATACATGGAAGCTGGTCCCATTGCCACAAGGAAACAAACCCATAGGCTGCATGTGGGTTTACAAGGTAAAGAAGAATGCTGATGCTAGCATAAGCAGGTACAAAGCACGATTGGTAGCAAAAGGATATGCACAAACATATGGCATTGATTATGAGGAAAATTTCAACCCTGTAGCTAAAATGTCTACTGTCAAAACACTTGTTGCATTAGCTACAACAAAAGGGTGGACTTTACATGAAATGGATGTGAAGAATGTTTTTCTAGATGGCGAGTTACAGGAAGAAGTATACATGGACCAGCCACAAGGATATGAAGATTCAAATAATCTAGAATATGTTTCCAGGTTGCAAAAGGCTTTGTATGGGCTAACACAAGCTCCTCGTGCATTGCATGCAAGGATTGCTGATTACTTAACCACCATTGGGTTTTCCATATGTGATGAAGATCATTCACTATATGCAAGGAAGGGTGATGATGGCATCACAATTGTGGCTATTTATGTTGATGAATTGATTGTAGGTGGTGATAATGAAGAAAGCATTAAAGAAGTACATCAACTTCTTATGCAGGAATTTGACATGAAAGATCTTGGTGTGGTGCAATATTTCTTTGGGATTGAGTTTATACATATAGAAACAGGTATATGGATTTCACAAAGGCAATATGCCTTAAATATGTTGCAAAAGTATGGTATGGATGATTGCAAGCTAATTTCAATGCCATTAGATCAAAATTTGAAGTACTACATCAGGTGAAGCATTGGAAAATGCTATTATGTATAGGAAAATTGTGGGAAGCTTGATATATCTCACAATAACAAGGCCTGATGTAAGCTACACAGTTGGACTTGAAAGTCAATTCACGCAGGTTCTTAGGAAGCAACATTTGGATGCTTTAAGGTGTACTCTACGTTATGTGAGTGCTACTTTGGATTATGCATTGTTTAATGAAGCTGATGTAGATTTGTAGGTTCATGGATATACCGATGGAGATTGGGCTGGTAGTATTCTACAGAGAATATCTACTAGTGGATTTCTATTTGCACTTGGGAGTGCACCTATTAAATGGAGCAGTAAGAAGCAACCCACTATTTCTTTGTCGAGTACAGAGGCTGACTATAGAGGTGTTGCAATGGAAGCATGTGAGGCATCATGACTGGAGATGTCATGGACACAAAGGAAACCATCCTAAACCTTAGATTCCATGTGACTTTACATATCTCATGATTGGTTCAGATTTTGGAGAAACTAATGCTACCATTGCATCTGAAACATGCCAAAACCCAAGATCGACTGTCTACATGCTAAATTTTGAAACTGGGAGGTCTTGTATCAAGTTGATGACATCATGATGACATCACCAAGTCATAACCGCCATATAGCACCGCCTTTGAGCACCTATAAAAGGAGGGGTTGGCCACATTCATTCTCAGTCTTGCCAATGCCAGTCTTGGATCTCGAGGAATCCTGATCACCAAGTAAGTACTTTCAAGTTCGAGATCCAGTTCTAGTCTTGTCTCTTGCTCTAGTGTTGTATCGATGACATCCTTTTGTGTCCTATTGTAATCTTGAAGTACAAGATCTTTTCTAGTTATTTCTTATATCTAGTTCATCTCCTAGAAAGGAATTCTTGTAGTCAAGATATCTCGCTCCATACCTACGATCCCGGGTTGTGGGATCTCCTATATCATCTCTAGTTGAGTTTTCCATACCTATTGGTCCTGGGTAGTGGGACATCTTGTATCAAGCATAAATTCTTGTATTATTTTCCCTACGTGGGTGTTCTTGTAATTAAAAGTGTGTTTCCAAAATCTTGTCTACTATAGTTAGAGAGCATAATCTAGTGCTCCCCTGACATTTTGGCAAGACTACCTTCATCAAGACTAGGTACCATGGATTCCCTATGCAAGGAGATCCAATCTACCATAAAGGACATGATTGAACATGTCCAATGAAGAAATTGCTACGACAAGATTATCCATCAGTTTCAAGCTATGCCTTGACTATCAAGATGTTGTTTCATGGAACTACATATGAAGAAGACTACATGGTTAATCAATTTCGAAGTGGCCTCAATCCTGAAGTCAAATACTCTTGCTATCCATGCCTCAAGCAAATACCTTGGAGGATGTTATCAATTAGGCAGTTCAATGTGAGAATCAGTTATTCAAAGAAAGCCAAGTCCAAGAGCTAAAAGTGTTGAATAATCAAGACATTGTCCCTAAAGAATCTGAATCAAGAATTTTTGAAGCCCAAAAATTAATTACAAATGATATTGAGAATACATGTTATGAATATATCAAGAAGGTAAAGGATAAGGAGGAGTTCATGTTCAATCAAGCAAGTGTGTTAACTCAATGCTCTCCATCAAAGATCCTAGAAAGACCACAAAATTCTAGTAGAAGCTCAAAGGATCTATCACATGAAGAACCCAAGGAAGCTCAAGAGAGACCCAGTCCTTAACCACCTATCAAGATTGAGGATCATGAAGAATTCGACGTAGTGCATGTAATAGATTCAAGAATCTATGGAGGAAGATTTGAATGCCTTATTCATTGGAAAACCTATGACATCAGTGTGTACTTGGGAGCTTATAGAAAATCTTCAGAGAGCAAAAATCAAGGTTCGTGAATTCAATAAGAAGAATCCAATGAAACCCAAGCTAGAGAACTTGGCCGCTCCTCGTGGATCTCATCGATTGATGGGGAGGTGATTTTTAGACACAAAGGAAACCATCCTAAACCTTAGATTCCATGTGACTTTACATATCTCATGATTGGTTCATATTTTGGAGAAACTAATGCTACCATTGCATCCGAAACGTGCCAAAACCCAAGATCGATTGTCTATTTGTTGAATTCTAAAATCGGGAGGTCTTGTTTCAAGTTGATGACATCATGATGACATCATCAAGTCATAACCGCCATATAGCACCACCTTTGAACACCTATAAAAGGAGGGGTTGGCCACATTCATTCTCAGTCTTGCCAATGCCAGTGTTGGGAGCTCAAAGAATCTTGATCACCAAGTAAGTACTTTCAAGTTCCAGTTCTAGTTCTAGTCTTGTCTAGTCTTGTATCGTGGACATCTTTTTGTGCCCTATTGTAATCTCGAAGTACGAGATCTTGTCTACTTATTTCTTATATCTAGTTCATCTCCTAGAAGGGAATTCTTGTAATCGAGATATCTTGCTCCATACCTATGGTCTCGGTTGTGGGATGTCCTGTATCATCTCTAGTTGAGTTTTCCATACCTATTGGTCCTGATTTGTGGGACATCTTGTATCAATCACAAATTCTTGTATTATTTTCCCGACGTGGGTGCTCTTGTAATCAAAAGTGTATGTCCAAAATCTTGTCTACTATAGTCAGAGAGAATAATCTAGTGCTCCCTTGGCAGGAGATGCTACTTGCAGATTCAGGTGTGGAAGTGAAAAAGCTTATCACCATCTATTGTGATAACCTTAGGAGCATATAGTTAGCATGGAACCCTCTTTTTCATTCTAGAATAAAGAATATTGAGGTACATTATCACTTCATCAGAGAGAAGGTATTAGTAGGTGATATTGATCTTGTTTATGTGAGAACAAATGAATAGGTTGTTGATATCTTCACTAAAGCACTTGGAGCAGAGAAGCTGAAGAACTTTGAGAAGATGCTTGGATTAGCAGACATGGCGTTGAGCTTGAGGGGGAGTGTTGAGATATCAAGCTCAACATGTGATGATCCAAGATGACACATATCACTTTTTCATTTCTCTGACATGTATAGTAGTCATGCCGATATATGTCAAGGATACTTCATTGAGGTGTACTAGATGTATCTACCGAGAGTGATGGCACATTTGTTTCTTGATAGTTCACTCATGCCTGGACATTAGGTTTTTCCTTATGTACTATTGTTTATATATTGCACTTATTGTATTCTTGTTTCTAGGTCATTCTTGTACATTCCTTTTATGTAATAGAAGAAGAAGAAGATCATTCTTCCTTGCCTCAATCTTTGTGTGTGCTCCTCTTTGATTGTGAGAGTGTTTGTATGAGCTCTCTTCCTTATCTCCTTTCTTGTGAAAAACTGACGTAGAGGGTTCTATTTTTAGAAATAGTTAGTAAAAGTAGTGGTTAGGATAAAGATCATTGTAGACTGTTATTTCCATTAAAAAAAGCAAATGCTCTCTACAAAAGAGAGCAAGGTTTTACTTTCATGCTTGCTTTTTGAAGACACTCTAATATAACCACTATTTTTGACATAATGAAAATAATCCTATAAATACATGCGCTTTGTTGAATCTCAAAACTGAGTCCGTGGGGGGAGATTGCACCCAATCCTATGTTATGTCTCATCTCTTCGCATACCTATTCTTTTGTGTGTTTTGCGCACCCAAATCCTCTATGTAAGCATGAATTTAGATCCTGGTAACAAGATCTTAATTCATGCTCACATAAATGATATGGGTGCTAAAAACACATAGAACAATAGATATGCAAAGAGATGAGACAAAACACAAGATTGGGTGCAATCTCCTCTCAGAAACTATATTTCAAGACTTCACAGAGTGCATGTATTTATAGGATTTTTCATTATGTCAAAAATAGTGGCTACATGAGAACGTCTTTGAAAAGCAAGCATGAAAGTAAAAAGTTGTTCTCTTTTGTGGAGAACCTTTGCTTTTATTAACAGAAATCATAGTCTAGAGTGATCCTTATCCTAAGAACTACTTTACTAACTATTTCTAAACAAAGAACTCTCTACATGGGTTTATTTACAAACTATATAAAATATAAATCCGATTATTGATGTGCGAGCATATTCAAAACATCCATGGACTTTCATGCCCTCACAAACTTTTAGCTTCTATATCAAACAACAAGAACACATTAATAAATTCATAGATCTCACTCCAATAATTCCTTGTTCAACACACTCCACTAGGATCTTAATTCATGGTCGCACGGAGGATATGGGTGCTGAAAACACACAAAAAAATAGATATGAAAAGAGGTGACACAAAACAGAGGATTGGGTGCAATCTCCCCCATGTACTCTATTTTTGATACTCTATAGAGTGCATGCATTTACAGGATTTCTCAATACATCAAAAATAGCACTTACAGTGAGGCAGATTTGAAAAGCAAGCATGAAAGTAAAACTTTGTTCTCTTTTGTAGAGAGCCTTTGCTTTTATTAACAAAAGTCATTGTCTACAATTGTCACATAATCCTAGTAGGAGATGGTTGAACCATGCCTTAAGAGAGAGGATTAGAAAGTAATCCTCAACCATGGCTTTTGGGGCAAGTGGTTAGCCCATCACACTCCTAACCGAGAGGTTGTGAGTTCAATTCCCAACATTGGTATCAGAGCCTAGTTGAGAAATTGGGCGACACAGAGGTTTGTGCCTCATTCGTGGGAACTTGGAAAAAGTGGATATCTGTGGTGTGTGAAACTAGCCATGGATGAAGGCGCATGGGCATTTGGGCACCCACAGAGGGTGGGATAGGTCCAAATTTGGTCCATGTGCTGGAGTTTGAGGTTGGTGGAAGCGCTCATGCATGGAAAGTGGGTCCAAGAGTCAGAACCATCCACAAGTGAGCATTGAGGACAATGCTCAGTCTAAGGGGGAAGGAATGTCACATAATCCTAGTAGGAGATGGTTGAACCATGCCTTAAGAGAGAGGATTAGAAAGTAATCCTCATCCATGGCTTTTGGGGCAAGTGGTTAGCCCATCGCACTCCTAACCGGGAGGTTGTGAGTTCAATTCCGAACAACAATGATCCTTATTCTAACCACTACTTTTACTATCTGTTTCCAAAAATGGAACCCTATACATGGGTTTATTTATAAATTATATAAAATATAAATCATATTATTAAGGTCGAAACATATTCAAAACATCCATGCCCTTTCACACTTTTCATGCCCTCACGAACCTTTAGTTGCTATATCAAAACACCAAAACACATTAATAAATTAATAAATCTCACTTCAATATTTCCTTGTTTAACACATTCCATAATTCACAACATGCCCCCTCAATTGATAAAAGAAAAATAAACATGGATGGCGAGTCACATCTTCCATCACTGATTAAAATAAGCATGTTCCATGTAAAAACACATGCATGGAAATGTTCATGGAGGAGTTACATTAATGTGTATGTGTATGATATGTAAACATTAAGTGATCATAATGGGGTTTTAATGATGTTTAATGTATCCATTGTTATTCTTCAATAGAAAGAAGTCTGCACTTAACTAAATATTGATGATACTAAGTACATATGCATGTAGTAGTGACATCATGATCAATTATTTTCTCAAAAACTAAGATTTCAGATCATTCTTCAATAAAAGGAAGGTCATGAAGGAGTGGAGTGAGTGGTAAAGTGCCTTTAAATGATTTAAATAAACTAATATGAAAAGAGTTATATATATTCCAATGAGATGGAATATCTAATATGAATCAATTATCATTACTTTTTTGAATAATGCAAAATGGTCCATAATAGCATGGTGCAAGTATAATTTTACAATGTTGCAAAATATTTTTCAAATGTATCTTAATAATACGTAACCATATAAGACCATTATCCTTAAATTACTTGGCTAATCATTTTGTATTGACATTACATGTATAATGTTCTTGACTTTTCCTTATGTGCTCATGAAAATCATGAAGTATAGAAATGTGATCTTGAGCAATAGAATCAACCATCCAAATATTAGTTTGAGTGAGTGACATGGGAGAGGGAAGCTTTTTACCATAAGAAATTTTGAAAGGTGCATGACCAATAGTGGTTTGTGTGGTGCTTTTGTAAGCAAACTAAAGCAACAAAAACTTGTCATCCCAATTAGTGGGATTATCTAATGAATAACTATGCAATAAATCAAGAATAGTATTGTTTCTAGCCTCACTTTTTCCATTCCTTTTGGGATGAAATGCAGAGTTAGAATCTATCTTAGAATCAAAATGTTGAAATAAGGCAACCCAAAAATGATTGCAAAATCAAACATCACGATTAGATAACATTACTTTAGGAAAACAAGGATGTTTAAAAATGCATTTAATGCATAATTTTGCATCTTGAGACGTAGATAAAGTTTTTCTACAAGGAGTGAAGTATGCATATTTACTAAACCTATCAATTATCATCCCAATCATATCGTTATGTGATGAATAATAGGAAGACTAATGATAACATCCATAGAGTTTTGTTCCCATGGGAAGGGGCATTAACAATCCAAATGCTTTACAATGATGGCATTTTACACGTTGACATACAATGCATTGAGAAACATACTGTGCAGTATCTTCTTCCATGTGGGGCCAAAAGAAGAAATCTTTGCAAGCAAAAATGATGCTCTATATGCCTCTATGACCCATATAAGATGATTCATGAATTTTTTTTATCACAAAATCTTAAAAAGCTTGTGTAATGCATATTCTATGCTGAAAATAAAGTAAACCATGATGAAATGTATAATTCTCATCAGTTAAAGATGCATAATTGTTGAAATCATGCCATGCACATGAGAAATACAAATCAAGTGCATAGGTGGAAATTGTTTCGTGAAAGGAATGAATTTGGATGGAAAAAATATTATGCAAAGCAAGAGAATGTGAAGGAAAATGGCTAAGAGCATCGGATATGACATTAGCTTTCGCAAGCTGATATTGGATCATGGGCTAGAAATTGTGAATGAATGAAGTGCATTTAAGATGTCGATAAGACATTAAAGGGTGATTTAATAAATTCTTAATAGCGTGTTGATCGATTTTGATTAGTATACAAATCCCATAAGATATTGTTTCCAAATTTGCAAAGCATGCACAACTGCTAACAATTCTTTATCATATGTACTATAATTCTTTTATGAGGGCTTAAACTTCCTACTCTCAAATGCAATGGGGTGATCATTTTGCATCAAAACATCACCTATTCCTGAACCACTAGCATTAGTGAGGACACGAAATGGTTGTGAAAAACCAGGTAACTGTAAAACAGGTGCATGCTTGAGTTTTTGAAAGGATTGTTGTTGCATATATTCGCATGCAAATTTTATTTTATTTTACAATAATAAGGTACAAGGAAATGATAAATAAGAAAAAATTTGAACAAGCTTCCTATAAATAAGAAAGTGATTGAGGTTTAGGCCATTCTATTATAACATTAATCTTTTTTGGATCGACATGCATGCCTTCACTTGAAATAATATGTCCTAGATATTCTAGTTTATGTTGAAAGAAGTAACTCTTTTCAAGATTAGGGTGAAATGTGTCTCTCTTAGCAAATGAGAAACTATTTGGAGATGCTTTTTGTGCTCACTATCATCCTTACTATAATCAAGTATATTATCAAAGAATATGAGAACAAAAGCTTGGTAATCAAGAAACATGTTGTTCATCATTCGTGCAAATGTAGCAAGAGCATTGGTAAGCCCAAAGAGCATTACCATAAATTCATGATGAATAGTTTGAGTTCTAAATGTAGTCTTAAAAATATTTCTATTGCGTCATACATATTTGCTGGTAACCCGATTTAATATCAATTTTACTAAATACATGAGTTCCTTATAGTTTATCTAAGAGATCATCTATTCGGGGAATAGGGTATCTATTCTTTATTGTGATCTTCTTAATGGATCTATAATTAGTGCACATTTGATAAGTTTTATTCTTCTTCTCTACTAAGAGAATTGGGGATCCAAATGGGGAAGAAGTAGGCCTTATATGTCCTTTGTGGAGTAACTCTTTAACTTGGTTTTGTATCTCCTTTTGGTGTAGTGGGCCATGCTTATGAGGTGCTTTATGGTGAGGAGAACTACCAAGAATTAAGTCTATGCTATGATGAAAGGTTCCTTAAGATGGTGGTAATTCATAGGGATAATCAGACATAAAACAATCCCTTTAAGTAGTCATGAAAGGTTTATGTGCATCGAGATATGTATGAGTATAATCATTTATGAAATTGACAGCTATATAAAGATGCAAGGGTTCATCTTCACATCATCATTTAATGATCCATTTATCATTCAAGAAACTAGGAAGAAGCTAAGGAGGTGTGCTCTAAACTAGGTGCTCTTTTGGAGGAGTTGAAGGACAAGGTGAAGGAAGCTCTACGCTTCAAGAGGGAAAACTATGCCCTTGTAGTCCTAGTGTGTTCACACACATCACCACCTAAATATATCAACAAATCCCCCTTGGGAGTGATGTGGTGAACAAGGAGCTAGCACTCGTGTATAAGGAAGTGCCAATGTATGTGGAATGAATCTAGAAAAGTAAGTAAGCCCAAAACTTTGCAGAAAGCTTCAAACTTCTACCTACGTAGAGCCTTTGTAAAAAGGTCTACAATGTTCCCCTCTGTGGACACATATGCCAAACTGATCTCTCTAGTAGATAACCTTCCCTTGTCATAATGATAGTGCACCTCAATGTACTTCGTGCAAGCATGAAACATAGGGTTTCATGCAATTTCCAATGTGATTTGACTATCAGTGACGATGGTGGTGGCAAAAGACTGACCAATAGCCAAATCATCCATAAGGCAATTGAGCGACACACACTCAAGAATCACTCTAAAAGCTTCCCTATACTCAGTCTCATAACTCGAAGTGGCCATAGTAGGCAATTTCTTGCTCAACCAATATATACATGAGCTACCAAGCATGAAGCAAAAGCCACTAGTCAACATATGAGTGTAACAACGACCTGCCCAGTCCAAGTCAAAGAAAGCATGTAAATCTTGCAACACCGATCCCCCCTTGGGATAAAACAATCCACATAGCTGGGTACCACTCAATGAAAGATGCACTTAACCACCTAGCAACGCTTGACACCTATGCAATGCATAAACCTGCTCATCTGTGAGACAACAAACTAAATATCTGGCCAAGTAATGCATAATTAAATCACACACCCAACAACCTACTAATAAAGAACAACATTAATTGCATCTCCAACATCATGAAGACTCAACCGTAAACCTGTCTCCATTGGAGTGGCAATAGGTTTACAGTATTCAACACCAAAACGCTACAATAATGTGTCAGTATATTTTGTTTGACACAAAGCTATTCTGCCATCAACTTGCATAAAATAAATGCCCAAATAATGATGCAAGTGCACCAAATCTGACATCTCAAATGAGGCATGCAAATTAGGTTTAAAATTAGCAATATGCTTCTCAATAGGACCAATGTATAAAGTGCTCTTAGTTGGAATGTTTTCAAAACCATGTGCAATCACATAGACATGTATATTTTCATATGAAGTACATGGTAATTCCTTTTTCAACTTGCACACTTGGATTTCATGCCTTTTTTGCACAAAGCCACGAGACTAAAAAACATACTCTTCTTCATGCAAGTTTCCATTCAGAAGTTCAGTTTTAATGTCCAATTGTTGTACATTCCAATCATGATGAGTTGCAAGTGCACAAATGCTATGAATAGTATTCATTTGGCATGTAGGAGCAGATATTTCATCAAAATCAATGCCTCTTTCTTGCGCATAACCCTTTGCAACAAGTCTAGCCTTATACCTGTCAAATGTTCCATCAGGCTTGCATTTTAGCTTGTATACCCACTTAGTGCCAATGGCCTTCTTTGCAGGAGGAAAGTCACATAAACAACAAGTACCATTTTTCATAATAGCATCATATTTTGATTGCATACGAGCCATCCAATTTTTTGAATTTTGTGCTTCTGTAAATGAAACCAGCTCATTCTCATCATAGAGACTAGAGGCATCCATAGCATAGCAATCTGATGCAAAAGAACCACTATGAGAGCATGAACGAGTATGATATGATAAAGATGCATCTAATTTGCTATCATTCAAAGTCTACACCAACCATTTTGGCATAGTTTTTGCCTCCTGAATATCAGCTCTCCCATGAACAAGTGCATCATGTAAATCTACAATAGAAATGGAATGATATAAATCATCACATGAAACCTGTAGAGACTAAGAAATTGCCTCATTCGGACTAGCACTACAGTGTCCACCTATAAAAAGAGGCAGCAAAGTATCATACATAACTTTGGAGCTAACAGATGTCTCCATAGTACATGAAAATAATGGTTGGATAACATCTTCCACAATAAAAACATCACGGCTAACCAAAATGGATTTACTCTATGGATGATACAGATGATTGCCCTTGCTTTCAAAGCTATACCAAACAAAAATACATTTGATGGCTTTATCATCCAATTTCTTGCATTATTGTTCATGCAATAATGCATATTCCAGACAACCAAACAAATGTAGGTGCACGACAGATGGCTTGTGACCATGCCAAGCCTCATATGGACTGATAGATAGGAATGCTTTAGTGAGACACCTATTGAGTACATATGCTGTAGACATAATGGACTCAAGCTAGAGACTATGTGGTAAAGCCTAACTCTTGACCATACACCTTGTCATCTCCAGGAGTGACCTGTTCTTCCTTTTAGAAAGTACATTATATTGATAAGTATACGACACTGTACACTGGTGTTTATCCCATGATTAACCCAAAATGCATTAAAAGCAGAAGACATATATTCCACTCCTCAATGAAAATGGAGGATGACCATTTTACATCCTGATAAATTTTCAACCAAAAGTATAAACTATTTGAAGCACATAAACACTTCAAACTTTGCTTTTTGTGGATATACCCATGCATGCCTGGAAAAATCATCAACGAAAGTCATGGAGTAAAAATTTTTTCCAAAAGAGAGTGTTTGCATGGATCACAAACATCACACTACACAAGCTGTAATTTCTGAGTAGCTCCAATTGAACCATCTTTTGGGAATGAGGAAGACTCCATTTAGCCCAAAATACAACCTCACAAACATGTTTACTAGGTGGCACAAGTTTGTGCAGAGAGGACACCATTTCAGATTTCTACATGCATAGCAAACTAGCAAAACTCTGTTGACCAAAGCATGCTTGCCAAATCTTTGCATTTGACATAGCCTGAAAATCATGTACTACACATGTTGAATCATTCACAAATTTTACATAGTCTATGAGCTTATACAGCCCACGATATAAAATGCCAGAAGCAATAATGACATTGGCATTTGAAAGATCATGAACTGTACATCTCTCATCAACAAATTTCACAATAAATCCAATCTTGGCTAAGGTTGAAACTGATAATAAATTATTCTTGATCCCATACATAAATAAAGCATCCGACAATATAAAAGAACTACCATCAATAGTAGTCAGAATGATCTTACCAACTCCCACAATAGGATAAGAGGAGTTGCTAGCACATATGATAATATTCTTTATAGGAGCACACTCCACTGAACTAAAGAAATTGTGTAGTGGGGCAATATGTTTGGTTGCCCACTATCAAAGTACCAAGCATGTGAGTCGACTATAGATATACATTGTTCATAAGAGGATGGGTGATAACTACAACTAGTGGTAATTGACCATTCTAAAGATCATTTTGCACAAGATTAACAAAATCTGTTTTGGGTGTAGAGGCCTTTGCAACAACCATTCTAGCCTCTTTCTTCCTCGGCTCTTTAGCAGCCAGTTTTCAACAACTCTTTATGACATGATCATTTCCTTTATGACATTTGCAAAACAATTTCTGCTTTTTTCTTTTCTTCTCGTCTCTGTCATCCTTCTTTGATTATGTAGAATTATCAGATTTCTGCTTACTAGTGGAATAGCTCCATTTATCTTTGCCCTTCTAAGTAGTAAGGAAAGCTTGATCTGCAATATGCATAATGGGCCTGTAATGTCTAGAATGATCTTCCTACAAGAAAAAAGAGACTAACTCCTCAAATATTAAGGCATTCAGATAGCCTTTCATCATCAATCAAAGAGTAGAAGCAAAACTCTGATATGAATATGAAAGACCATTTCAAATAGTTAGCGCAAGTGATCTTTCATGCAAGACATCATCAACAGAAATCAATTACTCCTTCAAAACTTTGATGTTTGTCAAAAAATTTTCCATGGCATGGAGTCTCTTTCATTCATGTGCTCACTCTCCAACTCTTTTCGGAGGTAAGCAACAGGAGCCTCATTTCTTGCCTTGTATGAAGTGGTAAGTGTATCCCAAGCATCTTTAGCTATTTTACAAGAGTGAATATGTGTAATATTGGCACATTTGAGAGACAAGGCTATCAATGCATGTGGCTGAGCATCTCTATGATCCCAATGACGTTGCTCTGTAGTAGATGCAACTAGAACTGTAACACGTAGAGGAAGCTAAAGAATATCACCATCTTGAATGCCATCTACATCAGCTTTAGTAATTGTATTTTTAGGTGTAATAGGATGTTTTTCAAGACCCTACACAATATTCCATAGTCCTTTTGCAACCAATACATCATGCATCATATACGCCCACAATGGGTTATCGGTATCACCCAACTTATCCTCAACATCCAACATATTGAATACATCACTACTTTGAGCCATGGCCCCTAATCATAGTGCATTTAAATCACGATTTTTTGCTCTAGAATAAAAACCTTTAAAATCGTTCTCGATTTAAACCTCTACCTACGATTTAAATACAAAAAGTTACGATTTTTATTTTTTTTGCCCAACTTTTATGAGGTTGAATTCACTCAAGGGAAGCTCAAGGATAGTCAAAGATGAGGTCAAAATTCCATCATAGTCTCCTCATAGTAAGCCTTCAAGCGACAAGCCGAAAAAGAACCTTACACTTTGTAGGGGGCGAGAGAGAGAGAGAGAGAGAGAGAGAGAGAGAGAGAGAGAGAGAGAGAGAGAGAGAGAGAGAGAGAGAGAGAGAGAGAGAGAGAGAGAGAGAGAGAGAGAGAGAGAGAGAGAGAGAGAGAGAGAGAGAGAGAGAGAGAGAGAGAGAGAGAGAGAGAGAGAGAGAGAGAGAGAGAGAGAGAGAGAGAGAGAGAGAGAGAGAGAGAGAGAGAGAGAGAGAGAGAGAGAGAGAGAGAGAGAGAGAGAGAGAGAGAGAGAGAGAGAGAGAGAGAGAGAGAGAGAGAGAGAGAGAGAGAGAGAGAGAGAGAGAGAGAGAGAGAGAGAGAGAGAGAGAGAGAGGGAGAGAGAATGGGAGGACAAAAATGGATATGCTAGAGTTGTAGGATGTGTGATACGTAGAATCAAAGGATAATTCCCGACCCTATGAACTCAACTTACCATTTGAAGAAAAAAAGAAGGCTTTATTCTTGTGGATCACATACCCAAGGAGTTTGAAACACTACTCAAAGCTTATCAGGCTACTGAGGTCCTACTGAAGCCTATAAGCAATCATCAAGTGTTGCTACCTATTGAGAGAGAGAGAGAGAGAGTTGTACTGAGCTTCCATTTCTTAGCTCTAGTCTCTAGAGTCTAATAGTGTTTACTGTTGAGTCTTGACACTTCACTCAAGCTATGTGTATATATGTATATGCGTATGTGTATATATATATATATATATATATATATATATATATATATATATATATGTATGTATGTATGTATGTAAATATATCTCTAGTATTTTGTACAATAAAAATAAAAATATCTTTGAGTGGATAAAAACCTCGATTTTTATTTCAAGTCTGAACGACTTAAACGATTTAAACGATTAAATCTCGATTTAAATCTTACGATTTAAATCTCTAGGTCACACTATGCCCCTAATGGAAATACCCTTATGCAAAAAATGTTTGTATCTCAAAGAGTTGAAAAAAACTATCCTATTGAGTTTTGCTAGTAGACTTTGAGGCACTTATATTGGGGAACGGAAACCTATATATATCTTTGGCACAAAAAGATAAAATTACTTGCATAGGCACTACGACAGTGGCTGAAAGGAGCTTAGATCATGATTTTGACACCACAAAGCAAATTTGTTTTGAACTCCTTATTACCTTGAGTATGCTCACCAATTTTTGTGTGATTCTGAGATTGTGACTAGATGCGTGTTGACGACACCCTAGATGAAGTGACGACTTGCTCTGATACCAATTGTTTAACTTTAGGTATGTAGAAGCACATGAACAACAGAAGGAAGAAGAGGAAGCTTGGAGCACAACACACAATATTGAATGTATTACCAAGAGAATATACAAAGGTAAGTGAACCATTCCGGTTATAGGCGTATATACAAGCCGAGGGAGAAAACTCCTAAATAGGGACAAAAGTGCCCTGGTGGTCCTAGTGTGTTCACACACATTACTACCTAAATATATCAATAGTTCCCCTACCTCTTCTCTTCCAATTCCTACCACACATATCTCTTCTAATTCCCATTAATCTCAACTATCTCGAACTTGCCTATTTTTCTTTTCCCATATCTCACATGATCCATGATGAATCTATTATCTCCATATAGGATCATAGTAGATTGCAATTTCAAGTAATAAGAGCAAAGTTCTCCACAAAAGAGATAAACTTTTTACTTTCATGCTTTCCTTTTGAAATCACTCTCATGTAACCAATATTTTTTATATAATGAAAAAAAACCTATAAATGCATGCACTCTATGGCTTGTAGAAAGAGAGTGCATGGGGGGAGATTGCACCCAATCCTATGTTCTTTCTTGTCTCATTGCATATCTAATTTTTTGTGTCTTTTCAGCATCCATATCCTCTCTGTGAGCATGAATTAAGATCTTGGTAACAATGTCTAAGAAGCATATGTAATGGAATATATATTTTCAATTAGAAGAGTTCACATAAAACATTAGAACCTCATAAGGTGAATAAGATACGTTCTTTTAGGATGAATACTGGGGTTAATCACATTGCACCATGTACCATAATAACACCTAAAGAATATCCTAGTCTCCAGAGTTTTTATCAAATCTCTAAGCGAACATAGGAATAGCTAGAGCCAAGATGAAATAAGTAGTTGATAGGGCTAATAAATATGTTGAGATGAAGAGGTCTTGTAGAGTCTTGAGAAAAAAAATAGAGCCTTTCTTCAAGTGTCATCAAGATCAACTTCATTATATAGATGGAAGTGCACTAAACATTTACCAAGGTCTTGTGGAAGTGAAAAATAGTTAAAAACCTTAGCGATGTTGGAGATCAATTAGAGCTTCCTCTAGTTTCTAGCCTCCACCCAATGTTTCATGTCAATCAAATTAAAAAACACAATTCTAGGAAGCATAATATGATATAATTCATTTTTTATTTGTAGGATAGTGATAGCATATCGGATTATGTAGATAGAATACTAGAGAAAGAAATGGTTAAGGAACTATGTCATCTAGAGATATATAGCAGTGTGGATGGGATTACCACCTAAAAATTTTTCTAGAATTAGAAATGCTTGTTTGCACATACTTTCCCTCATTGGCCATTGAGAACAATGATCTATGGACTCAAGAAAGAGTGTTAGACATCTTGATCGACCACTCTTTGGCGGAGCTGCCAAAGTTATAAGCACATCTTTCCCGCCAGATCTTCCATAGGACCTCCTCCTTTGATGGCATTCCAGAGAGTCGTAGAGCAGCCGATCACTTCACTAGAGCTTGTTGGAGATGGGACAAGTAAAGAAAATGTGAGAGACATCTTCAATGGAACAGTAGTAGTGTTTGCACCAGGGAGGCACCCCATAAATTTTGCTAGCCTTAAGGTTGGTCCAGATTCCATGATGAAGAATTTACCATAAGAGGACAAACTTTTTGATTTCTATGAGAAGGTGCTACATATCCATGAACCTCATGTCTCACTGCAGCCATGTCCACGACAAGAACCAAATCTTATTGAGGTTAACCTAATAATCAATGACTTCTTTGATGTTTGAGGTTTTTGTAAGGCAATTACCATTGTGCCATCTCAGACCAAGCAGGCTTGGCGACTCGTGCCCCATGAGAAGATGAACTTTAGAGCAGTCCCAAGCAAGATGTCTACTTTGCAAAGTATTCCATTCTTCATAGGTAATGTTGAAGCCTTTGTTCCATATCCTCTTGGCGTTTTGAATATTCCAAGATTCCATGATCCAGATGCTATGGATTGGAAACCAGATAGAGTCCTTTTGTCTGATATTGGCGGCTCACTTTCAATCTTCACTTATTCTAGTGAAGCATTTGACTTTATTCCAACTCTTCCATAGGGAGTACACAAGATTTGAGCCTCTCAGGAAAACCAGGATTGGGGAAAACAAGAGGGTCAGAATGTCAAGATTCTTCCAATTCAGGAATCCCACAAAAGTCAAAACATTCTTGTTTCTAAAGATCATCTTGGCCCACGAGGCCTCCTCCTTGCACCATGCCTTAATCATCCATTTTGCCACAAGTTTTTTAGCCATGCACCCAATGTCGAGAATGCCAAGGCCCCCACTATATCTTTGGCTGGTGCAGATGGACTACTTGATTTTAGGCACCCCTTCCTATTGTGGTCGCACATCCAAAGAAGTTTCTGCAAATATTTTCCTGTTTGGACAACTCTTGCTCTTTCGGTCTCTGACAAGAGAGGAAGTAAATGGTCCATGAAATGAGGAATGTGTTGATAGCCATTGCGCGACTAGCGAGATTAATTTCCATACCTCTCCAATAGTTTAATTGGCTTTCGAGTCTATCCAAGACCTAGTTCCACCATTGCTCCATCAAGATACAAAAGCCCAAGGGAATCCCAAGAAGCCAAAAAATTTGGCCTTGAGGAATGTTTTGACAGCCTTGAACAAAGAGAAGGTGAGGTTGGATACCGACAATAGCTCTGAAAGTGATCTTTGTGTGGTTGATTTTGGATCCAGAGGCATCACAAAAAGTATCCAGGCACCTCCAAAATGTGTCCAAGCTGGTACTATCACTGTGCATAAACGCATTCATATCATTGACAAAAAGTCTCATGGTGATCTGGTCGTGGTCACGAGGCAATCAGAGGCCTTTGATATTACATGCTTCCACCTGTTGGCTAAGTCCTTCCATGGCAATGGCATAGAGGAGGAGAGCCAACGGGCACCCTTGTGTGATCAATCTTCTAATTTTTATCACCTTCAAGATTTGGCCATTAACATTAAGTTGGGTCGATGCGTTTCCCAGAAGAGTCGAGATCATCTTGGTGAATTTCTAACTGCATTTGAGATCTTTAAGTGACTGCATAATATAGTCCCATTCAAGCCTATCATAAGCTTTGTCCAAGTCGATCTTGAGGAAAGCCACATTTTGTCTTGACTCATTTGCAAAGTCGAGGGCTTCCCAAATATCTATAATGGCTTGCAATATTGACCTGCCTTTGGCGAAACCCTTTTGGTCCTCACTTAACCATGCTCTCAGATGGCTTGAAATTCTATTGGCAATGACTTCAACAATGATCTTATATCCCATTTGGAGCATTGTAATTGGATGCCAGTTCTCAATTCTGTTCTTTTCCCCTTTTTTTTAGAGCATCATAATCGGATGCCCTCCCTAATGGTAAAAGCCCGAGGCCGGACGGGCTCGCTAATGAGTTCCTTAAGTCCTTCAAGTTGGTGGTTGCCACCCTCTTCGTCTGTTTTGACAAGAGGCACTCGAGTTTGGCGTGCTTCCTTCTTGTCTCAACAATGCCATCTTTCTCACGTTTTGTTTTGTTATGCTCCTTATGAACGCAATAAGACCTCACTTTTTGAAGACATAAAAAACTATTTTAACTAAATATGTATGCTAATCGCAAACTTAGTAAAGGTAATAGAAAGAGAAACCATTACAAAGTCTTTACATTATGTAGAAAGAAAAATCATCAAACATCTCAAAAATCCTTACACTTTGTCAATGTAGGTGAGTCAAGATGAAAAATCATCTTGAAATGATCTTTACAACTTACCATCCACTTTTTGTGATCTTGTCATGCTTTTTGTTTTTGTTTTTTTCCCCTTCTAACGGTTGTGGTTGTCCGATAGTCTATCATCCACTTTGTTGTGATCTTGTCATGCATATTTATAATTTCTTACACATCAGTTCTTTAAGCTTGTTGGTGGCATTCCTATGGAGCATCTACTTGATAGGTATGCCACCAACAAGTTTAAAGAACTACACAACAGATGGTAATAGACAGTATGCTGAATCTAACATGATTTAAATCATGGCAAATGACCAACTCCACACTCAGAACAAGCTCTGAGAAGATCATTGTTTTGAGGGAGTTATAACAGAGGAGTGGAATGAGAATGTAATGATCATATATGCATTAAAAACATGTAAAATACAATGTCATTGGCAATCATGCATTGCTCAATGTGTGAGAGGTGAATGAGTTATGATGTGAGCTCTCACTTCACAATGATTGGCTTCCAAAATGATCTCCCAAGGTCGAGATACACATGGGTCTTTTTGATTCTCTTCTTATAGTCATGCCTGGTGACAAAGTTTGAATTTAAATTCAAACTTCTACCTAAATGGTGAATCCTAAAGTATAGGATAGATTCTCTCATGACCCAACAACTTAGAGATTTGTGATTTTAGAGCTTCCTAACTCCACGTGGGTGTAATCTACTTTTACAAGGATAAATATGAAGGATTTTTACAAGAGACTAATCCTAAGAAGTCTTGCATAGGTTATGCCAATAAATCAAGCATAAGTGAAAAACCAAGTATGTAGGCCTGGATTTTATTGCACCAATAGCTCCCCCTCAAGACTAACATGCTTGATCTTCATTGCTCCTTGATTTCCTACAAACCAATCATCAATTTGAACTTGTTCATCTTTGTCCCATCCAATGATTTGGTGAGTATATCTGCACATTGTAGATGGGTTGAAACATAAGATAGTTGAATAACCTTGCTAAGCAATTTCTCCCTTACAGAATGATAGTGCACTTCAATTTGCTTAGTCCTTGCATGGTATACATGATTAGTAACCAAATGAAGTGAGCTAGTGGTATCTCCAAAGATTATTGGAATGTAGGAATGTACCTCCAAATTTGCATATAGTTGCTTAAGCCATATAGCTTCTTGAGTTGCATTAGCCAAACCTCAATATTCTGCTTCTGTGGAAGGTAAGGCCATAGTTGGTTGCCTCTTAGATCACCAAGATATAAGCTTTGAACCTACAAAGAATAGGTACCTTGAAGTGCTCCTCCTATAATCCTTGGGGCCAACCCAACGTGCATTAGAATACATCTTTATATCTATGTCAGAGGTGAAAGGATAGAACAATCCTTCATTCATTGTACCCTTTAGATACTTAAGTACCCTTTTTGGAGCTTCCATATGAGGCTTCCTTGGTGCATGCATAAAATGACTCAATGTACTCACTCCATAGGCAATGTCTACTCTTGTTAGAGTAGCATAATTTAGACTTCCCACAAGTTGTTGATAACCTGTAACATCATCAAGTTGTTCACCTTCATGTGAACTCAGTTTATCATTCAGTTCCATAGGAGTTCCTACAATTTTAGTGTTCTCCATCTTAAATTGTACCAACATATCATGCATGTATTTCCTTTGAGTGATAAATATACCAGAATCTGTATACACAAGCTCTAAGCTAAGAAAGTAGGTGAATAAACCAAGATCAGTGATTTTAAATTCCTTCATTAATTGAGCCTTGACTTGCTTAATGTCATTAGCATCATTCCCTATAACAATGATGTCATGTACATAGATGCATAACTATATAACTTTTGATTTGTTCTTCTTAACAAATAAAGAAGAATCTGCCTTACTTGCCACAAAGCCTTGGTTTTGCAAATAAGTAACTAGCCTATGGTTCCAAACTCTAGGACCTTGCTTGAGACCATAGAGGGCTTTCTTTAGCTTGCATATATAACTTGTTTTATCTTCATCTTCAAAACATGGTGGTTATGCCATATACACTTCTTTTGATATCCATCCATTTAAGAATGCATTCTTCACATCTAATTGATATAAATTCCAAATTTTAGAAGCAACAACACTTATCGAAACCCTAATTGGTGGCATCTTTGCCACATGTGAAAATGTGTTTGGGAAAATCCTTTTGCCATGTCCCTATTTATAGAGCCAACTGAGTTCTTTTTGATCTTGTGTATCCACATGGATCCAATTACCTTCATGCCTAGCTTCTTGGGAACTAGATCCCAAGTATGATTTTCCTGTAGTGCTTCCACTTCTTCCTGCATAGCTTCTCTCCATTCTTTCTTCTTCCTAGCCTCTTCAAATGAAGAAGTCTCTTCCATCATAGAGTCTTTAGTGATATACATAGAGTGCTTGGTGACTAAAGATGTATCATATCCATACCTTATAGGCTTCTTGCTTTCTCTTTGTGATCTCCTTAGTGCTTGAGTTGAAGACTCTAGTATGTCTTCTAATCGCTTGAGTTTGGCCTTGCATCTTGACTTCCAAGCCTTGAAGTGAATCTGTTCTTCATCCTGTGAGTTGATATCTTTTGCTAAGTGTTGATCTTCTTGAGTGAGGGTTGGAAAATCATTTTCCAAATCATATGGTAACTTGAATTTCCTGCAATCATCTTCAAACCATGAAGTATTCTCATTGAATACTACATCCCTACTAACTATCAATGCTTTATTAGTGGGATTGTATAGCCTATACCCCTTTTAGTTCTGATCATACCCAATAAATATACATTTCTCAACTTTAGGGTCAAGCTTCCCTCTGATTTGTGAGGGGATGTGTGCATAAGCAATGCACTCAAATATTTTTCAATAGTTCAATGAGGGTTTGCTACCATTCCATGCTTCATAGGGTGTCATACCATGCAATGATTTGGATGGGAGTCTATTTATCAAGTAAGTGGCTGTGGAAATAGCCTCAGCCCATAGGTAGTATGTAGCCTTTTGTCATTTAATAGACCTAGCAGCTTCAACAATTAACCTATTCCTTCTCTTTGCCACTCCATTCAATTGAGGAGTGTATCTTGTTGTTACTTCCCTCTTTATGCCTCTCTCTTGTAGAAATGAGTGAAATTCATGTGAAAAGTACTCACCACATCCAACTGATATGATCCTCTTCAAGATCCTTCCTATTTGATTTTTCAACTAATGTCAAGTACTTCTTGAAACATGTAAATACCTCATCCATATGCTTCATGAAGTAAAGGATTGTGCATCTACTGTAATCATGAATAAATGAAACATAGTACCTTGAACCTGAGATGGATGGATCTTTGTTAGGACCCCACACATCAGTGTGTACAAGCTCCAAATAGTCTTCATGAATGTATCATCTCCAGTTGAATGGTTGCCTATGAGCTTTGCCAAATTGGCATGATTCACATTATGTCATTGGCAATCACACATTTCTCAATGTGTGAGAGGTGAATGAGATATGGTGTGAGCTCTCACTTCACAATGATTTTCTTCCAAAATGATCTCCCAAGGTTGAGATACCCCCGGATCTTTTTGATCCTCTTCTTATAGTCATGCTTGGAGCCAACGTTTGAATTCAAATTCAAACTTCTACATAGAAGTTGAATCCTAAAGTATAGGATAGATTCTCTCATGACTCAACAACTTAGAGATTCATGATTTTAGAGCTTCCTAAATCCACGTGGGTGTAATCCACTTTTACAAGGATAAATACAAAGGATTTTTACAAGAGACTAATCATATGAAGTCTGGCATAGGTTATGCCAATAAATCAAGCATAAGTGAATTAACCAAGTATGTGGGCTTGAGTTTAATTGCACCAACATGGAAGTATATGCAGCCGTTAAGATCTGATGGAGGAGGTGAATACATGTCAAATGAGTTCAACAGTTTTCTAAAAAATAATGGAATTCGGCATTAGTTTTCATGTAGGTACACATCATAATAGAATGGCATTGCTGAATGCAAAAAAAGACATATTGCAGAAATAGAAAGAGCCTTGATGGCTGAGAAAAATATGCCTCATTGTTATTGGACAGAAGCTATGCATACGACTGTATACATCATGAATAGAACTCCAACCGCTATTGTACATCAAGTTACACCTAAAGAGAAGTTCACAGGTAAAAAGCCAAGCTTATCACATATGAAAGTTTTTGGTTGTATTGCATTTGTACATGTTTTGAATGAGTTGAGGGTGATGCTTGATCTAAAAGCAGAAAAATGTGTCTTCATTGGATACTCCCTTGAGCAAAAGGGATATAAATGTTATAACCCACTCACACGGTAGGTGAAGGTGAGTAGAGATGTGGTATTTGATGAAATGTCAAGCTTCTATGTAGATGTCAAAGATGGACTTAATCTTGAATCAAATGATAAAGAAAATGCTCAAAAATTATGTGCAGAATCTCAAGTTCTGAGTGGACCGGATGAATCACCGAGCAATAGTTCCAACCCAAATCCATGGAGTGGAAGATTGCGTGCAAATTTCAGTCCAACAAATTTATCAAATACATCCAAGAAAGGTAAAGAAAAGCTTTCTATTGGTAGTAAACCATGTGCAAGTTTTAAAGACGTTGATGGAGATTCAAGCAGTTTAGAAAAGAGTCTTGATGTGGAACTTTGATTGCTCTTTGTGAAGACTCTAGGAGTAAGAAAGGCACATGCAGATGATACAAGGAGAAGTGACCCAGGACCAAGAAGATCTAGGAGGATGCGGAATTCAGTGCAACAACTGACATATGATAGTTTTATGGCTTGTCATTGTGCCTGCATGACCAAGGTATTACAAGATGCGGAACCTTCTTGTTTTGAAGATGCAATTGTAAATGCAAATCAGGAAAAAAAACTATGGATGAGGAGATGGCTGCACTTTATGGAAACGATACATGGAGGCTAGTCCCATTGCCATAAGGAAAGAAACCCGTAGTCTGCATGTGGGTTTACAAGGTAAAGCACAATGCTGATGCTAGCATAAGCACGTACAAATCACGATTAGTAGCAAAAGGATATGCACAAACATATGGCATTGATTATGAGGAAACTTTCGGCCCTTTAGCTAAGATGTCTACTATCAAAACACTTTTTGCATTAGCTATAGAAAAAGGCTGGACTTTACATGAAATGGATGTGAAAAATGCTTTTCTAGATGGTGAGTTACAGGAAGAAGTATACATGGAAAAACCACAAGGATATGAAGATTCAAATCATCCAGAATATGTTTGCAGGTTGCAAAAGGCTTTGTATGGGCTGAGACAAGCTCCTCGTGCATTGCATGAAAGGATTTCTGATTACTTAACCACCATTGGATTTTCCATGTGTGATGCAAATCATTCACTATATGCAAGGAAGGGTTATGATGGCATCACAATTGTGGCTATTTATGTTGATGAATTGATTGTAGGTGGTGATAATGAAGAAAGCATTAAAGAAGTACATCAACTTCTTATGCAAGAATTTGACATGAAAGATCTTGGTGTGGTGCGCTATTTCTTCGGCATTGAGTTTATACATATAGAAACAAGTATATGGAGGTCACAAAGGTAATATGCCTTAAATGTGTTGCAAAAGTATCGTATGGATGATTGCAAGCTAATTTCTATGCCATTAGATGAGAATTTGAAGTACTACATCAGGTGAAGCATTGGAAAATGCTACTATGTACAGGAAAATTGTGGGAAGCTTGATATATCTCACAATAGCAAGGCCTGTTCTAAGCTACACAGTTGGACTTGAAAGTCAATTCATGCAGGTTCTGAGGAAGCAGCATTTTGATGCTTTTAGGTGCACTCTATGTTATGTGAGTGCTACTTTGGCTTATGCATTGTTTAATGAAGATGGTGTAGATTTGCAGGTTCACGGATACATTGATGAGATTGGGCTCGTAGCATTCTAGATAGAATATCTACTAGTGGATTTGTATTCTCACTTGGGAATGCAACTACTAAATGGAACAGTAAGAAGCAACCCACTATTGCTTTGTCGAGTACAGAGGCTAAGTATAGAGGTGCTACAATGGGAGCATGTGAGGCATCATGACTAGAGATGCTAATTGTAGATTTAGGTGTGGAAGTGAAAACGCCTATCACCATCTATTGTGATAATCTTAGCAGCATACAGTTAGTACGAAACCCTGTTTTTCATTCTAGAATAAAGATTATCAAGGTACATTATCACTTCATTAGAGAGAAGGTATTAGCAGGTGATATTGATCTTGTTTATGTGAGAACAAATGAACAGGTTGCTGATATCTTCACTAAAGCACTTGGAGAAGAGAAGCTAAAGAAGTTTCAGAAGATGCTTGGATTAGCAGACATGGTGTTGAGCTTGAGGGGGAGTGTTGAGATAGCAAGCTCAACATGTGATGATCCAAGATGACATGTATCACTTTTTCATTTCTCTGACATGTATAGTAGTCATGCCGATATATGTCAAGGATACTTCATTGAGCTGTACTAGGTGTATCTACCAAGAGTGATGGCACATTTGTTTCTTTCCACTTCACTCATGCATGGACATTAGGTTATGAGTCTTAGAGAGTCTCATCCACCATGCATAGGCCTTAGGGCCTAACCACAAACTAGCCTCTACCACTTGCAAAAGTTTGGGGTTGTTCTTGAGTTGGTGGACATATTCCACTTTTCCAAGAACATTATGGCTGCACCCTTCTTTTGATTCTTAACTTCACCTAAGATGTAAGGAGGACGTAGATCTTTCCCTAAAGAAAGATACGATGGACGCTTACACCTACTAATTTCCCCAAAGTTTTCAAGAAAAGAAAAATATTAGGAGTCATCAAACCGAGACGACTCAAACTACCAGTCAAGGGAAACAAGTCCATTTGGGAAATGATGGATCCTTATCCTTTTCCAACAAAATTGACATATGCAAGGTTGCTATTGTATCAATATGGCTACCATGGATAGCCCTACCTATCTCTTTGACTTTTGGAATAAGTCCAAAATAGCCTTCATATGATTTGGAGCCCCATCAATGGATTGAAGAAGCTTTGCAACCTCACCTTGGACATTAACCAAATGTCCAAGGTCCTGCTCTACTTTCAACAACCTATCTTCGAATTCGTTCTTCTCATTTGAAGTGGTGCTTGTTTCCCTTTGCTGCATGGTACCCTAAAGGTTTAAACCTGAAGTCGTTTATTCAACATTCCATGCATCAGTTGCATGAATTAAAATTGAAAACGTTCTTACAGAAGCATGTGATGCACATGATGCTATAGATGAGCTAAACCATGAATGAAGATACTAATGAACGTACTTTGGAAACATTCACAGATACACTTACGCTACTCATAAGTTCGACATGGCTTTAGTACCCTCATTGCACACATTTTGTTATTGGTTTTCTTTAGAGTTCCTAATGCGAGTGGTGCATGATAAAATAAAAAGAACCATGCATAATTTCACAAGATTACTTCCCAATTTAATTTTCCTTTAATGTAGACTCCATTCTAGCAAATGGTGCCAGAACCATGATGTGGCAAAACCTCCAATAGTGGATGAAATCCAAGGCTTCACTTTCTTATCTCCAACATTTCATGATGCTCCAGGGATAAGTTGATCCATAGTAGAGAAAAGGTTGTCCTTTCATCTTTGAATGTTTCTTGATTTCATGCTTCTCAAATCAAGAAGATGCTTCAACTTTGGGTTAGGTTGAAGATCATCGCAAGAAAACTCTATACAACATAGAAAACAAAGCTCTTCACCTTTGGATTAGTAGAGAATTGCAGAATAGATCCAAAAGTCTTAAAATGTATTTGTATAAAAGAATAAAAAAAGTGAACACGACAAACATACCATAGCTTAATGGCTAAGTACCTTGACCATAGAAGGACATGTCATGGGCTCAATTCTTGAGGAGCGCACGATGGGTGTAGGTGCCAAAGCTTCTATTCTCCTCTGTTCTGTTGTCTCTCAGTGGAGACCCTTTAAAGAATGAGCATGCCAGACTACATGATGTCAAACATGCCTTGCTCTTGTGGTTTATAGGAGTTCCCCTCAGTGACATGGTTGTGAGATCGAATATTTGTGGCTGTGCAAAAATAATGTTTTCTATTACCTCTCCCAAGCTTGCAAGCATCATGGCATCCGCCTCTGCAATTGTACCTATAGTAATTAAGTTATGTCTATCAAACAAGCCCTGATCCTTATGGTTTCCAAAAGATGCGATTGAAGACAATGTTGTGGGTTCAAACCCTCCCTGCGACGGCTTGAAAATGGACTCTCTTTTTTGCCACCTCCATGATTTGAAGCTCTTATTTGCACCTCCAAGATGGATTCGTGTGGATCCTATGCTAATTTGATCGTGAGCAGTTGAATTCACGAGGTTAATGAAGTTAGCAGAGAAAATAATAACAATGCAAGAAACCTCCAAAGAAGGTTAAAGAAAGATCAAGAGGCTCTGATATCAATGCAGGAGAATGAGAATTATGATTGCCACCATGTGCTAAAGAGATGACTCTGCTCCCAACTATATCCCTCTATATACCTCTCTGTAGGGGATTGCCTTTTTGGGTAGGTGGAGTCTAACCATCCATGTGCGATCCGTGTAACTGCATGTGCACCAAGTGTCCTAGTTAACTTGAGTTAATGCAAGTGGATGCTTCTAGAAGGCTATAGATCTCTTTAGGCAAAATACTCTCCCCATGTACCCCATGGGGTTTGACCCCAAGACCTCCTCCTTCACACCCTTGACACTTAACCACTAAGCTAAGTGGCTCACTTGTTTCGAAGAGCACATGACCTCCAAGTAAGTCTAGACTTGAGATCTTTCGTCTTACACAAGGGTGACCAAACGATGTGTGATTTCACATTTGTCTGAACTAGCAGGACCCTTGTACCATACACTTAATTTATTACAATAGAACCTCACTAGATCAACACATTGATGTTGGATAACACATTAGTATCTTGTGGGTGTATGATGTTTAGCTTTACTCCATTAATCATTTTGAGAATCTAGTTTCTTTTTCTTAAAGATAGATAAACTGCTTCGATTCCTTGTTGGAACAAATCTTTGAAATGGTAAATTCTTAAATCCCCTAGATATTGAATCATGGCAAGTTCAAGTATCTTAAAGGTTTGGATTAGTTGAACAGAGTTTTAGTTCTTTCTTTTTGCTTTCCAAATCTTTTGGATCTGACTTGGATAGAGTATCTCATTCTTTTCACAAAAGTCAAAGGTTAGTGGACTATAGCAAGGTAACTAAATTAAACATCCTAGATAGATGCTCTATACAAGAAATCATTCAACCTTCAAAAGACCCTAAACCTAAATTGATTTAATCATTTGTGTTTGCTTCAAGTTAAATAGATAAATCCAATGAATTTCATAGAATTCAATACATTCTAGAATAGGAAAAATAGCAATTGCTCATAAGATTAACAATTCCCAAGAACTTAAAGATAAAGATTTTGGGAAAAGTATCCCAAGTTGGACACTTTTATTTTGGATTTGACTTGATTAAGTTAAAGTAAGGTTGACCAAAAGTAAATGGAGTACTTTTTGCTACATTGTACATAGGATTTTTCAAGCCCAATAGGACAAACTAGTCCTCCAATCGGGTGAAAAAATCAAGTAAATGTCAATTGGGAGTGAACATAGCACAAACATCCAAGTTAGATGTTAAGGACAAAGACTTCTAGTTTTCAAATCAAATTCAAGTGAATCAAGAGTTCTCAAAGTCTTGATAGGGATAGAAATCCCACCTAAATTTCTAAGTCCATGCACCAATCGTGCCTAGAAATGGACTAGTCATTGGAATCCACACATTTCACATTCTAGTGCCCAAATAGCACATATAGAAAACAATGAATTGGAGAAGTATGTTTTTTTTATCCACATTTATTATTCATTTCCTACTTTGCACTTAGATCAATTTATCGTGGAAACCTAGATTATTTTTTGAACAATTTGGGCAAGAATCCCACCACGGAGATGAAAACCCACCATAGAGATGAAACATGATTTTCCATATTAGAACATGACACTTACTATATATAGCTTTATTTTTTTAGGAAAAAAATATTTTCCAAGAAGAGAAAACCACTAGTAGAATCTAGCGAAAGATATTAAAGGAGTAGTGGAGATTGCACATGCACTTATGTACATTAGTTACATTTGCAATCCTCATTGATTCGAGCACTTGTATATAGAGGTGTAAGGTTGGGAGTGTTGAGGAAATGATTACTCCTACATCACTTACATTCGTAACTATAAATCCCCCTTGCCCCTTCTTTCATATCCATGGACAAAATTACATGGATACCATCATTATGCTTAGATTCCTCAAGGTCCCAAAAGAAACAACCAATTGGTGCAATAAACCCATCAATACTTCTAAACCTTATCAAATCATTGTATACATCCTAAGAGCCAAGAACCAATGTGGTTTTTATTAAGTGCTTCAAGAGCCTGAATATGTCCATCATTAAGTCACAAAAATGAAATAAAAGAAGCAATATAAAATTTGAGACCAATTCTTATACTTTGGGCATCCTATAAAATATTTATTGAAATTGTGCAGAATAGAATAAAATTTTACCTTAAAAAAATGGCTACATAGTGACGAAACAAGACTCCCAAAGGGATGATTAATCATGGAGGAGATTCTTGAGAGTTCATGAGTTGTGGAATATGCAAAAGAGCTAAACCAAAATTTTCTTTTTGTGAATATTGGTTCAAATAAAGATCATGAGAGATTATAGTGGGACATTATTCTACAATCTCTATAGGAACACGAAAGCTAAATTAGCCAAGTTGGTTTCCACCATCTAGGGAAATGCTTCCTATAAGATGAACACAAATTTTAAGCTCTTATATTAATGTTTCGTTCAATAATGCTCTGTTAATAAAGGTTTTTCTTTAGCTCCTATTCTCCTCACCATTTTTCTATATAGCTTGAATTGATTTCTTGATGAACACGTATGTAGGAAATCAATTAAGGGTATTTACCTCCTTGATGGAAATGATCAAATAGCTCTAACAATGTTTATTGATGAGACTAATTCTTTCATTCTTACTTCAAAATAATTTTGTGAAGATCTTTGGATGCTACCTTGAACTATTTTATTGATCATTAGGCTCTAATATCAACCATGCAAGAAATTGTTTCAAATATCTCTTATGTCCTTCTCCCCTATAAAGGATATGAATATGTTTCATTGAGGAAAATATTGAAGGTTCTTTTCATCCATATCACTTTCTATATCTCCATTTCTCAATCTTAGACTAGGTACAAAGCAAGCTCGAAAACAAATTACTGCACTAAAAAAGTAATGATTCGAGGTAAGTACTTTCCAAGTTCTAGTTCATGTTCTTATCTTGTTCCTTTTTCTATTCCTATCTATCTAGTTTTAGGAAATCTAGTATTGTCCTCTTGTACTATTCTGTTCCAAGATCCCAAAACCAATTCTTAGGTCTACTTCATCTCTGTTAAGGGAGTTGTTGTAATTTAGATATCTTGTTTCCTACTTAGGGTCCTAGGTTGTGGGAATTTGGGTAATATTTGTATATTATTGTATTATGTCCCTTGTGTGGGTTATTCAAAAGTGTATATATATATATATATATATATATATATATATATATATATATATATATATATATATATATATATATATATATATATATATATATATATATATATATATATATATATATACCCCATCTAAATCGGCTTATTAGATATTCCTCATGCCAAATGAGATCATAAATTAGTTTCCTAATTTTTTGTGCATAGGTAGATGCACTACCATTATCTTGAAGTAACTTTCAAAGTTTTGTTTTCTATCACTCAAAAGGTGTCTACATCTACAAACATGGTAGTAAACATTTAGAGAAAGCACTCATAATCATGAACAACCTCTGTGTTCATTTCCAAGATTGTGGAAAACCATGATAATGCTTCACCATGATCAATGTTCCAATAAAATAGACCATGGTTACATCATCTAGGTATCTAGCACATTGCATGTAGATATACAATTTCACTTGCTTTAAGAATTCTCAAAAATTTGTATGATCACCATAAATTTTTTATAGCATAAAATTATTAGGATGCTTTATGAAACATGTAGGACTTGAATTAGCATGATTGGTTGCTTTATGTTTTTAAAGACTACTAATTGATTATTATGTAACTCCTTGATTATTATGCCTGGATTCAAGGGATATCTTACTGGATATTTTGAAGTAATACCACAACCTATTCAACTAGGTTCTCCATGGTGCCTCATCTTGTTTAGAAGCTACTCTCTCCAAAATGTCATGGGAGCATTAGATTGTTCCCTTTGACTAAAGTGCACAGGATTTCACATATGATATGAAACCTTCTATTGAGGATCCTAGAGTTCAAGACATTGAATGAATAGATTACTTAATCCATGCAATATGATAACTCTATCTTTGAAAGAAAACAAGAAAAATAAATAGAGGAAAGACCTTGACAATGGAAACCCTTAATTCCTACTTCTAAGGAAAAACCTAGGCTTAAATATATGCAAATATAAATAAGAAAGTTCCAGCCCCTAACCCCATAAAATAAATTACCCAACAAGAGAACAAAGTCTAGATTTGGAGTCATACTTGTAGAGCACAAGAATCAAGAAGTCCATTTGCAAAGCAAATTTTACAGCCATATCATGATATACAAAAGGCTCTCAATATTTGAGTAGCACCCATAGAAGAATTATTTCCCAACCAAGCTGATAATGCCATCTAATATTTTTCCTCTTCTAATCTTGTAGTACTAGATCCTATCGAGTTTTTTTCTTCTATCTAGTTCATCTCTCTAAAGTTTTTCTTGTAATTCAAATTTCTTTTTATCATACCTATGGAGCGATTAGTTGTACATTCTTATATTATTTGCTTTTTGTGTGTGTGATCGTGTAATCAAAGTATATTTCTAGATCTTGTTCATTCCACTTAGAGGGCACAATCTAGTGTTCCCTTGAGATTTTGGAAGGCCAAGGATATATGTGGGCCAAGCCCTCCTTTACTATGTGTGAAGTGTAATTTGTCAAGGGCAGTTACAAAATGATGATATCATCGATAATGTCACCAAACCAAAACAAGGTCTTTGGATGTCAAAACAAGGGAAATGGAAAATCCATCTTAGGGTTTTGGAACACTATGGATGCGATTGTAATGTTAGATTGCCGAATTCTTCATCAATCATGACATATGAAAAATCACATAAATTTTCACTTCACTTTTTGTCCATGATATTAGGTTCCAATGTCACATGTTTATAGAGTAAATATCCCCCCAATGACAAAAACAAGCCACATAAATATAACGTGTGAGATAAGCATAAAATTAAAAAAAGACACTATCGAAAGAGGAAGAAAAGTTCATCGTAGCTTCCCATTGACTAATGAGATTACATCAATTGGCTTTGAGTTTCTTAGTGATTCTCTTGATGCAACAACTTTGCTATATCATCACTTTGTTTTTGCCCCTAACTCTAAAGATATACCTATTTGACCTAGAATCTTATCATGGAAGTTTGAACCAAAGGTTGTAATCATAAGGGACTTCCTAATAAAAGAAAACACAAGTTTTACTCTTTTTAATGGTGGATAAGCATAAACATCTACTCAACACCTTCAAACACCATGTCATGAAGTGCCCTTGAGGACTATAAAATTTATGAACAACTACAAAATGTTCCTTGGGAAGTTTTGCAATGTAATTTACAAGTACTAAACAACCACCTCCGTGAGATTTTCTCCTCCACCCCCATCTACGAACGTCTCAACTTCTATCTACACATACATGTAATCCGTAAATTAGTATCTATTTGAGTTTCTAAGAATGAATGACATCAAATGCAAATACTTGAATCTTGAACTTTGTCTTCCTCTTCTCCTCTCCTAGGAAGATGCAAATTAATGCGAGAGAAAGGCATCCCACTCTTTCGAGTTATTGATGAAGAATGAATCTTTACCCTAATATTTTCTTTGGCATTCTTGAACGTTGCTTCAATGCTTTGACCATGGTCATCTGTAACTATGTTATCACAACACAATTTTATCTTGTCCACCACTTATTCACCAAATGGCAAACACTATTTTTCCAATAGTTCAAGCTATTAGCCAAGGGGCACTTCCTACATGGTATAGAAAAAACTTAGGCATTCATCAAGTGGCAACCCAAATGTGTTCTTGACATCATGAAAAAAAGAAAAATTCTTATCTATTGACAAGAAACCATGAAGAAAGCCTATAATTCCATTTCTCATGGTCCCTTTTAGTTCCCAAAAGGTGGATAGTATAGTGACATCTTCCAACTTATCATCCACACTATAGGGATACTTTTCTTGAATTTCTTCTCTCTTGCAAGAGATATATGGGTTCATGGGATAATCCCTTCTTATCACCAAAAAACCCAACCTTTAGAAGATGGGGGATCGTATGAGGAGAAGGATTGCATTTTCATTCATGATGAATATGGTGGCAATAATGAATGATAGGCATTTTTCACCCATATTGCATTTCCTATTTAATTTTTTAATGAGTGGCACCATCTCATCGAGGAGGCACCCCACTTCATTGAGAACTTCTTGAAACCACTTCAAATGCTTTGCAAAAGAATCATCACCTTTGTGAATGTAAAAAAGAAGATTACAAGCGATCCAAATCGCATCAAATGGCTGGATGTCAATGGAGTAACACAAAATATTTACATTCATATACTCAATTAGGTCTTCTAAGGAATTTGAGTGCATCCATACAATGCCATTGGGATCTTGAAGCTTAGAGAGAAGAAGATATAGATCTTTTTAACCTTTATAATCAAATATCCTCCAAGAAATCTATAAACCTCTTCCATGGGGTCTTGGGATTCACAAAAGTAGACGCCAACATAGTTGTGAGCGCCCCCTTCATACTAGTTATTAGTAGGGTATATATTGTGGTCATCTCCCTCTTCTAACTCTTTTGTCAATAATCACCCCTTAATCAAAAAGGTTCATCCAAGGTTCATCCAAGGTTCACCTTTTTTGTTAATGCTATATAGAAATATGCTTGGTTGAAAGGTTTCTTTTATGTCCTACACCAACCACCTAGCATAAGATATCTACTCACCCAATTTTAACATGCATAAGAGATCTACTCAATCCAAGACAATTAGTGTTGATATATTTCAAAATGATGTGTGTGAACACACTTAGGACCGTTGGGGGGGAATTTGTTCCCTCTTTACGAGGTTTTTTGCCCCTAGATTTTATACACGCCTATAACTCTAACATGTTACTTATCTTTGTACATTCACTTGGTAATTCATTCAAAGTTGTGTTATGATCCAAGCTTCTTCCTCTTCTTCTTCTTCTTCTTCTTCTTCTTCTTCTTCTTCCTTGTGTTGTTTGTGTGCTTCTATGAACCTCAAACTCCAATAATTGGACTAGTTAACTCTATGGCATCGAAATTTTGATCTAAGCTTGTTATGACCTGTAAATGCACTATTGTAATGCCTATACTAGCAATTATGTCCTTTTATGCTTGACATATATACAATTTAGGTTTTACCGATCGAAGTGCCTTGAAGTCTGCTACAAGTTTAGCATAGCTTGATTGGGTGGTTCTATTTAAATTTTTGAGATAGAGTCATGATTTTGCATCAGGCAAAAAGCAATAATGTATTCCATATGTTGGTTGTTGAGGATAAGTTAGATGGCACTAGTTACCCATTGGAGGGATATATGATGTGTCATGTATTGATAGCAAAAGGACTATGGAGTATTATGTAGGGTGTTGAAAAACATCCTACTACACCTATAAATACAATTATTGAAGGTGATGGAGATGGCATTGAAGATGATGATATTCAAATTCCTCTTCCTATTGCGGTTCTTGTTGCAGCTACTATAGAGAAAAAATGTTGGGATGGTAGAAATTCTCATGCACATCCATTGATAGATTTATCTATCAAATGTGCTATTATCACTCACATTCTCTCATGAAAAACAACAAAGTATGCTTGGGAGACACTTACCACTTTATAACAGGTAAGAAATGAGGCTTGTGTTACGTGTCTTTAAAAACACGTTAGAGAATGAGAATATGAATGAAAAAGATTCTATGGATATTTTTTTTTTTTTACAAAAATCAAATATTTGAAGGAGTAATTGATTTTTTGCTAATGAAGTCTTGCCAGATAGTTCACTCGTGTAGATCATTCTTCATGGTCTTCCAGATTCATATCATAGTTTTTATTCTACTCGCAGATTGATGATGAAAGGCAATCCAACTACCTTGACATTTGAGGATCTAGTCTCTGTTGTGTTGTAGGAAAATCAATCAAGATAGAGTAGGTCCATTATGAATGTTGTAAATCAAGCTTTCCTAGCTATCCAGAAGGGCAAAGGTAAATGGAGCTCATCTAGTAGTAAGCAAAAATCTGCTAATGTTGTAAAGTCAAAAAAGGAAGACATAGATGAGAAGAAAATAGAAAATTAGAATTTTTTTTGTAAATATTATAAGGGAAATGATCTTGTCATAAAGAGTTGTCCAAACTAGATCAAAAGAGCCAAAGAAGAAAGAGGCTAGAATGGTTGTTGTAGAGGCCTATATGCCTAAAACAAAGTCTGCTAATCTTGTTCAAAATGAATAATGGGCATTTACTACTCTATGTATCTATGACCCATCTTCTCATGAGTAGTGTATGTCTACAATGTACTTAGATGTTTGGTACTTTGATAGTGGAACAACCAAACATATTACCTCATACCGTAATTTCTTCAATTCACTTGAGCCTCCCCCTATAGGGAATACTATCACATGTGCTAACAAATCCTCTTATCCTATAATGGGATTTGATCAGTTCATTCTAACTATTACTAATAGTAGTGCTTTCACATTGGCAAATGCTTTGTATGTACTACAGATCAAGAAAACTTTGTTTTGAGTTTTAGCACTAGCTAAGACTGGCTTGGTCGTCAAAATGATAGATGCACTCTCACTAAGGGATTGTTGAGACTCTATGTTGTAGCTTTGTATTTGGGCTACATACTTGTGTGGTGCATAACTCGCTTGTGTATTCTGGAGTATTTGGTTAACTATTAGTTTAGTCGTATAGTACATCATGAAGATTCATGCATGTGTTGCTTTTGAATGCTAATTGTTGTTTTCCAAAGGCATATTCGCCTACTTCTATAATGCTCATGAGCTATTTTATGTGGATTAATCATTATTTGCTCTTGAGTTAGTGTTATCTAAATTTACATATAGTCTATGAAGTGTGACCATCATTGCGCTCTTGGAGTGAATCACACTATTGATTGCTAATTGTGTGTGCTTTTAGTGGAAATAGAGTCCTACTAGTAAGAGGACTAAGCCAATAACCTTTGGAATGGGCAAGTAGTATTAGGGTGCTAGTGTGGGATCCCTCGGGTTGTGTGTCTTTTCATATGTTGTCAAACTCTCTAATTCTCTGTGAATCTACCAATGCAATTTTGATTCATTAAAACCTTGTGATTTTCTCATTCTTGTACTCTCCATTATGACATGTCTCTCTGCATAGGCATGTTACAAGGTATACTTCCCTAAAGAGAACCACCCTTGAGTAGAAGTTATCTAGGGAGGCACTGTCTTGAAGGCATTGAGTTGGGCATATGACTTCCAATTGCCAGATCCAAATACCGACATGTGTTGGGTGCTTCAAGCAAGCTCAAGTGCATTTATGCTTAGCTTTAATTGAAGATGTTAGTGGTAAATCTTTATTCTCTTCAATTTAATTTAACACCAGCAAGGTTTGATTGCGCATGAGTGAAGGGGATCACTTTAGGATTCAAGTCATTATTTGGATTCCTATGCACATCCATTTAGCACTATATCTTTGCAACTTTGAAAGAACTCCGAAGCAACTTTTCGTAACGTCAATCCCACACAGATATCAGCAAGTCAAGCAGTTTGTTTGTTCATTTAAAGTATTGGACTGAATCTCCCATACTAATCAATCAATATACACAAATGAATTCAGTCTTAATAAATTGCTTGCTTTTACAACACGAAAAACCTTGTCAAAAGTTTCATTTAAATTGATGTTCTCATTCACGCACGATCTTTATAAATTTTCTTCCCTTCCCCTATTCATGGGGTTCAATGTAGCTTTGAAGTTATAGCACTCAATCATTCCTTTCCGCATGTGTTCCATGCTTTTAAAGCAAATTAGTATTTGACTTGTCTTCCACAAAGAACGATTTTTCAATCGGGGCACAGATCAATTACATTTACTCTCTCTTCAATATTCATAGTTGAAGTAGATGGTGTAGGTTTAGGGTCTTTCTTCATGTTACCTTTCTTATGACAATAATGGCATTCGATATCCCTCTTCCTTGATTTACTTCTATTGTTATTCCATTGACTATTCTTTCCTTGTTCTTGCTCCTTCCATATTGCTGATTCTTACCTTGGTATGAGCCATGAACATTATTTGCATCTCCACTTTCAATGCTAACCATAAATTTTCTACAAATCTCCTCACTCAAGAGTGCTCCACATATGTCATCATAGACAAGTTACCATGAGGTGTGCTATTGCTAATAGCTATGAAAAACATATCCCATGATGATGGCAAGGTGCATAACAACAAAACTGCTTCCATTTCATTGTCCATCTCCATTTTTTAGCCCATTATTGAGATAATAAAGCATCAAATGTATCTAGATGAGAAGCAACACTATTTGTGTCCTCCATGAAAAGCTCATATAACTTTCTCATCAAGTACAATCTATTTGATGCCACTTTTTCATATGTATGGCATAACTTCTTCCAAAGCTCCTTTACACCTTCACACTCCCATATTGTTAAGTAAATACTATCTTCCAGGTGCAATCCAATGGTGGACCTAGCAATTTCATCCAACTCATCCCAATCATCTTTATCCATGTGAGCAAGCTTCTTTGAGATTCCATTTACTAGGTTCCATTGCCTCCTCTAAATCAGCATATCTTTGATATGACTCTTCCATAGAGCAAATTTTGTGCCATCAAATTTTCAAATATCAAAATGTTCTTTGCCCTACAAGTTATATCTCGTCCTAAGGACTCTAGCGCTAGAGCCTAACGTACTATACGTGCTTGCAATCTCTCATGCCATGATGATAGAGAACTGACTAGAATGATAATAGAGCTACAAGAGTCCAAACACCACTAAGGCTTAACAAGGGATGATCGAGTGTCTAATTTTGGGAAAAATTCAATAGAGCCTCCCTAGAAACATGGATTAATGAACAGTAATGATCAATGAGAAGAATTATGTGAGAATAAATGTGCTCACAAAATAAGTGTATCAAGGAGTAAATTGACCACTATAAAGTTCCAAAAAAAATCTGGAAAAAATTTGCTAGCATCTCCTTCATAATATGATCATGATGAGCATCAAAATCTCATAAAATTGCAATTACTTACATGTAAATGTGCATAGTGAATCACTAACTCCACTCCATATAAAACTCCACTCCATATAATCAGTTAACTAAACGAAGCCAACTAAGCTTATTGAGTACTTATAAACAACTAGCATATATCTCCTATGAAGAGGTTGGGTAAGTCTTCCACTGGCATCACCAAAGAGAGCCCCAAATCTGGGTATATCCCAGTTAACAAAACCTCACCAAGACCCTCTTTTTTAATGTCAAAGGTTTTATGCAAAGACATAATGGCTATACCAACGATCACAGGGACCTACGTAAGCAGTATCCATTGAAGCATACATGGTGTGTATGTGCTCAATATGTGCAGTAAAATGGCATTGAAAGGTTGAATTCGCAACCCAAACACTAGCCAACAACACCTCAAAATTTTTGTGAACTTTGTTCTTTAGGCTCAAAAACCTATATAAACTTTTGGTGGCCACTACCACCAGAGCTGAAAACCTTTCAAGAAACATGTAGATTTACTAGTGTGGCTGAAAACATAGCCCAAAAGCTAAATATTAGTTGTCAAAAAAGTACAAAGCATATTGTTCTTGATGTTCTTGAGCGTGATTAAAGAGAACTTTGCATGAAACTACTCAAAAATGGCTCCAAGAATCACTCCAAAAATCCTTCAAAATAGGCTTTAAAAGCAAATAATGAAGCTTCGAGGACCCAAGACATGTTCAAGGTAATGTGAAGCTAAATCTTTCCTCTTCTTCAAGAACCACAAGGGTGTAGCTTAGTAGCAAGAGATTCAGGTTAAGGGAGCTCCTAGGGGAAGAGACTAGGATGGGTTACCTCTCAAGAAGTATCGAGAACCTCCCTCTTGCTTGATCATTTAGATCCTCCCTCGCACTCAGCCAACAACACCAATGGTGACTTCAGTCACTTGGATGACAAGGTATGCCCATGTCTATGCCTTGGTACCCACCTTATACATAATCTCTATGTGAGCACTCACAGGCAAGTGCTCACTTCCCTCACACAAAATCAATAGACCTTTTGCATCAAAAAGCTCTGATACTAGTGAAATGATGCAATGTTGATGCGCCATGGTGGAATTTCTTTCTTGAGAGCTCCATGGTGATACTCTCATAGTAAAAAAATTAGCTCTAGATGTCGCACCTAGTACTCCGCACAAGACCTACTAAATACGCAAAAAACACACAATACATAGGGAGCACAAACACAAATTTCTTAGGTGTTACAAATGTGGTCGAACTTACAACCTGTGGCTAAGCACAACACTATATGTTTTATTAAAGAACATATACAAAAGTTTCCAATGGCTATTTTTCCTTCCACATGGATACTAACAGTAACACAAAACAAATAAATGCTGCCCTGTGTGAATAAATGTCCTTCGCAAATGATTGTCACCTCATCTCTTGAGGTCTATGCTTGCCAACTTTTCTTCCTCTTGGGATCATGCATCCTCTCTGATCATCCCCCGAGAAAATCTTCGTATTTCTCCTCTTGTATATGTCTCAAACAAGCGTTTCCCCCACCTATCATGCATGCACCTCCATTTGGTATCTCCGCTAGCCAACTTCTCGTTCTAGACGTCCTCCGTGCAGCTTGGATCACTTCCAAAAAAGAAACCTATGTAGTGCACATCCCCTAAATATGTGATGATTTAATTATCTATAATATATTTACATTCATAAAAATATATAATATATTTCTATTTATATATAATGTTTCACAAAATCCACACTTACACAAACCGACACACAACTCGCATGTGCACGTCTTATTTTCCCATTTGTCATTTCCGACACACAACTCACATGCGCACGTCTTACTTTCCCATTTGTGATTTCTTTTTGTTTTGTTTGTTTTTCACCTTTTTACTTTGGTTATTTCATTGTTTTTGTTACTTTTGTAGTTCGAATTATGGTTAATATTAGTATTAAGAGGCTCACCTGCAGTTACATTGAAACTCACGCATGCATGGTATACATATTATCATGAGAACACACAAGGGATATATGTGCACATATTCACAATATGCACTTATATTGAGCTTTAATTATGAAATCACAAGCACTATTCACAAATATAAGTTCACACACATAGTTATGTATGTGCCCACTCACACATATAAGTTGAATCACATGGTGCGCATACACACATGCCTCACTTCTCACACATGTACACATGGCAATAGGTTGTTAATCTTTCTTGTTTTTCTATGTAGGTACATTCTAAATTTCAATAACATATCTCAACCAATTTCTACTTTGAAAGTTTGCAAGTAATGTTTGTCGAATTCATTTCAGAAGCAACAAACTTGATGGAGTTAAAAACTCTTCCCTCCTCTACCATTTGAGAACTTGTAGGTTCTCATTAGGAGTGTTTACTCTAAGTCTAAGATAGACGCTAGCTTAAGCAAGCCCCTTGCTTGCTGGAGTCTTCTCATAGGAAGTGATCTTTGATCACCCATATCTCTTTGTGTAGTGGTCTGATTCATTTTCAAGATAGCTCATTTTGTTCATATGATTGTAAGTTTTCTTTTGCATATCATGTGTTCATTAACCTTGATTATATTGAGCTTCAAAGCTCTCTTTTTTTATCTCTATATATTCACAAGTTAAGTGTGATGGAAGGTACACAGGTGCAAGGCTGAGTGTTTGGAGAATTTATGGTCTACCTCTCACATTCTCCAAATTGAGTCATATTTGTCTTGTTGGAAAGCTCATATTGTCTATATGTACTATGTAAATGTTTAGAGGTTCAATCGTCTATTTGAGAGAGCTATTGCATTTTTGGTGGATTGAGGTATCAGAGAGATTGGTCCTATGAAGGGCCCATTATCCTCTTGTTGTAATGAGGAGTGGATATACTCCATCAACTATAGCTATTAGCTGAATTATCCATATTTTATGGCATGACAAGGGCCACCCCGATTCGCATATATGATTGAAACTATAATACATTGGCACCCACAGCTATCAAAGATGGCTGATGTCACGACCTACATGAGTGTGACAATCTTCCACATGATGATGATGATTTTCAGAGTAGTCAACAAGTTTAAGACTCCCCACATCGATCTAGCACCATTCTAGCACGGTTTGAGAAGGCAAAGCTACATTTTCTCTAGAACATAAGCACTTGCCCCTTGGCTATAGTGTTGCCCCTTAATCCAATGCAGAACTCAACAATAAACCTTCCTTGCATGAAACTGAATCCATAGAAAAAGTTTAAACGTGGCAAATCACCAAATGGCAAGAAGTCAGATCCATATTATGAACACATAATGTAGAAACAGAAATCTGTAGATAAGAAGTTTATATTGAATTTGTTCTGTAGAAACGTGCCATTCCAATATTATTCAACATAAAAATACAAACGGAACTCAGTTGTACGCACATAATCTGCATAAATGATTATCATATATATATATATATATATATATATATATATATATATATATATATATATATATATATATATATATATATATATATATATATATATATATATATATATATATAAGACTTACAGACATCGTCGAATTAACTACAAGATCAGCACCTCCTTCATGGGATATTTTCACCCCCAATTCGCTCAAGCCTTCTGCCACAAAGATAGAAACGGATCCCTATTTTAATGCGGCAAACGAGGTTTGGATGAAATTCTGCTTATCTCCTTTTCCCTTTACAGAATCAGGCCCATGTACTTTGTCCTCTTTGAGATGACCCTTGCCTTCTGATTCCTCCTATAACTCAACCTCCTCTTCACTTTGTGCAGAAGATAGCTTAGGATGTGTCTGCAATCTCTCTTAGTGCCTGAAGAATCATCCTCAGAAAAAGAAAACAGAATATATACAGCCCTCTCTATTTCCGTTTTCATGCAAAACCCTTAGTTGCCACCAGGCAAGCCCTTAGTCTCCCTTTCTGTTGACAGTCTTTGCACTTTCTTCTCCAAATCTACGCAAGTCTCCAGCATGTGTCCTTCTGATGCTTTTGTTGCTCCTTTCTCCTCATTCAAAACTTCGAGAAAGAGCGCCATCTAGCCTCCACTGCCCTTTTACCTCTTTTCCTCCTCCTAAAAACAGCACATTCGACCCCCATCTTCTGTGTCATCCCTCCCTTTTTACTTAAAGCATATGAATCTTCAATAGATTTCCCTTAGCAATTTTTTGTGTGTGAATCTTAACCTTCTCTGAGGTAATAACTTTCCGTACGCGTTGACCACTTTCAATCTTTATATGATTGCTTATGAGAGTTCTCCACTCTTCTACGTGATCAACCTGGAAAAATGACAAACATATGCTCTTCCCACCTGCTCGTTATTTTTGTTTGATTCTATATTTGACTTGAATTCACCACCACAATGTGGAGATGTAAAAAAAAGTTACAGTGCATTGGGATGGACTACACCAAGATTCATGCTGGTCCAAATGATTCCATTCTCTTTGAGAACGAGCATGAGCATCTCCACATATGTCCAAAATAGGGAGCGAGAAGGTTTAGAGAAGACCTTTTTGGCAAAGCAGTCCCTGCAGAGGTTCTTTGCCACTTTCCTATCCTTCCGAGAATTAATTATATGTTCATATGTAAATCCATAGCTGAGTTAATGGCATGGCATGTAAAGAGTAGGTCTACAAATGGTGTAATGCAAGTTCCTTTTGAATCTGATGCTTGGAAACACATAGATAGTAAGTGACCACAATTTGATAGAGAGACTCAAAACATACATCTAAGCCTAGCTATGGATGGAGTAAATCCATTTGGTTTCCGCAGCCATGCCACATATGTTTGATCAACTATAACATCCCATCATAGATGGGCCAGTTATTATTAGCTCTCATTGTGTCAAGTAAGTATAAGGTAATAAACATGGATGTATACCTTGCACCACTTGTGGAAGAGCTCCACACTTTATTGGATGGGATTATTGTGCACGACATGTCTCAACCTATAAGAATAGGTGCATGATGGTCTCATGAAAGACACTTTTGGATCGTACGAATCGATGAAAAAAGGTGTAGTGCAAGAGAAGATAACTCTTATGCATATGACTCTTATGCATATGCCTATTCAAGCTTCTTAAATGGATAATAGAGAACGTTTGACAGTTCACATAAAAATGTACTTCACGCGATGATACTTTAATGGATGTTTCCCTTCTTTAGTAGGATACATGAATCTATGACGCCATCTCCTTCGAATGTGAGGTCTTAAAGAGAATAAGAATTCCCTTATAAGTGATTTCAAAATGATAAGGGAATTGGTGAAGACGAACAGACCTATCATTTCCACACAATTTAGATTTTCCATTTATGAGGAGGAATTCTTTTTGCTTGCAACAAAGCTTTAATTCAAACTCAAGAAAAGTACAAGAGAATTAAAGGGAGGAAGAAAAAGTTTCGTAACTTAAACTCTCCGTTAATATTAATATTATAACATTACATCACGTGTATATATATATATATATATATATATATATATATATATATATATAGAGAGAGAGAGAGAGAGAGAGAGAGAGAGACATGCGTGCGTCTACGAATCCATCTGCGTATGTATGTATGTACTTTTGTAATGTATATCTGTATTCTACTTTAATGGCGCTACACGTGCTCAAGAACAATGCAAGAAAGACTTGTGGGTTCGGAATGTAGAATCTCAGCTTTCTGCATTTTATTCTTGTTGGAATTCATATTCATTTGGGCTTTGTTGTGAATTGTATTTGCAACGGAATAAAATGAATGTTTTGCTTTTGGATGTATCTATTGGCATTGATATAGTGAGCATGTATCCCTGTCAAGGTGATTGAACATAGGGACCGTTTCCAAAGATCTGTCTGTCAACTTCAGGGAAGCTTTTCGGATTATGCACCTATAATTATTTTACATGGAGTTGTGCCTTCATTCAAGATAACTGAAAGTGAACATATCTAAGTGGATATAATGGAAGTAATGTGACTCTGTGTGTGTGCTCGCGCATGTGTGTGTGCTTATGTGTGTGCGCATGCGTGCATATATGAAACATCATGTACCGGTAGAAAAACGGCTATGGAATATTATGTAGGTTGTTGAAAAATATCATACTATACCAGCAAAAGAAGAAAGAGGCTAGAATGATTGTTGCACATGCCTCTACACCTAAAATAGATTCTTCCATTAGGCCTATATTGGCCAACAATGGAAGTGCATGTCTATAGCAGTTTTAAGGAATGTCAGACTTGTATTAATAGAACCCTTGTTGACCATGCAACATTGTATCAAGTGTAATTAATATCAGATTGGAGCACTCCTTTCCCTCAAGAGAGGAATTTAGCATGACAAAGAGGTCTAGAGTAGGAGGCTCGAGACTACACACTCATAGGTGATAATATTTATAGGTGTAGAGGTCATGGATATCTCAGAATATGTGTCCATGAAAGTGAATGCTTAAAGGTTTTCAAAACTCCACACCAAGGTGTAGCAGGAGGACACTTTGGGCCTCATGGAATGATCAAGCCATCTTGTTATGAGGTCTATGGTGGCTTACCCTTCATATGGATGCTTATACCTATGTGAAGAGGTGTGACACATCATAGAACTCAATATCCTTTTGGCAAAGATGAGATGCCACTGATACACATAATGGGATGACATGCATTCTCTAAGTGGGTAATTGAATTTGTAGGTCCAAATAATGCGCTAGCTAATAGTTCACATGCAAAGCATATTATTGTAGAAATTGATTATCTAACTAAATGGGTAGAAGTGAAAGCAAATGAGAAAGAATGATGTACAAGCAAAAACTAAGTTTTTATTTGAACATGTGTTTACATGATCTGGGTTGCCAATAGAATTGGTAAGTGATCATGGAACCCACTTCTTTAAGGATATCATTGAATATATGTTACAAGAATTCATATTCATTTACAAGAAGTCAGCTCCATATCACCCACACGTTAGTGGACATGTAGACATCGCGAATTAGATCCTATGTATGATATTAAAAAATCTCGTGAATAACAAGCATTTTGATTGGGAAGAACAACTTCATGATGTTGTTTGGGCATATCAAGATACCTATAGATTGTACTCAATGCAACTCCCTTTTTTGATGCTCATGTGAAAGATAAGGGCTTCAAAGTTGGAGACCTAGTTTTGGTATATACATTGAAAGAGCATACATGTAAACTAGAGAAGTGTGGCTATGGGTCCATATACAGTAATAGGGTATCCACTAGTAGAGCAGTCTAGTGGCCACCAAAGAGGGAGATGTATTTCCAAACTATATCAATGAATGTTGAGTCAAGCTCTATCAAGAACCATTAACAAAAAAGATGCTAAGTGGCTAAGATACACAAAGAAGAGTAGTTGAGGAATTGCAAAGAAGCACATGTAGAAACCTTTGAGCGCATTAGATGAATGAAGTGGAGACAACAAGGCCTAGATCAGCCTACAGATGAGAACTATGACTCTTATATTCAAGCCCCAAGATATGATATGGCCATGTGTTAGGCTAAAAGGCATTCCTCCTCAAGCATCACTCATAGATGTCCCTTTATCTCAATATAACTAAGACAAGACATAACTACTAAAACAATGAAACAATTGATCAATGTAGGTGCAACAAGTCGTGTTATAAGATACTCTTTTTGTCAGGACATGGATTTTTCAATTAATCCTATGGAAGCCTATCTTGTAGGATTAGGAGGATTGGAAACCCCTTACATGGGCAAGGTGGAGCTTCCCATCTTTGTTCAAGATGTTTCTATGGCAATGAATGCACTAGTTTGCCATGACAAAGACCTCACTAAGTCTTTCATCCTTGGTCAAGATTGGATCTATGATAATGCAGCTAACTTAAATCTAAGAAGTCAACTTCTTCAAGATTGGATCTATGATAATGCAGCCAACTTAAATCTAAGAAGTCAACCTCTTCAAGATTTTCTAGTTCTATCATGAGTAGCCTCTCATGATAGAACTACAAAATGGAGCGGTCACCAATCTAGATAAGTTCTAGAATCTTTGTTCCTTCAAGATGAACCATGAAAAAAATATGTTGTTATTGTCCCAATATCTGTGGTGCAGAAAGATTCAACAAGTGAAGAGCAAGCTTGAGAGTGGATGGAACTCCCTTTATTTCCAAAAACAATTTTTGTCACACTAGCTCAGCACATGAAGCAATTCAAGAAGCCCAAAGAGGTTAATATATAAAGAGGATAGATGGAGTTTTAGCAAAACCCAACTTCGAGCATGCAACTGATCTTGGTGTGAAAGGGTGAACAACTAATTATCCTATTGCACTCAAACTCATTATTGAAAAAGTAGAGGAGAAAACCGAGGCAAAAAATCATAGAACAATGTAGATTTGTATATAAAATAATGCTTTATATATGGGTACCAAAGTAGTTGATGAACGCTCACCGTAGGAATAGAAACACTTGGTTGCCTAAGACTTGCTTACAACATCAGATCACTAAATCCAAGCTCTTAGGTTTTAGTCTTTCGAAATTCATCCCAACCCCCCAAGGACCTCCATTGAAAGCTACTCTAAACTCATCATCATGTAAAGTTAATCCTCGTGTAACTTGCAAATGAGCTCCAAAAGAACCACACCACCAATTCAAGTCATCATTGAACCTTATGTATGTTCCAAAATGCAAAAGTTGTAATTCCGTAAGGAAGGTCTAGAAATTCAAACCTTCTTACAAACCACCCAATACAACCCTCTAATGTATTTGTATAGCACTAGAAGCATATTATGCTAAGTGCATTATTGAAGTATGCATCTAGGTTCCACACTAACTACAGTAACTCTCACCGACACGAAAACTTCACACCTCATTCACAAATGCATTGACCACACACAGAGGGGTCAAGGGCATCATGTTCCTATTGTAAAGGGAAGAATGCATCACTAGGTTTTTGATACAATACTAATGTGTTCTTCTTCTTCTATCAGATCTACCAAACTCATGATTTATTATAGTAACACACGGTTGAAGTAGGCACCAGCTCCCAACCAGTGATATTAGCACTTTTCCTATCTTAGAGCATCTGAAGGAAAGACCTGAAGCACTTTAGTACTTGCAAAACATCCCAATCCAAGATCCTCCTATAGGACACATAATGAAGGTGAGCTCTTACTCCCATTCGTTCAATGAAATGGTAGGACCTCTAGGCAAAACGGCCTATAGTTGGGAAGTAGAGTGCAAGTTCAACAATGTATGGGGAAACTATTAGCTCATCATTTGTTAGTTTTAGGAGTTGCAAATCACACTTGAGCTTCAACCCATTTTGTAGAAAGCAAGATTGGTTGAGTATTCTAGCGCAACATTATGAAAATGGAGCTTCATAAGGTGTTATTATTTGGTCAACTCTCTACAACCTAGCAATGTGAAGAATGTACACAACACCTTTTTCATTCCCTCTCTCAGGCATAGCAACAAGCTAAAGAAGTTCAGGCTTTCTTGAAGAATCAAAACATCACAAATCTCAAGAATATGGCAACAATGACCCCTAATATTATAGTACCCCTCCCACTATGAATGCAACAATTTGCTTTTCCAATTCAAAACCACTTTACCTCACCCCACAAAATAATTTGGTTTAGTCTGTACTTGGCAAAAACCTCCAACCTAACCATCAACTTTCCTATTTGGATTATTGAGCAACTCCATGCAGCTAGCCAAAAATGGTCTTGCAAAGCCAATCTAAATGGATGTTGTGCCATCATCCACATCATTTAAAGGTTTTTGGCTTATGATATACCCAACTAGTATGCCTTCTCCTAGAATCAATTTCACAAGTTTGAAAGTTGAAAGGCCTCGGTACCCTCGTCTAAGAGGATGCGAGAAAAACTTCCATGCACCCAATGAAGAGGATCCACTTTAACCCTAGACCTTTCACTAGCAAGGGATTGCATTCTATGGCCATTTAAAATTCATCTTCAAAGATTAATCACTAGTGGAGCATCCACCACTCAACAAGTGGTAGCACCTCTATCAAATGACTTTGAACTTCCAAGACCCATTGGCATACTTGAACTAGGTAAGGTCAATCTTGAGGAACTCCTTTGAGAGCTAGACTTAGACTCAAGAAATGAAGATGAAGCCGAACGTTAACAATAGCAACAAGAATAAGAGCAACAACATGAACAACAACTGGAAAGATAGGTGCACAAAGAAGAAAAGGAATAAGAAGGAGCCCCAAGCGTATATGGTTGAAATCCACCAACTATGAGAAACCATTGAGAGTCTTCAATCGAGAGTCTTTCTGCATAGTAGCGATATGTTGATGAATTAGATCCTTGCAAAAGAAGAAGTGCACCGGCATTTCATTGAGTCATTACGAGTTCTAACAGAGGCTTGTGGGATTGTTGATCCTATTTATTATATTTACGAGTTCTAACAAGATGGATTCGTGTGGATGTTGTTCTTGTTTGAATTATGGAACACTTGAAGATAAAGTGTTTTTAATTCAAACTTATTTGACAAATATATAAAGAGATAGGACTTTGAAATGATCCTTTCAACTAAGGTTGGAAGAACTAAGTTAGTTTGAAAAGGGCTTCTTGATAGTGCAACTTGGTGACATCAATCTTTTGGCTAGTAATGCATAAGAATTGCATTTCTAGTATGCGATCATAAATATTGAATAAAGGAATCAACTTAATCTCAAGTGAATCACTATTTTAAGTAAAAATGTCATCAATAGATGCAAGAGAATGAGATTTAGGACCACCAACACATGCTAGAGAGATGACTCTCCAAATTCAAGAGAATGAGAATTACGACCACCACCATATGCTAGAGAGATGATTCTCCTCCCAACCATATGCCTCTATATATACATCTCTCCAGGGGACTTCCTTCTTGGGCAAGTGGAGTCTAGCCATCCATGTTTGGACCATGTAGCTACATGTGCACCAATCGTCCTAGGTAACTTGAGTTAACTCAAGTAGATGCTTCTAGAAGGCTCTAGATCTCTTTGGGCAAAATACTCTCGCCATCTACCGCATGGGTGTTGAACCCAAGACTTCGTCCTTCACACCCTTGAGACATAACCACTAAGCTAAGTGGTTCACTTGTTTACAAGAGCACATCACCTCCTAGTAAGTCTAGACTTGAGATCTTTGGTCATACACACGGGTGACCAAACAGTGTCTGATTTCAAATCAATCTAAATCGACTCGACCCTTATAACATAAAATCACTTTATTACATTCTTGCCCCTTGGAAAATATTTCTTTTCTTGAAAATAGATGTATATAAATACTATAGGAAACCCTTGAGCCTCGTGTTCTAAAATTGGAAGAACATGTCCATGTTCTAAAACTAGAAGAACATGTCTCATCTCTATGGTGCGATACCTACCCAAATGATTCAAAGAACCATCAAGCTTTGCACTTTGATAAAAAAGTTGAAGTACAAAGTAGAGAATGAAAGGGTAGATCTAAAAACATACTATTCCCAATTCACTTTTATCCCAATGTGCAATGTAGGCACAAACAGGTGAAATGGGTCGATTATTATTACTAGTCTGTCTCTTGACATTACTAGTGCATGGACATAGAAACTAATGTGGGATTCTTTTCCCTCGCAAAACTTTTGAGAACTCTTGATTCACTTGAATTTGATTTGGAAAACTTGAAGTCTCATTGGCCCAAACTTCTAACTTGGATGTTAGTACAATGGTTTACTCCCAAGTCTAGTTGGCCCAAACATCTAACTTGGATGTTTGTACAATGGTTTACTCCCAGCTAACAATTGATTGATTTCTCCTCCCTATTGGAGGAATACTTTTTCTTGATGGGCTTGAAAATCCTTTGTAATCTATAGGAGAAAGTTTGGCATTTACGTTTGATCGATCGCACTATAACTTGACCAAGTCAATTAAAAAATGAAAATTGTCCAACTTAGGAAACGTTTCTCAAAGAATTTATATCTAATTTCTTGGGAATTTTCAATCCGAAGAGCAATACCTAACTTTTCTATTCTAAATTATACTAGACTCTAGAAATTCATTTATGCTATATATCTTGAAGCAAAATTAAATGAATAAGTCAACTTAGAGTTATCCTCTTTTGAAGATAAAAAAAGTTCTTGTATAGATCATCCATCTAGGATTTTTAATTTAGTTACCTACTTCCTCCCGACTAACCCCATACTTCTAAAAAAGGAATCAGATACTGTATCTAAGTCAAATCCAAAAGATTCACAAAGTAGAAACAACTAAAACTTTGTACAACCAATTCAAACTTGAAAGATATGTAAATGTTCTATGAGTCAAATTGTAGATGACTCAAGACTTTGACTTCTCAAAGATCAAGTTATTTCAACAAGGTATTGAGGTTTTTTTACTATCTTTTAGAGAAATGAACTAGATTCTTAGAAAAGATTCAGAGTGAATCTAAAACATCATCCAACCACAAGATACTAGTGTGGTATCCAACATTAGTCTGTTGACCCATTGAGGTTCTATTGATGAGTTTTTACTCAAACAATGCCTCACCTGAGACCAAGTTGTTACCTTTATTCAATCTTTATGATTCCTTACTAGGAATGCAATTCTAGTGCATTTCTTTGAGTCAAAAGATTGAATCTATCCAGTTACACTAGGAACTTGGTGCTTGACTTAGTCAATCAAATCCTTAGTTGAAAAGATCAACTCAGAGTCAAAGTCAAAATTATTCATAAATTTATCAAATATCAACAACACAAAGAGTCTTTTCCTTATTTGAAAAATAAGACCTTGGAATTTGTTTACTTCATATCTTCATATGTACTTGATCTGAAGTAGCTTGAGATCATTATATTATCCTCCTTGAATATAAACTTCTCCTTTGAGGTTTTAATTCCATTGAGGATTAAATTTAACTTTGAGATTTACACTAGTACTAAAAGATAATTATCATCCCATGGTCCAATGTTCCATACCATCTTTCCTACATCAATCTGAATATAAAATCTGGTGTCCCATGCCACCACATTTTATATTAAAATTCATGTGTGTGTGATGTTTATCCTGAACTCTAAACATATCTTAATAGAGTACCTTCTCACTTCAAGAATTTTGACGTTTCAAGCATCACCTCTAAATTGATATTCTAGATTTTGATTCTTTCACACGATTGTTTCATGATCTCGTGCTTGCCTTGTGTAAGCCGTCGGATTGGCATTTTGTAATTTCAAATTTTTCCTATACCGCACGAACCGAAAGGTCGTAGCGAAGTGTTGTATCTTTTTATCAATGAATGAAAAGACATGGCAGTGACTCTCCGGTGACGACAAGCGGAATCGCCAGACTGTCTGTCTGGGCGATTGCGGTCATTGGAGACGCTGTGGTGTATGATTCATGAAATCCTGAGTAAAGTTAACTCTTACTTCGTTTCATTGCATTGATTTGTGATTAACTCAGTACTGTTAAGTGGCCGATAATAAGTCTGTGCAACGGTGTTGAATAACTCCTACATTGCGTACTATGAAAAGTCTAACCAGAATTTCGACAGTAAGCTGTATAAAGGATTCGATATTGAACATTAACGTACTGCTGATTGGATAAGTTAATTGGGAAAATTAAGTTACAAGGCCTCTGATTTATTAGACCCCTACCACTCCCAAGAACCCGAAAGAACTTAAAAGTGACTGTGACAGAAACACACTTTTAACACTAGCGCCGTCTGTGGGAAGGTGGCATAGACTGTGAATAATCAGTAAGGTGGAGTAGTACGCAAGTGGTGTAGAGGTGATATATGCCGGTTACTCGGTCCGACGAGTCGTATCCGAAGTACAGGAGAGACCAGCATCCTTAGGCGGTACCAAATTTGTTAGGGACACACCTAGGCGACAGAAGTATAGACCAGTTAAGCCCAATTGTTGAAGGACCGGAGCCCGTTAGCAGTGATTCCGGTAGAATTCCGGTGACACATGAGGAAATTTCGATAGATTCGGGTGTAATTTCAGTGCAGTCTGCAGAAGGTATAGTAACTTCGGAGTGTACAGGGACGTAGTGCGCAGTTGACCCGACACTGTCTGGTCAGGATTCGAACTTTTCCGAGGATAAAGTGGTGTTACCCAGAGAAATCATTGCCGGTAAAAGAATACCCTGTTTTGGGGAAAGTTCGACAAATTTCGGTGATAGTTTGGTCCCAGTTGTAGGGAATTTACAGTTTTTCGGTGACCGTGTGATACTACTTGGTGAATCTTCATTTCAGACACCACTGTTCGGGGAAAATTTGCCTACTTGGGATATCAAGGCTGAGGATAGGATCTTCGATTTGGAGATTCGTAAGAGATTGAACGCTATTTTCAAGCCGGAAGGTGAGCAGTCTGACCACACAGATTCCGAAGGACCAGAAACACCTCCTCAGAACTCAGGAGACAGTAACGGTACCACTAATAGCACCATGAGTGGACAACAACAGTAGCAACAGCAATAGCCACTCCCACTTCGACCTATTCCAACAGGGGTGACGTACACAAAGTTCGGTGGATTTCCAGGTGACGACCCTGATGCACATGTGCGTACCTTTGAGATAAGTTATGCCGTACTGAACCATCCAATCGACCCGACGTACAAGGCCATCGTATTCCAGTCAACATTAGTCAATGAAGCAGCGAGGTGGCTAACAGAGTATGATATCAACCATTTCGTTACCTATGAGGCGGTAAGTGATGCGTTTTTGCAGAGGTTCCGGCTGAAGAAGAACCCTGCCGAAATTTTTGATTACTTGCAGAACAATAGACAGAAGCCGCACCAGACTGTTCAGGAATATGCCACATTGTTTAGAACTCATTTAAGACAATTGCCTCCGATACATGCTAATTTACTGGATGATGTTATAACCTAGTGGTTCATTAATGGTTTGACCCCACAACTAAGACAAATCATGATCATCCGTTGTGTGGGTGCTATGACACTAGATGCTGTTATCGGGATGGCCCTGCAACTAGAGCATAAGGTTGGAGGATTCACTGAAGACTTGGAGTCGCTAAAAGCCAGCAAGAACGTTACAGATGATTTGGCTAAACAGATGTATTGCACTAAGTGCAAAAATTCAGGGCACACCAGTGTTACTTGTGCCCTTAATCAGATGTATTGTGCCATCTTCAATACCACCGGACACTCAATGGAAAATTGTGCGTATAATGCCAAGGTGCAGGGATGAGGAGCTGTAAATGCCATTATACAAGAACCAGGTGAGCCAGCAACCCATTACGTGCCACCACATATTGGAAACAATCAGTCACAAGGATACAGAAATTATCAGGGTCAGTAGAATACCAATTTCAATGCAACTCGATGGTAGGCGGGTACATCAGCGGAGAGTACTTCTTTACCACCACCTCGATGTCATTTTTAAGGTGAGATTGGTCACATCCGGAGATTTTGCAAGGATGTAGCTGAATATGACAAAAGAAAGAAAGAGCGCCAGAACCCGATGACCAACATGGTCTATATTTCACCAGTGGAATCACAAGCAACAATGGTCCAAACACGATCAGGTAAGCAGTTGCAACCAGTAGCTGAGGTGTTTGAACCTGGTATCCGCGAACAGCAGCGAATGTATACCAAGGCCAGTCAGTGGGCTGCTAAAGAACCAACTGTATTCCCTGATCAAATTCCGGTGACACAAGCTCCCCTGCAAAAGGTGGGAGCGCATGAATAAGCCTCTACCCCAGTAACAAGAGAATCATCATCAGAATCAGTTAAGATTGCAATTCCAACAGACCAGGTATGGGATATTCTCTCGAAGGCTTCAATTACACTCCCTTTGGGGCAGCTACTCACCTTGGTGCCCGGAGTTAGGCAGCAATTCCAGCAACAGGTCAGTCGTGGATCTCCGAGTACTCCGGCGACTACAACAATACAACCGGAAAATGATTCTACAGTGGATCATTCAGTTTCCTTAATCACTGTTTGGCATAAAAATCACAAGATACTCAAGTGTTAATCGATGGCGGTTCGGGTGTGAACATAACAACTGCAGATCTTTGTAAGAAATTGGGGTGGACCCAGATCGAGCCGTCCAATTCTTTGTCAGAATGGCAGACCAATCCCGAGTCCATTCGGTGGGACTAGTCTGGACTATCCCGATTACTTTGTAGGGTACCACGTTCAAAATGACTTTCGTAGTCTTAGAACTACTAGAATCTAGCCTCGACTATAATCTTCTTTTCGGTCGACCATGGTTGAAACAGGCCAAAGTTATACAGGATTGGTCAGCGCAGGAATTGGCTTTCAAAGATAATCACCGTAAATATGTTGTCAAACTGGATGCCATTCAGCCCTGTGAGCTTCATGCCAGACCCTATGTAGCAGAGCCGGTCCACATGTTGGATGGTTTATCAGACGATGAAGAAGAGATGTTTCTGAAGAACAATAAAGATCTAATTTCCTTAGGTACTATAGATCTTCAAGCTGTAGCAGACAACTGGAGTCCGACAGCCTGTACGGTTGTTCCTACAATTGGAGATGCAGATGCATATGATAGTGTTGCTATGGATGGAGCCACTCTACATCAACTTTTACAATCAGCTGACGACTTGGGGAAACCTCGTCAATTTTATGTCCCGGAAGACCAATTAGTAACCTATAATTTGGGTGATGAAGTTAACCCGCGACCTGTTAAGATTAAGGGAGGATTGTCCGTGGCATTTCAAGATGACTTGATCCGACTCTTGCGTGAGTTTTCTGATGTTTTTGCTTGGGACTATCGCGATATGAAAGGTCTTGATCCACGGATCTATCAACATCGGGTAGTGCTCAAACTTGAGGCAAAGCTAACTAAGCAATCCAGTTACCGAATGAATCCCAATTATGCAGCACAGGTCAAAGTAGAACTCGATTGGTTATTGAAGGTGGGATTCATTGTACCAATCGAACACGCGGAATGATATCTCCGATCGTGATTGTTCCGAAGAAAAATAAGCAGCTACAAATCTGTGTGGATTACCGGAAACTGAATGCGGCCACGGTACCTGATCCATTTCCTCTTCCCTTTCTTGACACAATGCTCGATAGAGTGGCCGGGCACGAGATGTACTCCTTTCTGGACGGTTACAGTGGTTATAACCAGGTCAAAATGGCTGAACAAGACATACCAAAAACAACTTTCATTACGAGCTGGGATGTTTTTGCTTGTACGATCATGTGGTTTGGGTTAAGGAACGCTCCCAGCACATTTCAACGCTGTATGCAGGAAGTCGTTTCACCCTACCTAACTACTTTTATGCAAGTCTATTTAGATGAATTCTCCTTATTTGGCAAGATTGCGGCGCACCTATATCATTTGCGGTGCTGCTTTGAGAAATGCCGTGAATACCGACTCTGCCTGAACCCGATAAAATCTGTTTTTGCAGTTTCTTGTGGTAAACTCCTTGGACATATTATATCTGCACAAGGTATCCAAGTCGATCCAGACAAAGTTGCAGCTGTGTTGGAAGCACCCGTCCCTACAACGCCGAAAGAAGTTATGCGCTTCCTGGGTCAAATCCGGTGGCATGGCAGGCATCTACGGTGGCTAGCCCATTTAGCAACACCACTTAATCGGCTAATGACTAGTACTCCGTGACAGTTTGAATGGACTCCGAAATGCCAAAATTCTAAAAGGATTATTGATGCAGGCTCGAATTTTGCAACCTCCTGATTGGGACCGCCCATTCCATGTCTTTGGATATAGCCATTGGCAGTGTTTTAATGCAGCAAACGGATAAATGGTTTCGGCCTGTCTACTATGCAAGTCGCCGACTCACTTCTGCGAAAAGGAATTATTCACGTACTGAAAGAGAATGTCTTGGGTTGGTGTATTCTGTGAAGAAATTCCGGCATTATTTGCTCAACCAAAAATTCACCTTTCACGTGGATCATGCCGCACTTGTATATCTGGTCCGACAACAATATTTAGGTGGTCACTTGGCTCGTTGGGTTTTATTGCTACATGAGTTCGACTATGAAGTGATTCATCGACCCGGTACAGCACATGCCTTAGCAGATTTTCTCTCTTGGTTGGATTCCGGTGAAGCTCTGGTGGTCGTTGATGATACCACACCAGCAATTTACGCTGCTGAACCTGTTCGTGAAAAATCTACCGAACATCCTGTGCCGCCTACCTAGTATGACACGTTATTAACTTTTCTAATTGATGGATTCCTTCCTCCTCATACACCTCCTGCTATGTGTCGGAAAATTACAGTTTACAGTCGCAGATTTTGGTTGATTATAGGACAACTATACTACATGGATCATACTGGTGTCTTACTTCGTTGTATTCTAGCACATGAAGTAGACTCGGTTATTGCTATGGCACATTCAATACCCTCCGATGGACATTTTGCAGCAGATCTTACTCATCGGAAGATTCTGCAAAGTGGGCTTTGGTGGTCAACCATGTATAAAGACATGACTCAGTTTGTGCAGCAGTGTGACACTTGTCAACGATCTGGATAGCCATTACAGTGCCACTTCTTTCCTCTGCAACCTGTATTACCTTTGGAACCTTTTCAAAAGTGGGGTCTTGATTTTATTAGGCCAATCACACCACCAGCGATCCTTAGCAACACTCGCTACATCCTGACATGTACAGATTACGCTACTAGGTGGGCACAAGCTTGGGCCTTACAGTCCCCCACAGCTCTTTCGGTGGCAAAATGCCTAATGAAGGACGTCTTCCCGCGTTATGGATTACCTCTGGAACTTATGACAGACCAAGGAACCCATTTTGCTAACAATTTAATGCGAGTACTAACACTCACTTTTCAAATTCTGCATAAATTCAGTTCACCGTACTATCCCCGTGCTAATGGTTTAGCTGAAAGTACCAACAAGACACTGTTGAGTATGCTTTGCAAATTGATTGTAGAATCACCAGAACGTTGGGATCAGTTACTACCCACAGTGTTATGGGCATATCGGACTACATACAAAGTTGCAACCGGAATGACCCCTTTCAAGCTTGCTTATGGATTGGAAGCAATCACGCCGATGGAGCTCGTAGTGCCAAGCTTACGCGTGGCCCTAACTCAGAAATTACTGCCCGAAGACTCTTTATCCTTTCGGTTGGAAGCACTCAGAGATTTGGATGAACAGCATTGGGAAAGCTTCCTAACTCTTCAAGAAGTTCAGTTGCGGCAAGCCCGGACTCATGATCATTTCCTCAAGACTCCTGTGTTTACGGTGGGCCAACTTGTGCTATTTTACAAAGCTTAAGCAAATCTCGCTGCTAGGAAATTTAAATTACGTTGGTTCGGTCCTTACCGGATTAGTGAGCAAGTAGGACCAGCTACTTTTCGGTTGACTACCTTGACCGGAGTTCCTCTTCCTAAAGTAATCAATGGTTCAAAGCTACGCCCATATCACGTATCGCCTGATCACCGCTGACGCGTCCCTCATTTTTTTGCATGTCACTTACTTTCTTTTTATTTCCGTATTTTGGCTGAATATAGACCGTAAATCTCCTCATTTTGATATCTAATTATGATTAATCGCCGCCCTATGTTACTGATTCTGCTCATGCATGCATGCCGTAATTATGGAGGTTATCATTTCCATAGCGCTCGATGATTTGAGTTTTCAATCGCTTCACATTGCCAAGTGTCTACTTAATCTTCTTCTTTTCGCTGTTAATCGCTATTGTGTCTGTGTGTTTTGTGCGCTGTGTTTTCTGTGTTTGCTGTGTTCTCTGCGTTTTTGAGTTTTCGCGTGCGCATCATGGAAGCATTAGCCAACGTTGCTACCTTCGGTGAAGGACTCACCCCGGACGTGAGTGAGTTTCTGCGCATCCGAGGTCTTTTGAACTTCGCTGAATTGCCTTGGCATTCAATGGAGTGTCACCCTTTTTACGTGCAGATTATTGCTGCCATTGCCGCCACACCTGCTACGGAGCAGAGTTGTCCGATTACATGTTTACCATCTCGTGTAGTAATCACGTTAGCGTCATTCGCTGAAGCTTTCCATCTCCCTATGCAAGGATTGGAAAATGGTCCTCTCCTTCCGGTAGCCACCATGATCGAATTGTTCCCACGACACTCATCTAATGAGTACGCCATTCTATGTCGCCTTGATCCTGAATGGACAACATTACAATTCTTAGTTGCTATCCTAAACTTACAAAAACGTACCTACAGGATTTCATGTCCCTTTTACTCGATGATTGATATGGCTTCTCGTGAGCCTGTCAATTTTTCCTCTTATTATTTCCGGCGCATTCACCGTGAATGTGTTACGGTTATTAAACATGTTAATAAGGGTGATCTTCCGTGCTCTCGTTTACACATATTCTTACCTTTCTTTTTCCAGTACTCCAAGCCGCGCAACCGCCTCCCAACACTCCTATCTTGTTCCATGAAGACTCTGTTCAAGTGCTCGAAGATGACGAGGATGAGGATGAAGATCTTTTCCAACTTCTTCGCCGAAAACGCACCCGCATAAGCCCGTCCGAGAGCTAGGTGCAAGGTTCCAATGCCGTAAATGAAGAAGAGATCTTCTACGACACCGCAACATCGATTCCTATTGATTCTTCCACCCAGTTTTCTCCAACCCAGCAAAAGGAACAAAGAACGCCCACTGTTGATTCCGAAGCAAGTTCTTCTCATGCAGATTCTCAGCAGGACACCTCATAAGATGTGCAAGCTATTGTTACGGAAATAGTTAATGAAGTGATTGTTTTGGTGGACTCTGTAATTAACAGAACGGAAACAACAACACAACAGACAACAAGAATAGTGCTGGTGCCTATCATGTAGACTGCGGTGCCAATTGTCCCAGTTCAACCTATTGTACGTGAAGCACCAGCTACCTCATCTTCTTCACCCAATTATTCTCCACCACCTTCCCCTCACCTCTTGTTGGCCTCATCATCTCAGCCACTTCCTCCTCCTCTTCCAGTTCCAATATTTACTGAATTAGAGTCCATGGGTCGCATGTTAATCCAATTTTCGCAGCAGCTACCAATGCAATTGAAGATGGTTACTGACAATATCAGACAGGAGTTGCAACACAAGGTGGATATTCTCGAGGCTAACATTGCCCCTTTATAGGAGGCAGCCAATGCTGTAAAAGCCGAAAACCATGCTTTGTAGATGCAAGTTCAACAGCTTCAAGCTAGGCTTGCAGAAAAAGACTCTTTGATTGCCCAAAGACATGCAACGTTGGCTGAGTTAAGAGCCAAACATGATTTGTTAAATGTTCGTGATGCAGAGATTATACAATTAAAATAGTTAGTACATGATAAAGAAGATGCTCGCGTGGCACTTGGGAATTTATTGGAAGAAACTCGAGTACAACTTGATGAAGTCGTATAGAAAGGACAAGAGATGGCGGATTTAGCTAAACAAACTACTGCAGAACTCCATTCTGCAACTGCTGATTTATTTCAGGCGAACTCTGATCTTAAAGCCAAAACGACTCTAACTATTCAACTTCGGAAGGAGATAGCAGGGATTCGGAGGGAAAGAGATGCATATTATGAGACTATTCAGTATCAAGCTCAAGAGCTGGAGAGAAGAGAAAAGCAGCTCGGTTATCAAGCAGAGCGTCTTTCACGCATCAATAAACAGATTGAAGATATGAGACTGAGCCGTGACGCAGCCCTTGCCAATGATTTTTATTTGCAAGAGGCTTTTTTGCAGACTTAGGCTGAAGTTTTGATGAGTCACGTGATTGCAATAAGTTCTGTTCGCATTGACGCCTAGTTAGTAGAGCCGAAAACCTTGAAGTTAATGTTGGATTCTTTAAAACAGAAGATTTCCAGAATGTTTAAATTAGCCAGAACTATGTATATACAAGGCATCATCGATGAGCCTTAACTTTTGTTTCCGTTGCGGGTTCAAGTCCACCATGCATGCCAGTGTAAGCCGTCGGATTAGCATATTGTAATTTCATATTTTTCCTATACCGCATGAACTGAAAGGTCGTAGCGAAGTGTTGTATCTTTTTATCAATCAATGAAAAGACATGGCAGTGACTCTCCGGTGACGACGAGCAGAATCGCCAGACTGTCTGTCTGGGTGATTGCGGTCATTGGAGATGCTGTGGTGTATGATTCGTGAAATCCTGAGTAAAGTTAACTCTTACTTCGTTTAATTGCATTGATTTGTGATTAACTCAGTACTGTTAAGGTGGCCGATAATAAGTCTGTGCAACGGTGTTGAATAACTCCTGCGTTGCGTACTGTGAAAAGTCTAACCAGAATTTTGACAGTAAGCTGTATAAAGGATTCGATATTGAACATTAACGTACTATTGATTGGATAAGTTAATTGGGAAAATTAAGTTACAGGGCCTCTGATTTATCAGACCCCTACCACTCCCAAGAACCCGGAAGAACTTAAAAGTGTCTGTGACAGAAACACACTTTTAACACCTTGGAAACTTGAAAAACTCTTGATAGAATATCCACTCTTCGTTTCTAGGATTTCCAAATGAAAAAACAATTAGAATTCCAAGTACTTGAATTTTCACATATTCAAGTCCAATTAGTTTATTATTGACCAATTTGTAGCAACAAGAGTTCTTTACTTCTTGTCTTTAGATTCATTTTTTATTGATGCTTTAAGTAGCTACCCCGATCAAGACTTTACATGAATCTCTCTACTACTTAAGACTAAGCATCTACTTATGATTTTTTGACTTTTATCAAAATCCCTTTAAGGATAGGGAAACATTATGTTGCACATTCCAAACAATTAATTACCATGGACATGGTTGCAGACTACATACTTGGAACTTTTATCTGTTTAGAGAACTTTTATCTGTTTAGAGTTGGAATAGCTTACTAATTTGACTGTCAATACTTGGACAATCTTCAGAGTAGTTCCAATCGCAAGTTCTTGGACAATCATGGCCAAGCTTGATCAAGTGTGGTTGATGTTGTGACAAGAATAAAGACTTATTCTTTATTGTGAAGATCTCTTAAACTAACAAAAGCATATTCGCTTACCCATGGGATCTTTTAAGATATTTCCCTCAACTCAAGTCCAAGCATATATTCATACCTCTCATATTCCAAAGCTAAGAATCTTTGATACACCTTTGGTTTTATCAATCTTTGGACTTAAGTAACACTATTGGTGGTTTGGGACTTCTTGGGAACTACTTGTTATCGAACTGTCTTGAAGAAGTACATTCTCACTACTAGGGAGAATTTTATTCTTCAAGTACTTGAGATTCCTTTTAAGGAATCAAATAACTTGAGCAGATGAGTCATGTGAGAATGTTTTGCATTATTGTACTAGTTTTTTAAAGAATTTCTTAACTTTTAAACTTGAATTAGTGCATCCCTTCTAGACAATCAAGAAAGCTAATGTTTTGCTCCATGTATAGGGTGAATAACCACCTTAAGCATCCCATCCTTTTATGGACTTTAGCATACCAAAAAATTGTTTTCTAGATAACTTTTTTGAATAAACATCTACATCTTGAGGATGTTTTACTTTCCCTGCTGATGAATTTGATCCCAAGTCTCCTAATTTCATTGCTCCTCATTCTTGGGAAGAAACTGCTTTTTGAAGAGATGGGTGAACTCATCCCAAGGTACTGTTGTTTATATATTGCACTTATTGTATTCTTGTATCTAGGTCATTCTTGTACATTCCTTTTATATAATAGAATAAGAGGAGGATCATTCTTCCTTGCCTCAATCTCTGCGTGTGGTCCTCTTTGATTGTGAGAGTGTGTGTGTGAGAGCTCTCTTCCTTATCTTCTTTCTCGTGAAAAACCCACGTAGAGGGTTCTATTTTTAGAAATAGTTAGGAAAAGTAGTGGTTAGGATAAGGATAATTGTAGACTATTATTTCCGTAAAAAAAAACAAATGCTCTCTACAAAAGAGAGCAAGTTTTTACTTTCATGCTTGCTTCTTGAAGCACTACAATAGATCGATGGTATAGCGAGGTTTTTACCGAGGGAAATGAACGCGGCTTTGTTTGCCGCGACGCCGGTGTAAAGGTCCGTATGTGCATCGGTACCAAAGCGTCAGTATAAGCATCGGTATATGCGCCGGTATAAGCATCGGTATATGCGTCGGTAATACCGGCGCCCATACCGAGGCCTCTGCTAGACATACCATCGCCCGCTGGGTGTACGAGTGCTTATTTTGATGACATTACTGGGAGTACCGTCGCGTATACCGATGACAATACCTGCAAATTTTTTTTTCGGTAGAGTGTGTTGTCTTTTGCTATAGCAACATTACCATGATGTTTCTTAACAAAAGACAATACACTCTACCCAAAAAAAACTGAGTACATGTGATGTGTACTCTAATGTCAATCAAAATATGATTTCATGAAACAGAGTATTATTGGACACAAAAGAGGTAATCAGAATGAACCATGAACCATGTACAAAAGAAGTTATATATTTCAATAATGAAGCATGTACAAGAGTGTGGCAAACCACTGTCATGTATGACGCTTTTACAAAATGTGGCAAAGCAATGCATTGCCATATGAAAATCAAATACAAATATTTTGGTGTTCCACTGCCATACACATGCAAAGAACGTTCCATATCAACAGTCCTGCAAGAAACAACATTAATGGAATGAGATAAATTCACATGAAAATTACAAACAAGTAAAAACCAAGTTTATAAATTAATTACCTCATCGCAAATGCTCCCATGAAACGACTGCACCGCGTCCCTCCAAGTCCTCCAATAGTGCAATCAACCCATGACGATATCCGTAAGACTCCTCCATTTGTGTTCAAGGATGACCCATTGCCAGCTCCTGAAACAAATATACAAAAGATTAGAAGAACATACATGAGAAATTTAACACAAATAAATTCAATAAATGAAATGGTACTTACAAACTCATGATGCATCGTGTCATATCCACCGCTGCCCAAATGTGACAGTCCAAGCGTATCTAAACGTGTGGCTGCGGCATCTCGCTGCTGGCGATATCGGTCAGGAGTCTGTTGCAGCTTGTCACGAATCACGTCCCACTCCTGAGCATCTAACCATACAGGCTTTGGTAAGCCTACTCTGAAAGCATCACAAGCGGGCGACACAATGTCCGTCGCACTGCCTCCACAACAGCCACCTCCTCCACCTCCAGACCTACCCATAGATCCACTCCTAGAACCTCCTACTCTAGAGCGTGAGCTCGATCTACGAGACGGGCCAGAACCTATATCACACTGAGGTGTCGAACGCACATGTCTACTAGTAGATCTAGTAGGAGATGGCTGAAAAGGTGGTCGAACACACATATTTTTCATCGACTTCTGATCGTGCAATTTTTGTTGTGTCCATGAAACTCTCGACACCTTCTCCACCATCATGATCTTCGTCCATGTCATAAAATGCTTCAAGCATCTCTTCCATATGTTCATTCTGTGTAATATTATTAGTACTTGCTTGTACGTCTAAGTCCCTTTTTGCTCTCTTTTGTCCACGAGAGGTTACCGGTGCAATGCCGTTTGGGTCCATCTGCTCACCTGGGGGACCATGCGAATGATAGCGTAGGTTTTCCAGTCGACTCTTATCAAAAGATCCATACTCTCTAACATGTGCAGTACAAATCCATCATTTCCGATAAATTTGATACTTGCACTGTGTGCAAGGACATGCCATTCTCTCTTCAGGATCCAAAGAAGCCATCTACTACAATATGGACATTTTAGAACATTTGTTTTTTTATTAAACCTATAAATCATCTTAAAGACTTAAACCTGAAATACTAAACCTAAATACTTAAATACCTAAAAAAAACTCAAAACCCTAATCTATATAACTATCCTATTTTATCTATATATTCGGATTTTTTCTTAATTGATCCTATTATATATATATATATATATTTAGTTATTCAGATTTTTTTCCTCTGAATTGAGTCATATGTATGCCTAAACCCTAAAACCCTAATTTTAAAGATCTAGACCTAAATTATGTATATTTCTATACACATGTGTATATACATGTATATATGTATTATATGTGTTTTGTGTATATATGTTATGTAGGTGTTAAAACCCTAAAACCCTAATCAAAATGACCTAGACCTAAAACATGTATATATATGTATGCATGTGTATATATATGTGTATATGTATATATATGTGAATATAGATATATGTATAAGTATGTGTGTTTGTGTATGCGTATATATATTCACTCTATTTAAAATGATTAAAATTAAACCAATTTTTATATATTTAATCATATATATTTCATTTATTTATTTAAAACACTAGTTCTTATCATATTTTATTATCTATATAATTATCCTACTTTATATATATATATTATTTATATATTCAGGTTTTTTTCTTAATTAATCCTATTTTTATATATTTTATTATATATATTTAATTAAATTATTTAAAACACTAGTTCTTTTTATATTTATTTATCTATATAATTATCCTATTTTATAAATATATTTATTTATATATTCAGATTTTTTCCTTACTTAATCTTATCTTTTTTATTTTATATATTTAATTATATATATTTAATTAAATTATTTAAAACACTAGTTCTTTTTATATTTATTCATGTATATAATTATCTTATTATATATATATATATATATTTATTTATATATTCAGATTTTTTCCTTACATCATCCTATTTTTATATATTTAATTTTATATATTTAAATATATATATTTAATTAAGACCCTAATCTTAAAGATCTGGACCTAAAATATGTATATTTTTGTATGCATGTGTATCTACATGTATATATGTATTATATGTGTATGTGTATGTGTGTATATATGTTATGTAGGTGTTAAAACCCTAAAACCCTAATCTTAAAGAATTAGACCTAAAATATGTATATTTTTGTATGCATGTGTATCTACATGTATGTATGTATTATATGTATATGTGTGTTTGTGTATATATGTTATGTAGGTAGTAAAACCCTAAAACCCTAATGAGAAAGACTTAGACTTAAATCTGAAATACTAAAACCTAAATACTTAAACACCTATAAAAATCTAAACCCCTAATACTAAAACCCTAATCATATTTTATATACATATTTATATATATATTCAAATTTATTTTCTTATTTTTCTCTATATTTTTTCTTAATATAAATATAATTGAGTTATATGTATGCCTAAACGCTAAAACCCTAATCTTAAAGATCTGGACCTAAAATATGTATATTTTTGTATGCATGTGTATCTACATGTATATATGTATTATATGTGCATGTGTATGTGTGTATATATGTTATGTAGGTGTTAAAACCCTAAAACCCTAATCTTAAAGATTTAAACATAAAATCTGTATATTTTTGTATGCATGTGTATCTACATGTATGTATGTATTATATGTATATGTGTGTTTGTGTATATATGTTATGTAGGTATTAAAACCCTTAAACCCTAATCAGAAAGACTTAGACTTAAATCTGAAATACTAAAACCTAAATACTTAAACACCTATAAAAATCTAAACCCCTAATCCTAAAACCCTAATCATATTTTATATATATATTTATTTATATATTTAGATTTTTTTTATTTTTCTCTATATTTTCTTTTAATATAAATATAATTGAGTTATATGTATGCCTAAACCCTAAAACCCTAATCTTAAAGATCTAGACCTAAAATATGTATATTTTTGTATGCATGTGTATCTACATGTATATGTGTATTATATGTGTATGTGTATGTGTGTATATATGTTATGTAGGTTTTAAAATCCTAAAACCCTAATCTTAAAGATTTAAACCTAAAATATGTATATTTTTGTATGCATGTGTATCTACATGTATGTATGTATTATATGTATATGTGTGTTTGTGTATATATGTTATGTAGGTACTAAAACCCTAAAACCCTGATAAAAAAGACTTAGACTTAAATATAAAATACTAAGACCTAAATACTTAAACACCTATAAAAATATAAACCCCTAATCCTAAAACCCTAATCATATTTTTTATATATATTTATTTATATATTCAAATTTTTTTCTTATTTTTCTCTATATTTTCTCTTAATATAAATATAATTGAGTTATATGTATGCCTAAACCCTAAAACCCTAATCTTAAATATCTAGAACTAAAATATGTATATTTCTGTATACATGTGTATATACATGTATATATATATATTATATGTGTGTGTATGTGTGTAAATAGCCTAAAAATCCAAATCCTATTTTTATATATTTGATGTAAAAAGAAAACTTCAAAATAAAAAAATTATATATTTAATTAAAACACTAGCATGTGTGTATATGTGTGTATGTGTTTGTATATGTGTGTATATATAAGTGTGTTTGTATGCATGTGTACATGTGTGTGTGTATGTATGCATGTGTGTACATGTGTGTGTGTATGTATACATGCATGTGTGTATATGTGTGTATGTATGCATGTGTGTATAGATGTGTGTGTATGTATGCATGTGTACATGTGTGTGTGTATGTATGCATGTGTGTACATGTGTGTGTATGTGTATGTGTGTGTATGTATGCATGCATTTGTTTGTATGTATGTGTGTATGCATGTGTGTGTATGTATGTGTGTATGTATGTGTGTATGCATGTGTGTGTACGTATGTGTGTATGCATGTGTGTGTATGTATGTGTGTATATATGTGTGTGTATGTATGCATGCATGTGTGTATATGCGTGTATATATGTGTGTGTGTATGTATGTGTGTATATGTGTGTGTGTATGTATGTATGCATATGTGTATATATGTGTTTGTATGTATGTGTGTATGCATGTGTGTGTATGTATGCATGTGTGTAAATTTGTATGTATGTGTATGCATGCATGTGTGTGTGTGTGTATGTAAGCATGCATGTGTGTATAGGTGCATGTATGTAAGCATGCATGTGTGTACATGTATGTGTGTATGTATGCATGTGTAAATGTGTAAATGTGTGTGTATGTTTGTGTGTATGTATGCTCTAATTTCCTATCTCTATCTTTCTTTCTTTCATTATTCTTTATCTCTCACTTTCTCTCTCTCTCTCTCTCTTTTTCTCTCTCTTTCTCTCTCTCTCTCTCTCTCTTCTCTCTCTCTCTCATCTCTCTCTCTCTCTCTCTTTCTCTCTCTCCTTCTCTCTCTATCAATAGAGAATAAAACAATCACTTACAAGTATGTCCCTCTTTTGGATCGTTGTCGTCAAAGCGTAATGTATGTCGCCTATTGTCCAATAGCAAACAATCGATGCCAAAGAACTTCTGCAAAATCAAAGAAAAGAGAAATTATAAAAACCTAAAGCATAGAGAAACACAAATGCTAATAGTATGCACAACACTTACCAAGATGTGAGATCTAAGCCGAGAGAGTGTGTGTGTGTTTGTAGAGAGAGAGATCTGTGTGTGTGTGCACAATACAATGCAGGTCGCAATATGGTTCATACACGCAAGTTCGATAGAAGACCAATAGTACTCAAACATGCGCAAAAATGTGAAGTTTTGCTCTCGGGTTTGCGGTATGTTTTAAACTCACCCTCGATATATGCATCGGTATATTGGCGGTTTGGGCGTAAATTATGGACGCTTATACCGACGTTGATACCGGCGCCCATACCAACGGTCATACCGACACATTAATCGACAGCGAGGGGCCACACCGACGATCCATTTAAACCGGTCATATCGACGGTCACTCGACCGTCGGTATCTCTAAGTGACATTTTCCAACGCCCATACGGATGCCGAGTCTGACCGTCAGTATATGCAGCGTCGGTATGCCCCTCGTATGTTGTAGTGAAGCCACTCTAATGTAACCACTATTTTTGACATAATGAAAATAATCCTATAAATACATGCGCTTTGTGGAATCTCAAAACTAAGTCTGTGGGGGGAGATTACACCCGATTCTATGTTCTCTCTCATCTCTTCATATACCTATTCTTTTGTGTGTTTTGTGCACCTAGATCCTCTATGTAATCATGAATTCAGATCCTGGTAACAAGATCTTAATTCATGCTCACACAAATCTTATGGGTGCTAAAAACACATAGAACAATAGATATGCAAAGAGATGAGGAAAAACAAAAGACTGGGTGCAATCTCCTCTCAGGAACTATATTTCAAGATTTCACAGAGTGCATGTATTTATAGGATTCTTCATTATGTCAAAAATAGTGGTTACATGAGAACGGCTTTGAAAAGCAAGCATGAAAGTAAAAATTTGTTCTCTTTTGTGGAGAACTTTTGCTTTTATTAAAAAAAATCATAATCTATAGTGATCCTTATCTTAACAACTAATTTACTAACTATTTCTAAACAAAGAACCCTCTACATCGGTTTATTTACAAACTATATAGAATATAAATCCGATTATTGATGTCCGAGCATATTCAAAACATCGATGGCCTTTCATGCCCTCACAAACTTTTGACTGCTATATCAAACAACAAGAACACATTAATAAATTAATAAATCTCACTCCAATAATTCCTTGTTCAACACACTCCACCAGGATCTTATTTCATGCTCGCACACACAATATGGGTGCTGAAAACATGGGAAAAAAACCTCCTAAAGAGGGAAAATTATGCACTTGTCCTACTGTGTTCACACACATGACCATCTAAATATATCAACAAATCCCCCTTGGGAGTGATGTGGTGAATGAGGAGCTGGCACTCATGTATAAGGAAGTGCGAATGTATGTGGAATTAATCCAAAAAAGTAAGTAAGCCCAAAGCTTTGCGGAAAGCTTCAAACTTCTACCTAGGCAGAGCCTTTGTAAAAAGGTCTAAAATATTCTCCTCTGTGGGCACATATGCCAAATTGATCTCTCTAGTAGAGACCTCCCCTTTTCATAATGATAGTGCACCTCAATGTGCTTAGTGCCGCATGAAACAGAGGGTTTCATGCAATTTCCAATGCGATCTGGCTTTCGCTGGCATCTGAGGATGATGGTGGCAAAAGATTGACCAATAGCTAAATCAACCATAAGGCAGCTGAGCCACACACACTTAACAATCACTCTGAAAGCTTTCCTATACTTAGCCTCAAAACTCGAAGTCGCCAGAGTAGGCTACTTCTTGCTCAACCAATATATACATGAGCTACCAAGCATGAAGCAAGAGCCACTAGTGAACATATGAGTGTCACATCAACCTACTGAGTGAGAGTCAAAGAAAGCATGTAAATCTTGCAATAGTGATCCCCCATTGGGATAAAACAATGCACATAGCTTGGTACCACTCACTGAAAGATGCACGTAACCACCTACCAATGCTTGACACCTATGCAATGCATAAATGTGCTCATCTATGAGACAACAAACTGAATATCTCGTCGAGTAATGCATAAGTAAATCAAGCATCCAACAACCTACATATAGAGAACAACATTAATTGCATCTCTAGCATCATGAAGACTCAACCGTAAACTTGTCTCCATCGTAGTGGCAATAGGTTTATAGTCTTCAACACCAAAACGTTGCAATAATATGTCAATATATTTTGTTTGACACAAAGTTTTTCTGCCATCAACTTGGATAAAATGAATGCCCAAATAATGATGCAAGTTCACCAAAAATGACATCTCAAATGAGGCATGCAAATCAGCCTTGAAATTAGCAAATTACTTCTCAATAGGACCAATGAATAAGGTGCTCTTAGTTGGAATGTTTTCAAAACCATGTGCAATCACATAGGCATGTATATTTTCATATGAAGCACATGGTGCATGCTTCAAACCATATAATGACTTTTCAACTTGCACACTTGGCTTTCATGCCTTTCTTGCACAAAGCCACGAGGCTGAAAAACATACTCTTCTTCATGCAAGTCACCATTCAAAAGTTTAGTTTTAATTTCCAACGAATGTACATTCCAACCATGATGAGTTGCAACTGCACAGATGCTATGAACACTATTCGTTCGACATGTAGGAGCAAAGATTTCATCAAAATCAATGCCTCTTTCTTGAGCATAACCCTTTGCAACAAGCCTAGCCTTATACCTGTCAAATGTTCCATCAGGCTTGCACTTTAGCTTGTATACCCACTTAGTGCCAATGGACTTCTTGCTAGGAGGCAAGTCACATAAAGAACAAGTACCATTTTTCATAATAGCATCATATTTTGATTGCATAGGAGCCATCCAATTTTTTGAATTTTGTGCTTCATCAAATGAAACCGGCTCATTCTCATCATAGAGAATAGAGGCAACCATAGCATAGCAATCTGATGCAAAAGAACCACTATGAGAGCATGAACAACTATGATATAATAAAGATGCATCTAATTTTCTATCACTCAAAGTATGCACCAACCGTTTTGGCATAGTTTTTGCCTCCTGAATATCAGCTCTCCCATCAATAAGTGCATCATGTAAATCTACATTACAAATGGAATGATGTAAATCATCACATGAAACCTGTAAAGACTAAGAAATTGGCTCATTTGAACTAGCACTAGACTGTCCACCTATAAGAAGAGGCAACAAAGTATCATACATATCTTTGGAGCTAACAGATGTCTCCATAGTACATGAAAGTAATGGCTGAATAGCATCTTCCAACATCACGGCTAATCAGAATGCATTTAGTCTATGGATGATACAGACGATTTCCCTTGCTTTTGAAGTTGTACCCAACAAAAATACATTTGACTACTTTATCATCCAATTTCTTGCATTGTTGTTCATACACTAATGCATATTCCAAAAAACCAAAGAAATGTAGGTGCAGGAGAGATGGCTTGCGGCCATGCCAAGCCTTATATGGAGTGATAGATAGGAATGCTTTAGTGAGATACCTATTGATTACATATGTTGCACACATAACGGATTCAAGCCAGAAACTATGTGATAAAGCCTGACTCTTAACCATACACCTTGTCATTTCCATGAGTGACCTGTTCTTCCTTTTAGAAACTACATTATATTGATAAGTATATGACACTGTACACTGGTGTTTTATCCCATGACTAGCCTGAAATGCTCTAAAAGTAGAAGACATATATTCCACTCCTCAATCAAAATGGAAGATGACCATTTTACATGTTGATTGATTTTCAAACAAAACTAGAAACTGTTTGATGCACATAAACACTTCAAACTTTGCTTTTTTTGGATATACCCATGCATACCTGGAAAAATCATCAATGAAATTCATGGAGTAAAAACAGTTTTCAAAAGAGGGTGTCTGCATAGGGCCACAAATATCACTCTAAACAAGCTGTAATTTCTAAATAGGTCCAACTAAACCATCTTTTGGGAATGAGGAATGCTCCATTTTGCCCAAAATAGAGCCTTCACAAATATGTTTACTAGGTGCTACAAGTTTGGGCAGAGAGGACACCATTTCAGATCTCTACATGCATAGCAAACTAGCAAAATTCTGATGACCAAAGCATGCATGCCAAAGCTTTGCATCTGACATAGCTTGAGAATCATGTACTACACATGTTGAATCATTCACAAAATTCTTATGGTCTATGAGCTTATACAACCCACGATATAAAATGCCAAGAGCAATAATGACATTGCCATTTGAAAGATCATGAAATGTACATTTCTCATCAACAAATTTCACAACAAACCCAATCTTGGGTAAGGCCGAAAGTGATAACAAATTCTTCTTGATGGCATACATAAATAAAGCATTCGACAATGTAAAAGAACTACCATCAGCAGTAGTGAGAATGATCTTACCAACTCCCACAACAGGATAAGAGGAGTTGCTAGCACATATGATAATATTCCCTATAGGGGCAGGCTTGAGTGAACTAAAGAAATTGCGTAGTGAGGCAATATGTTTGGTTGCCACACTATCAAAGTACCAAACATCTGAGTCTATTGTAGATATACATTGTTCATGAGAAGATGTTTCATAACTACAACTAGTGATGAACGCCCATTCTTCATTTTTCACAAGATTAACAGAATCAGTTTTGGGTGCAGAGGCCTCTCTAACAACCATTCTAGCCTCTTTCTTCCTCGGCTCTTTAGCAGCCGGTTTTGGACAACTCTTTATGACATGATCATTTCCTTTATGACATTTGCAAAACAATTTCTTCTTTTTTCTTTTCTTCTCGTCTTTGTCATCCTTCTTCGATGGTGTAGAATTAGTAGATTTTTGCTTACTGGTGGAATAGCTCCATTTACCTTTTCCCTTCTAAATAGCAAGGAAAGCTTGATCTGTAATATGCATAATGGACCTGTTCTGCCTAGACTAATCTTCCAACAACAAAATAGAGAATAACTCCTCAAATATTAAGGCATTGAGATAGCCTTTCATCATCAATCAAAGAGTAGAAGCAAAACTCTGATATGAATCTGAAAGACCATTCCGAGTAGTCTGCACAAGTGAACTTCCACACAAGACTTCGTTAGTAGAAATCAATTACTCCTTCAAAACTTTGATCTTTGTCAAAAAATTGTCCATGGAATCTCTTTTCATTCATGTGCTCACTCTCCAACTCTTTTTGGAGGTAAGCAACAGGAGCCCCATTCCTTGCCTTGTATGAAGTGGTAATTGTATCCCAAGCATCCTTGGCTGTTTTGCAAGAGCGAATATGTGGAATAATGGGACCTTTGACAGACAAGGCTATCAATGCATGTGCCTAAGCATCTTTGTGATCCCTATGATGTTGCTCTGTAGTAGATGCAACAAGAACATTAACACGTAGAGGAACCTAAAGAATATCACCTTCTTCAATGCCATCTACATCAGCTTACGTAATTATATTTGTAGGTGTAATAGGATGTTTTTCAAGACCCTACAGAATATTCCATAGTCCTTTTGAAACCAATACATGATGCATCATATAAGCCCACAATGGGTTATTGGTAGCGTCTAAATTATCCTCAACATCCAACATACGGAATACATCACTACTTTGAGCCATGGCCCCTAATGGAAATACCCTTATCCAAAAAAGAGTTTTGCTAGTAGACTTTGAGGCACTCATATTGGGGAACCAAAACCTGTATATATCCTTGGCACAGAAAGATGAAATTACTTGCATAGGCACTACGACAGTGAATTCAGATGCTGAAAGGAGCTTAGATCATGATTTTTACACCACAAAGCAAATTTGTTTTGAACTCCTAATTACCTTGAGTATGCTCACCAATTTTTGTGTGATTCTTAGACTCTGACTAGATGGGTGTCGACGACACCCTAGATGAAACAACGACCTGCTTTGGTACCAATTGTTGAAGTTTTAGGTCTGTGAAAGCACATGAACAACACAAGGAAGAAGAAGAAGCTTAGAGCACACCACACAATACTGAATGTATTACCAAGAGAATATACAAAGATAAGTGAACCATTTGAGTTATAGGAATATATACAAGCCGATGGAGAAGACCTCCTAAATAGGGACAAAAGTGCCCTGGTGGTCCTAGTGTGTTTACACACATCACTACCTAAATATATCAATAGTTCCCCTACCTCTTTTCTTCCAATTCCTACCACACTTATCTCTTCTAATTCCCATTAATCTCCAACTTGCCTATTTTTCTTTTCCTATATCTCACATGATCCTTGATGAATCTATTATCTCCATATAGGATCATAGTAGACTGCAATTTCAAGTAATAAGAGCAAAGTTCTCGACAAAAGAGATAGAATTTTTATTTTCATGCTTGCTTTTTGAAACCGCTCTCATGTAACCAATATTTTTTATATAATGAAAAAAATCCTATAAAAGCATGCACTGTATGGGTTGTAGAAAGAGAGTGCATGGGGGGAGATTGCACCCAATCCTATGTTCTATCTTGTCTCTTTGCATATCTATGTTTTTGTGTGTTTTTAGCATCCATATCCTCTCTCTGAGCATGAATTAAGATCCTGGTAACAATGTCTAAGAAGCACATAGAATTGGATATACATTCTCCATTAGAAGAGTTCACATAGAACATTAAAACCTCATAAGGTGAATAAGATATGTGCTTTTAGGATGAATAGTGGGGTTAATCACATTGGGCCCTCTACCATAGTAACACCTAAAGAATATCCTAGTCTCGAACATTTTTATCAAATCTCTAAGCGAACATAGGAATAGCTAGAGCCAAGTTGCAATAAGTAGTTGATAGGGCTAATAAATATGCTGACATGAAGAGGTCTTGTAGAGTCTTGAGGAAAAAGATAGAGCTTTTCTTCAAGTGTCATCAAGATCAACTTCATTATATAGATGGAAGTGCACTAAGCATTTACCAAGGTCTTGTGGAAGTTGAAAAATAGTTAAAAACCTTAGCGACGTTGGAGATCAATTAGAGCTTCCTCTAGTTTCTAGTCTCCACTCAATGTTTCATGTCACTCAAATAAAAGAACACAATTGTAGGAATCATAATATAATATAATTCACTTTTTATTTGTAGGATAGTGATAGCATATCACATTATGTAGATATAATACTAGAGAAAGAAATGGTTTAGGAACTATGTCATCTAGGGATATATATCAGAGTGGATAGGATTACCACTTACAAATTTTTCTAGAATCTGAAATGCTTGTTCACACGTATTTTCTCTCATTGGCCATTGAGAACAATGATCTATAGACTGGGGAAAGAGTGTTAGACATCGGTCTAGAGAGACCATCACTATGTGTGTATAGAAATAAGGGCTAAATACAAAGGTTCGATCCTGGGGTTTCCTATTTAGGAGGTTGGGTAAGCAGGCATGATGACAACATGTCACTCTTGAGGACTTTAGAAGATTTCTAATTTTGGAGCAAGGGTATACACGGATGGCAGGTGAGACATACACATATCAGTCATGTCTCTCCTTTCAAGAATTTTGGTAAAAAAGCCTTGCAATATGCAATTTAATATGTAGAAATTTTATCTTTGCATAGTGAACGCCATGTTTATTGAGAGAAAAACGTAAGTTAAAATGGTCCCAAATGGAAAAAATTGCATTCTCACCAATCCATTTTCTTAATAGATAATTGCATATTTATGTTGTATACCAAATATTTTAGGGATTGCCTATTTTTCTCGTGCGGAAAATCCTTTAATGATTCAATATTTTCACTCTAAGTATGTTCTTAATCACGACTGTTTTTTACTTCATTTCCCAGATTCTTTGAGAGGTCTACTCCACCTCATAAGCTCCAATAACATGAAATAAACCGGAGAATGTTCTTTCTCACATTTTTTTTTTTCAAATAAAGGAAGTTTGGCCTTATTCTACTCTCCCGGACTTGTATTAAATAAAAGAAAAGTACAAGTGAAGGGGACTAATGCCCACGGGATCCCCGAATCCCACAGAGTATGGGTAGCTTTTATAGGGTTTAGATGTCATTACAAAGAATGTTAATTACCCTCTCATCACCCTCATGTGGGGCCCACTTGAGTTTAAACTTGTTGCTGATCAAAAGGAGGACTTGATGATGGTTGAAGGGGGCAAGGGGGGATTTTGTACAGTTAGTGATTTTTTTGCCGGGGAGGAACAACGACTTCTTGATCCACCACTCTTTGGGGGAGCTGCCAAAGTTATAAGCACATCTTTCCTGCCAGATCTTCCATAGGACCTCCCCCTTTGGTGGCGTTCCAGAGAGTCGTAGAGTAGTCGATTGCTTCTCTAAGCAGAGCTTGTTTCCAAATGATCTATTTCTAAAGTCTAATTTTCTTTCAGACAATCTGCTAGAGCTTGTTGGAGTTGGGACAAGTAAAGAAGATGTGAGAGACATCTTCAATGGAATGGTTGTAGTGCTTGCACCAGGGAGGCACCCCAAAATTTTGCTAGCCTTAAGATTGGTCCAGATTCCACGATGAAAAATTTTCCATAAGAGGACATAATTTTTTATTTCTATGAGAGGGTGCTAGATAGCCATGAACCTCATGTCCCACCACAACCACATCCACGACATGCACCACTTTTTATTGAGGTTAACCTAATAATCAATGGTTTCTTTGATGTTTGAGATTTTTGTTAGGCAACTACCATTGTGCCATCTAAGACCGAGCAGACTCGGGGACTCGTGCCCCATGAGAAGATGAACTTTAGAGCAGTCCCAAGCAAGACATTTGCTTTGCAAAGTATTCCATTCTTCATAGGTAATGCTGATGCTAGGGTCAATATCCTCGAAACTGATCCACTGGTGGGGGTCTTATTTCCACAAATGTTTTCATTTTTTGAAGCCTTTGTTCCATAGCCTCTTGGCATTTCGAATGTTCCAAGATTCCATGGTGAAGCTTTTGACTTTATTCCAACTCTTCCGTAGGGAGCACACAAGATTTGAGCTTCTCCGGAAAACTGGGCTAGGGGAAAACAACAGGGTTAGAATGTCAAGATTCTTCCAATTCAGGAATCCCGCAAAAGTCAATGCGTTCTTGTTTTTAAAGATCAACTTGGCCCATGAGGCCTCCCCGTTGCACCATGCCTTAATCATCCATTTTGCCGCAAGTTTTTTAGCCATGCACCCAATGTCCAGAATGCCAAGGTGTCCACTATATCTTTGGCTAGTGCAGATGGACCACTTGATTTTAGGCACCCCCCTCTTGTTGTGGTTGCCCGTCCTAGGATTTTCTGCAAATATTTTCTAGTTTGGACAACTCTTGCTCTTTTGGTCTCCGACAAGAGAGGAAGTAAACGGTCGACGAAATGAGGAATGTGTTGATAACCATTGCACGACTAGCAAGATTGATTTGCATACCTCTCTAATAGTTTAATTTGCTTTCGAGTCTAGCCAAGACCGAGTTCCACAGTTGCTCCATCAAGATACCAAAGCCCAAGGGAATCCCAAGAAGCCAAAAAATTTGGCCTTGAGGAATGTTTTGATAGCCGTGAACAAAGAGAAGGTGAGGCTCGATACCGACAATGGGTGGTTGATTTTGGATTCAGAGGCAACGCAGAAAGTATCCAAGCACCTCCAAAATGTCTCCAAGCTCGTACTACCATTGTGGATAAACACGTTCATATCATTGAAAAAAAGTCTCATGGTGATCTGGACGTGGTCACGAGGCAATCAGAGGCCTTTGATATTATGTGCTTCGACGTGTTGTTCCACCAATTGACTAATCCCTTCCACGGAAATGGCATAGAGGAGGGGAGCCAACATACACCCTTGTCTGATCGATCTTCTAAGTTTTATCACCTTTGAAATTTGGTCATTAACATTAATTTGGTTTGACATGTTTCCCAGACGAGTCGAGATCATCTTGGTGAATTTTTGACTCCATCAAAGATCTTTAAGTGATTGCAGAATATAGTCCCATTCCAACCTATTGTAAGCTTTGTCAAAGTCGATCTTGAGGAAAACCACATCTTGCCTTGACTCATTTGTGAAGTCAAGACCTTCCCAAATATCTATAATGGCTTCCAATATTGACATGCCTTTGACGAAACCCTTTTGGTCCTCACTTAACCACACTCTCAGATGGCTCAAAATTCTGTTGGCAATGATTTCAACAATGATCTTATATCCTGTTTGGAGCATCATAATTGGACACCATTTCTCAATTCTGTTCTTTTCCCCCTTTTTTGAAACATCGTAATCGGATGCCCTCCCTAATGGTAAAAGCCCGAGGCCAGATGGGTTCACTAATGAGTTCTTTAATTCCTTTAAGTTGGTGGTTGCCACCCTCTTCCTCTGGTCTGACAAGAGACACTCAAGTTTGGCGCGCTTCTGTCTTGTCTCAACAATGGCATCTTTGTCATGTTTTGTTTTGTTATGATCCTTATGAACGCAATAAGACCTCACTTTCTGAAGACATAAAAAACTATTCTAACTAAATACGTATGCTAATCGTAAACTTAGTAAAGGTAACTGAAAGACAAACCATTATGTAAGGTAGGAGAAAGAAAAATCATCAAACATCTCAAAAATCCTTACACTCTGTCAGTGTAGGTGAGTCAAGACGAAACATCATCTTGAAATGATCTTTACAACTTACCATCCACTTCGTGTGATCTTGTCATGCTTTTTGTTTTTGTTATTTTTTTTTCGCCTCCTAACGGTTTGGGTTTGTCCGATAGTCTATCATCCACTTTGTTGTGATCTTTGTGTCAAGATGAGGTGAAGATTTGACCGTTCTCAGGACTTATTGATTTTATCAAAAACTCAAATCATCTTGGTCATCGAGAATATCACCTATGACAAATCTCCTTCAAAGAAAAGTTTCATGTGCAATGAAGCAAAAACAACGAGAGATTTTCAAAACTCTAAAATTTTAGAGGCTTCACTACTCAAAGTGGTGGATCTAAAGAAGTCATTTACGTTGGAGACAAATGTTAGTGGCATAGCCATAGAGCTTGCTCTCAGCCAAGATTGTCGGCCTATAGATTTAGTACAAAATAAGGTAGTGCACAACACAATTTACGAGTGCACAAAGAGGATTTTTATGGAAGAGTGCATGAGTTTAAAATAAAGGAGATAGTATTTATATGTTATAGACTTTAAACTATACTGATATCAACCTACACTCAAGTATTTCTCCTGTTCGCCTGAACTTCAAGCTAGATAGGCTTCTTGGGCTAAGCTCATCTAGAAGATTCATGTGGAAATCGTGTATAGAAAAGTTAAGAGAATAAAGTAATTGATAGATTATCTTGGATTATGTCCATTGCTTTAAGAAATAAAGGATGCCTACATGGAAGCTCCATATCTTTAAAAAATATTCATAGCCATCAGTGATTATGCTACTATAACAGATGGGTTAATTCCATCTATTTCGTCCCCTAATTAAGCAAACGAGTCAAGTCGCTATTCCAATTTCACAATACAATGGAATAGTTAAATGGAAAGGAAAGTCTTGTTCAATAGGGCACTAGGATTTGAGAAGAAAGGTCATGCATGGAAACCATGATGTTCCATGTGCTAGACATCATAGTATTTGACAAAACCATTCAAGTATTCAAAAGAATATTTTGGTGGCTTAAATTAACCAAATTTGTCCACATATATGTGTTCTAGTGCTTAATGTGTCAGGTAAAAAAGGTAGAAACAATTAGGACACCAAGTGTGCTACACCCCTTGGATATTCCAAAGCACAATTGATATAACATAATCATGGACTTCATATTTGTCTTAAAATGGATTCATAGGAAGCATGATGCTATACCCTTAGTGGTAGATGTATTGAGAAAGATGGCTATTTTCATACTCACATAGGAGATAGTTGAAGATCCATAACTGAAGGAATTATTTAAGGGACATGTTTTCAGATAGCATAGGTTATTGACATCCATAGTTTTAGAGAGGTGCGCCAAATTTACAAGTGATTTTTAGAAGTTTTCCGTTGGAAAGCTTCATTTTGATTAAAGATGAGTGGTGGTGAGCATCCATAGACACATGGTCACATGAAGGTCAACTAGTAGTAGAGGACATGTTGAAGGCAAACGTGTCTAAGAAGCATATAGAATGGGATATTTATTTTCCATTAGTAGAGTTCACATAAAACATTAGAACCGCATAAGGTGAATGGGATATCTGATTTTAAGATGAATATTGGCATTAATTACATTCCTGTCTCCACAATAGTAATGCCTAAAGAATATCCTAGTCTTGAGTGTTTTTAGCAAATCTCTAAGAAAACTTAGGAAGCCAAAGATCAAGTAGTTGATACGGCTGACTAATATTTTGACATGAGTAGATCTTGTAGAGTCTTGAAAAAAAACATAGATCCTTTCTTCAAGTGTCATCAAGATCAACTTCATTATCTAGATGGAAGCTCACTAAGCATTTTCCGAGGTCTTGCAAATGTTGAAAAATAGTTAAAATGCTTAGCGATGTTACATATAAGTTAGAGCTTCCTCTAGCTAGATTGTAGTGTCCACCCAATGTTTCATGTCAGTCAAATTAAAAATTACAATTGTAAGGAGGAAAAATATAATATTCTTTATTGCTTATTTGTAGTAAAGTGATAGCATACATCATTCTTTAATACTAGAGACAAAAATGGCTAAGGAACTACGTCATCTATTGATGTATAGTAGTGTGGATGGGATTAACACTAACAAATTGTTCTTAAATTAGAACCACTTTTTCACAAGTAGTTTCCCTCATTGGCCATTGAGAATAATGATCATTACACAAGGGAAAAGAGTGTTAGACATCGGCCTAGAGAGACCATCACTCTGTGTGTATAGAAATAGGGGCTAACTGCCAAGATTCCAAGCTTGAGGGTCATCCGAAGGTTTCCTATTTAGGAGCTAGGGTTAACAGGCATGATGCGAACATGTCACTCTAGAGGACTCTTACCATCATCTTGAAATCATCTTTACGACTTACCATCCACTTCGTGTGATCTTGTCATGCTTTTTGTTTCTGCTTTTTTGTTTGCTTTTTCCCTCCTAACGATTCAGGTTTGTCCGATATTCTATCATCCACTTTTTTTTTTTTAAATAAAGGAAGTTCGGCCTTCGCCTAATCTCCCGGACTTTAATTATAATAAAGAGAAAAAGTTACAAGTGAATGGGACTAGTGCCCATGGGACCCCCCAAATCCCACAGTGCAGGGGAGGAGTACGGCAAGCTACAGGGCATTACAAATGAGGTGGATAAAATTATCATCACCCCCATGTGGGACCCATTTGGGTTTCAACTTGTTGTTTTCGAGGAGATAAATACAGTGATGTCTAAACGGCGGCGATCTCTTGACTCGGGAGATTCTTTTACCAAGGAGAAACAAGGATTTCTCGATCGACCATTCCTTCGGGGTTTGGTCAAAATTGACAGCGCAACGCTCCCTCCAAATCTTCCAGAGAGCCTCACCTCTGATGGCATTCCACAGCCTCGATGAGCAACCGATCGCCTCACCCAACATCACATGTTGCCAGTTGATTTGACTTGTGAGTCTCAAAACCCGGGTCACGTGATGCCAGATAACGCGGGACTTGTGGCAGTCGAAGAACAAGTGAGCTAAATCTTCGATGCACCGATGGCAACGTTTGCACCAAGGCGGCACACCACAGATTTTGTTAGCCCTTGCATTGGTCCAGATACCTTTATGCAAGATCTGCCACATGAGAACGGACTTTTTGACCTCAATTAGGGGGTGCCAAATAGACATGAATTTTAGCTCCCACCGAAGTTTGGTCCAAGAAAGGCACCATCTCTTGTTAAGGGTGTGGTGAACATCCAAATCCGCTTTGAAGTTGGGGATTTTGGAAATCTTCTTACCATTGCTCCATTTGAGGCCCTCCAAGCAAGGAAGATCCTGACCGCAGAGAAGGCGGGTAGTTGAGCGGTCCCAGGCTAAACACCTGCTTTGAAGAAGAGTCCATTCCTCAAAGGTAACTCTAAGTCTCGGGTCCAATTCTTCGAACCTGATCCACTGGCTGGTCTCTTGTTTCCAGAGTTGTTTCCACTGTTTGAACCCCTTGTTCCATAACGGCCTTGCAGTTTGGAGGTTCCAAGACTCCACCCCCCGAATGCCACTGATCGGGAACCAAATAGAATCATTTTGTCTTATGCCAGCCGCCCACTTCCACTCATCACTGATTCTGATGAATTGTTTGACCTTGTTCCAATTCTTCCATAAGGAACATACGAGGCTAGAGCCTTTAGGGAAGACCGGGTGGGGGGAGAACAAAAGCGTGAGAATGCCTAAGTCCTTCCACCCAGGGTGGCCAACCAAGGTAAGGTCTTCCGTGTTTCTGAAGATCAATTTGGCCCAAGAGGACTCCCTATTGCTCCAAGCCTTGATAAACCACTTAGCAGCCAACTTGTCAGCCAACCCACCAATATCCAAAATTCCCAATCCCCCTGAGTCTTTAGGGCTAATGCAAGTTTCCCATTTGATTTTGGGAATCCCCCTTCTATTGGGGTCCCTTGTCCAAAGGAAGTTTCTGCAGATTCTTTCCACTTTGGCCAAGTCTTTCTCCTTAGGTCTCCAACACGAGATAAAGTAAATAATTGTAGAGAGCATAAATGTGTTAACAACCATAGCACGCCCTGCCAGGTTGACTTGCATACCTTTCCACTGATTCAGCTTCCTATCCAGCTTGGATAGCACCCAGTTCCAGCGTTGGTCCATTGAGATATCGAAACCCATCGGAATGCCAAGGAGACGGAAGACTTGACCGCTAGGGATAACTTGACACCCCTGATCCACCAACAATTGGGGAGTATGTCCGCTGATTGCTCTAAAAGCAGTTTTAGCATGGTTGATTTTTGAGCCTGATGCCACACAAAAGGTGTGGAGGCACCACCAAAACACCTCAATGCTGTTTGTATCGTTATGCACAAAGGCATTCATGTCGTCAGCAAACAGTCTCACAATCATTTGGCCGTGATTTAGAGGTAAGGAAAGACCCTTGAGATTGCCAGCGTCCATGTGATGCTTTAATAGGCAGCTGAGTCCATTCGAGGCGATGGCGAATAGTAATGGAGCTAGAGGGCAGCCTTGCCTAATTGATCTTTTTAAGCGAATAGGCTCAGAGAGCTTACCGTTGATGTTTATTCTAGTTGAAGCATTTCCAAGAAGAGTGGAAACCATCTTCGTGAACTTTTGGCTGCATCCAAGGTCTTTCAATGATTGAAGAATAAAGTCCCATTCCAATCTGTCATACGCTTTGTCGAAGTCGATCTTAATGAAAACCAAATCTTGAGCAGACTCCTCCGCAAAAGCAAGGCCTTCCCAAATATCGATAATTGCTTCAAGTATAGATCTACCTTTGATAAAACCTTTCTGGTCCTCGCACAGCCATGACTTTAAATGACAAGAGATTCTGTTGGCGATAACTTTTGCAATTATCTTGTATCCAGTTTGGAGCATGGTAATCGGACGCCAGTTTTCAATTTTGTTCTTATCTCCCCGTTTGTGGATTAACTTGATGACGCCATTATTCAGGCACTCAGGGAGGGCGCCGAAAGAGAGAGCCTCTTGCCACACGAGGCGCAGCGGGGTGGCCACCTGATGTTTGAAGGACTTGAAAAACTCATTGGTAAGGCCATCCGGACCCGGACTTTTCCCATTAGGAAGGGCATCAATAACCTCGATAATTTCATTCTCGGAGATGTTAGCATCCAGTAGAGCAATCAAGTTCTGTGGGATTCTCGTTTGAGCAACCCTTGAGATGGTTGCCATGGCTTCGCACCTGTGGGGGGAAAGAGGAGTCGAGACCCCGAGAAGATTGTTAAAGTGTTCAACAATGATAGATCTATTCTCCATTTCCGTGGAACATTCTGTTCCATTGTTATCGACCATTAGGGGGATGGATTCCCTAGCTTGTTTCCTTTTGAGGATGTTACACATCTCTTTCGTTGGTTTGTCGGCCTTCCCTGCCCACCAATCTTTGAAGAAAATTTGAAGATTTTTCCTTTGAACCTCCTCCTCTAACCTTAGTCTTCCCCTGATTTTCAAAAGACCTTGTTGGCAATGTAGCTTACCTTTGTTCACCTCTTCTTCAAGCCGTGAGAGCCTCCGGTACACTGTTTCTCTTCTTTTTTTTCGGATTTCTCTTATAGCCTTTTGAGTCCTGATTAGAATTTTTCGAGTCCTTTCTACTGCGCTTCTCCAACACTTAGCCGGTTCATTACAGTAAGCAAAGGCTTCCATCCACACCACAGAAATTTCTTGGTGGACAGAGGGGAGGGAAAACGATGTCTGACAAGCATGAAACCAAGGAGCTTTTTGGAGCATGGGAATCGGTTTGAAAGACAGAGTAATCGGATAGTGGTCTGAGATAGTCAGGTCCGTGTGTTGGGAAATCGAAGGCATACCCCACTGAAGGATGGTGTTCTAATCGATGTAGCATCTATCGAGTCTTGCTTTCCTCAAAGAGTCCCCCGATTGGAGATTTGACCAGGAGAACCCCTTAATGTCTTTCACCTCAACCAGGTCGAGATGGAGCTTGATTTTATCCCATATCTCTTTCTCCTAACCGTTAACAATTTTTCCTTTGTTATTCCATCGGTCCTCAGGAAACTCAACCATGTTGAAGTCCCCACAAATCAGAACATTGTGTGAAAGGGAGTCGAGGGACGCCCAAGTATCCATTCTATCAGCTTCACCATTAGGGGCATAAATTGAGACCACAGTGAACTGGAAGGGGAACCCGAAAGAGGCAGCAATCCAACGATGATTCCGACCTTCAAAGGTCGAGGTCACATTGCCAGACACGGAGTGACTAATGCCGATAGAAGCACCCCCCGTCCCTCTAGGGTGAGAAGTGGAGAACCAAAGGTGGTTCGGAGAAATGCATTTAAGCCGTTTTTGTAAATCCTCTCCGTCAATTTTAACCTCTTGTAAGCAAATAAAGTCCGGGGCGAAGCACTTGTCTTTGAACCACTCGCCAAGAATCGAAGCTCTTGACGGGTCAGACAGACCCCTGACGTTTAAAGATGTGAATTTCATTGGTGATGGTTGCCCTCTTTGAGGGGAGGGACCCGATCTTTTTTCTTCTTGTGGTCTTCTTTTTTCCTCCCTACTTCTTGACTAAGGATCCTACTCTTGAGGGGGCTCTTCCAAGGCATGCCGGAAGGTTGTTTTCCTTTAAGCTTTGACTTTTGTTGCGGTAAACTTGGAAAGCATACCGAGAGGGTAGGACCTAGACAGGAGCTTTCGCTGTCTGGGTTGTCTTCATTGCTGGTAGTGAAGCCATCCTCTTTACTCGTGGTATAACCTTCTTGGTTGTCTTCTTTGCTGGTAGAGCATCCAAGGGTATTATCAGTGGGGTCTTCTTCAAAGTGGTTGTCCCCTGGGAAGTCGGCCTCATTAATCTCTTTTTCTAGGTTACTGTATATGTTATTCGAGGGGGCAACTGTCGTAGTATTCCTTGCTGTTGATCTTCGAGGGCTAAGTTTCCTCCTGCGTCTCACTTCAGTGAATCCTTCTGAATCTGTCTCAGCAACGCGAGTTCCCTCTTCTTCCTCCATTGGAGGGGGATGACCCCGAGTGTCATCTTGGGGGAGAGGGTCTAGGGTCCCATCTGGTTTAAGCTTGTTTTTATTGGAACTTTTCTTCAGGGGGCAGTCTTTGATCCTATGACCTTGATGCCCGCAACGGAAGCACGCGTTCGGCAAATTCTTGTAAGTGACCTCTTGTGTCCAAGTCTTACCATCTCCACAGTTTATGGAGATCTTCGAGGGAAGGACCCGGTTCAAGTCTGTTTCAACGCAGATCTGTGGATGCCATCTCGCATTGAAAGAATGTTGAGCACCATCGTAGATTAACCCCCCTACATCCTGTCTTGCGGCCATCGGGCGACCGATCGGTGATACGATTTCACGAAGAAATCCATACATGAAGAAAGGCAGATTGGGAAGCTCTACCCAAAGCGGGTAACGAAGAGGCTTTGATCTGTTCGGGACAAAGTCTAGGGTCCACTTAAATAGGCAAAGGGTGGATCGGCCCACTTGCCAGGAGCCGGCTTGCAGGGCTTGGAAAGCCATCTCTTCGTTCTCAAATACAAGAAGCAGGTGGTTCGCTGGCAGGAATTGACATTTGGAGACAATTAGGCCACGCGGGAACCATTCCTTGCGAAGCCAAGTTCTCACACTTTCAAGAGGGGGCCTGGGGCCAAACATTTGACCGATCAGGCAGGTTTTCATCAGTTCTTCTTGCTTTGCGGCCACAGACTCCTTGCATAAAGAGACCTCTGGGGGCGCGACGTCCACTGGGACGGACTCCTTCTCCAGTGGGGACACGGACTGAGGGGGAGCCACATTGTTCAAGATTAACGAGGGAATAGAAGTCGACATTTGAGAGAGACCGATATTCTTTTTGATGAACAAACTCCTCTTGCAATTACTTCTTGGATTTGAGAAAACGAGCTAATGAGGGAGCCGATTGTTGGAGTAGAAGGCAAAGGCTCCGAAAGCAAAGGTCAACACGTATGACTTTGAAGACATCACAAACTGGAGCCAACCTCCGAAAGCATTGGAGTGCGTCTTCAATTTCCCAAAAGGCCGCGCATGACTTGTTTTTCCATCCACTTCTTCTCACGGGCCATTTTCAGAAGCTTAAAGCCACGAATTGAAGTAATAATTATTTGCCATCGCACGATAGAGAGAGAGTATGAACTGCTGCGAAAAAGCCACGTAAACCATCAAACGGGCCCCCAAACCAGAAATGCACGGTCTCTATCATCCACTTTGTTGTGATCTTGTAATGCATATTTAATTCTTACGCATCAGTTCATCTCCCCTTTCTTGAGGACAATACCAACATTATTTCACATGCCTTATCTATGTACTTCTCTCTCTCTTTGTCTTTGTCTCTCTCTCTCTTTGTCTCTCATTGGTGATAAATCTACTTATGTGAGAGGATGTCATTGTAAGATGATAAACTACAAGAGTTTTTATAGAGCTAGCTAGTTTAAAAACTGATATATCTTCTAAATTTGGTGCTGAGCCTGCTATCTAGCACATTATGAATACGAAAAATTTTGAAAAAGCCAATGGTTACGGTAGTAGGATGGCTCTAGGAGTGCAAACATTATTAATTCTAAAAGTTCCCTTTTTGATATCAAGAAAGAAAGGGTATAGAAAAAAGCCTTGTAGATTCTTGAGGTTGCTTTCTGAACAAAGACTGTGGATTAAAATATATGTGTAGGGGATTCATTATTTTGTCAATCTTTACAATTAGAACCACCCTAAAATTTTTATGACGTGTAAATGTCTATTTCTAATGTAGAAGATTTCATACAGTTAACACCTTCTTTGTAAAATAATATCAATGATTAAGGCAATTTATGCATAGAAAAATCTAAGTGTCTTTTAAACTCTCGGTATAATGATAAATTACTTTCTTTTAATCCTTGTGAGTTTTCTAATTTGTTGCAATTGTTGTGTTGTTCTTTGGTAAATTTCCAAGCGTAGTAGAATGTTTTATTTATTCGGCTGTTTATCCTTCGCTCTCGTTGCACAACAACAATTCTTTTATAAATCTCATTATATCGCTTCCCCAGAATGCAAGACATGTGAAAAGTGTCCATTCATGATTTGACCAAACATTCACACGGAAAATAAAGATTGTGAAGTGCACAAAAAAATTGACTATCTACTTCGAAGATCGCAAGACCTTCCAAAAACAATGAGCTTTCAGGCAAATGACCTCATAAAGAGAAGTAAAATCTTTGTTGATGGTACTCAAAGACCTATGCATGCAGAAACATGTCCAATCCTGCATAATCCAACTCTTTGCATGGATACTGCATCAATACTCCCTAATAATATGAACCCATCGTAGATTTTATACACTTAACACCTTCTATGCAAAAAAATATTTATGCACAGATATCTAATTGAATATTTTTTTAATAAAAGAAGTTCGGTCTTAACCTACTCTCCGAGACTTGTATTAATTATAAGAAAAGTATAAGTGAAAGAGACTAGTGCTCACGGGACCTCCCAAATCCTACAAAGTTTGTAGATTTTACGGAGTTTAGATGACATATCTAAGTGAAATTGATTGTAACTCTTGGAAAAAAGATTAATTACTTTTCTTATCCTTGCGAGTATCGTGATTGGTCTCTTTTTGCGACTATCCTGTAGCATCTTCTGTATACTAGTACGACGATTTCTACTTTCTTCCAATTGTTATGTTCTTCTTTGGTAAATTTTTCAGGCGTAGTACAATGTTTTATTTATTTGATTGTTCATCCGTCGCTCTCTTCGTAGAAAAGATTCGTAGGTACATCCGAGAGACAATTATCATTCAAATTGTGTGACCTTGTCATGCTCTCTGTTTTTGTTTTTCTTTTCGGTTTGGGCATGTCTAACACTTTAACACTTTAACACTTTTTTGGGAACGTCTACTCACGAACGTCTATTTTGAAGGCTTATCATCGCGAGGGCATGAAGGCTTTTTTGGGAACGTCTACTCACGAACGTCTATTTTGAAGGCTTATCATCGCGAGGGCATGAAGGCTTTTTTGGGAACGTCTACTCACGAACGTCTATTTTGAAGAGTCTTCTTTAGAATTTTTATATAATAGGGAGAAAAAAAAAGTTAAAAAAGAGAAGAAAAAAAAAAGGTTGCTCATCAAGTGGGCCGTAAGGGCGCTGTTCGTGAGAGTTTTGTGAATTCCTTTTGAGGATTCAAAGGTCCTTTGGTTGGAAGCGTTAAGGATAATAGCCCTTTTTTTTGGAGATGAAGGAAATCAGAGAATTTTTCCTGGAAGAGGGTTTCTCCTTTTGCGAATAGCGAGGGATCGTGGATTGCAACTCTTGTTCTCTCGCGTCCTCTCTCTCAAATGTCGACTTCTATTCCCTCGTTAATCTTGAACAATGTGGCTCCCCCTCAGTCCGTGTCCCCACTTGAGATGGAGTCCGTCCCAGTGAACGTCGCGCCCCTAGAGGTCTCTTTATGCAAGGAGTCTGTGGCCGCAAAGCAAGAAGAACTGATGAAAACTTGCCTGATCGGTCAAATGTTTGGCCCCAGGCCCCCTCTTGAAAGTGTGAGAACTTGGCTTCGCAAGGAGTGGTTCCCGCGTGGCCTAATTGTGTCCAAATGTCCTTTCCTGCCAGCAAACCACCTGCTTCTAGTATTTGAGAACGAAGAGATGGCTTTCCAAGCCCTGCAAGCCGGCTCCTGGCAAGTGGGCCGATCCACCCTTTGCCTATTTAAGTGGACCCCAGACTTTGTCCCGAACAGATCAAAGCCTCTTCGTTACCCGCTTTGGGTAGAGCTTCCCAATCTGCCTTTCTTCATGTATGGATTTCTTCGTGAAATCGTATCACCGATCGGTCGCCCGATGGCCGCAAGACAGGATGTTGGGGGGTTAATCTATGACGGTGCTCAACATTCTTTCAATGCAAGATGGCATCCACAGATCTGCGTTGAAACAGACTTGAACCAGGTCCTTCCCTCGAAGATCTCCATAAACTGTGGAGATGGGAAGACTTGGACACAAGAGGTCACTTACAAGAATTTGCCAAACGCGTGCTTTCGGTGCGGGCATCAAGCTCATAGGATCAAAGACTGCCCCCTGAAGAAAAGTTCCAATAAAAACAAGCTTAAACCAGATGGGACCCTAGACCCTCTCCCCCAAGATAACACTCGGGGTCATCCCCCTCTAATGGAGGAAGAAGAGGGAACTCGCGTTGCTGAGACAGATTCAGAAGGATTCACTGAAGTGAGACGCAGGAGGAAAGTTAGCCCTCGAAGATCAACAGCAAGGAATACTATGACAGTTGCCCCCTCGAATAACATATACAGTAACCTAGAAAAACAGATTAATGAGGTCGACTTCCCAGAGGACAACCACTTTGAAGAAGACCCCACTGATAATACCCTTGGGTGCTCTACCAGCAAAGAAGACAACCAAGAAGGTTATACCACGAGTAAAGAGGAAGGCTTTACTACCAGCAATGAAGACAACCCAGACAGCGAAAGCTCCTCTCTAGGTCCTACCCTCCCGGTATGCTTTCCAAGATTACCGCAACAAAAGTCAAAGCTTAAAGGAAAACAACCTTCCGGCATGCCTTGGAAGAGCCCCCTCAAGAGTAGGATCCTTAGTCAAGAAGTAGGGAGGAAAAAAGAAGACCACAAGAAGAAAAAAGATCGGGTCCCTCCCCTCAAAGAGGGCAACCATCATCAATGAAATTCACATCTTTAAACGTCAGGGGTCTGTCTGACCCGTCAAGAGCTTCGATTCTTGGCCAGTGGTTCAAAGACAAGTGCTTCGCCCCGGACTTTATTTGCTTACAAGAGGTTAAAATTGACGGAGAGGATTTACAAAAACGGCTTAAATGCATTTCTCCGAACCACCTTTGGTTCACTTCTCACTCTAGAGGGACGGGGGGTGCTTCGATCGGCATTAGTCACTCCGTGTCTGGCAATGTGACCTCGACCTTTGAAGGTCGGAATCATCGTTGGATTGCTGCCTCTTTCGGGTTCCCTTTCCAGTTCACTGTGGTCTCAATTTATGCCCCTAATGGTGAAGCAGATAGAATGGATACTTGGGCGTCCCTTGACTCCCTTTCACACAATGTTCTGATTTGTGGGGACTTCAACATGGTTGAGTTTCCTGAGGACCGATGGAATAACAAAGGAAAAATTATTGACGGTCAGGAGAAAGAGATATGGGATAAAATCAAGCTCCATCTCGACCTGGTTGAGGTGAAAGACATTAAGGGGTTCTCCTGGTCAAATCTCCAGTCGGGGGACTCTTTGAGGAAAGCAAGACTTGATAGATGCTACATCGATCAGAACACCATCCTTCAGTGGGGTATGCCTTCGATTTCCCAACACATGGACCTGACTATCTCAGACCACTATCCGATTACTCTGTCTTTCAAACCGATTCCCATGCTCCAGAAAGCTCCTTGGTTTCATGCTTGTCAGACATCGTTTTCCCTCCCCTCTGTCCACCAAGAAATTTCTGAGGTGTGGACGGAAGCCTTTGCTTACTGTAACGAACCGGCTAAGTGTTGGAGAAGCGCAGTAGAAAGGACTCGAAAAATTCTAATCAGGACTCAAAAGGCTATAAGAGAAATCCGAAAAAAAAGAAGAGAAATAGTGTACCGGAGGCTCTCAAGAGGTGAACAAAGGTAAGCTACATTGCCAACAAGGTCTTTTGAAAATCAGGGGAAGACTAAGGTTAGAGGAGGAGGTTCAAAGGAAAAATCTTCAAATTTTCTTCAAAGATTGGTGGGCAGGGAAGGCCGACAAACCAACGAAAGAGATGTGTAACATCCTCAAAAGGAAACAAGCTAGGGAATCCATCCCCCTAATGGTCGATAACAATGGAACTGAATGTTGCACGGAAATGGAGAATAGATCTATCATTGTCGAACACTTTAACAATCTTCTCGGGGTCTCGACTCCTCTTTCCCCCCACAGGTGCGAAGCCATGGCAACCATCTCAAGGGTTGCTCAAACGAGAATCCCACAGAACTTGATTGCTCTACTGGATGCTAACATCTCCGAGAATGAAATTATCGAGGTTATTGATGCCCTTCCTAATGGGAAAAGTCCGGGTCCGGATGGCCTTACCAATGAGTTTTTCAAGTCCTTCAAACATCAGGTGGCCACCCCGCTGCGCCTCGTGTGGCAAGAGGCTCTCTCTTTCGGCGCCCTCCCTGAGTGCCTGAATAATGGCGTCATCAAGTTAATCCACAAACGGGGAGATAAGAACAAAATTGAAAACTGGCGTCCGATTACCATGCTCCAAACTGGATACAAGATAATTGCAAAAGTTGTCGCCAACAGAATCTCTTGTCATTTAAAGTCATGGCTGTGTGAGGACCAGAAAGGTTTTATCAAAGGTAGATCTATACTTGAAGCAATTATCGATATTTGGGAAGGCCTTGCTTTTGCTGAGGAGTCTGCTCAAGATCTGGTTTTCATTAAGATCGACTTCGACAAAGCGTATGACAGATTGGAATGGGACTTTATTCTTCAATCATTGAAAGACCTTGGATGCAGCCAAAAGTTCACGAAGATGATTTCCACTCTTCTTGGAAATGCTTCAACTAGAATAAACATCAACGGTAAGTTCTCTGAGCCCATTCGTTTAAAAAGATCAATTAGGCAAGGCTGCCCTCTAGCTCCATTACTATTCGCCATCGCCTCGAATGGACTCAGCTGCCTATTAAAGCATCACATGGACGCTCGCAATCTCAAGGGTCTTTCCTTACCTCTAAATCACGGCCAAATGATTATGAGACTTTTTGCTGATGACATGAATGCCTTTGTGCATAACGATATAAACAGCATTGAGGTGTTTTGGTGGTGCCTCCACACCTTTTGTGTGGCATCAGGCTCAAAAATCAACCATGCTAAAACTGCTTTTAGAGCAATCAGCGGACATACTCCCCAATTGTTGGTGGATCAGGGGTGTCAAGTTATCCCTAGCGATCAAGTCTTCCGTCTCCTTGGCATTCCGATGGGTTTCGATATCTCAATGGACCAACGCTGGAACTGGGTGCTATCCAAGCTGGATAGGAAGCTGAATCAGTGGAAAGGTATGCAAGTCAACCTGGCAGGGCGTGCTATGGTTGTTAACACATTTATGCTCTCTACAATTATTTACTTTATCTCGTGTTGGAGGCCTAAGGAGAAAGACTTGGCCAAAGTGGAAAGAATTTGCAGAAACTTCCTTTGGACTGGGGACCCCAATAGAAGGGGGATTCCCAAAATCAAATGGGAAACTTGCATTAGCCCTAAAGACTCAGGGGGATTGGGAATTTTGGATATTGGTGGGCTGGCTGACAAGTTGGCTGCAAAGTGGCTTATCAAGGCTTGGAGCAATAGGGAGTCCTCTTGGGCCAAATTGATCTTCAGAAACACGGAAGACCTTACCTTTGTTGGCCACCCTGGTTGGAAGGACTTAGGGATTCTCACGCTTTTGTTCTCCCCCCACCCGGTCTTCCCTAAAGGCTCTAGCCTCGTATGTTCCTTATGGAAGAATTGGAACAAGGTAAAACAATTCATCAGAATCAGTGATGAGTGGAAGTGGGCGGCTGGCATAAGACAAAATGATTCTATTTGGTTCCCGATCAGTGGCATTCGGGGGGTGGAGTCTTGGAACCTCCAAACTGCAAGGCGGTTATGGAACAAGGGATTCAAACAGTGGAAACAACTCTGGAAACAAGAGACAAGCCAGTGGTTTAGGTTCGAAGAATTGGACCCGAGACTTAGAGTTACCTTTGAGGAATGGACTCTTCTTCAAAGCAGGTGTTTAGCCTGGGACCGCTCAACTACCCGCCTTCTCTGCGGTCAGGATCTTCCTTGCTTGGAGGGCCTCAAATGGAGCAATGGTAAGAAGCTTTCCAAAATCCCCAACTTCAAAGAGGATTTGGATGTTCACCACACCCTTAACAAGAGATGGTGCCTTTCTTGGACCAAACTTCGGTGGGAGCTAAAATTCATGTCTATTTGGCACCCCCTAATTGAGGTCAAAAAGTCCGTTCTCATGTGGCAGATCTTGCATAAAGGTATCTGGACCAATGCAAGGGCTAACAAAATCTGTGGTGTGCCGCCATGGTGCAAACGTTGCCATCGGTGCATCGAAGATTTAGCTCACCTGTTCTTCGACTGCCCCAAGTCCCGCGCTATCTGGCATCACGTGACCCGAGTTTTGAGACTCACGAGTCAAATCAACTGGCAACAAGTGATGTTGGGTGAGGCGATCGGTTGCTCATCGAGGCTGTGGAATGCCATCAGAGGTGAGGCTCTCTGGAAGATTTGGAGGGAGCGTTGTGCTGTCAATTTTGACCAAACCCCTAAGGAATGGTCGATCGAGAAATCCTTGTTTCTCCTTGGTAAAAGAATCTCCCGAGTCAAGAGATCGCCGCCGTTTAGACATCACTATATTTATCTCCTCGAAAACAACAAGTTGAAACCCAAATGGGTCCCACATGTGGGTGATGGTAATTTTATCCACCTCATTTGTAATGCCCTGTAGCTTGCCATACTCCTCCCCTGCATTGTGGGATTTGGGGGGTCCCATGGGCACTAGTCCCATTCACTTGTAACTTTTTCTCTTTATTATAATTAAAGTCTGGGAGATTAGGCTGAGGCCGAACTTCCTTTATTTAAAAAAAAATACCAACATTGTTTCACACTTTTGATACCCACTCTACTTACTTTTCCAACGTACTGCTCTTTATCTACACACGTTAGCTAGGTTGGCTGAATCTTTTCCTTTTTGAGGAGAGGGCGAAGGTTCAATCCTTTCTTATGACAACACAGTGTGAGTCTAAGGTCAGTGTAGATCATGCTATTTCCAATTGAAACCAGTCCTCTTTTGTGTGTCGTCTTTGGACAGTTTAACCCTTGCTTTATAAGATATGAGAGATCCCATGAGTACTATGCCCGTTCACTTGTACAATTGCAATTTTGAAGTTAGTATGAAGGAATAGATTTCTGCTGAACCTCCATTAAAAAAAGAAAAACGTACTTCTCTGTCTCACACACGTTTGTGACGATGCCAACGTCTCTGCCAAAGATTCCAGTGTGGTACTATAGAAACTAGCATCTGTACGCCGTATTCTGCGGGACACAGAATTCCGCTGGCATCGCATAATAAGTCTCTGACCTTCACGACCCTGGCATCGACGAGTGGCCCTAGCTTAACGAACACTACAAATGTCAATGTTCTGCCCAGAGGTTGTTGCTCGCCCAAGTTAGTTATCCCTCTATCTTACGTCCTCGGTATATGGCGCAGACCTAGTTCGACCATCACAGCTCAGAGGTTTTCCTTCGAATATGGCGCAGACGTCGGTCGACCATCACAGCGCTCCTGCATCCACGCATGGCCTGTAAGACTGCCACGTGAAGTTTGACAACGTTTCTTCTTACGCTATCTAATAGAGCAGCTGTCCTTTGAGGACTCTCAGCTCAGTAAAGGTGTTTCTCCATGAAAGGTTTGCCGCTATAAGAATGACGACTGATGTCAAGGATCCCTTGCTGATTCTACGCCGTGTGTTTTTCCACTCTCCGTAGAGCACCTCTTCAACTAGAACTCAGTACTTGATCGACCATGACATAGCCAATCCGGGAGTGGCAGCTTTTAGAAGGTGGGAATTGAAGCTAAAGACCTCACAATTCCCACCTTAATGCTTTACTACTAAGCGAAGCTCATTGCTTAGCTAAGCCTTATGGTAGAATGGAGTTATCCTTACCCATACGGTTATTAAGCCAATGATAAGGGTCACTTTACAACATTTCCTCTTCCTTTAAAACACTTTCTTCCTTGAAGACGAGTATGAAGTATTAAGGATTATAGTGGATACCGTTTGACCTCATGATCCAATCCAAGGACCATGGTTTTCATCTCTATAATTAGGGAGAGGTTGCATCTGAGAAGCAATCTAAAAAGAAGGGAATCTCTATGGTCACGTCCCTACCCAAATAATACTATGCACCATCTTGCTTTGCACTTGATAAGTTGGAACTAGTACAACATATGGAATTAGGAGTTATAAGGATGGACTAGAGCCCATGATTACTATATTCACTAAACCTTCATCCATTCTTGGCACTAGCCAAAAGGGTGAAGTCGAGAAATCTCTTGTTCTTTACACACTTGGAGAATTATCTAGATACCTTAATAGAAGGTTCAAAAACCTTTCTGCATTTCTCAAAACATATTGGATGCTCCCAAAATCTTGGTGGAAACTACTAAGCCTTTGGATCTTAGAGGATTCTCTTCAAATCCATGCGATTTTTTTTTTTTTGATAAAGAACTGTTTGGGTTGACCGAAACATATAACTTGGATATCTCTATTACATTCCACTTCTAACCAATATACACCAAAATTTGCCCCAAATGTAAGACTACTATGTCTAATGGGGATTTAATATCATTGGTAAAAGGTAGGAAAGAAGGGCCCTATTCACTATGCTCATCATAGACTCAACTTCACTTATCTAGAATTTCCAAATTCGCTAGTTTGAACTTGGGACCCTTGTGTGATTGAGTTAAACTTGATTCAAGCTTGAGATTTGGGAATTTATCACCTTTAAAGTACAAAACTCCATTTCCTCATGACCTTTTTAATTTTTATGTAAAAACTTCACGTATTAGACCACGAATCCCACATTTAAACCATTTTGGAGGGAATTTTGTTTTAACTCAATTTTTACTTAGTACAAGACCTTGGATCTCAGTTACTTGAGCTTTTATGCTACACAAAACCTTGATCCAAAGATCATTTCCTTTCCAGCTTTAAAACAAAGCATCCAATCTTTTATGATCATAACTGATTTTGAACTTTCAGTATTAAGGTCGTATGCATTTAACTTAGAGTACTCTTGACTTATTTTTGTTTGTGAAGATCTCTTACCTATTTATATCTTCTCATGAAAAATGTTTTCTGAGATCTAATCATTTGCGGGATTCTGTAGTTAAGAGGGAAAAACTTTACTTCTCATGATTCATTCATGAATTTAATGTAGAGAGTACATGTGTAGAAGCAAAACAAAAAGAAGAGTGTACTCACAAAATGAAAGAGTGTGAGACTCAAAGTGAGTAGACCATGAAATGGGAAAACTCACATGGATTAGAGTAAGCTTGCCAAGATCATGAAGTAGGCTCCTCAAGCTTCTAACCAAGTACAAATGGGGGGAGAGACCCTCCTTATATAGAGTTGGAGTGGGATCTCTAAAGTACATCATATGTGGTATAATTCCCCTTAAAGAATAATGAATACAGAGGAAAAAGCAAGTGGGAAGGTACCCAAATAAAAAAGGATATAATATAAAATGGAAATGAGCTAGAAATGTAGTGTCTCTTAGATACAATAGGGATATTCAGTATCATATTCTCAACACCCCCTCTGTAGGTCCACTTTGTAAATTATGGAGGCTACTAGGGTATGGGAGAAAGTTCCACCAAGAGCGTAGCAGCATAAATGCAAGCAACAACGAAGAAAGTCTCCATGTTGAAATCCATAGCCTCCAACTGAGATTGACCATGTGTGATCCCCAAGTACTCCATAAGATCTCCACATATGGATCAAGTAGATGCTCCATAGGTATGCCACCAACGAGCTAAAAGAACATAGCAAGATCTAATTGGATGGGATCACCTCCATGCAAGATAGATATGATGAATCCATGTGGTATGTTGGAGCCACCAAAGTTTTGACAATATCCACCATGAGATGTGTGTTGCCAAGAAGTAGCTCCTCCAAGAATGAAATATAAAACATGAAGGAGTAAACCATAAATCACATGGTAGTACATGTACATGCGATAGTCCTCCATGGAGTGTACAAAGTCATGATGTGGGTCACTAGGACCATGAAATCCCCCTCTGAACTGAGAGAATGGCTCTGAAAAGGATCCAAATTAGACATCTATCCAAGTAGATGCAAGAGTATCCTGTGGAGAATGGAGAGATGCTCGACTCCATGTATGAAACACTCCATGCTCAGAATGCTGCTTTAGAAGAGGTAACTGGACTCTAGAAGATGTGAATGAAAAATTACAAGTCACTGATCATTGAGTAAAGCTCAAATAAAGCTGAGGGAAAATGAAAACCTTCAATGGTATGATTGGAGGTGTAGGCATTTGATGTGTAAGCTGAGACTATATCTTTGAGTCCTCATGCCACAAAACTATACCGTGATCCTGAAAGTCATGTACAAAGAGAGCATGCTCCACATAGTGCATCTATCTTGTAGTGGAATGATCTCCTTTTGAAGCAAAAATGTGAGGATCAGATCTTGAGAAGAATCCAAAAGGGATGAACACTAACGGTATTCATCAAAAGTCTAGTCTCTGGTAATTGTAACTAGGTGTACACTTTGAATCGTAGAATTTCTATGCCTTCTGTTGATCATTGTAATGGATGAAAAGATATGGCTTCTACTGAAAAGTAAGCCTCAAATGAGGTTTGGTTCTTCAAGACATGTGAGAACCCTCTATTATGAATATGCACTACTATCTATACAACTTTGTAATAAAGTAAGTTTATGATCTAGGAGTCTGGCCGGTTCAGAGAGATCTGAAATCGGACACCATTTGGTCATCTATGTATATGACCAAAGATCTCGAGTTTAGACTTAGTAGGAGGTCTTGTGCTCTTATGAAGAAGTGATCCACTTAGCTTAGTGGTTAAGTCTCAAGGATGTGAAGGAGGAGGTCTTGGGTTCAATCCCCATGGAGGACATGGGAAGAGTATTTTTCCCAAAGAGATCGAGAGCCTTCTAGAAGCATCTACTTGAGTTAACTTGAGTTGACTAGGACACTTGGCGCACATGTAGTTACATGACCGACACATGGCTGGCTAGTATCCACCTGCCCAAGAAGGTAGTCCCCTAGAGAGAGCTATATATAGAGGCATTTGGTTGGGAGGAGAGTCATCTCTCTAGCATGTGGTGGTCGTAATTTCTAGTTCTCTTGCATTGGTATCAGAGCAAAGAAGGATGGATGTTCCATCAAAAGGTTTTCAAAAGATACGAAGTACGTAACTTCCAAGATCTTCTTGAAACACTTGAAGCTAAAGTGTTGATGATTCGGAAATATTTGATAAATTTATGAAAGAGTAAGACTTTGACTTTGAAGTGAACCCTTCAACTACAGATAAATTGACAAAGTTAAGCACCAAGTTCCAAGTGTAACTTGGAAAATTCAATCCTTTGCCTCAAAGCAATGCTCAAGAATTGCATTCCTAGTAAGCAGTCATAAAGATTGAATATAGGCATGAACTTAGTTTCAAGTGAAGCATTGTTTGAGTAAAAATGCATCAATAGAGCTTAGTGGGTCAACACACTGATGTTGGTTGCCACACTAGTATCTTGTGGTTGGATGATGTTTTGGATTTTCTTTGAATCTTTTTGAGAATCCAGTTTATTTCTCTTAAAGATAGAAAAAATGATTCAATACCCTATTGAAACAAGAAGTAAAGTCCTGGGTCATCTAGACTTTTAATCATAGCAAGTTTACATGTCTTTGAAGTTTGAATTGGTTGTACAAAGTTTTAGTTATTTCTTTCCACTTTCCAAATCTTTTGGAATTGGCTCAGACATGGTATCTGATTCCTTTTGCAAAAGACCAGGGTTATCCGGTTAGAACTAGATAACTAAATTGAACATCCTAGATAGATGTTTTGTACAAGAACCTTTTCAATCTTCAAAAGATAATAAGTCCAAGTGGACTTATTCAGTTGAGTTTGCTTCAAGTTATAACATAAATGATTTTTTAGAGTCCAGTACACTCTAGAATAGAGAGGTTAGGAATTGCACATCAGATTGACAATTCCCAAGAACTTTTAGCACAAGTCTTTGAGAAAAGTGTCCTAAGTTGGATAATTTTCATCTGAATTTGAATTGGTCAAGTTATATTAAGGTTGATCCAAAGAAAATGATAAACTTTCTCTTGCAGTTTACATAGGATTATTAAACTCTTAGGACAAGTAGTCCTCTAGTCGGGTGAAAAAATAAAGTAACTGTTGGATAGGAGTTAACCACTGTACGAACATCCAAGGTAGATGTTTGGGACAACCAAACTTCGAGTTCTCCAAAACAAATTCAAGTGAATCAAGAGTTCTCAAAGTCTTGATAGGGATAAGAATCCCACCTTCGTTACTAAATCCATGCACCAGTCATGCGTAGAAATGAAGTAGTAATTTGAATCCACCCAATTCACATGTTTGTGCCTAGATTGCACATCGAGAAATTATGAATTGGCTAGGAATGGTTTTAAATCCATCCTTATTATTCATTCACTAGTTTTTACTTTGATCAGTTTATCAATGTGCAAAGCGAGACAATGTTTTTGAATCATTTGGATAGGGATGCCACCACAGAGATGAGACATGTTCTTCCAGATCTAGAACATGACCATGTTCTTCCAGTTTTAGAACATGAGGCTCGGGGGTTGTCTAGAGTAGATATATAGCTCTATTTTCGAGGACGAGAATAATTTTCGAGGGGGGAAGAATGTAATAAAGTAAGTTTATGATCTAGCTGTCTCGCTGGTTTAGACAGATCTGAAATCGGACCCCATTTGGTCATCTGTGTATATGACCAAAGATCTCGAGTTTAGACTTACTAGGAGGTCTTCTGCTCTTGTGAACAAGTGATCCACTTAGCTTAGTGGTTAAGCCTCGAGGATGTGAAGGAGGAGGTCTTGGGTTCAATCCCCATGGAGGACATGGGAAGAGTATTTTGCCCAAAGAGATCTAGAGCTTTCTAGAAGCATCCACTTGAGTTAACTCGAGTTGACTGGGACACTTTGGCGCACATGCAGTTACATGACCGACACATGGCTGGCTAGTATCCACCTGCCCAAGAAGGCAGTCCCCTGGAGAGAGCTATATATAGAGGCATTTGGTTGGAAGGAGAGTCATCTCTCTAGCATGTGGTGGTTGTAATTTCTAGTTCTCTTGCAAACTTCACTACAAAAAGTTATGGGAAGTTGCTTTTGATGAAGCATATTCTTGGCCATCAGTATCACATTTCCAATCCTCTATAAAGGAATACCTTGTTGAGTATTTTTCTTTGCTTTTGCTTGGTACTTAATACCTCAAAAATCTCAAAAATAATAAGGAAACTTTACACTATGTCAATGGTGAGTCAAGACTAAACATCATCTTGAAATCATCTTTACAACTTACCATCCAATTCGCGTATCTTGTGATGCTTTTTGATTCTTCTTTTTTTTGTTTTTTTTTTTGAGGCGAATACAAACATTGTTTCACATTTTAAATGCCTACTCTACGTACTTCTCTCTCTCTCTCGCTGATACACACAAAAGTTCGTCACTTTTATGCTTCACACCTCTCTCACCATGCCTTACTCGGTAGAACGTAGCATTCTGCACACATCGTTTACACCGTACAAGAAAATAGTTTTCTGGAAGAGGCGTCACGTCCTGAACATTCTCCTATAAGCTATATTAGAAAATTAAAGTCATAATTCACAATATATCATTTTTAGTCTTCATTTAGAAGTTTAGACTTCAATTCTTTCTATGCAATACTTTAGGTATGCTCCAAAATCCTTCTAATGATATATTTTGTCAGCAATGTACCAATTTGGATATTTGAGCACTCGTTTTATGCCCTTGTACATTGAGATTCATCACCCTTAACGAGAGGTATGGTTTAAGCATAAGCTTCTTCCATGCTTTGTCATTTGAAACAAACGATCATTGTGATAAATCTACTTATGTGAGAGGATGTCATTGCAAAATGATAAACTACAAGAGGTTTTATAGAGCAAGCCAGTTTAAAAATTGTTATATCTACAAAATTACTAAGTCTACTATCTAGCACATTCGATATAAGCATAAAAGTTGAAATACGAAGATATTTGAAAAAGCCAATGGTTATGGTAGTAGGATAGCTCTAGGAGTGTGAACTTTGTGAATTCGAAGAGTTCCCTTTTTGATATCAAGAGAGAAAAGGTATAGAAAAAAAGCCTTGTAGACTCTTAGCGTTTTGTTTTTTCAAAGAAGTTTGGGAATAGCCTACTCCTCTAAACTTTAATTAATAGAAATAAAAACTATACAAGTGAAGGGGCCAAGTACTTGTGGGACCCCCTAAATCCCATAAAGAAAGCATAGCTTAAAGCTTGATAAAAGACATTACAAAGAAGGTTGATCCTTTTGCCCCCTTATGGGGGGCCCACTTGCTTTTAAATTTTTTGCTCTCAAGGAAAAACACTCAATGATGTTTGAAAGGTAGGGGCTTCTTACAAATTGAAATTCTTTTGCCTAAAAAGAAAAGGGATTATTTGATGGACCATTCTTTTGGAGGACTACCAAACTTTGTGGCACACCTCTCTTTCCAAAACTTCCAGAGGGTCTCACCTCTAATAGCATTCCACAATGTTGTGGAACAACCAATTGCTTCACCCAATAATGCTTGCTTTTAGTTGATTTGTCCATCCACCAACATGATTCTCTTGAGGGCTTGCCTTACTGCCATGGATTTGGGACAATAAAAGAAGAGGGGACCCAATTCCTCATTGTTGTGAAGGCATCCTTTACACCACAAAGGGGCTCCATAAATTTTGTTTTATTTTTACATTGGTCCAAATTCCATGGTGGAGGATTTGCCACATAAGAATTGATTCTTTTACCTTGATGAGGGGATGCCAATGGGATTGAGACTTAAGATCCAACCTTAAACTCAACCAATTCAAACACCATCTTGTATTAAGCCTGACATGAATTCCACATTCTTCTTGAATCTTAGAATTTTGTCAAGACTGTTGCCATTCTGCCATCTAAGATTCTCGAATTGAGAGGATTCATGCGCAACAAGGAGGCTAGTCCTTGAGTAATCCCAAGCATTCAATATGCTTCACAACAAGCACCATCCTTCATAGCCCACTCCCCTAACTGAATCAATATCCTCAAATCTAATCCATTGGCATGTTGCTTGATTCTAGAGGTGCTTCTACAAATTAAAACCTTTGTTTCATAGCTTCATAGATTTTTGGAGATTATAAGTCCTCTCTGTGCTTCCACGAGTTGTCTTGATCACTCAAAGTCTTTATTATTATGTCCACTAATATATCGAATCCTCCAAAATGCTTTGATACCAGTGATGGGGGAAAACGAGGAGTCATTGATCCTGGAGTAAAGCTTAACTAAAGATGGGGGGAAATGAAAACTTTCAATGGTACGATTGGAGGTACATGCATTTGAGGTGTAAGCTAAGACTCTATCTCTAAGTCCTCATGCTCCAAAACTATACCATGATCCAAAAGGCATGTACAAAGAGAGCATGCTCCACATAGTGTATCTATCTTGTAGTGGAAGGATCCTTCTTTGGAGCAAAAGTGGGAGGATCCAGATCTTGAGAAGAATCCAAAAGGGATGATCACTAAGAGTATTCATGAAAATCCTAGTCTTTAATAATTGTAACTAAGTGTACTCTATGGGTCATAGAGTTAATATGCCTTCTGTTGATCATTGTAATCGAAGAAAAATATTGCTTAGTACTATCCTCATAAGGGTTTTTTACATAGGCATCACTACGAAAGACTTTGAAATAGCTCACACTCGACTTTTGCTGAAAGGAAGCCTCAAACGATGTTTGGTTCTTCAAGACATGAGAGACCCCTCTATTACGAATTTGCACTACTATCTATACAACTTCACTGCAAAACTTTATGGGAAGTTGCTTTTCATGAAGCATATTCTTGGCCATCAATACCACACTTCAAATCCTCTATAAAGCAATACCTTGTTGAGTATCTTTCTTTGCTTGGTATTTAATACCTCAAAAATCTCAAAAATCCTCAAAAAACTAAAAAATATTTACACTATGTCAATCGTGAATCAAGACTAAACATCATCTTGAAATCATCTTTACAACTTACCATCCACTTCGTGTGATCTTGTGATGCTTTTTGTTTCTGCACTTTTTTTTCTTCTTTTTGAGGCCAGTACAAACATTGTTTCACATTTTCAATGCCTACTTTACGTACTTCTCTCTCTCTCTCTAATACACACAAAAATTCTTCACTTTCATGCTTCACACCTCTCTCACCGTGCCTTACTCGGTAGAACGTAGCATTCTGCACACATCGTTTACATCGACCATAAAAATAGTTTTTCTGGAAGCGGAGTCATCTCCAGGACATTCTCCTATAAGCTATATTAGAAAATGAAGGTCATAATTTACAATATATCATTTTTAGTCTTCATTTGGAAGTTTAGAGTTCCATTCGTTCTGTGCAATACTTCGTCTTTTATTAGGTATGCTCAGAAATCCTTCTAATGATATATTTTTTCAGCAATGTACCAATTTGGAGATTTGAGCACTCGTTTTATGCCCATGCTTATTGAAATTCATCACTCTTAACGAGAGGTAAGGTTTTAGCATAACTTTCCTTCCATGCTTTGTCACTTGAAACAAATGATCATTTTGATAAATCTACTTATCCGCGAGGATGTCATTGCAAAATGATAAACTACAAGAGGTTTTACAGAGCAAGCTAGTTAAAAAACTGTTGTATCTACAACATTTGGTGCTAATCTACTATCTAGCACATTCGATATAAGCATAAAAGTCAACAATACGAAGATATTTGAGAAAGCCTATGGTTATGGTAGTAGGATAGTTCTAGGAGTGCAAACATTGTGAATTCTAAGAGTTCCGTTTTTGATATCAAGAGAGAAAAGGTATAGAAAAAAGCCTTGTAGATTCTTGGAGTTTTGTTTTTCCAAAGAAGTTTGGCAATAGCCTACTCTTCTAAAATTTAATTAATAGAAAGAACAACTATACAAGTGAAGGGGCCAAGTACCTCTGTGACCCCCTGAATCCCACAAAGAAAGGGTAGCTTAAATCTTGCTAAAAGACATTACAAAGAAGGTTGATCCTTTTGCCCCCCCCCCCCCCCCCCCCCCCCCTTGTGGGGGGCACACTTGCTTTTAATTTTTTTGCTCTCGAGGAAAAGCACTTTATGATGTTTGAAAGGTAGGGGCTTCTTACAGTTTGAAATTCTTTTGCCTAAAAGGAAAAGGGATTATCTAATGGACCATTCTTTTGGAGTGCTACCGAACTTTGTGGCACACCTCTCTTTTAGAATCGTCTAGAGGGTCTCACCTCTAATAGCATTCCACAATGTTGAGGAACAATGGATTTCTTCACCCAATAATGCTTGCTTTTAGTTGATTTGTCCTTTCACCAACATGATTCTCTTGAGGGCTTGCCTTACTGTCATGGATTTGGGACAAGAAAAGAAGAGGGGACCCAATTCCTCATTGTTGTGAAGGCATCCTTTACACTACAAAGGGGCTCCCTAAATTTTGTTTTATTTTAACATTGGTCCAAATTCCATGGTGGAGGATTTGCCACATAAGAATTGATTCTTTTACCTTGATGCGGGGATGCCAATGGGATTGAGACTTAAGATCGAACCTTAAACTCAACCAATTCGAACACCATCTTCTATTAAGCGTGACATGAAATTCCACATTCTTCTTGAATCTTAGAATTTTGTCAAGACTGTTGCCATTCTGCCATCTAAGATTCTCGAATTGAGAGCATTCATGCACAACAAGGAGGCCAATTCTTGAGTAATCCCAAGCATTCAATATGCTTCACAACAAGCACCATTCTTCATACCTCACTCCCCTAGTTGAGTCAATATCTTCAAATCTAATCCATTGGCATGTTTCTTGATTCCAAAAGTCTTTCTACAAATGAAGACCTTTGTTCCACATCTTCATAGATTTTTGGAGATTCCAGGATTCAACGCCTTTGATGCCCTTGATAGGGAACCATATCAAATCATTCGTCTAATATGGGCTACGCATTTCCAATCTTCATTGATCTTGACAAACTATTTTTCCAACTCTTCCATAGGGAGCAAACTAAGCTCGAACCTTTGGGAATTACCTGATAGGGGGAGAAAAAAAGAGTGAGAACAAAATACTAGTTGATGTATCCCCTTTTGACGTCTTATTCACTTGATAAGTCCTCTTTGTGCTTCCACGAGTTGTCTTGATCCCTCAAAGTCTTCAGTGTTGTCTCCACTAATATATCCAATCCTCTGAAATGCTTTGATACCAGTGATGGGGGATATTCTTACACCCCAATGCAACATTATGGAAGCTTGCTCCCCTTCATTAGGCCCACAAAAAAATTATGTATGCTCACTATCCTAAAATTTTCTTTGTACCCATACAAAGTCATAACATGAAATTTCGGATACTAACATGGGTTGCATTTATTTGAACGGATAATAAAATAAATACCAAATATGTTTGTTTTATTCATGGTTATCGCAAGAAACACCAAAAAAAATAGACGCAGATAAAATTTTGATCAAAAGGCTTTTGATCGAAACATACTTGGATCAAAAGCTTTTGATAGAAAAGCATGCTGATCGAAAGGACCTTGGATCAAAAAGCGATTCCTACCAAGAAAAATATATAATTTTACATTCAATGGAAAAATTCATTCCGCACATGCTTGATACTTACTCTAGAGAGCTCTAAGCCTACCATTTCTTTCATAGAGATCTTCCTTCACCGTATCATTGAGGTATTGATTTAATTTTTATTTATTGTTTCCTTTATTGTTTTGTTCATTGTATCATGGATATTGTATGATTGACATATACATCTCTTACATGTGCTCGATTTTTATTTATATAATTAGTTTTATGTTTTTTAATCATCGATTGTATACATGTTGGAGTCGTGAAAGCATTTCTTACTTGTATACATTGATAAATCAAATTTAAAAATAAACCACTATTGTGTTTGTTTAACTCGCTACATCGATTCTTACTCTCACAGTTGTATAGGACTCAACAATATGTCTATTGAGATTCTTTGAATCCCCACATCGATTCCTACTCTCTCAACAATATAGGGAGTTTATAGGGACTATTGTGATTGTCTAATTCTTTGACTCTTACTCTCATAATAGTCACTTAATTTCCGGTGAGAGTAATTAGTGTAGGTCACAAGGTGTATAGAAACTATTGTGATTTTCTGATTCTTTGAATCGTACTATCATTTTATTTATGAGACATATTTTTTATTATTGTTTTTATGAATTAGATTTGTGTTTAAAGTTTTAATATCTAGTGTGATAGTCTGATAACCTAGCTTTTATTTTTGCATAGATGGCAGGTAAAAAAAACAAGCATGAGCAAAAAAATTTGGAAGAATTTGTGTGCTCCTACATGTATGAAATGGGAGAAGATCAAATCACTCCAGCCATGGATCCATTGAATTACAAAGATTTCATTACACAATTTTTCTAGAACATCATATATTAATATTGAAGTATAAATTTGGTAGTGTCAGGTGGATCACAGGTATAAGATGAGCAAATGTCAAAATAGCTTACATGTATCTTTGGATAGATCATCAAAGTAATAGAGTCATTGGCACTGGATACCACCATAATGCCCGTATTCATGGATAAAATTAAACTTATCAATTTTCGTAATTAGACAATGAAGTGAGGAAAGCGATTAAAACTGGACACGAATGAAAGCCTTGTGAGACCGTCTATAGACCCAAATACAAGAGGTACATATGTGAATATGGGAGATCAAACATCGAACAATCTTTGTTTGCTTCCATATTCCTCTATTATTCTTGAAGATGCAGCTTTTGTGGGGGAAGGACAATATGCAATGATCCATAAATTCAAAATATCCCACCTGAGATTCATCAATGAAGTATTTGTTGCCAAGTTAATGAAATTACATGGTGCTCACATACAAACACGAGAGAATGAAGCCTTGAATGAAGCCACAATTTTATCTATTATGCATAGTGGAATTATTAGTCCACTTGGCTTAGCTAGGCACCATAACAAAAGCCCGTGCCTTATTTTCAAATTTTGGAATGGTGGTACATTGGACATGTGGTTGGAAAGAGTGAAGAAGCCAACCCAAAAATGATTTCAAAATCAAACTTCATGATCAGATAACATTACTTTAGGAAAACCATGATGTTTAAAAATGCATTTGATGAATAATTTTGCAGCTTGAGGTGTAGAGAAAGTTTTTCTAAAAGGAATGAAGTATGCATATCTACTAGACCTATCAACTATCATCCCAATCACATCGTTATGTGATGAATGATAGGAAGACTAGTGATAAAATCCATAGAGTTTTGTTCCCATGGTTCATTCAAAATGGGAAGGGGCATTAATAATCCAAATGCTTTACTTTGATGGCATTTTACACATTGGCATACAATGCATTGAGAAAAAAAACATACTATGCAATATCTTCTTCCATGTGGGGCCAAAAGAAGAAATCTTTGCAAGCAAAAATGGTGCTCTGTATGCCTCTATGACCCATGTAAGATGATTCATGAATTTTTTTTATTACAAAATCTTTAAAATCTTGTGCAATGCATAATCTATGTTGAGAATAAAGTAAAACATGATGAAATGTATAATGTTCATCAGTTAAAGATGCATAAGTGGAAATTGTTTCTTGAAAGCAATGAATTTGGATGGAAAAACTATTATGCAGAGCAAGAGAATGTGAAGGAAAATGGCTAAGAGCATCGAATATGACATTAGCTTTCCCAAGCTGATTTTGGATCATGGGGTAAAAATTTTGAATGAATGAAGTGCACTTAAGATGTTGATAAGAGATTAAAGGCTGATTTAATGAATTCTTAATAGCTTGTTGATCGATTTTGATTAGTACCTCAAATCCCATAAGATAGTGTTTCCAAATTTGGAAAGCATGCACAACTGCTAACAATTCTTTACCATATGTACTATAATTCTTTGATGAGGATTTAAACTTCCTACTCTCAAATGCAATGGGGTGATCGTTTTGCATCAAAACATTACCTATTCTTGAACCACTAGCATTAGTAAGGGCATGAAATGGTTGTGAAAAACCAGGTAACTGTAAAACATGTGCATGCTTGAGTTTTTCAAAGGATTGTTGTTGCATAAGTTCCCATGAAAATTTTATTTTACTTTGCAATAATAAGGTAAGAGGCAATGATAATTAAGAAGAAATTCGAACAACTTCCTAGAAATAAGAAACTGATTGAGGTTTAGGCCATTCTATTATAACATTAAGCTTTTGTGGATCGACATGCATGCCTTCACTTGAAATAATATGTCCTAGATATTCTAGCTTACAATGAAAGAAGTAGCTCTTTTCAATATTAGGGTGAATTAGTGTGTTCTCTTGTACCAGATGAGAAACTGTTTGGAGATGCGTTTTGTGCTCACTATCATCCTTACTATAAACAAGTATATAATCAAAGAATATGAGAACAAAAGCTTGGTAATCAAGAAAAATGTTGTTTATCATTCGTGCAAATGTAGCAAGAGCATTGGTAAGTCCAAAGAGCATTACCATAAATTCACAATGAGTAGTTTGAATTCTAAATGGAGTCTTAAAAATATCTCTATGCATCATACGTATTTGCTGGTAACCCGATTTAAGATCAACTTTACTAAAGACATGAGTTCCTTATAGTTTATCTAAGAGATCATCTACTCACGGAATAGGGTATCTATTCTTTACTCTGATCTTGTTAAGGGCTCTATAGTTAGTGCAAATTTGATCTGTTTTATTTTTCTTCTCTACTAAGAGAACTGAGGATCCAAATGGGGAAGTAGGCCTTATATTTCCTTTGTGGAGTAAGTCTTTAACTTGGTTTTGTATCTCCTTTTGGTGTAGTGGGCCATGCCTATGAGGTGCTTTATGATGAGGAGAACTACCAAGAATTAAGTCTATGCTATGATGAAAGGTTCCTCTAGATGGTGGTAGTTCATAGGGACAATCCGACATAAAACAATCCCTATAAGTAGTCATGAAAGGTTTATGTGCATCCAGAAGTGTATGACTGTAATCATTTATGCCATTGACAAAAACAGTGCATGAATTATATCCTTTTCTAAATGCACATTTTACTTGAGTATGACTAACCAATGGAAATGGCTGGAAGTCATCCCACATAGAGAAAGTAATCTTTTGACCTTTGAATTTAAAGTTAAATATATGTGTATGGTAGTCAACACATGGGTTATAAGGATGAGGAAAAGGCATACCAAGTAAAACATCATGAGGTTGCAAAGCTGTAATTAAAACTGTTCTTGCATCTATATATGGACTTATGCTAATTTTAACTTCTTGCAATTCTCTTGTTACATTATAACAATTACCTTGAAATGCAACTTTCACTTTATATAAAGAAGAAAACAGTTTTAATTTAAGTTCTTGCACTAATAAATGTGAAATGAAATCATGTGGACTACCACCCTTGTTGGAGAGATTTTCTCTCCATATTTGGAAAATAAGAAATAAAATTTATCATGAAGGGACTATGAGAAATATGTGTAGAAAGAGGCGCAACTATGCACAGAGTAGGTGTGAGGGTAGCTGTAAGTACCTTCTTCACATATGAAGAATAGAAGCTATGGCATGCGAAGTTTCACTCGAACAAGCAGAATATGGTAGAGACGATGCGGTATAGATAAAGTAGAGAGAGAGAGGTTCTCTCTATCTAGAACACACGCACAGATAACAAAATGGATGTGTGCCTTGAATTATGTGACCCAAAAAGGCCTTTTTATACAAAAACAGAAGGCTATATGGCCAATCAAACAAGAGATAAGGCTTTAGATAGGATTGCTCTCTTTTTAGGAGAGGGATCACACACAAGATGAAGGATCAAAGCTCATAGCCAACAATCCCCCCTTGAGCTTGATTCTACAAATAGCTCTTTGGGAACGATCCTTTCCTCACAACTAGACTAGGGTGGTACAAAAAATATGATTCCTTCCCATGTACAAAGAAGGTGGTACAATGTTTATATCCTTCCTTCAACAAACTCATGGGTGGTACAAATCCTTCCCTATACATATGAGGATGGTACAAAGGGGATGTTTTTAGAACGCATAATCATAGACAAAATTGACTTGAGCTTCTTCTTCATTTGTCTCCTCTGCTATGTTGACATTGCTTGGATTCTTGTTAAAAGCTCCTTTGTTGTTGTTGAAGTTGTTGTTGTAGACGACAATTCTTTGTAGCATGGTTGGTTTTACCACATATTTTGCAAGGGTTGACTTGATAACAATCCTTCGACAAATGGTTGGTGCGATTACAATGAATGCATTTTGTAGCTCTTACAACCAAGGATTTTGTTGTGAATTCATCATAATTTGTCAACTTATTTTCATGTTGTTGTAGAGAATTAATGACATCCTCTAGCCTAGGGATAGGGTCCTTTTCTTTAAGAACAATTACAATTTGTCCAAACTTATCAACAGGCACGGCTTTGAGTAGGACGGCTACTTGATCCTCATTTTCAATAGGGCATTGTACATAAGCTAATTGGGTACAAATACTCTTTAGCTTGTTTACAAGGGTAGGTATATCTTCTCCTTGCAACATAGTGAGAGAATAAAGTTGCATTTTAAGTGCTATTTTGAAGTTTCTAGAAATTGCTCCAAAGTTTTGCTCTAGAGTGATCCACACTTGATTTGCGGTAGTGCAATCATCCAAGAAGTGTACATAATTGTCATCTAAAGAGGTGAGTAACATTCCAAGTGCTTGTTCATCTTTTTCAGTGAAGTATGGTAGCCCTCTTCTATGCTCAAGTGTTTCATTTTGTGCAAGTGGTTTTGTAACTGACCATAGTTGTTTAGTCATGAGATGACCCTTGATTTTGGTTTGCCATGTGTGGGAACCTTGGCCATTGAATTTGTCTAAAGGCTTTTCACTCATTTTGGAGAGGTCTTAACACTTGGAGACTTTCCAAGGTCAGTGTCTAACTCCTTACAACAATTTGATGGATTTATTATGATGGGAAGGTCTTACCATTCATGTATGATGGCAGTGTCTAATCCCATAAAAATATGTACATAGCATGCTTTGTGTTATAAGACCATGGGGCATTAAAAGTTGGTTTTCCTCTCTTGAATTAGAGTATACAAATACATGTCTATGAGAATGTGTATTTTTAGTTGCTTAATGGTGGAATTTTAGTGGAATGAATTGCAATGATAATTTCAATACACTTGTAACAAAGGTGATCTGCCAACATGATTATTGTAGCCCCAATGACTCAAGAAAAATATATGTAAAAGATGTAGAACTAGAACTATGCTGTCCGTTGAGAATACGGTGAGTATGTAGAGGGCGCTTTGCACAAAAGAGAAATTGACTTATACTTCAAAATATGTTCATATGTTTCCTCAAATTGTATTATGTGACGCATGAAAATGCAGAAAAACGAACTAAAGCTATAAGTTAGCAGCCCCTCACTTCTAGCAGCCCCTCATAGTATGTCGTTTGCAGACAAACGCCGAATGAGAAAAGTTTAATAAAAAAGACTTTCTAGTTTCATCGGCTGCAGAAGCCAACCAAAGATTGTAGTCAGAGTTAGTTGCATCATTCAGAAGCTTCGTTTATCACTGGCAGTAGACAAACGCACCATAACTCTTGAACTTCACGGTTGTGCCGCCATCTAAAGTCATGTCTCCAAATCGCACCTAGCGAGCTGTGTATGGTGAGGAGATGTTGATTGCAGGACTTATTGAATCGTTCCAGGTGTATCGCTTTTCATTTAATCCTACTGTAGATTCTCCATCTAGGCGCAAAGAGCTCACCTAGTCTACGAACCAGAAAGCTTGCAGAAGATACTCACGAATCTCTTTGAATGTGTTGCCACAAAAGGAACCGCTCTGTCGCCGCCCAGATTTGATCATGCCCAGAGTTGATGAAGGTTATTCCTCTGCAGAGTTGGCCCGCAGAGTTGGCCCAGACTATTCCGCTTCAAAGTAGCTCATAACTTCCAGAATCTCCTTGCAAAGACGACGGCACAGAGCTCTGGTACCACATGTAGAAAGAGGCGCAACTATGCACAAAGTAGGTGTGAGGGTAGCTGTAAGTACCTTCTTCACATACGAAGAAGAGAAGCTATGGCATGCAAAGCTTCACTCGAACAAGCAGAATATGGTAGAGACGATGCGGTATAGATAAAGTAGAGAGAGAGAGGTTCTCTCTATCTAGAACACACGCACGGATAACAAAATGGATGTGTGCCTTGAATTATGCGACCCAAAAAGGCCTTTTTATACAAAAACAGAAGGCTATATGGCCAATCAAACAAGAGATAAGGCTTTAGATAGGATTGCTCTCTTTTTAGGAGAGGGATCACACACAAGATGAAGGATCAAAGCTCATAGCCAACAATATGTCTTTTAAATATGATCATTATTTAGGATGAGAAGAGTGAAAATAACAAATTAACTTTGTGAAAAGAATATTGAACTTGTATAATGAGCAAATTCACTATTGAGAAGATATTGAAGACTTGAAGAACATATTATCTTGTGGAAACATTGAGTTTGATAGAGGTTGAAGAGAGCTTCCATTTGATATATAAATAGCGACTCATTTCTGGGTAAATCTCCTCAATCTTCTAGCATATAATCTTATTTTTTTTTGAAACATTTAGAACAAAACTAAGATGGCATGGTGGTTAGGTGAAGTGCCTTTCTCACAACCAATAGAGATCAGAACTCATAAATTAGAGGGATGGCAACATCCCTCGAAAAGCCAAAAAAATAGCGGCAGATTTTATGAACATAAGCTTTTTGGATCGGCATTGAGCTTTTTACATACGATCATTGGAATTGAATTTGTAAATGTTGCTTTATTTAAAAAGCATCAACGTCTGAGGATCATTGAAGCTATATAAAGAAGTAAGGGCTCATCTTCACATCATCATTTAATGATCCATCCATCATTCAAGAAGCTGTGAGGAAGCTAAGGAGGTGTGCTCTAAACTAGGTGCTCTTTTGGAGGACTTGAAGGACAAGGTGGACGAAGCTCTACACTTGAAGAAGGTGATTAATCTACTTGAAGGAAGGAGGCACTTTCTTTGTTTCATCTTGGTGATTCTACACACATGCTTGATGATGATCTTGTGGATTGAAGAATAATAAAGCAACATTACGATCTATGATGAATCCATGACATGTATTTTTTTCGTTCTTTTCTTTAGAACTGGAGGAACACTTATGCATTATGCATCGATGAACTTTATGAAGCAGCATTATGATCTATGATGAATTGGTAACTTGTATCTTTCATTATTTTCAATTAGAATTGTATGAACACTTATTATGAATCGATTTCTCTTCTTTCCAATGTTCCCCTACCTCTTCTCTTTCAATTCTCTCCACACTAATTTCCATATCTCACTTAACTCATGATGATCGATTGTGTAAGTGATCTAATCAATTGTTTTGAGTTTTATATTTTCTTTAAATCTACATTCCACCACTTGAGCTTCCGTGAGGCACCCATCATGTGCCATCATTGGAACACTATTTCACGACATTTCAACTCACGCGAAATACGTCGGCTCATTCTGACAAGTGAACATGATGTGAAATACATACGTTTGTTATGACAAGTGAACCTGACATGAAATACATTCGCTTTGACAAGTGAATCTGATATGAACTGGTTGGACATTATGGATCAACATTATGATCAATCATGAATCGGCAACATGTATTTTTTCATTATTCTCATTACAATTGTATGAACACTTATTATGAATCAATTTCCAATGTTCGTTTTGGAGTTTAAGGTCTATGGAAGCACACAAACAACACAAGGAAGATGAAGAAGCTTGGAGCACAACACACAATAGTGAATGTATTACCAACAGAATATATAAAGATAAGTGATTGTTGAATCAATCCAAAGAAGTAAGTAAGCCCAAAGGTTTGGACAAAGCTTCAAACTTCTACCTAGGCAGAGCCTTTGTAAAAAGGTCTGCAATGTTCTCCTCTGTGGGCACATATGCCAAACCGATCTCTCTAGCAGAGAACCTCACCTTGACATAATGATAGTGCACCTCAAATGTGCTTAATGCGAGCATGAAACAGAGGGTTTCATGCAGTTTACAATGCCCTCTAACTATCAATGAGGATGGTGGTGGCAAAAGACTGATCAACACCCAAATCAGCCATAAGGCATCTGGGCCACACACACTCAACAATCACTCTGAAAGTGCAACATCGAGGATCTGGGTTACATCTTCTTCGCGTGCCCTAAGTCTCTCCTACTCTAGCAGACTCTTGGGTATATTTTGAATCTACAGGAACAAGTCACTTAGGAGCAAGCGCTCCTGGGCAAAGCGATTGACGTCTCTGCAGCACTGTTGAATGCTATAAGAGGGGAAACCCTCTAGACAATTTGGAGGGAGCCGTGTGCCTACAATTTTGGTCAACCTCCCAAAGAGTGGACGATCAAAAAGTCCTTGTTCCCTCTTGGCAAAAGAGTCTCCAATTGCAAGTGGTCCCCACCCTTTAGGCATCATAAAGTGTTTGTAACTGAGAACAACAAGCTTAAATCCAAGTGGGCCCCGAATGAGGGGGACAAGAAGGTTATTAACCTCCTGTGTAACAATATCTAGATCTACTAGTTCTACCCTTGCTTTGTGGTATTCAAGGGGTCCCATGGGCACTAGTCCCATTCACTTGTAACTTTTTTCATTTTTAATTAAAGTCCTGGAGAGTAGGCCAAGGCGGAACTTCCTTTTATGAAAAAAAAACGTAGAATGCGTGAAGAGAACTTCGATGCTTCAAATCTTTCTAGAGTTATAGAAACTAATTGAAATATGGCATTATGAATCAAGAGACAATGATTCGTCACATTGGGTTCACCAACAATGTCAGTTAGTTCATAAATCAAAAGAAGACGAAGATTAGATTGCACTCATCCTAACAGATAAACATGAATGTTGGCAAGTGAAACATTAACTTACTTTTATATGGATTTAATGGAGAACAACAAGATCATAAAACTTGAAATCATACATGGATAGGTTCCAGATTCATGAACCTTACTATTAGCGGCTATTGAGTTGTCATTTTGTAATATTTTCCTAGGTCATTTCATAGTTCCACTCCATTTTGTCTTTCCACTTTATTCTTTCATCAAAACAACTACTCTTAAGGAATCCCTCTCTATAAAATGGCTACTACAAGGTCAATATATATAGAACAAATCTAAGCAACTAAAAAGCATCATTATGATAATTTCATAATGTTTTCGTTGATCATATATGTTCTTTTTTATGAAAGTTTTTATCCTAATGCCTTCCTATATTTGAACTCAGATTGATTGAAAGAAATCCTAATGGGAGACTTGACCTTCTATAGAATCAAACAAACTATAGTAGATTCCTTGAGACCCTCATAGATTTTGAACACATCTTTCTTATTCTCTTATTTCCCATCGCTCTACTTAATCATATGATAGTGCCACAAAGAATTCATTAGAGCGACGATCCCTAGGCACGTTCAACACTTTCTCTCTAAAGTAGACATCAATTTTCTACACATAATATCCATCATAAACTATCTCTCTTTGTGTAGGAAGGCTCAATTGCCAAAACACTCCTTTCCCAATTCAACACTCAATTTCAAAATTGACATGCTATGTAGTAGTTAACAACCCTTTTCTTCCTATATTTTTGTTTCAATGTGCTATTATGTCATGTCCATCAACTTGTCTAAGACTAAGGAAGGTAGGATATTGTTGTATAACTACATCGGTCTAAGGGGAGAACCCTTGGGTTTCTAGGTATGAAATCCTTTGGATTTATTGTTTATTTACCCTTTTCTAAAGGGCCTTAAACCTTAGGGTTGATTTTCTAAGGTTTAGTACCTAAGACTTGATTGCAAGCTAATCCTAGTCACTTGATTCGTGCTTGAGAGCTTGATGGGCCGTTTTTTAGAAGATATATGATTTCCTTAGCTTGGAAACAATGGGATCACCTTCGAGACCTATGTGATGAAAGGTACACTTCCCTGTTGCGGTTTAGTTACCCCCTTGGACTTAGAGCTATATATTGGATTGTTTCGGTTGAGAGGTGCATATCTTTCTTCTTGTGCATCATTTCTTAGTTAGAGTTCTTAATTGACCCTTAGTTGTTTTATGAGGCTAAATAAATTTCACGACATTTGTATTCAAAGCTGTTTTATTTCTTGGAAAAAGAACCAATTGTGCATGTTTTATTTCTTGGAAAAAGAACCAATTGGAAAAATAAATGTCTTAGAAGGGGCACTAGATGTGCATTAATTGCATGTAGAATCGAGTATGGACTTTATGCTTCTATTTTAATCTTCAAAAACGTCTCACCTATGTGACCCGCCTCTATAGCAGCCACGGCAACCAAGATTTGTGCATCCGCTTCATGGGAAACCCCAAAAGATAACCATAGGAGGTCATATGCGAAGAAGAATGATTTATTGTTTATTTATCCCTATTTTAAGGTTTTTGAATCTTAGGGTTATTTTTCTAAGGCTTAGTACCTAAGCCGTGATTGCAAGCTAGTACTAGTCACTTGACTCGTATGTGAGAGCTTGGAGGGCTCTCTTTTAGAAGATACGTGATTTCCTAAGCTTGGAGACCATGTGATTAGCTTAGAGACCTATGTGATGGAAGATAAACATGTCTAGTTGTGGTTTCCCTATCCCCTTGGACTTAGAGCTATATATTAGAGGGATTCGTTGGGTGGAGAGGTGCATCTCTTTCTTCTTTGTGGCCTTGCTTAGTTAGAGTTATTAGTTGATCGTTAGTTGTTGAGGAGGCTATATAAATTTCATGACATTCATATTCAAAGTTGCTTCTATTTGAAGCTTCAAAAAAGGCTCACCTATGCGATCGAGCTCTATAGGAGACATGGCAGCCAAGAACTGCCCATTCGCTTCATGGGCGACCTCAGAAGATGGCCATGGGAGGTCACGTGCGAAGAAGAGAGAGAGCCACACACTAATGAGCTCCTCTCTTCCTTCTCTTAAGTTTTCCACAGCCCATCAACGTGGTTCTCGTGGAACTGCCATTGGTATCAATCACCTCTGGGCTAATAAGCTTGACTACATGAGCGAAAATAGAAACCATAGGTGGTTGGCGGTTACATTCTGCACCCCCTTCCAATTCTCCCTAATTTTTATGTATGCTCCAAACGAGGATGCTGCGAGGATCGATTCTTGGTCCTCCTTGGAATTGTTTTCTCATAATGTCATTATTTGCGGTTACTTCAATATGGTGGAGGATCCCTCTAATAGGTGGAACAACAAGGGTTGTATCATTGATGGCCAAGAGAAAGACACTTGGGACCAAACCAAACTCTTTCTGAATCTCGTCAAAGTCAAGGACCTAAATGGCTTTTCTTGGTCTAGTCTTCATTTGGGAGTGGACTTGAGGAAAGCGAGACTCGACAGGTGCTACATTTTGCAGAATCTCGTCCATCAATGGGGTCCTCCCACCCTAACGCAACGTATTGAGCTCACCATCTCAGACCATTACCCAATGGTGCTCACCTTCCCCCCTCCATCTAAAAGTCGCAGGGCACCTTGGTTTCACGCCAGCTCGTTTGTCTTTTCGCTCTCCTCTATCTGCCATGAAATCACTAACGTGTGGCTTGAGGCCTTTGCCGACTGCACCTCTTCAGCCAAGTGTTGGAGAAATGCGGTGGAAAAGTCTTGTCAGATCTTGACTAGGACCACGAAGGCTCTCAAAACCATCCTCCGAAGACATAGAGAAAACCTATACCACTAGCTCCGGAGACTTGACGAAGAAGTTAATAAAGGGAATATTCAATCCTAGAGCGGACTTCAAAATATTAGAGGAAGATTAAGATATGAGGACGAGATCAAAAGGAGAAATCTTCAAATTTATTTTAAGGAATGGTAGGCTAGTAAGGCAGATAGGCCTTCCAAAGAGATGTGCAATATTCTAAGAAGAAAACTGATTAGAGAGGAGATCCCGCTATTGCTTGACATGGATGGGGTGGAATGTGAAACAACACAAGAAAACATTGGCATTATAGAAGCACACTTCACGAGTCTCTTGGGTAGTGCTTGTCCCCTCTCCCCCCATAGGCAAGATTGCATGGCCACCATCTCTCGGACTTCCTTGCATAGAATCCCATGCAACTTGAGCGCTTTGCTTGACGCCTCCATTTCCGAACAAGAGATCCTAGAAGTTATCGATTCACTTCCGAATGGCAAGAGCTAGGGGCCTGATGGGCTCACTAATGAGTTCTTTAAATCATTCAAATATGTGGTGGCCACCCCCTTGCGTCTTGTTTGGCTTGAGGCACTCGAGTTCCGTGCCCTTCCCACTTGTCTCAACGGCATCATCAAACTTATACATAAAAAAGGGGAGAGGATCAAAATTGAGAACTGGAGGCCTATCACAATGCTTCAAACCGGATATAAGATTCTTGCTAAAGTCATTGCCAATAGGATATCCTGTCATTTAGACTAGTGGCTTAGCAAAGACCAAAAAGGCTTCATTAAGGGAAGGTCAATATTGGAAGCCATCATTGATATCTAGGGAGGTCTGGACTTTGCTGAAGAATCTAATGAGGACATTGTCTTCCTCAAGATTGACTTTGACAAAGCCTATGATAGATTGGAATGGGACTATATTTTACAATCGCTAAAAGACCTCGAGTGTAGTCAGAGATTCCTCAAGATGATCTCCACTCTCCTTGGCAATGCTTCGACCAAAGTCAATGTCAACGGACAACTTGAAAGGCAATCAAACTGAAACGATCCATCAGGCAAGGATGCCCGTTGGCCCCGCTGCTCTTTGCCATCGCCATTGAAGGTCTGAGCCGACTTATGGAGCAATAGATGGAGCTTGGTCACATAAGAGGCATCACTTTGCCACATAACTCTACGCAAATGACCATAAGGCTATTTGCAGATGACACAAATGCCTTTGTTTACAATGATGATACTAGCTTGGAAACCTTTTGGTGGTGCCTCCACACGTTTTGTGAGGCCTCTAGATCCAGAAGTAATCTTACCAAGACTGCATTCAGGGCTATCGAAGGGAATCAACCCAATCTCCTCACTGTGCAAAGATGCCAAAGCATTCAATCAGGTCAGGTCATTCACATTCTTGGTATCCCCCTCGGATTCGGTGTTACTCTGGAACAAAGGTGGGCTTTGGTCCTCGATAGACTTAATAATAAACTTAACTACTGGAGGGGTTTGTAAATCAATCTTGCTAGCCAGGCCATGGTGATCAACACGTTCCTCATATCCTCAATCATATACTTTCTTTCTTGCTGGGGACCGAAGACTCAAGAATTAGCCAAATTAGAAATTATTTGTAGGAACGTTCTCTGGACTAGGGACCATAACAGGAAGGGAGTTCCTAAAACCAAATGGTCCATATGCACTAGCTGAAAGGAGAATGGAGATCTGGGTATTATGGACATTGGCAGCATGGCCAATAAACTTGCGGCTAAGTGGATGATTAAGGCGTGGTGCGATAGAGATTCCACTTGGGCCACATTAATTTTCAGAAACACAAACGTGATTACTTTGGTAGGCTACCCTGGATGGAAAAACCTTGACATCCTCACCCTCCTATTCTCTCTGATTCCGATCTCACCCAAAGGATTGATCCTGGTAAGATCCTTGTGGTTGAGCTAGAACACGTTCAAACCTCACATCAGAATTAGTGAAGATTGGAAGTGGGCTGAAGGTATAAGACAAAACGACTCTATTTGGTTCCCGATCCAAGGCGTGAGAAACGTGGAGCCTTGGAATGTTTTGAGTGCCAAGAGACTCTAGAATAAGGGATTCAAACAATGGAAGCACCTATGGAAATAGGAGACGAATAGATGGGTGGACGTTGAGGACCTTGACCATACTACTGTGGCCACATACGAGGAATGGAATGTTTTACTGAGCAGACGCCACGTTTGGGACCGATCTAAAATCTGTCTACTTATGGGACAGGACTCTCTCAACTGAATGGGCCTTAAATGGTATAATGGTAATGGCCTCTCCAAGCTTCCATATGTCGAAGCTTGCAATGACATTCACATCAGTCTCAACAAGAAATGGTGTCTCAATTGGATGGGACTTCGATGGGATATGAAATTTATGTCTATCTGGCACCCTCTCATTGAAAAGAAAAAGTCGGTTCTCCTATGGCAAATTTTACACCATGGAATATGGACCAATGCAAAAGCTAACAAGATCTGTGGGGTTCTGCCCCGGTGCAAGCGATGTTGCCATAGCAAAGAGGATATTGGTCACCTGTTCTTTGCTTGCCCTAAATCCCTTCGGTTATGGAGGGTCCTTGATCGTTCTTTGGGACTCCAAGACCAAATCAATTGGAAGCAATCCCTCATTGGTGAAGCGATCGGTTGCTCTCGGGCGTTGTGGAATGCGATTAGGGGAGAAATCCTTTGGAAGATTTGGCAAGAAATATGTGCTCAAAACTTTTCCAATACCACCGAGGAGTGGTCCATTGAGAATTCCCTTTTCCTTCTCGGCAGAAGAAGTGCTAACTATAAGAACCCCCCCCCCCCCCCCCCCCCCCCCTTAGACATCACAAAGAGCTACAATATGTCAACAATAAGCTTAAAACCAAGTCGGTTCCACATGACGGGGATGCGAGGTTTATCAACCTCCTTTATAACTCCATGTAAGCCTTGCAAGGCCTACCATGAAGGCTAGGGCAGACCATCGAAATGAAAATTAGTCTTCAGAAATATATCAATTGGAAGCCAGCTCTTCTAGGAGAAGCGAGCGATTGCTCCGTGACTCTCCGCAACACTCGAAACTTTGGTGGATCGAGTAGTCACTGAGCCTCCTTGGCAAAGGATTGCTAATTGTAAGAAACCCCCCTCCCTTTTTTGGTAGGAATCATCAAATATTATTTTTGATCAAGAACACACTTTACCCATGTGGGCCCAGCACGAGGGTGATGAGTGGGTGATTAAACTTTTTCTTGTAAAGCCATCTACACTCTATAAAAGCTTCCCCCGCTCTATGGGATTCGGGGGATCCCGTGGGCACTAGTCCCCTTCTTTTGTACTTTTCCTTTATTTAATTCAAGTCCGGGGGAGTAGGCTAAGGCCAAACTTCCTTTATTTAAAAAAATAGTTATTAGAGAGTGGTCAACACTCCTCTCTTATATGAAGCCCTCCAAGCATCTTATATACAACCTATATGGGATATATGGTCCTCTTGAGATCAAGTGTACGTAGCTAGTTTATATTTCTTCTCTCAAGGCACTTGTCTACCAACCACGGAAGGGAACCCCATAAATGGCCATGTGCAGACATTCAAGAAGCCCACACGCATAACTCAAGTATGAAGAGGATATCAGTTAATCAGTTTTCTCTCTCGCCCTTGGATTGATGTATAACTCTTAAATTCTTTGCTTTATATGTGTTTGTTCAATAGTTCTACACGTCCAATGTGAGATTTGTCATCTCTTCTAGCTTCTTTGCAGCAAGCAGTAGATACAACTTTCCAACCAGCTCTTTGATACTCAAATTTTATTAATGTTCTATACATGAGGAGATATGAGAGTATTACTCCCTTGTGAGGATCCATGTTTTTCATCCTTTGAAGCCTATGTGTAGTGTTAAATCTCGTTCAAATTCTGTGCGAATAATTTGAAGGATCATACGGTTATAGATTCTCGTTCCCATTTTAGTTGAAGAGAAGAATTAGATAGAGTTGAAGAGAAGAATAAGAGATACAATAATCTTAAAAACTTTTCTAAAAAGATATTATACACATTTCTCTTAAGCAAGTAAGACATGTGCCTATCATTAACCACAAAGATGAAGATCAAGAAAAAATCCAAAGATTTGGATTTTGTTTATGAAGTAGAATACAAGGAAGTACCTTATAGTTATTTATCTTGCATATCATTTGTGAAGGTAAGCATATAAAGAGAAAAAGAAAGAAAATTCTCTTTTGTTATTTTATTTGCTCTAATGAGTACATGCATTCAATTAGTTGACTGGCATTGTATCACAAGTCATTTCAAGAATTTTGAATTCGAAAGGAGAATACAAGAGAAGGCTATACATCAAATAACATTTTAATTCAAATATCAAGGCATGCATACGAGCATGGTACTATTTGGAAAGTTCCTTTTCATTAACTATGCATAAGATTGTTATTCATTCTGGAATATGTTGAACAATGCATTGTTAGAGTGTTAATTTATTAATGTATTAATGTGTTTTGGTGTTTTTGATAGAGCGGATGAAGGTTCTTGAGGGTGTGAAAGCATGAAAGGGCAGACATCAATAATCCAACTTTAGGGCAGACATCAATAAATCCGATTTAGAATTTAGTTTGTAAATAAATCTACGTAGAAGGTTCTATTGTTAGAAATAATTAGAAAAATAGTGGTTAGAATAAGGGTCATTATAGACCATAATTTTTTATATTAAAAGGAAAGGCTTTTTATGAAAGTCACCAACTTTTACTCTCACGCATGATTTTCGAAGCCGGTCTCATGTAACCACTCTTTTGGACGTAATAAAAACTTCCTATAAATACATGCACTCTGTGGACTGGTGAAACAGAGTGCATGGGAGGAGATTGCACCCAATACTACATTCGATCTTGTCTCTTGGTGTCTCTATTTTTCTGTGTGTTTTCTGCATTCGTAACCTCTATGTGCATGTGAGCAAGATCCTGATAATAGTGGTATGAGGGCCTTGCACCCATCATTACAAAGGGAATCTGTTTTTGTTCGTTTTGGTGAATTGATCTCTAGTTCACGATCCAATTCTGATTTCCATTTGGTTTCCGTTTCCATTTTTGTTTTTGTTTCCGGCTTGAGTTTCTGGTTTCTGTTTCTGTTCCAGTTCGAGAACCAAAACCTACCTTTACTCCTTTGGCTACTCTGAGGTGTCCACTAAGGCATCGACGAAGGCATCGACTAAGGCATAGAACTTAGGCATAACTTAAGGCATAACTAAGGCATAACTAAGGCATAACTAAGACATTACTTTGCCATCTTTGGCACCCAAGGCTCCCTTGGCAATCGTTGGCTATGCATGAACCAATTTTAATTTACGAGTGACAGTAAGGAGTTTTACATTCACCAAGGTGGGAGGATTTGAACCTCTAGCCTCACCCACACAAGTAAAGTGTTTTATCACTACACTATCTCTTTGTGTTTTCACTCTAATTTTCTTTTCTTATATTTAACACAACTTTCATCTCTTTCTTACTTTTTCAATTCCGAAGAACAACTGTTCCTTTTTTATTTTAATTCAAACAAACTCAAAAGTTGTTTTAATATATCTAGCAAGAGGGTTTTGTCTCTACATCCTCATGGACCCTATGAACAACATGAGGATTTCAGCGGATCACCTCTACCCGAGGTAACACTCGAGCAACAACTGGAGCTCCTACGGCACGAAGTATGAGGGGCTCAGAACAAGATCCGACAATGCGATGAAATACTCAAAAAGATGCAAACTGATGAAGGCAACCTTACGAGGGTGGTCAAAGCTATTGTCTCTGCCCAGTCGGATGGCATGCATTCCAAGATTGCCATTAAGAATTACCAGTTTTTACGGTTTGGTGGACATAAGGATGGCCCTTCAATCCTTTTATGGGGTTCACAGTTTGATGATTTTTATACTGATGAAACCTATGCTGAAAGTGAAAAAGTCAAATCTGCCACTAACTATTTAGGAGGAAAAGCTCAACTCTAGTGGAATGTCCTATGGCACAGTACCCAGCGTCCAACAAAGTGGAAGGCTTTGCAAGATAAAGTGAAGGATTCTTTTCTTCCTCCTCAATACCATTTACATGTTTGACGTGCATGGACGACCCTTACATGGAAGGAGGGAGATACGTTTAATACCTACACGGAGTGGTTTTGGCAAAATTTACTAATTGTTTGAATGCTTGAAGTTGTACTAGAGGATAGCTTGCAACGGAAATAGGAAGATGGTTTGGAGGTGGGAATCCAAGCTAAGCGTCACACCCTACATCCTACAACCCTCAACAAGGCTACATCTTTCGCCTATGATGCAGAGAAAGAATTCCAGTCCATAACAAAGTCACTCCATCTACAACAACCACGTCAACGACCACTTTTTGTTAGACTAAATCTATTCATGAAACATACTTTTAATGCCCCATCTTACCCTAGTTTTCCTCAACCATCGCAATCCAATTACTCAACTGCACCTGTTGCTTCATCTGTCCAACCTACCAAACCACCTACCCTACAAACTTGAACGATGGATGCCCAACAGAAGCAACCATGAATCACTTGCTAGAATTGTTGAAAACTTGGACATACAAAAAGGAAGTGCTGATTGTGACCTCTTAACATGAAACAAGATGCAACTCAGTTACATAACATGGAGGCCCAAAATGAAGAATTTCCTCCTCTTTGGACAGAGGAATCATTGGAGAAGGACTTAAGTAGTACCTTGGGTATTGATATCTCTCTTCATTCTCTACTTTGCATGCAGGGTACTATAAACAACAAACTCGTTAAAATTTTACATGACAATGGTAGTTCACATGACTTCATTTCACATTTATTAGTACAAGAACTTAAATAAAAAATGTTTCCTTCTTTGCATAAAGTAAAAGCTGCATTTCAAGGCAATCGTTATAATGTAACACGAGAAGTGCGAGATGTTACTATTAGCATAGGCCCATATGTTGATTCACGAACATTTTTAATTGCACGTTTGTAATCTTACAATGTTATACTAGGTATGCCTTTTCATCATCATTCTAACCCACACATTGACTACCACACACATACTTTTAACTTTGAATCTAAAGGTCAAATTATTACTTTGTCTGCACGGCATGATTTCCAACAATTTCCATTGATTAGTCATACTCAAGTAAAATGTGCATTTAGGAAAGGATTCAATTCATGCATTGTTTTTGTCAATGTCATCAATGATTATACTCATACACTTCCTAATACACATAAACCTTTCATGACTACTTATAAGGATTGTTTTCTGTCTGAGTATCCCTCTGTACTACCACCATCTTGAGGATCCTTTGACCATAGCATAGACTTAGTCCATGGTAGTTCTGCTCCTCATAAAGCACCTTATAGACATGGCCCATTACACCAAAAGGAAATAGGAAACCAAGTAAAAGACCTCCTACAGACTTATATGGCCTAGTTCTTCCCCATTTGGAGCACAAGTTCTCTTAGTAGAGAAGAAGAATAAAACTTATCGAATGTGCATTGATTATAGAGCCCTTAACAAGATCACAATAAAGAATAGATACCCTATTCCTTGAATAGATGATTTTTCAGATAAATTACGAGAAGCTTGTGTCTTTAGTAAAATTGATCTAAAATCGGGTTACCGTCAAATTTGTATGACGCAAAGTGATATTTTTAAGACTGCATTTAGAACTCAAATAGGCCATTATGAATTTATGGTAATGCCCTTTGGACTTAGTAGTGCCCCTACTACATTTGCACGAATGATGAATAACATTTTTCTTGATTACCAAGCTTTTGTTCTTGTATTTTTTGATGATATACTTGTTTATAGTAAGAATGATAGTGAGCATGAGAAGCATCTTAAAATAGTTTTTCATTTACTACGAGACAACACACTTTACGCTAATCCTGAAAAGAGTTACCTCTTTCAACGTAAGCTAAAATATCTAGGACATATTATTTCAAGTAAAGGTGTGCATGTGGATCCAAAAAATATTAAAGTTATAGTAGAATGGCCTACACCACAATCAGTCAATGATGTTCATTCTTTTCTTGGGTTGGCTAGTTTTTATAGGAAGTTTTTTCGAAATTTTCCTTATTTAGCATTGCCCCTTACCTTGTTATTGAAAAAGAAAATGAAATTTGCATGGGGACTTACATAACAACAATCCTTTGAAAAAATCAAACATTCACTTTCACATGCACTTGTTTTACAATTACCTGATTTTTCACAACCCTTTCATGTTGTTATTGATGCTAGTGGTTCAAGGATGGGTGTTTTTTTAATGCAAAATGATCATCCCATTGCATTTGAGAGTAGGAAGCTTAAGCCCTCAGAAAAGAATTATAGAATATGATAAATAATTGTTAGCAGTTGTGCATGCTTTGCAAATTTGGAAACACTATCTTATGGGCTCTAGAGGTTTTAATCAAAACCGATCAACAAGTTATTAAGCATTAAATCAGCCCTTAATCTCTGATCGCCATCTTAAATGGACATCATTCATTCAAAATTTCCAACCCATGATCCAATATCATCCTGGTAAAGCTAAGGTGGTAGCTGATGCTCTTAGTCGATTTCCTTCACATTCTGTTGTTTTGCATAATATTTTAGCCATCCAAATACATTCTTTTCGAGAAACGGTTTCCACTTATGCATTTGATTTGTATTTGTCACGTGCATGGTATGACTTCAACAATGGTGCATCTTTATCTGATGAACATTATACATTTCAGAATGGTTTTCTATATTCTCAACATAGATTATGCATAACCCAAGATTTTAAAGATTTTGTCATCAAAGAAATGCATGAACCATCTTACATGGGTCATAGGGGCATACAAAGCACCATTTCTACCTGCAAAGATTTCTTCTTTTGGTCACACATGGAAAAAGATATTGCACATTATGTTTCTCAATGCATTGTATGTCAGCGTGTAAAGTGTGATCATGGTAAAACATTTGGATTATTAATGCCACTTCCCATTCCGAACGAACCATGGGAACAGATTTCTATGGATTTTATCACACGTCTTCCCATGACTTCATCACATAATGATTTTATTTGGGAAATAGTTGATAGGTTTAGTAAATATTCATATTTCATTCCATGTAGGAAAACTTTGTCTGCACCTCAAGCTGCAAAATTATTCATTCAATGCATTTATCCACATCATGGATTTCCTAAAGTAATGTTATCTGATCGTGATGTTAGATTTTGTAATCATTTTTGGGTTGCCGTATTTCAACATTTTGGTTCTAAAATAGATTTTAGCTCTGCATTTCATGCCAAAAGTAATGGACAAAGTGAGGCTACAAATAGTACTCTTCTTGATTTATTATGTTTTTATTCATTAGATAGTCCAACTAATTGGGATCAAAAGTTGCCATTCCTTCAATTTGCTTACAATAACACCACACACACCACTACTAGTCATGCACCTTTTGAAATTGTTTATGGTAAAAATCTTCCCACTCCCATGTCACTCACCCAAACTGAAGATCCGATGGGTGATTCTATTGCTGAAGATCACATTTCTATACTTCACGATGTTCATGAACACATTAGGAAAAGTAAAGAGCAATACACACGTAATATCAATACAAAACGATTAGCTAAGGAATTCAAGGAAAATGATCTTGTATGGTTGCGTATCATTAAAAGACATCTCAAAAATATTTTGCAACATCTTAAAATTAGACTTGCACCACGCTATTATGGACCGTTTTGCATTATAGAAAAAATTAATGATAATTCATTTAGATTAGCTATACCATCCCCTACTTGATGATCCTTTTTTGATTAAAGAACAATCTAAAATCTTGGTTCTTGAGAAAATAATTGATCATGATGTCACTACTACATGCACAGGTACTCAATACCATCGATATTTAGTTAAGTACAAAAATCACTCTATTGAAGAATGTCAATGGATACATAAAACACAATTAGCACCTCATTATGACCACTTAATTTCTGCATACCAGAAACAAACACATTAATGTAAGTCCTCCGTGACCATTTCCAAACGTGTTTTATTTAACATGGAGCATGCTTATTTTCATTGAGTGATGGAACATGTGACTCTGTAAGACAATAGTTACGCAATATAACACAGGAGCAATAGCAGAGAAGATAACAGATATAGGAGAATCTCAACAATTTTCTACTAGCAGCAAGTACAAAGATGATGGCGTTGTCCACCCGTGCGCTCTCAAGGTAGAGCTTAAATGGTGATCTAGACAACTCTAGATAGGGAGATACAAGGTAGAGGTATGCTGGCTCAACTCAGGTGTCTTAGGTAGTGCAGAAGTCATGTATATATAGGATCATGGGTGGCCTGCCATGGACGGCAATACATGGGCGGTAGAGCGTGGGCGGCCACCGCCCGCGTAATTGCCATACACGACTTAGACTGGTTGAACCGACCTAACAAATATAAATGATTTCTGACTCCGACAGGGAATATTCCATGGAATATTCCCTTTACCGTCGCGCCGGGGGCGCTGCCCCCAGACCCCCACCAGGGGGCCCGCTGGCCCCCTGGGACCCCCCAGCCAGGGGGCCCGCTGGCCCCCTTGGACCCCCCAGCCGGGGCTGCTCACCGCTGCCCCGGACCCCACAATTGGGGACCCTGGTAACTCCCTTTCCTTATAATATCTTACATGGTCCAATATGACCTTCATCCAACATTCAAGTTGGGATTCCCATCGATTGGGTAATGAACGCTTGGCTTCTCCTCATAAAGGGGGCCTTACAAAATGTGCATACAATCATGAGGGGTAGACATTGATCATATACTAACACCCCCCCTCAATGTTTACCGATGATAAATCAAGTAGGTCTCGGTCCTATGCCCATCTGTTGAAGATGCTTGTTGAGAGGCTCTCTTCCAAGTGCTTTAGTGAATATGTCAGCACAATTTACCTCTGTTGGGAAATATTCTAGCTCCACAATTTCATCTTCAATTAGCTCACGAATGTAATGGTACTGTACTTCTATGTGCTTGGTGCGAACATGAAATACTGGGTTCTTTGCAATAGCCATACAGCTTTGATTATCACACTTGAGTACAGTTGGCATATTTGATGGAAAGCCTAGATCTGCAAGAATTCTCCTTAACCAGACTGCCTCACAAGAAGCAAAAAAAGCTGCTTTGTACTCTCCTTCAGTGGAGGAGAGTGTGAGAGTTGGTTGCTTCCTACTTACCCAAGAAAATATTCCTGAACCAAGTGAGAAACAATATCCAGAAACTGATTTTCTAGAATCACAATCTCCAGCCCAATCTGAATCACAATATCCTTGGAGTGTATCACCTGTGGTATACAAAATACCAAAATCCAAGGTTCCTGCAATGTACCTTAGAATTCGCATTCCAGCATTCCAGTGACTCTCCTTAGGTTTGTTGGAAAACCTGCTTAACACTCCAACAACATAGCAAATGTCTGGTCTAGTGTTGCACAGAAAAATAAGACTTCCAACGAGCTTCCTATACTTCTTAGCATCTACATCAGGCATGTTATCATCCATAGATAGCGTATGATTTACCTCCATAGGTGTGCTAGTTGGTTTGCAGTCCATCATTCCAAATGCCTTGAGAATTTCTTTGGAATATTTTTGTTGTGAGATGAAAATGCCATCCTTCCTTTGCCATACTTCAATTCCCAGACAAAAATGGAGTAGACCTAAGTCTGTCATTTCAAACTCAGTTCCCAAGCTGATCCGAGTTTGATTGATGAGTTCCTGATGATCTCCTGTAATGATCAAATCATCTACATATACAATGACAACAACTAGCTTGCTATCCCTTTTCGTTACATACAAGTTAGCATCAGAAGTACTTCTTTCAAAACCCATATTTTTGAAAAAATGATCTATTCGTTGGTACCAAGCCCGTGGAGCTTGCTTAAGTCCATACAAAGCTTTCTTCAACCTGCAAACTTTATTTTCTGAATTGGGCACCTCAAAACCTGGTGGTTGAGATACATATACCTCCTCCTTGAGGTGACCATTCAAAAATGCAGATTTGACATCCATCTGGAAAATAGGCCAAGACTTTTGTGCAGCTACTGCAAGTACCGTCCGAATAGTTGTCATGCGTGCTGTTGGTGCAAAAGTTTCTTGAACATCAAATCCTTCAATCTGTGAAAAACCCTGTGCAACTAATCGTGCCTTATACTTTTCTAATGTTCCATCAGCTTTATACTTAGCTTTCCAAATCCATTTAGTACCTATTACCTTCTTCTTTGGCGGCAAGTCGACTAGATCCCATGTATCATTTTTGAGTATACTATCATACTCAGACTGCATTGCCGCTCTCCAATCTGGATCATCAATGGCTTCTTCAATGGTGGTAGGTTCCTTTATCGAACCCATGATATCTGCCATTAGAGCCATGTTAACAATGTGTTCTGAGGCTCTTCTTTGCTCCTCTATTCTCTTTGATCTTCGTAATCCATCCGATGATGATTCTGGTACATCTACATGTGGATTGTGATCATCAAAGAGCTGTTGTGCCCACTTCGGTAGTGGCTTACGCAGTGCAGCTACAACTGGTTGGCTTTTTATTGAGGAAATTTCTCCATCAGATGTTTCCTCCTCCTCAACTTTAACCTGTCTTTTGATAGGCACAAGGTGAGATATTTCTCCGCTTGATGAGATAGTAGATTTACCTTTATCTTCTGCTAAGTGTGGTCGTTCATCAAACACCATATCTCGGCTGACAAAAATCTTCCTTGCCTCAGGATCCCATAACCTGTATGCTTTAGACTCTTCACTGTATCCTAGGAAGACACACTTTTTGCTTTTTGAATCCAACTTTGATCTTGTTGAATCAGGAATATGTGCATAACAGAAACAACCAAAAATTCTGAAATGCAAAACTGAAGGCTTTTTACCAGAATATGCTTCTTGAGGAGTCATCCCCTTCAGTGCTTTTGTGTAGCTTCGATTGAGGATGTAGATTGCTGTATTGACTGCTTCTGCCCAGAATGAATCAGGCATGTCTTGAGCCTTCAACATACAACGAGCCATTTCAACTACTGTCCTGTTCTTGCGCTCAACAACGCCATTTTGTTGGGGTGTATGAGCTGTGGTAAGTTGCCTTTTCACACCATGCTCCTTACAGTAATTGTTGAATTCTGTTGACAAGAATTCACCTCCTCTATCTGTTCTAAATTTCTTTAGTTTCCTTCCTGATTCATTTTCTACATACTTATGCCACGTTTTAAATTTTTCAAAAGCATCAGCCTTCTCTCGAATGAAATAAACCCACATCTTTCTACTATAATCGTCAACTAACAGCAAGAAGTAGAAAGATCCTCCTAAAGCAGGTGTAGACATTTTACCGCAGAGATCAGCATGTACCAACTCTAGAGGAGCTTGAGATCGATTGCTGGTCTCTCTTGGAAATGCCTTTCGTTGTTGCTTGCCCATCATACAAGCTTCACAAGGTTCCTGCAACTCTGAAAATGCAGGCATATGAGCAACCATCCCTGTTCGTTGCATCTCCTTCAAAACTGCAAATCCGAGATGCCCAAATCGTCGGTGCCATAACCTGCTTACATCTTTATCTTCTGTAGCAGTTAAAGCACTTAACTCATACAAGTTATCTCGTCGTATGCCTTTACCTACAACATTACCTGATGAATCCATGATTTCCGCACCACTCTTATTGAAGTGAACTTCGAGTCCACGATCTGTTATTGCAGAAACTGACAACAAATTTCTTTTGAGTGTAGGTACATAGAGAACATCGGATAACTTTTTCTCAACACCTGGAGAAGTGATAAAAGAGATGGTTCCAGTTCCTTCAGCTGGACACTTGGAGTCATTTCCCACCACTACATTGATGGATTCCCGCAGAGGCACTAGGGAACTATACCAATCCTTTTTACTAGTCATATGGCGAGAAGCTCCACTATCTAAAATCCATGGCTCATCAACACGAGCTTGAGCAGATGAACATACCTCTTCAATAGCTACCCAAAGTTCCAGCTCTGTGTTGTTTGCAGACTCTTTGTTCTTCCATGATGATTTTACAGTCCCATTCCGTTCATCAGCTTGCTTCTTTCTGCAATCCTTGATGGCATGGCCTTTCTTTTCACAATAGAAGCAACTTCCTGTGAACTTTTTCTTCTTTGGCTTCTTCTTTGATCCCTCTGAAGAGCCTTTACCTTTTGCATTTGCTGAGAATGCAGCATCAGTTGTACTTTGCCGATTCTTCAGCCGCATCTCTTCTTCTAAAAGCATGGCACAAAACTCTTCAAATGTAAGAGGAGTTGGCCTTACCTGAGTGTTAAGGGCTGTTACTAATCCATCATACTTTGCTGGAAGAACACGTACAGATCTTCGAGCCAGCTCTTCTGGTGTTATAACAACACCAACTGCAGCCAATTGATCTTGAAGATGCTTTATCCGTTTGATAAAATCTTCAGCCTTTTCAGAATCAGAATGCTTTTCATTTGCCAACTGATTTTCTAAATTCTGTATCCTAGTGTGGTTCTTGGTCTCATATTGTCGAGCCAATATGTCCCAAGCCTCATGTGCTTTAGTAGTATGTTGAACTAAAGTAAGCACAGAATCACTTACACTAGTGACAATCGCACATAATGCATCAGCATTCTGCCTCTTCCAAGCTCGTAGAAGATCAGGATCTGGCTGAATCATCAATCTTGAATTTGCTGGATCTTCAACTGGTATAGGCTCTGGATCCAATCCCATCGGTCCCATGACAGTGTCAAGTAATTCATAGGAGTCCAAAATTGCAGAAATTTTGAACTTCCAGAGTGTATAGTTGGTTCCATCCAGCTTCCCTTCAGTGAATGCAGGTGGACGAATTCGAATAGGTGCAGCATTAATATTAGCTGAAGCACCAAGACTACTGTTCGATGATGAAGCCATCATGTAATCACTAGAATAATCTACTGATATTCTAGTCTGCTAGTAGGCTAAAATAATGATACTTCTCAAGCTATTCGAACCTTACAGCTCTGATACCATGTAAGACAATAGTTACGCAATATAACACAGGAGCAATAGCAGAGAAGATAACAGATATAGGAGAATCTCAACAATTTTCTACTAGCAGCAAGTACAAAGATGATGGCGTTGTCCACCCGTGCGCTCTCAAGGTAGAGCTTAAATGGTGATCTAGACAACTCTAGATAGGGAGATACAAGGTAGAGGTATGCTGGCTCAACTCAGGTGTCTTAGGTAGTGCAGAAGTCATGTATATATAGGATCATGGGTGGCCTGCCATGGACGGCAATACATGGGCGGTAGAGCGTGGGCGGCCACCGCCCGCGTAATTGCCATACACGACTTAGACTGATTGAATCGACCTAACCGCCATACCCTTGGACCCCCCAGCCGGGGCTGCTCACCGCTGCCCCGGACCCCACAATTGGGGACCCTGGTAACTCCCTTTCCTTATAATATCTTACATGGTCCAATATGACCTTCATCCAACATTCAAGTTGGGATTCCCATCGATTGGGTAATGCACGCTTGACTTCTCCTCATAAAGGGGGCCTTACAAAATGTGCATACAATCATGAGGGGTAGACATTGATCATATACTAACAGACTCGCCATCCATGTTTATTTTATTTTATCAACTAAGGTCAGTTGCTTTTTTAACTGAGGGACATGTTATACATTATGGAATATGTTGAACAATGCATTGTTGGAGTGTTAATTTATTAATGTATTAATGTTTTTTGGTGTTTTTGATATAGCAGCTGAAGGTTCGTGAGGGTGTGAAAGCATGAAAGGGCGGACATCAATAATCTGACTTTAAGGCGGACATGAATAATCCGACTTTAAAGCGGACATCAATAAATCCAATTTATAATTTAGTTTGTAAATAAATCCACGTAGAAGGTTCTATTGTTAGAAATAGTTAGAAAAAATAGTGGTTAGAATAAGGGTCATTGTATACTGCAATTTCTGATATTAAAAGCAACGACTTTCTATGAAAATCACCAAATTTTACTTTCAGGCATGCTTTTCAAAGCAGCTCTCATGTAACCACTCTTTTCAACGTAATCAAAAACTCCTATAAATACATGCACTTTGTGGACCGTCAAAACAGAGTGCATGGGGGGAGATTGCACCCGATACTGCATTCGGTCTCGTCTCTTGGTGTCTCTATTTTTCTGTGTGTTTTTTGCATTTGTAACCTCTGTGTGCATGTGTGCAAGATCCTCATAACAACGATTGTACCTTTTAGTATGCATGCGTAGATATGCCTATGGGGCACTCAAGTAAGTATCAAAATGCCAAGAAGAAGGCAAAGGATGGAAGAGGTGGGATGGCTCAAGTCAATATCATCATAGTGGAAGTACTTGAGCTGACCAAGGGATGGAAAAATCTTAATTTGAGTCATTAGGAGAAGTGAACAAGGTAGAAGAACCCTAAGTAAGGTAACCTCTTGATCATTTAAGTGATTTCTTTCACCATTAGGTTTCCATATTTGCTTCATTGTTTTGATTGAAAAATAGCTACATAGCCTTGTGTTGAGAGCACAATTTCCTCATATAATATCGATTTGATGTAATATTTAGATTTATGAAGAGATAATTTAGTTTCTTTAAGGGAGAATCCTTGTGTTTAGGGAGAAATTTCTTCTTCCTTTAATATCCATTTGATGTAATATTTAGCTTTCGAAAAAGATAATCTAGTTTTGTTAAATCTCCCGAAAGATATTTGCATATTTTCTTTAAGAAATATTGTTTGGATTGCCTTGTGGTCATTGTGAGTGCCTCTAATGAAGGCGATAGTAACCTATCTGCACAATTTAGATTCTCTAAGTTTCTAAAAATATTTTTCATTATATATATATATATATATATATATATATATATATATATATATATATATATATATATATATATATATATATATACATATACACACACACATATACATACATACATACATACATATATATATATATATATATATATATATATATATATATATATATATATATATATATATATATATATATATATATATACATACATATACATATACATACACACACACATACATACATATATATATGTATATATATGTATATATATATATATATATATATATATATATATATATATATATATATATATAGTTTCCTAGAATCATCTAGTTTAACTTCTTCCCCTTTGAATGTTTGTAAGATACATGTTTTTACCTTAATGGGATATAAATCTGCTTCTGTTGCAAAAAAATCACTTTTGAGTGTAGAGGCTAGAAAATGTCCAACTTGTTCTAATTCTTCTTTCACAAGTTTCCACACTGCAACAATCTAGTCTACCCATCATCCAATTTAGTAGATTAGCTTCTTCAGGTGGTAAGGAAGGAATTACCTTTGTATCCATCATATATCAAGTTGCTTTAGAATTGTTGCATCCTTCTTCCAAATGTATCTACAACTAGCTGTTTGTATTTTTGGAGATCCATAGAATGTTTCTTCCCCAATCTGGTGATGCTTGTGATTAGATTAAAAAATTCAATTTTGGTTTACTTTTTCAAAGTCATATATCTTAGAAGTGGAGGCCATCACTTAAAAGATTTCAAAACACTTATATGTAGGAGAATTGTCTCCTCATTCATAAATTTTGTAACTAAGAATAAAGCAATAGGAAACTCTTTTTGTACCTCTCACAACTATGTTGTCATCTGCTTTTGTGAATCCCAAGACCCCATGGAAAAAGCTTATAGATTTCTTCAAGGATATTTGATTATAAAGGTTAAAAAGACCTATATCTTCTTCTCTCTAAGCTTTAAGATTCTAAAGGCATTTTATGGATGCACTCAAATTCCTTGGAGGACCTAATTGAGTATATGCATGTGGATATTTTGTGTTACTCCATTGACATCCAACCATTTGATGTGATTTGGATCCCTTGTAATCTTCTCCTTTACATTCACAAAGGTGATGATTCTTTTGCAAAGCATTTGAACTGGTCTCAAGAAAATCTAGAGGAAGTGGGGCACCCTCGATGAGATGGTGTCACTCATTAAAAAATTAAATAGGAAATGAAAGATGGGTGCGAAATGCCTATCATTCATTATTGCCACCATATTTATCATGAATGAAAATGCAATCCTTCTCCTCATACGATCCCCCATCTTCTAAAGGTTGGGTTTGTTGTTGATAAGAAGGGACTACCCCATGAGCTCCTATATCTCTTGCAAGAGAGAAGAAATTGAAGAAAAGTATCCCTATAGTCTGGATGATAAGTTGGAAGATTTCACTATATCATCCACCTTTTGGGAACTAAAAGGGACCATGAGAAATGGAATTATAAGCTTTCTTCATGGTTTCTTGTCAATAAATAAGAATTTTTCTTTTTTGCATGATGTCAAGAACACATTTAGGTTGCCACTTGATGAATGCCTAAGTTTGTTTTATACCATGTAAGAAGTGCCCCTTGGATAATAGCTTGAAATATTGGAAAAATAGTGTTTTCCATTTGGTGAATAAGTGGAGGACAAGATAAAATTGTGTTGTGATAACATAGTTACAAATGACCATGGTCAAAGAATTGAAGCAAAGTTCAAGAATGCCAAAGAAAATATTAGGGTAAAGATTCATTCTTCATCAATAACTCGAAAGAGTGGGATGCCTTTCTATGGCATTAATTTGCATCTTCCTGAGAGAGGAGAAGAGGAAGACAAAGTTCAAGATTCAAGTATTTACATCTACTGTCATTCATTCTTACAAACTCAAATAGATACTAATCTAAGGATTACGTGTATGTGTTGATAGAAGTTGAGACGTTTGTAGATGGGGGTGGAGGAGATAATCTCATGGAGGTGGTTGTTTACTTGCAAATTACATTGCAAAACTTCCCAAGGAACATTTTGTAGTTGTTCATAAATTTTATAGTCCTCAAGGGCACTTCATGACATGTTGTTTGAAGGTGTTGAGTAGATTTTTATGTTTATCAACCATTAAAAAGGGTAAAACTTGTGTTTTTATTTATTGGGAAGTCCCTGATGATTACAACCTTAGGTTCAAACTTCCATGATACAATTCTAGGTCAAATAGGTATATCTTTAGAGTTAGGGGCAAAAACAAAGTGATGATATAGAAAAGGTTGTTGCATCAAGAGAATCACTGCTGAACTCAAAGAAAATTAACACAATCTCATTAGTCAATGGAGGGAAGCTACATTTTGATGAACTTTTCTTCCTCTTTGGATAGTGTCTTTTTTAAATTTTATGTTTATCTCACATGTTATATTTAAGTGTCTTGTTTTTGTCATTGGAGGAATATTTAACACTATAAACATGTGACACTGGAACCTTATATCATGGGCAAAAAGTGAAGTGAAATTTTATGTGATTTTTCATATCTCATGATTGATGAAGAATTCGGCAATCTAACATTACAATCGCATCCATAGTGTTCCAAAACCCTAAGAGGGATTGTCCATTTCCCTTGTTTTGACATCCAAAGACCTTGTTTTGGTTTGGTGACATTATGGATGATATCATCATTTTGTAACTTCTGTTGAAAAATTACACTTCACACATAGTAAAGGAGGGCTTGGCCCACATATATCCTTAGCCTACCAAAATCTCAAGGGAACATTAGATTGTGCCCTCTAAGTGGACTAAACAAGATCTAGAAATATACTTTGATTACAAGATTAGAAGAGGAAAATATTAGATGGAATTATCTTAGAATTAGGACTTAAGGGTTTCCATTGTCAAGGTATTCCCTCTATTTATTTTTCTTGTTTCCTTTCAAAGATAGAGTTATCATATTGCATGGATTAAGTAATCTATTCATTTGATGTCTTGAACTCTAAGATCCTCAATAGAAGGTGTCATATGATATATGAAATCTTGTGCACTTTAGTCAAAGGGAACAATCTAATGCTCCCATGAAATTTTGGAGCGACTTGCTTCTAAACAAGATGAGGCACCATGGAGAACCTAGTTGAACAGGTTGTGGTATTACTTCAAAATATCTAGTAAGATATCCCTTGACTCTAGTGATAATAATCAAGGATTTGCATAATAATCAATTGGTAGTCTTTAAAACCATAAAGCAAAAAGTCATGCTAATTCAAGTCCTACATGTTTCATAAAGGATCCTAAGATTTTATGCTATAAAAAATTTATGGCGATCATACAAATTTTTGAGAATTATTGCAGCAAGTGAAATTGTATATCTACATGCAATGTGCTAGATACACAGAAGATGTTAACAAGGTTTATGTTATTGGAGCATTGATCATGGTGAAGCATTATCATGGTTTTCCCCAATCTTGGAAATGAACATAGAGGTTCTTAATGATTAAGAGTGCTTTCTCTAAACATTTACTACCATGTTTGTAGATGTAGACACCAGTTGAGTGATAGGAAACAAAACTTTGAAAGTTACTTCAAGGTAATGGTAGTGCATCTACCTATGCACCAAAATTTAGGAACTCATTTATGATCTTATTTGGCATGAGGAATATTTAATAAGCCCATTTAGATGGGGTATATATATATATATATATATATATATATATATATATATATATATATATATATATATATATATATATATATATATATATATATATATATATATGCACACACACACACACAAACACTTTAGATTAACCCACACAAGGGAGATAATACAATAATATACAACTATTATCCAAATTAGTCCCACAACCTAGGACCCTAAGTATGAAATAAGATATCTAAATTACAACAACTCTCTTAACAGAGATGAAGTAGACCTAACAAATTGTTTTGGAATCTTGTAATAGAATATTACAAGAGGACAATACTAGATGTCCTAAAACTAGAATAGATAGGAGTAGAAAAAGGAACAAGATAAGAACATGAACTAGAACTTGGAAAGTACTTACCTCATATCATTACATTTTTAGTGTAGTAATTTGTTTTCAAAATTGCTTGATACCTAGTCTACGATTGAGAAATGGAGATATAGAAAGTGATATGGATGAAAATAACCTTGAAGATTTTCCTCAATGAAAGATCTTCATATTCTTTATAGGGGAGAAGTACATAAGAGATATTTGAAACAATTTCTTTCATGGTTGATATTAGAGCCTAATGATCAATAAAATAGTTCAAGGTAGCATGGTTTAGTTCTTCAAAAAATTATCTTGAGTTAGGAATGAAAGAATTAGTCTCATCAATAAACATTGTTAGAGCTATTTGATCATTTCTATCAAGGAGGTAAATACCCTTAATGGATTTCCTACATACATGTTCATCAAGAAATCAATTCACGCTATATAGGAAAATGGTGAGGAGAATAGGAGCTAAAGAAAAAACTTTTTTTAATAGAGTCTTTTTGAACAAAACATTAATATGAGAGCTTACAATTTATGTTCATCTTAAAGGAAGCGGTGGAAACCAACTTGGATAATTTATCTTTCAAAATCAAGATCCTATAGGGATTGTAGAATAATGTCCCACTATAATCTCTCATGATCTTTATTTGAATGAATATTCACAAAAAGGAAATTTTGGTTTAGTTCTTTTGCATATTCCACAACTCATGAACTCTCAAGGATCTCCTCTGGGATTAATCATCCACTTGGGAGTCTTGTTTCGTCACTATGTAGCCATTTTTAAGGTAAAATTTTATTCTATTTTACATAATTTCTATAATTTTATATAGGATGTCCAAAGTGTAATAAGTGGTCTCAAATTTTTTGTTGCTTCTTTAATTTCATTCTTTTGACTTAATGATGGACATATTCAGGCTCTTGAAGCACTAGATAAAAGCCACATTGGTTTTTGGCTCTTAGGATGTATACAATGATTTGATTAGGTTTAGAAGTATTGATGTGTTGATTGCACCAATTGGTTGTGTCTTTTGGGACCTTGTGGAATCTAAGCATAATGATGGTATCCATGCAATTTTGTCCATGGATATGAAAGAAAGGGCAAGGGTGATTTAGAGATACAAATGTAAATGATGTAGGAGTAATCATTTCCTCAACACTCCCAACCTTACAACTCTATATACAACTGCTCGAATCAATGAGGATTGCAAATGTGACTAATGTCCATAAGTGCATGTGCAATCTCCACCACTCCTTTAATATCTTCCACTAGATTCTACTAGTGGTTTGTGCAAACTCGACCATTGCTTTACTACCTTCCACTAGAGTCCACTAGTTGTAGGTGTTCTTAGCACTTGAGTTAAGTCTTAATGGATGCAAGTTAACTCACATTAGCTTGAGTTAGAAGGCTCTAAAGATCCTTTGGAAAAACTCTCTCCCCATGCTCCCCCTTAAGTCTTGTCTCGAGATCTTTGACCAGCCATATGAGCTATGAAATGGTGTTAGATTTCAAATTTACTTTGAGCAAGTTGGATAAGTGTAGACTTACTTTATTGCATTTTTCTCTTCTTGGAAAATATTTTCTTCCTCAAAAATAAAGCTATGTATGGTAAGTCTAGGCATCCCCTCAGACTCATGTTCTAATATAGAAGAACATGTTTCATCTCTATGGCGGGTTTTCATCTCCATGGTGGGATTCTCGCCCAAATTGTTCAAAAAATCATCCAAGTTTCCACGATAAATCGATCTAAGTGCAAAGTAGGAAATGAATAATAAGGTGGATAAAAAAAGCATCCTTTTCCAATTCATTGTTTTCTATATGTGTTATTTGGGCTAAAGAATGTGAAATGTGAGGATTCCAATGATTAGTCCATTTCTGGGCATGATTGGTGCATGGACTTAGAAATTTAGGTGCGATTTCTATCCCTATCAAGACTTTGGGAAGTCTTGATTCACTTGAATTTGATTTGAAAACCAGAATTCTCTGTCCTTAACATCTAATTTGGATGTTTGTGCTATGGTTCAGTCCCAATTGACATTTAGTTGACTTTTTCACCCGATTTGAGGAGTACTTTGTCCTATTGGGCTTGAAAAATCCTATGTAGAATGTAGCAAAAACTTGTCTATTTACTTTTGGTCAACCTTACTTTAACTTAACCAAGTCAAATCCAAAATGGAAGGTGTCTAAGTTGGGATAATTTTTTCAAAATCTTTAGCTTTAAGTTCTTGGAAATTTTCAATCTTATGACCAATTGTTTTTATGCCTATTCTGGAATGTACTCAATTCTATGAAATTCATTGGAGTTATGCTATTTAACTTGAAGCAAACACAAATGAGTAAATCAATTTAGGCTTAGGGTCTTTTGAAGGTTGAATGGTCTCTTGTATGGAGCATCTATCTAGGTCGTCTAATTTAGTTACCTTGCTATAATCCATTAACCTTTGACTTTTATGAAAAGAATGAGATACTCTATCTAAGTCAAATCCAAAAGATTTGGAAAGCGAAAAGAAAGAATTAAAACTCTGTGCAGCTAATTCAAACTTTTAAGATACTTGAACTTTCCATGATTCAAAATATAGGTGATTTAAGAATTTAACATTTCAAAGATTTGTTCCAACAAGGAATCGACGCAGTTTATCTATCTTTAAGAAAAAGAAACTAGATTCTCAAAAAGATTAATGGAGTAAAGCTAAACATCATACGACCACAAGATACTAATGTGTTTTCCAACATTAGTGTGTTGATCTACTGAGGTTCTATTGTAATAAATTAGGTCTATGTTATTATAAGGGTCCCACTGGTTCAGACAAATGTTATAAGGGTATACTAGGTGGTGATGTGATCTTCCAAACAAGTAAGCCACTTAGCTTAGTGGTCAAGTCTCAAGGGTGTGAAGGATGAGGTCTTGGGGTCCACCTCCATGGGGTACATGGGGAGAGTATTTTTCCTAAAGAGATCTAGAGCCGTCTAGAAGCATCCACTTGCATTAACTCAAGTTAACTAGGACACTTGGTGCACATGCAATTACATGACTGGCACATGGATGGTTAGACTCCATCTGCCCAAAAAGGGAGTGCTCTAAAGAGAGTTATATAAAGGCATGTAGTTGGGAGGAGAGTCATCTCTTTAGCACATGGTGGCATTCATAATTCTCATTCTCTTGCATTGATATTAGAACCTCTTGATCTTGCTTTAGCTCTCTTTGGAGGTTTCTTGCATTGTTATTATTTTTTGGGTAGCTTCATCGACCTCATGGATTCAATTGTTCATGATCAAATTAGCATAGCATCCACACAAATCCATCTTGGTGGTGCAAATTAGAGCTTCAAATTGTGGAGGTGGAAAAAAAGAGATTCCATTTTCAAGCCGTCGTAGGGAGGGTCTGAACCCATGACATTGTCTTCAATCACATCTTCTATAAACCATAAGGATCAGTGCTTGTTTGATACACATAACTTAATTACTGCAGGTACAATTGAAGAGGCGGATGCCATGATGCTTAGAAGCTTGGGAGAGGTAATAGAAAACAACATTTTTGCACAGCCACAAATATTGGATCTCGGAACCATGTCACTGAGGGGAACTCATATAAACCACAAGAGCAAGGCATGTTGGACACCATGTAGTGTAGCGTGCTCATTCTTTAAACGGTCTCCATTGAGAGACAACAAAACAGAGGAGAACAGAAGCTTTGGTGCCTACACCCATCGTGCACTCCTCAAGAATTGAGCCCATGACATGTCCTTCTACGGTCATGGTCCTTAGCCATTAAGCTATGGGATTTTTGTCATGTTCACTTTTTTTATTCTTTTACCCAAATACATTTTAAGAATTTTGGCTCTATTCTCCACATTCCCTGCTAATCCGAAGGTGAAAAGCTTTGTTTTCTGTGTTGTAAAGAGTTTTTTGCTATGATCTTCAACGTAACCCAAAGTTGAAGCATCTTCTTGATTTGAGAAGCATGAAATCAAGCAACATTCAAAGATGAAAGGACAAACTTTTCTCTACTATGGATCAAGTTATCTGTGGAGCGTCATGAAATGTTGAAGATACAAAAGTGAAGCCTTGGATTTCATCCATTGTTGGAGGTTTTGCCACATCATGGTTCTAGCACCGTTTGCTAGAAATGGAGTCTACATTAAAGAAAAATTAAATTGGGAAGTAATCTTGTAAAATTATGCATTGTTCTTTTAATTTTATCATGCACCACTCGCATTAGGAACTCTAAAGAAAGTTAGTAACAAAATGTGTGCAATGAGGGTACTAAACGCAAGTTATGCTTATGAGTAGCGGTAGTGTATCTATGAATGTTTTCAAATTACGTTCATTAGCATCTTCATTCATGTTTAGCTTTTCTATAGCATCACATGCATCACATGCTTCTCCAAGAATGATTTCAATTTTAATTCATGTGCTTGATGCATGGAATGTTGAATCAATCACTTTAGTTTTAAACCTTCCGGGTACCATGCACCAAGGGGAAACCAACATCACTTCAAATGAGAGGAATGAATTTAAAGATAGGTTGTTGAAAGTAGAGTAGGATCTTGGACATCTGGTTAATGTCCAAGCTGAGGTTGCAAAGCTTCTTCAATCAACTGATGGGGTTCCAAATCATATTGAGGCCATTTTGGACTTATTGCAAAAGTCAAAGAGATAGGTAGGGCTATCCATGGTAGCCATATTGATACAATAGCAACCTTGGATATGTCAATTTTTTTGGAAAAGGATAAGGATCCATCATTTTCCAAATGGACTTGTTTCCCTTGGCTCGTAGTTTGAGTCGTCTGAGTTTGATGACTCCTACTATTTTGCTTTTTGTGAACACTTTGGGGCAACTAGTAGGTGTAAGCATCCATCGTATCTTTCTTTAGGTAAAGATTTATGTCCAACTTACATCTTAGGTGAAGTTATGGATGAAAAGAAGGTTGCAGTCTGAATGTTCTTGGAAAAGTGGAATATGTCCACCAACTCAAGAACAACCCCAAACTTTTGCAAGTGGTAGAGGTGAGTTTGTGGTTAGGCCCTAAGGCCTATGAGTGGTGGATGAGACTTTCTGAGACTCGTAAAAATCCCTCAACTTGGGATGAATTCACCCATCTCTTCAAAAAGGAGTTTCTTCCCAAGAATGAGGAGAAAAAGAGATAACTTTGGAAGTCACAAACTCAAGAAAACCTTCTATTTATGTCTTGACACCTGCTGGGTATTTTACTCAGTATGACCAGCACAGTAGGAATTGGAAAAATTCCTTTTAGGGGTATCTAATTAGCTTAGTAAGCTACCTATTCCAAGTGGAATGATTTAAAATGATAAACTATGCTAAGAGAAATCAATTTGGCAAGTTAAGCTATATCCCTGACTTTTTAGGACTGTAGCAGAAAATGACCAGAGATCACCTCGACGCAGATTTCTCCAAAATTGCTAAATAGAATATCTTCAAACTTTCCCAGCATGTATATTACTTCTAGCTGAATCCAACAAGCTTTGAATCATTGCATTTGGTGAGGAATTGACCGAGATATGCCCTTTATAAGTTGACAGACTTTTGAGTAGATTAACAGAAAACTCAGAGATGGAGAATATGAATGTATGTATTAATGAACATTTGTATACAACTCCATTGGCATGAATATCATTGTCAAATGGTGTAGAGAGGTGTGGGCTAGAGTTTAGACCTCACACACTCAAAAATCAGTAATGCTATGCTCGGGAGTGCTCTCTCTTACCCGCGACTTTTCATGTCCATTTTTCTAAGGAATGAGTAAGAATTTGAATTCAAATTCAAACTTTTGGCTCCCTATGTTCAAGCTCCTAAATTCTTGGAGATATTCTTTTAATCAAAACAGCTAATTTTTCCACGAATCCTTTTGGTAGGTGATTACAAGAGATTCCAAGTCAATTTGACTTTTACAATGAGGTAAAGTGGTAATTAACCACTAGCATATGTTCCTATGCTTCTTCATGTGTGTATAGACTTCAATGCATCCTCTAAGCCAAATGTGTAGGCTTGTAATTTACACCAACACTTAAGTCCAAAGATTGATATAACCAAAAGGTGTATCAAAGATTCTTAGCTTTGGAATCTGAGAGGTATTAACATATGCTTAAACTTGAGTTGAGGGAAAGATCTTAAGAGATCCCATGGGTAAGGGAAGATGCTTTTGTTAGTTTAAGAGATCTTAACAATAAAGCCTAAGTCTTTATTCTTGTCATAAGGTCAACCAGACTTGGTCAACCTTGGCCATGATTGTCCAAGAACTTGAGATCGGAACTACTGTGAAGATTGTCCAAGTATTGGTAGTCAAGCTAGTAAGTTGTTCCAAGTCCAAGCTGATAAAACTTCCAAGTATGTAGTCTACAACCATGTCGACGGTAATTAATTCTTTGGAATGTGCAACATAATGTTTCCCTATCCTTAAAGGGATTTTGATAAAAGTAAAAAAATCATAAGCAGATGCTTAGACTTGAGCAGTAGAGAGATTCATGTAAAGTCCCAATCAGGGTAGGTACTTAAAGCATCAATAAAAAATGAATCTAAAGACAAGAAGTAAACAACTCGTGTTGCTACAAATTGGTTAATAATAAACCACTTGGACTTGAATCTATGAAAATTCAAGTACTTGGAATTCTAATTGGTTTTCATTTGAAAATCCTAGCAAAGAAGAGTGAATATTCTATCAAGAAGTTTTCAATTTTTCAAGGCAAAGCACGGGATCATGAAACAATTGTGTGCAAGAATCAAAACCTAGTATATCAATTTATAGGTGATGCTTGAAACATCAAAATTCTTGAAGTGAGAAGGTACTCTATTAAGATATGTTTAGACTTCAATATAGATATCACACACACATGAATTTTAATATAAATTTTGGTGGTATGGGACACGAGATTTTATATTCAGATTGATGTAGGAAAGATGGTATGGGACATTGGACCATGGGATGATAATTATCTTTAGTACTAGTGTAAATCTCGAAGTTAGATTTAATCCTCAATGGAATTAAAACCTCAAAGGAGAAGTTTAAATTCAAGGAGGATGATATAATGATCTCAAACTAGTTCAAGATCAAGTACATATGAAGATACAAAGTAAACGAATTCCAAGATCTTCTTTTTCAAATAAGGAAAAGTCTCTTTGTGTTGTTGATATTTGATATATTTATGAAGAATTTGGACTTTGACTCTGAGTTGATCTTTTCAACTAAGGATTTGATTGACTAAGTCAAGCACCAAGTTCCTAGTGTAACTCGGTAGATTCAATCATTTGACTCAAAGAAATGCACTGGAACTGCATTCCTAGTAAGGAATCATAAAGATTGAATAAAGGCAAGAACTTAGTATTAGGTGAGGCATTTTTTGAGTAAAAACTCATCAGTAGAACCTCAATGGGTTGACACACTTATGTTCGATACCACACTAATATCTTGTGGTTGGATGGTGTTTTAGATTCGCTCTCAATCGTTTCTGAGAATCTAGTTCATTTCTCTTAAAAATAGTAAAAAAAATTCAATACCTTGTTGACTTAAAATCTTTGAGAAGTCAAAGTCTTGAGTCATCTCCAATTTGACTCATAGAACATTTACATATCTTTCAAGTTTGAATTGGTTGTACAAATTCTTAGTTCTTTCTTTCTACTTTCTGAATCTTTTGGATTTGACTTAGATATAGCATCTGATTCCTTTTTTAGAAGTCCACGATTAGTCGGGAGGAACCACGTAATTTAATAAAACATCCTAGATGGATGATCTATACAAGAACCTTTTTGATCTTCAAAAGAAGATAAGTCTAAGTTGACTTATTAATTTAATTTTGCTTGAAGATATATAGCATAAATGAATTTCTCCATTCTAGTACTATACTCTAGAATAGATAATTTAGGAATTGTTCATCTGATTGAAAATTCCCAAGAACTTAAATATAAAGTCTTTGAGAAGCGTTTCCTAAGTTGGATGATTTTCATTTTTTAATTGACTTGGTCAAGTTATAGTGGATTGATCCAAAGTAAATGGTAAACTTTTTACAAAGGATTTTCAAGCCCATCAAGAAAAATTATTCCTCCAATAGGGAGGAGAAATCAAGAAATTGTTAGCTGGGAGTAAACCTTTGCGCTCTAAAAAATGGGTTGAAGCTTAGGTGTGTTTTGCAAATCCTAAAAGTGACAATTGATGAACCCATAACTGGCCCATACATTATTGAACTTGCACTCTCCTTCCCAATGATAGGTCACCTTGCCTAGAGGTCCTATCATTTCATTGAGAGAATGGGAGTGAGAGCTCACCTTCATTATGTGTCCTTGGATCTTGGATTGGGATGTTTCGCAAGTACTAAAGTGCTTCAAGTCTTTCCTTCAGATGCTCTAAGACATGAAAAGTGCTAATATCATTGGTTGATAGCTGGTGCCTACTTCAACCATGGATTACTATAATAAATCATGACTTTGGTAGATCTCATAGAAGAAGAAGAACGCATTAGTATTGTATCAAAATCCTAATGATGCCTTGTTCCCTTTACAATAGGAACATTATGCCCTTGACCCCTCTATGTCTGGTCAATGAGTTTGTGAATGATGTGTGAAGTTTTGGTGTGGGTCAGAGTTAGTGTAGTTAGTGTGGAACCTAGATGCATACTTCCATAATGCACTTAGCATAGTATGGTTCTAGTGCTATATAAATACATGACAGGGTTGGATTGGGTGGTTTGTAAGAAGGTTTGAATTTCTAGAACTTCCTTATGGGATTACAACTTTTTCATGATGGAACATACATAAGTTTCAATGATGACTTGAATTGGTGATGTGGTTCTTTTGGAGCTCATTTTTAAGTTACTCGAGGATTAACTTTACATGATGATGAGGTTAGAGTAGCTTTCAATGGAGCTCCTTGGGGGGTTGGGATTGATTTCAAAAGACTAAAACCATAGAGCTCCGATTTAGTGATCTGATCTTGTAAGTAAGTCTTAGGCAACCGAGTGTTTCTATTCCTATGGTGAACGTTCATCAACTGCTTTGTTACACATATATAAAGCACTATTTGAGATAGAAATCTGCATTGGCCTGTGATTTTTTGCCTTGGTTTTCTTCTCTACTTCTTTGATAATGAGTTTAAGTGCAATGGGATAATTAGTTGTTCACCCTTCCGCACCAAGATCTATTGCATTCTTGAAGTTGGGTTTTTTTGAAACTCCATCTATCCTCTTTATATACTAGCCTCTTTGGACTTCTTGAATTGCTTCCTATGCTGCGCTAATGTGATAGAAATTGTTTTTGGAAATAAAGGGAGTTCCATCTACTCTCAAGATTGCTCTTCACTTGTTGAATCTTTCTACACCACAGATCTTGGGACAGTAACAACATATTTTTTTCATGGTTAATCTTAGAGGAACAAATATTCTAGGTAATGTCTAGATTAGTGACTCTTCCATTTTCTAGTTCTATCATGAGAGGCTACTCATGTACCTGATATTTAAGAAGTTGACTTCTTAGATCTAAGTTGGCTGCATTATCATAGATCCAATCTTGACCAAGGATGAAAGACTTAGTGAGGTCTTTGTCATGGCAAAATAGTACGTTCATTGCCATAGAAACATCTTGAGTAAAGACGGGAAGCTCCACCTTGCCCATGTAATGGGTTTCCAATCCTCCTAATCCTACAAGATAGGCTTCCATAGGATTAATTGTGAAATCCATGTCCTAACAATAAGAGTATCTTATAACACTACTTGTTGCACCTATATTGATCAATTTTTTCATTATTTTAGTAGTTATGTCTTGTCTTAATTATATTGAGATAAAGGGACATCTATGAGTGATGCTTGAGGAAGAATTCCTTTTAGCTTGACACATAACCATATGATATCTTCGGGCTTGAATATAAGATTCATAGTTCTCATTTGTAGGCTGACCTATGCCTTGTGTCCACTTCATTCATCTAATGTGCTCAAAGGTTTCTACATGTGCTTCTTCCCTATTCCTCAACTCTTCTTCTTTGTGTATCTTAGCCACATTGAGTTACCTTAGCATCTTTTTTTTTTCAATGGCTCTTGATAGAGCTTGACTGGACATTCATTGATATAGTTTGGAAAAACATCTCCCTCTTTGGTGGCTAACTAGATTGCTGCACTAGTGGATACCCTCTTACTGATTATGGGCCCATAGCCACACTTCTCTAGTTTACATGCATGCTCTTTCAATGTATATACCAAAACCAAGTCTCCAACTTTCAAGCCCTTATCTTTCACATGAACATCATAATAGGATTTTTTTTCTTTTCTTTGTTACATATATGCCCACATCTACTCTCAATCTCATCTCTCCTAATCTATCTAGGTGAAAGATTTGTGAACATAGCTCATGGTGAATCTATTCATGCTCTTGTGCCACCTTCCTCACGGGCATTAAAAAAATATAATGGGAGCAAAACATTGTGGACAAATACAATTTGAAAGGGAGTTGCATTGAGTACAATCTATAGGCAGCTCAATATACCCAAACAACATCATGAAGCTATTCTTCCGAATCAAAATGCTTATTATTCACAAGATTTGTTAATATCATACATAGGATCTAATTTGTGCTCTCTACATGTCGAGTGACATGTGGTTGGTATGGAGCTGACTTCTTGTAAATGAATATGAATTCTTGTAAAATATATTCAATGCTCCTTCATAAGGTGAGTTCCATGATCACTTACCAATTCTATTGGCAACCCATATCATGTAAACACATGTTAAAATGAAAATTTAGTTTTTTCTTGTACATCATTCTGTCTCATTTACTTTCAGTTCTACCCATTTGGTTAGATAATAAGTTTCCACAATAATATACTCCGCGTGTGAACTCTTAGCTAACACATTATTTGGACTCACAAAGTCAATTACCCACTTAGAGAATGCATGTCATCCCATTATGTGTATCAATAGCATCTCATCTTTGCCAATAGGATATTGAGTTCTATGATGTGTCACACCTCTTCACATAGGTATGCACATCCATATGAAGGGTAGGCCACCATAGACCTCATAACAAGATGGCTTGATCATTCCATGAGGCCCAAAATTTCCTCTACTACACCTTGGTGTGCAGTTTCGAAGACCTTTACACATTCACTTTCATGGACACATATTCTGAGATATACATGACCTCCACACCTATACTATTATCACCTATGAGTGTGTAGTCTTGAGACTCCTAGCTAGTGGAAGAATCTATTTTAGGAGTAGAGACATCTACAACAACCATTCTAGCCTCTTTCTTCTTTTGCTGGTATAGTATGATATTTTTCAACACCGTACATAATATTCCACAACCGTTTTTTTTAGTGGTACATGATGTTTCCTATATGCTCACAATCGGTAATTAGTACCATCCAAGTTATCCTCAAAAACCAATGTATGGAATACATTTTTAGCCCTGGCTAGTGGCTAAATACATTGATGCAAACAATTGATTATATCTAAAAATAGTGAATAGAAACATTTAGTTAAGCTTTGCTCAACTTGTTGCACATATTGACGAACCAAAACCCATATATATCTTTGGAGCAAAAAAAAAAATCTTGCACAATCACTATGATAGGGGGTTTGGAGGTCAAAATGAACTTATAGCAAAATTTGGGTGCCACAATTTGAAGCAATTTTGAGCCTCAAATGGCCCCAAGTATGATGACCACATTTTGTGTGATTCTATGAGACTGTGACACAAGGGTGTCTACGATGCCCTATATGAAGTGGCAATATGCTCTGATACCCATTGTTGAAGTTCAAGGTTTGTTGAAGCACAGGAACAACACAAAGCAAAAGAGGGAGTTTCCAACACAATACAATACAAAATTTATTAGTAAGAGAATGTACAAAAGTAAGTGACACATTAATGTAATAGGCCTATATACAAAGAGAGGGAAAGAAACCTCTAAAAAGGTCAAAAAGTGCCCCACTAGTCGTAAGTGTGTTCACACACATCCTTACCAAAATATATCAAGACTTACTTCAAGTCGTACATGAGTTTGTATGTGTGCATGTATTTGTACGTATGCATGTATCTATATATGTATGTAAATATGTATGTATGCATATATGAATGTATGTATGCATGTATGTACGTATATAAAATTGTATGTTTGTATGCATGTATGTAATACAAGAGCACATGTGCGCACTCACACACACAAACAAGCACACGCATGCGCACACACATAACACACACACATGCGCGAGCACACACACAGAGTCACATTACTTCCATTATATCCACTTAGAGATGCTCACTTTCAGTTATCTTGAATGAAGGCACAACTCTATGTAAAATAATTATAGGTGCATAATCCGAAAAGCTACCCTGAAATTGACAGTCCGATCTTTGGAAATGGTCCCTATGTTCAATCACCTTGACAGGGATACATGCTCACTACATCGATGCCAACAGATACATCCAAAATCAAAACATTCATTTTATTCCGTTGCAAATACAATTCACAACAAAGGCCCAAATGAATGTGAATTCCAACAATAATAAAATGCATAACGCTGAGATTCTACATTCCGAACCCACAAGTCTTTCTTGCATTGTTCTTGAGCACGTGTAGCGCCATTAAAGTAGAATACAGATATACATTACAAAAGTACATACAGATATACGCAGATGGATTCGTAGACGCACGCATGTATCTCTCTCTCTTTTATATATATATATATATATATATATATATATATATATACACGTGACGTAATGTTATAATATTAACGGACATTTTAAGTTACGAAACTATTTCCTCCTCCCTTTAATTCGCTTGTACTTTTCTTTAGTTTGAATTAAAGCTTTGTTGCAAGCAAAAAGAATTCCTCCTCATAAATGGAAAATCTAACTTGTGTGGAAATGATCGGTCTGTTCGTCTTCACACATTCCCTTATCATTTTGAAATGACTTATAAGGGAATTCTCCTTCTCTTTAAGACCTCACATTCGAAGGACATGCCTTCATAGATTCATGTATCCTACTAAACAATAGAAACATCCATTAAAGTATCATCGCGTGAAGTACATTTTCATGTGAACCGTCAAACGTTCTCTATTATCCATTTAAGAAGCTTGAATAGGCATATGCATGAGAGTCATTTGTACAAGAGATTTGTTTTTTGAAACATAATCCGAAGATACTGAAAAACAGATACTCTATGGTAAAAGAAAAACATGAATATGTAAAGTTAAAAAGGATTTGTATATGATACCTTTCCTCCTTGGAGATACAGAAAAGATAGATTCGTAGCTTGAGATAGAGGAAGGATTCATGGCTACATTAAATCTAAGCAACACATATTGTAATATGTTATCGATGGGAAAGGACAAAAGATCTTCAAATCTCCCTCTATTGCATGCAAGAAAGCTCATACGAGAGCACATGATTGCACTCAAGTCTGTGTTTTCAGAGAATCAAGATGGGAGGCTTGGCCAAAATGTTGTGAACATGTAGAGGTGAGAAAAGGTGGTCCAAATTATTCCATAGATGCTCTCACGCAGATCCAAAGGTATGTAGTTCTGAACTCAACTTACAGATATTTTCCCTTTATGTGGATGTCGGAACATTGAATACAAAAATTAAGACAAATGCTCGTAGACAAGGAGCAGATGGAAGTGTAACAGAAAAGCATGCAAGGATCAAAGAAACGGAGCCATGTGTGTGTATTCTACTTTAAGGAAAAGTTGATGAGAATCTTGGACGTTTCCGTTATGGCGCTATACGTTCTCAAGAACAATCCGAGGAAAGATTTATGGGTTCTCAATATAGGATGTCAAGATTGTGCATGTTATTCTTGTTCGAGTTCACATTCGTTTGGGACTTTGTTGTGAATTGTATTTCGAACGGAATAAAAGGAATGCTTTGATTTTGGATGTATCTGTTGGCATTTATGTAGTGAGCGTGTATCGCTGTCAAGGGAATTGAAGGTGGGGCAATTTCCAAGGCTCTCACTGTCAACTTCAGGGAAGCTTTTGGTAGCATGCACCTTATTCCAAAACCATGCAATTTTTTCACATCGAGTTGTGCCTTCATTCAACAAGACTGCAAGTGAGCTTCTCTAAGTGGATGTAATGGCAGCATGGTCAACATGGGTTCTATTAATACAAGTCTGACATTCCTTAAAACTGCTATAGACATCAACTTCCATTGTTGGCCAATATTGGCCTAATGGAAGAATCTATTTTAGGTAAAGAGGCATGTGCAACAACCACTTTAGCCTCTTTCGTCTTTTTCTGGTATAGTATGAGATTTTTCTGGTATAGTATGATATTTTTCAACACCCTACATAATATTACAAAACCGTTTTTCTACTTGTACATGACGTTTCATATATGCTCACAATACGTACTTAGTACCATCCAACTTATCCTCAAAAACCAATGTATGGAATACATTATTGTCTTTAGCCCTGGCTAGTGGTTAAATACATTGATGCAAAAAAATGATTATATCTAAAAACGATGAATAGAAACACTCAGTACATTGATGCAAAAAATTGATTATATCTAAAATCGATGAATAGAAACACTCAGTTGAGCTTTGCTCAAGTTGTCGCACATATTGACGAACCAAAACCCATATATATCTTTGGAAAAAAAGAAAACTTGCTTGCAGAACACTATGATAGGGGGTTTGGACTTCCATTATATCCACTTAGAGATGTTCACTCTCAGTTATCTTGAATGAAGACACAACTCTATGTAAAATAATTATACGTGCATAATCTGAAATGGTCCCTATGTTCAATCACCTTGACAGGGATACATGCTCACTGCATCAATTCCAACAGATACATCCAAAAGCAAAACATTCATTTTATTCCGTTGCAAATACAATTCACAACAAAGGCCCCCAAATGAATGTGAATTCCAACAATAATAAAATGCATAACGCTGAAATACTACATTCCGAACCCACAGGTCTTTCTTGCATTGTTCATGAGCACGTGTAGCGCCATTAAAGTAGAATACAGATATACATTACAAAAGTACATACATATATACGCAAATGGATTCGTAGACGCACGCATGTATCTCTCTCTCTCTCTCTCTATATATATATATATATATACACACACGTAACGTAATGTTATAATATTAACGGAGATTTCAAGTTACGAAACTATTCCGTCCTCCCTTTAATTCTCTTGTACTTTTCTTTAGTTTGAATTAAAGCTTTGTTGCAAGCAAAAAAAGATTTCCTCATAAATGGAAAATCTAAATTGTGTGGAAATGATAGGTCTGTTCGTCTTCACCAATTCCCTTATCATTTCGAAATGACTTATAAGGGAATTCTCCTTCTTTTTAAGACCTCACATTCGAAGGACATGCCGTCATAGATTCATGTATCCTACTAAACAAGGAAAACATCCATTAAAGTATCATCGCGTGAAGTACATTTTCATGTGAACTGTCAAACGTTCTCTATTATCCATTTAAGAAGCTTGAATTGGCATATGCATGAGAGTCATTTGTACAAGAGATTGGTTTTTTGAAGCAGATTCCGAAGATACTAAAAAATACATAGTCTATGGTAAAACAGAAACATGATTATGTAAAGTTAAAAAGGATTTGTATATGATAACTTTCCTCCTTGGAGATAGATAAAAGAGAGAGTCTTAGTTTGAGATAGAGGAAGGATTCATGGCTTCATTAAGTCTAAGCAACACATATTATAATATGTTATCGATGGGAAAGGACAAAAGATCTTCAAATCTCCCTCTAATGCATGCAAGAAAGTTCATACGAGAGCACATGATTGCAATCAAGTGTGTATTTGCAGAGAATCAAGATGGGACGCTTGGCTAAAATGTGTTGTGAACATGTAGAGGTGAGAAAAGGTCGTTCAAATTATTCCATAGATGCTCTCACGCAGATCCAAAGGTCCCTTTAAAAGGAGAAGCTTCACTTTTCAATAGTATGACAACGAAGGAAGCAATACAAAGCACTCCTCCTCCTTCTCGTGCGTAGCCACTTAGGCAATGTTTGTTTTTGTCTCTCTTAAGTACCATTTGCGGGTGGGGGCCAATTGCTTCTTCTTCTCCCAAAAGAGGAGGTTCACACCTCCGACAGGTGACCTCTTACACTTGTTTCTTTTATTCCAGTGAGCTTTCCTATGAGCCGAATTGGTTGCATTCCTGAGATTAGCGTTCCATGGCTCAGATAATAATGTAACGATCACCTCCCAAACAAGCATCACATATATAGCCTCCCTCAAGTGGTAGTTGAACTAGGAAAGTGGCCACATGTCCGCCATGTATCTTAGTTCTCTAGAGTCCAGTAGATCGGATGGATACTAATGTGTCCTTGTTCATTTAAGTTACATCAAGTGAACTTCTCGAAGGCCTTGGAGCTCTTGGGCTAAATTATCTTCCACAACTATGGAAATATATATGTGTGCCCAATGGAGCATGTAACATATGCAAATAAATTGATGCACAAGGAGATCTCATAGTTTCATAAATTGATGCGGATTTTATTCAAGATTCAAATCAAGATTCAAAGGTATCTGCGATTATTCAAATTAATTCTATAAAGAATGCGAATGGAGTTCTTGAGGCATTTATGGCATGCCGTTTCGATGAAGAAATTCAAGAAAATATATTGAGTGATGTAGTAACGATATGGCTATTTCTTTTATATACAAATGTCTGTCTTTAATTAAACTTCAGCCTTAAAAAACAAACAAAAGAAAAATGCTCTTGATATATAATCCATAAGCTGAGCTTCGATTAACCACTATCCATCCATAAAACTTACGAGAGACTTATATTATACATAATCTTGTCTTTGTTAAAAAAAAATAAAACAAGAATGTGTGTATACATTCATGCACACAAACATAGGCGCGCACACACACACACACACACACACACACATATATATATATATATATATATATATATATATATATATATATATATATATATATATATATATAATATATATTCTCGAAAATCATACCGATGATATTATTTTCTTCCCCTAAAAAAACAACTTTATGTTATTTGAGATAGCTAAGAGATCTCTTGAAAAAAAGAGAACTTGAATGTTCATTAAGTTTCCTCCAAAAATATGATAATTGGATGCTCCCTTTCTTTGATCGTTGCACGCTTTTGTGTTACACTTCCATCTGCTCCTTCTCTACGAGCATTTGTCTTAATTTTTGTATCCAATGTTCCGACATCCACATAACGGGGAAATATCTGTAAGTGGAGTTCAGAACATTATGTTTTCACTTACTAAGAATTTATCACCTTAGCTCGTATGAAATAGATATCATATACTTATCATGTTTTACTTTATCTAATCATGTTTTTTTCTTCGGATTCTGTTTCGAGAATTCTCTAGTACAAATGACTCTCTTGGTATGCCTATTCAAGCTTCTTAGATGGATAATAGAGAACGTTTTGGGGGGTGACATGAAATGATGCTTCTGCATTCAGCGGGATACATGACTCGATAAAAACAAGGTCCTTCACGTATGAGGTGTTGAAGATCACGAAAGTCCTTATAAGTCATTTCACAAACATAAGGAAATAGCGGTACGAGAAGAAATCTATTATATACTGATGACCAATGTTCTCTATGTTAACTCTGCACTAATAGGGCATTTGGTAATGAAGATCAGAATTTTCATGTCATGTCTACATAAGTATGATCTCACTTCGAAATCTCTTTTTTCAAAGGATTTTATGCTGTGTTACGAAGACTAGCTTTTCGCTAAATGCTAAACCATTATACCTTCATCAAATGACTATGCGTATTCATGGAACTCTATCGTACGCGCGCGGGCGCGCACACACACACACACACATATACATATATATATATAGAGAGATACGTGTCTGTCCGTATCGATGTGTATGTGTATGTACGTTTGCCATCCGTGTGTATTCTACTTTAAGGAAAAGTTTTTTTTTTTTTAAATAAAGGAAGTTGGGCCTTAGCCTAATCTCCCGGACTTTAATTATAATAAAGAGAAAAAGTTACAAGTGAATGGGACTAGTGCCCATGGGACCCCCCAAATCCCACAATGCAGGGGAGGAGTATGGCAAGCTACAGGGCATTACAAATGAGGCGGATAAAATTATCATCATCCTCATGTGGGACCCATTTGGGTTTCAACTTATTGTTTTCGAGGAGATAAATACAGTGATGTCTAAACGGTGGCGATCTCTTGACTCGGGAGATTCTTTTACCTAAGAGAAACAAGGATTTCTCGATCGACCATTCCTTAGGAGTTTGGCCAAAATTGACAGCACAACGCTCCCTCCAAATCTTCCAGAGAGCCTCACCTCTGATGGCATTCCACAACCTCGATGAGCAGCCGATCGCCTCACCCAACATCACTTGTTGCCCGTTGATTTGACTCGTGAGTCTCAATACTCGGGTCACGTGATGCCAGATAACACGGGACTTGGGGCAGTCGAAGAACAGGTGAGCTAAATCTTCGATGCACCGATGGCAACGCTTGCACCATGGCGGCACACCACAGATTTTGTTAGCCCTTGCATTGGTCCAGATACCTTTATGCAAGATCTGCCACATGAGAACGGACTTTTTGACCTCAATTAGGGGGTGCCAAATAGACATGAATTTTAGCTCCCACCGAAGTTTGGTCCAAGAAAGGCACCATCTCTTGTTAAGGGTGTGGTGAACATCTAAATCCTCTTTGAAGTTGGGGATTCTGGATAGCTTCTTACCATTGCTCCATTTGAGGCCCTCCAAGCAAGGAAGATCCTGACCGCAGAGAAGGCAGGTAGTTGAGCGGTCCCAGGCTAAACACCTGCTTTGAAGAAGAGTCCATTTCTCAAAGGTAACTCTAAGTCTCGGATCCAATTCTTCGAACCTAATCCACTGGCTGGTCTCTTGTTTCCAGAGTTGTTTCCACTGTTTGAACCCCTTGTTCCATAACCGCCTTGCAGTTTGGAGGTTCCAAGAATCCACCCCCCGAATGCCACTGATCGGGAACCAAATGGAGTCATTTTGTCTTATGCCAGCCGCCCACTTCCACTCATCACTCATTCTGATGAACTGTTTGGCCTTGTTCCAATTCTTCCATAAGGAACACACGAGGCTAGAGCCTTTAGGGAAGACCGGGTGGGGGGAGAACGAAAGCGTGAGAATCCCTATGTCCTTCCAACCAGGGTGGCCAACTAAGGTAAGGTCTTTCGTGTTTCTGAAGATCAATTTAGCCCAAGAGGACTCCCTATTGCTCCAAGCCTTGATAAGCCACTTTGCCGCCAACTTGTCAGCCAACCCAACAATATCCAAAATTCCCAAGCCCCCTGAGTCTTTAGGGCTAATGCAAGTTTCCCATTTGATTTTGGGAATCCCCCTCCTGTTGGGGTCCCCAGTCCAAAGGAAGTTTCTGCAGATTCTTTCCACTTTGGCCAAGTCTTTCTCCTTAGGTCTCCAACACGAGATAAAGTAAATAATTGTAGACAGCATAAATGTGTTAACAACCATAGCACGCCCTGCCAGGTTGACTTGCATACCTTTCCACTGATTCAGCTTCCTATCCAGCTTGGATAGCACCCAGTTCTAGCGTTGGTCCATTGAGATGTCGAATCCCATCGGAATGCCTAGGAGACGGAAGACTTGACCGCTAGGGATAACTTGACACCCCTCATCCACCAACAATTGGGAAGTATGTCCGCTAATTGCTCTAAAAGCAGTTTTAGCATGGTTGATTTTTGAGCCTGATGCCACACAAAAGGTGTGGAGGCACCACCAAAACACCTCAATGCTATTTATATCGTTATGCACAAAGGCATTCATGTCATCAACAAAAAGTCTCACAATCATTTGGCCGTGATTTAGAGGTAAGGAAAGACCCTTGAGATTGCCAGCGTCCATGTGATGCTTTAATAGGCAGCTGAGTCCATTCGAGGTGATAGCGAATAGTAATGGAGCCAAAGGGCAGCCTTGCCTAATTGATCTTTTTAAATGAATGGGCTGAGAGAGCTTACCGTTGATGTTTATTCTAGTTGAAGCATTTCGAAGAAGAGTGGAAACCATCTTCGTGAACTTTTGGCTGCATCCAAGGTCTTTCAATGATTGAAGAATAAAGTCCCATTCCAATGTGTCATACGCTTTGTCGAAGTCGATCTTAATGAATACCAGATCTTGAGCAGACTCCTTAGCAAAAGCAAGGCCTTCCCAAATATCGATAATTGCTTCAAGTATAGATCTACCTTTGATAAAACCTTTGTGGTCCTCGCACAACCATGACTTTAAATGACAAGAGATTCTGTTGGCAATAACTTTTGCAATTATCTTGTATCGAGTTTGGAGCATGGTAATCGGGCGCCAGTTTTCAATTTTGTTCTTATCTCCCCGTTTGTGGATTAACTTGATGACGCCATTATTCAGGCACTCAGGGAGGGCACCGAAAGAGAGAGCCTCTTGCCACACGAGGCGTAGTGGGGTGGCCACCTGATGTTTGAAGGACTTGAAAAACTCATTGGTAAGGCCATCCGGACCCGGACTTTTCCCATTGAAAAGGGCATCAATAACCTCAATAATTTCATTCTCGGAGATGTTAGCATCCAGTAGAGCAATCAAGTTCTGTGGGATTCTAGTTTGAGCAACCCTTGAGATGGTTGCCATGGAGTCGCGCCTGTGGGGGGAAAGAGGAGTCGAGACCCCGAGAAGATTGGTAAAGTGTTCGACGATGATAGATCTATTCTCCACTTCCGTGCAACATTCAGTTCCATTGTTATCAACCAATAGGGGGATGGATTCCCTAGCTTGTTTCCTTTTGAGGATGTTACGCATCTCTTTCGTTGGTTTGTCGGCCTTCCCTACCCACCAAACTTTGATGAAAATTTGAAGATTTTTCCTTTGAACCTCCTCCTCTAATCTTAGTCTTCCCCTGATTTTCAAAAGACCTTGTTGGCACTGTAACTTACCTTTGTTCACCTCTTCTTCAAGCCGTGAGAGCCTCCGGTACACCGTTTCTCTTCTTTTTTTTCGGATTTCTCTTATAGCCTTTTGAGTCCTGATTAGAATTTTTCGAGTCCTTTCTACTGCGCTTCTCCAACACTTAGCCGGTTCATTACAGTATGCAAAGGCTTCCGTCCACACCTCAGAAATTTCTTGGTGGACAGAGGGGAGGGAAAACGATGTCTAACAAGCATGAAACCAAGGAGCTTTCTGGAACATGGGAATCGGTTTGAAAGACAGAGTAATCGGATAGTGGTCTGAGATAGTCAGGTCCATGTGTTGGGAAATCGAAGGAATACCCCACTGAAGGATGGTGTTCTGATTGATGTAGCATCTATCAAGTCTTGCTTTCCTCAAAGAGTCCCCCGATTGGAGATTTGACCAGGAGAACCCCTTCATGTCTTTCACCTCGACCAGGTCGAAATGGAGCTTGATTTTATCTCATATCTCTTTCTCCTGACCGTCAATAATTTTCCCTTTGTTATTCCATCGGTCCTCAGGAAAATCAACCATGTTGAAGTCCCCATAAATCAGAACATTGTGTGAAAGGGAGTTGAGGGAAGCCCAAGTATCCATTCTATCTGCTTCACCATTAGGGGCATAAATTGAGACCACAGTGAACTGGAAAGGGAACCCGAAAGAGGCAGCAATCCAACGATGATTCCGACCTTCAAAAGTCGAGGTCACATTGCCAGACAAGGAGTGACTAATGCCGATAGAAGCACCCCCCGTCCCTCTAGGGTGAGAAGTGGAGAACCAAAGGTGGTTCGGAGAAATGCATTTAAGCCGTTTCTGTAGATCCTCACCGTTGATTTTAATCTCTTGTAAGCAAATAAAGTCAGGGGCGAAGCACTTGTCTTTGAACCACTGGCCAAGAATCAAAGCTCTTGACGGGTCAGACAGACCCCTGACGTTTAGAGATGTGAATTTCATTAATGATGGTTGCCCTCTTTGAGGGGAGGGACCCGATCTTTTTTCTTCTTGTGGTCTTCTTTTTTCCTCTCTACTTCTTGACTTAGGATCCTACTCTTGAGGGGGCTCTTCCAAGGCATGCGGGAAGGTTGTTTCCCTTTAAGCTTTGACTTTTGTTGCGGTAACCTTGGAAAGCATACCGGGAGGGTAGGACCAAGAGAGGAGCTTTCGTTGTCTAGGTTGTCTGGATTGCTGGTAGTGAAGCCTTCCTCTTTACTCGTGGTATAACCTTTTTGGTTGTCTTCTTTGCTGGTAGAGCACCTAAGGATATTATCAGTGGGGTCTTCTTCAAAGTGGTTGTCCCCTGGGAAGTCTACCTCATTAATCTCTTTTTCTAGGTTACAGTATATGTTATTCGAGGGGGCAACTGTCGTAGTATTCCTTGCTGTTGATCTTCGAGGGCTAACTTTCCTCCTGCGTCTTACTTCAGTGAATCCTTCTGAATCCGTCTCAGCAACGCGAGTTCCCTCTTCTTCCTCCATTGGAGGGGGATGACCCCGAGTGTCATCTTGGGGGAGAGGGTCTAGGGTCCCATTTGGTTTAAGCTTGTTTTTATTGGTACTTTTCTTCAGGGGGCACTCTTTGATCCTATGACCTTGATGCCCGCACCGGAAGCACGCGTTTGGCAAATTCTTGTAAGTAACCTCTTGTGTCCAGGTCTTACCATCTCCACAGTTTATGGAGATCTTCGAGGGAAGGACGTGGTTCAGGTCTATTTCAACGCTGATCTGTGGATGCCATCTTGCATTGAAAGAATGTTGAGCACCATCGTAGATTAACCCCCCAACATCCTGTCTTGCGGCCATCGGGCGACCGATCGGTGAGATGATTTCACGAAGAAATCCATACATGAAGAAAGGCAGATTGGGGAGCTCCACCCAAAGTAGGTAACGAAGAGGCTTTGATCTGTTCGGGACAAAGTTTGGGGTCCACTTAAAAAGGCAAAGGGTGGACCGGCCCACTTGCCAGGAGCCGGCTTGCAGGGCTTGGAAAGCCATCTCTTCGTTCTCAAAGACTAGAAGCAGGTGATCGCCGGCAGGAATTGACATTTGGACACAATTAGGCCACACGGGAACCACTCCTTGCGAAGCCAAGTTCTCACACTTTCAAGAGGGGGCCTGGGGCCAAACATTTGACCGATCAGGCAAGTTTTCATCAGTTCTTCTTGCTTTGCCGCCACAGACTCCTTGCATAAAGAGACCTCTAGGGGCGCGACGTCCACTGGGACGGACTCCATCTCAGGGGGAGACACGAACTGAGGGGGAGCCACATTGTTCATGACTAATTGTTAATTGAACCCCGCTACTAATTGATAATTGAACCCCGCTTTGCCAGATCTTTTGTTTTCTTTTTTGCTTCCTCTTAAAATTCAAAACGGGATTAGAGAGAATACTTGAATAGCCCACGAGTGTCTCTCATTAAACCATAGCTCTAAATTCCTTTTCTATTTATTCTTCTTTTCTTGGTATCTTTGTCTTTTGATCCCTCGCTCATAAGTGGAAATACTTCTTTACTTTAACTTTGTTTTTTTTCGCCTAAGACAAGAAGCAATTTTTAGAGATTTAACCTTCTTTCTACATGTAAAGTTTTAACCCTTTTAGTTCATGGAAGAACAAATTGCTCCAGATTCACTCTAGGGACAGAAACAATATGATCAGTTTCTTTAACTGGTATATTAGGAACTATTTGATGTAATTGTGTGCTGGCTTGGGCTCTCTTGGCCCATTGCCTTTGCTCCTGTTTTTTCTGAGATGATCTCCTCCCAGGAAATTTTGTGGGAGTAACTCTTGTATTTTATTTTCCTGCATCAATATTATAGTTTCTGTTTGTGCTCAAAAATAAATAAATCACGGCGTGAAAACCCTCGTGCGAGAAACAAGGAGCCATCAGCCATAGGGAAAGAGGACGATTTGACAGGCCCCAAAACCGCGATAGATTGAATGCACTGGCGCGATAGGCAGTTTTCCACCGTGAAGGAGCAGCACGATAAATGGTTTGGCACCGCAAAACCAGGAAAAACTACGATTGATGGTAAAACCTCCGCGATAGACGGTCTAGAAATCTCCACGATAAACGGTCTTGAAGTCTCGCGATAGACGACCTTCCTCACGACAGATGGTGTTCCCTGCGACAGACGGGCTTCCTCGAGAGCTGCTGAGATGCGCGTTAGCAGCGACTCCAGTAAACTTGCCGGTTGATGCACGCTAGCAGCGACAGATGGCCTCTGTCCGTCGCCCTTAGCTTGCCGGTTAATGCGCGTTAGCAGCGACCCGCGTTAGCTTGTCGATTCTGTTCATCTTCCTTCCTCGAGCTTTTCTGAACGCTTGCACATCGAATCAAATGGTCTGTTTACTACACCTCAGATGTATCTTGTCGTCGTTGTCCGCTCACCATAGCTGTTGCGTGGATCCCTCCGCGATCTCCTAGAGCGAGTCACATGCATCATCCTTCCTTCTAGGCCTCTCTACTTTAAGGAAAAGTTGATGAGAATATTGGACGTCTCCGTTATGGCGCTATACGTTCTCAAGAACAATCCGAGGAAAGATTATGCATGTTATTCTTGTTCGAGTTCACATTCGTTTGGGACTTTGTTGTGAATTGTATTGCGAACGGAATAAAAGGAATGCTTTGATTTTGGATGTATCTGTTGGCATTGATGTAGTGAGCGTGTATCGCTGTCAAGGGAATTGAAGGTGGGGCCATTTCCAAAGCTCTGACTGTCAACTTCAGGGAAGCTTTTTGTAGCATGCACCTTATTCCAAAACCATGCAATTTTTTCACGTAGAGTTGTGCCGTCATTCAACAAGACTGCAAGTGGATGTAATGGCAGCTGCTGATAATATATGCTGGAATGCACTTTTATTTTTTATTTAGTTTTGCTTTCGTACGTTTCTATGTATGTCCTTACGTTTATGTCAAATACATGTATTTTTAACAAAACAGTTTTAAATAAAATCGCGATTATTAAAAAAATATTTTGAACAGAAACATGTTTACAGTATTAAATATTCTTAAAAAGAAGTACACGTAAGAGTTTCTCCTTGCTTGTGTATAATTCATGTAAAGATGCATAACATTTTCGTTGCTTTTAGACTCTCTCCTTATTTTGCGATAGACTCTCATCTATCATGATATATCCAATCTATCATGACAAAGACCTATTGTGGCAGCAACAAGGCACTCTGGTAAACCAATGTGTCTCGCTATAGACCACTCATCATAATACACCACATTCATGATAGGACTTTATATCATGGCAGACATCTTCTACGACAACGTTTAAAAATTTGATAGACCCCTTTTATGAAGATAGGCCTGTCTATCACTGATAATAGAGCTCTCTATTGCAATAGAAACCCTCGATCGTTATATACCCATCCATCAGATATAGCCGTTTTATGCAATAGATAGATTATTGCAAAAAAGTTTTAATGCTGATTTTCGCACCGAAATTGATATTTTTTTTGGGTAATTTTTAGCGTTTGTCAAACATCGAGGATATGGAATGAGGCTAGTACATCACATAGAATCGCTCAACTACATGAGCAAAGCATGAGATGTTAATTTGAGCTTGGGACAGCATATGAGAGCACAATAATTGAGGCTGCAAATTACTAAACACCCTTAGTCGGGGGAATGAAAAAGTGCCAGATACTCTAAGAAACATGAAGCCCAACGTTGATAAGTAAATTTCAAATACAAATACCTAAGGGAAAGAATGTAAAAAAAAACTGATAAGTTCGAAACATTCAAGTTATTCTTGACAACACTCAATGAGACAAGAACGAAATAATACCAATGAATGGTGTAAAAAGTGAACTAGGACTAAGAAATCAATATAAGTGGAATACAAATTTCATGAAATTCTTACCGAGAAAACATCTCAGAAAGAACAATGGATAGAGCTTAATTTCTTCTCAAGCTAATTTCAATCACAATGCCTAATTGAATTCTAATCAATTAGGTATTCATGCTTGCAACTTGAGCCCAGAAACAAGTGAGTTAGACAATTCTAATGGCGTGGAGAGACCTACAAGCTGACTGAGGATAGCCTACATAGGAGCTCCAAAAGGGCCTCATAAAATGCAATTGTATGGACCGATTAGCTGCTCCCATCTATGAGGATGGTCAAAGAAGAATAGTAATCCAATTGAGGAACCTTGAACACCCTTTTGGGATTGATCACCCAATGATATAATTTTAGGATGGATCATATATAGGTAAGCAAAAAGTTATGCACATTTTGACTACTTTTGCACATATGACCAATAAATTTGGAATAGTTCTTCTTGAATCTAAGGTATGAGAACCACAAAAAGAAGAACCTGATGAAGGACCTAACAGTCCTAGAGGAAAATCAAATTTGTCAAGGACCATTGCCACATCCAAAGTGCCTCATGAAAATGTGGGCATAGAGCTATATGTGAATAATGGGGTTGAAGGAGCTTTTCTAAGGGCTTGAACAACCACACCGTACAATAACAAGGTGTCCTAGTGTATGAGTTCAAAGATCAAGATCATTTTCTAGTTGTTAGATGCATTCATCATTGAGTTCTCTAAAAGTGAAATCACGCACAATACATTGTCCTTGATCCACAAACTTAAAAAAACCTTCCAAGAAATAGTGAGACTGGTAGAATGTAGGCTCAAGTGATATATTGAAAAATGTATCAAGCTATAACTACCTACTCAAGCTAAGAAAGTATCCTTGGTCTTGCATAGACTATTAATTGGATGTCTTATGTCCTATGAGCATTTGAAATATCCAAATACACTAGATGAATGTGTTAGCATATTGTTGACAATGCGAGAAATCTATGAGAGGAATTAGAACTCTAAGAAATCTACACGGGATGAGAGTATCTGCATGATACCATTTTTGAAACCCTCTTCATTGATGAAAGAAATTGTTGAGCTGATAGCTCTGAAGTTAAGAGGAAACCCTTAGAATAGGAAAGCCTATTATAGAGTGATCACAGTAAAGACGTCCTATACTTATGGAGCTCATCAGATGGCCAAAACATTCCCTATGCAAGTTAAGAAGGGGCCAGCCTTCGAGTCATACTATTGTATGATATAGAGAAAGTTCACTCACCACTAAGAATAGGACTGCCCTTATAATAAACAAGCAGGTAAGAAAACCTATCATTAGCCCTATACATACCAAAACTAATACTAGCCACAATAGAACTATAAGTATCCTTACTTATCCAAATAAAGATGACATCTTGTGTTAGGTCAATAACCACCACCTCGTGCAAATGTGGTTTCTATCAAGTTTGTAGACTTGGAAGAAAATCAAACTAGGGCTCAAGTATTGGCTGCTACTTATGTTTCTAACCCAAAAGAGTGTGAAATATTTCCATGCATCACCAATAACTCTCAGTAATTGTGGGAAATAAATGAAGAATGGTGGGTTAAGGAATGTGAGAGTCCCCCTCAATTTTAGGAGATAAACGATTTATAGGGTTAATTTCCCCAATTTATTCCATCCCTCTTTGGAGACCAGGTAGAACTATGATTAGAAGATGGATTAGAATTTGAATATAACTCCTAACATGAGTTATCATGCTTCATATGCCCATGGGAATCTAGATCACTTCAATTGAGATCCCCAACTACATAAGTAAGAAACAAAGGTTCCATTATACCTAGGAACATGGAGGTATTGAAAAATGCTAAAGTGTAGTGCCAACCCCTATGGAAGACCTTCTAAAATTGATACCAATTTTGGGAAAACATGTGGAAAATCAAGTCCTAGAACTTGATTGCTCCCGACCAAGAGCAGGATGCCACAAGAAAGTTCTTGAAGTCCCAATAGATAAAAAAAAGAGACATGAGTGAAGGTGAAGAAGGTAACACCTATCTTCCAACTACCTACTAGGGTAACACAACCAAGGCTATCCTAGATTCATGTGCATGTGTTGCCTCTGCTACCAGATCTATATAGAATTGGTAGGGAAAACCCACCTTACACGCTAGTCAAATGAAACTTCAAATGTGGTGGCCATATTGAATGTCCATCAAGATTCCTCCAAGGAATTACCCTCACTTATTATGGTGTAGAGTTGAAACATACATTTTCCATATGTGAGTTTGGAAAGAATCTTAAGTATAAAATGATAGTAAGTAGAACATTCATGCGATAACTAAGAATAGTACGAGTTTGGGGCAGGAACACTTTGCACTTATAGCACTTATAGTTAACCACTAGAGTCAATTTGAGAGACTACACATAATGAGATGTCCACCCCTATAGTGAAATTCTATCCACAAGATACAAGAGGATTCTATATCCGCATAATCTATAAACTCTTCTTATCTATCATGGATGCATGAACATACTCATTTGTGGATATGTAAAGTATTCAGGGAACAAGAGAAAATGTTAGAGGCCATAGAATAAAAAATATTGCACAACGCTAGATCTATAAAAGACCTAGCATATCCACCAATGGTATTCCGAGACAAAGGAATTTCAAACTCATTGTTGGGTTGAGATACAAGCAACTATGGATATAGAAATCACTAAAGAACAATGGGCATCCCATTGTGATGAAGATGGCTATGATATATCTTTGTTAATATGTGATCCCATAGAACATGAGGAAGACCTAGAATCCATAGTTATGGACATCTTCTATGATTCAAAAGAAGAATATATGTATCTAGTTGAAGGAGAGAGATATGACCAAAGTACACCCAAGAGAAAAATATCTATAATCAAGGAGACACACAATGGAAAAAAGATAAAAAGGTAAAGGAAACCCTGAGAAGTGGATGCTAAATCTTTGTGCAAAGTGCGAAACAAATTTCAAAGCTTTGAAATCAAAGGTGGGAAAATTTTAGTGAGGATTCCAAAAAAGGAAGCACTCATGGGAGAAGCTTACAAAAACAAATAAGAGACGAATAAAACCATCATGGTAGTTGAAGATAAATAGGAGAGATGCATGTTCATAAAAGATGAGTCTTGAAGAGCAAGAAGAAGTATGTAATATAGTTGGGATGTATTTGCATGGACATAAAAAGATATAAAAGACATTGAACCAAAGATTTTTTGACATAGGGTCCCTATGAAATTAGAGCCTAAACCCACAACAAAAAAACCCCTCCACATATAATGGTACTTATGCTACTAAGATCTAATAACAAATTGATCAATTGAAAGAGGCAAGACTCATCTAAAAAATTGAGCATAGAGGGGTATCCCCCATTGTTTTTGTGCCAAAACATTATAAGCTAAACACCTGCATTAAAATGGAAAAAATTAATCTAGGCATAAAGAGAGATAGTTATCCAGTTCCTTTTGCAGTCAATTTATTATAACGAGTAGAAAGCAAAGAAGTGTATAGTTTCATAGATGAACTTTTAGGCTATATTTAAGTGGCCATAGCCCCAAAAGATACAGACAACGTGGATTTCTCCTTTAAATGGGGATTTTATGCCTTTCATGTGAAGCCATTTGGGATTATCAATACCCTCTCTACTTTTAGCGGCTAATGTTTCATCCATTTAAGGAGTTTGCTTAGAAGAAATTAGGGTTCTATGTGGATGGTTTGTGTGCATATTTCCACCTTAAAAAAAAAAAGAGATAACAAAGATAACGACAATATCTCAAAATTGCAAAGGGTGTTTCATATGTGTGGGCCTAGAAATATGTGTATTCATTGTACATCAAGGGAAACTTTTGGGTCATGTTGTGTCAAAGAAAGGTATATCAATGAATGAAGACAAAGCTAGAGCACTTATGGAGATATCTCAACCTAAAACATTAAAAGAAGTACAAGCCTTAAGAGGGCATTGTGGATACTATAGAGGATTCATACACGTACACTTTAATAGCCAAACCATTGTACAACATTTTGACAAACTTTGAATGGATTTGTGAATATTGAAATTATATTTCTAAAATTAAAAGATGTTTGTGCCGAATGCCCATCCTTACCAACCTTTACTACAAAAAACTATTCCATTATCATGTAGATGCCTCTAATTTTGCTACTTGATGATTGTTCGCACAACCCATGGTTAATGGAAACCTAGACCTACCCATAGCTTTTGTGAGTAGGGAATTCAATGTAGTAGAAAGGAACGACACCACTATCCACCATGAAGATTTAGGAATTATTTACATTGTAAAATATTTTTGACATAAGATTTTAGCCAAAAATTTCAAGTTCTTCAAAGATTATCAAGCACTATTATATTTTCTCAACAAATCTTGCAACCCAAGTGTCACTCTAGCACAATGGTGAGAACCAACGTGAGGAGATCTACCTCATAATTTTCAATCCATGGAGATGTGAGGATGGTATGATGACCAGAAGCAAGTGGAATGCACAAGTGTGTAAGTGAGAAGCGCACTAGCATGCACGCACATACACATAGACACATGCATGCAAGATAAGACAAAGAGTGGGAAAATGAAATCATGTATTTATCTAAGTTCAAGATATGGTTAATTTCATCCAAGCTCAAATCTCAAACAAGCTGACCTCTAGAATGAGCTCTCTAGATATTTTTATACTTTTTTGAAATGGTTTGGTCTAGTTCAAACCTAGTGTCCAAGCTAGTTATATTTAGGTTCCTAGACTATTTTGGAAGCTTAATGAGCTTTGAAAATTATGGAAATGGATATGTGGATTCCTTTGATACTCCTCAAGCTCAAAGACTCCTTGGATTGAATAAAATGGAGTGAAAACTATAAAAAATGAATAATTATGATGGCCTTTTCAGTGATGAGAATCATTCTTTGGATGTATGATTGATTTTAGAAAAATATAGTAGGGCCTATTGTTCGCTAGGTCTGCATTGGCTTCTAAGTCTGCTTAATATTTCTTCTTCATCTCTTTGACTCTCTTGTCTTTGGTTACCCTGTTAAATACTTCCTTGGTGGCTTAGTCCATCTATACTACTAACACTCCCCCTTCTCTTGTGTGTGGCATCCATGATGAACCCTTGTTAGTGAGGGTGTTTTGTCTAGTATTGTATAACATGTGCTTCCAATTCACATTCTTTCAACCATAGGCCACATGCAAGGTCTATCATGAGTCACTCAGAATCTATAACATTTGGGACATTCGGATGTGGAACCCTTGAATTTTTGGAGTGGATGTCTTGCTTGATCGTGAAGACTTCATGAGATGAGTAGGCGTTGAAATAAGTACCTCCAAGTGATATTCCCAAAATTCGATTGAAAACACCTCCTTGAAAGTCTGTTTGTAACACACCAATAAATGCTTAACACGTGGGTGACAAACATACATAGTTTGGATGGAGGGTGTAGTGCTCATGTCATAAACAAAATGGTAATTTCCTTCAATAAAACCGAGTGTTAAGATTTAGGGAGCTTTGACCTTTCTAAGTTACTTGAAGATGACTCCGATGATCTTGAATATATTGATCATCATCTTCGCTACTATGTCTTGCATATTCATTAGGTGCGGAGACATGTGGTATATTTTGGAAATCATGTAATCCACAATAGGTGGTCCAAGAGGTCGACAAAAGTAAGGATATTTGAGCAAGTCAAAACACCTAGGATTATTATTGACGTTGATTGAAAAAGTTAGCCATGATCTTTTTCTTGGTACCAGGCAAGAGCATGGGTTGTAGATAATATGCATCCATGCACTTGACCATCTCCACATCATTTGTGGATAGGTCTCTAATAGGTTGCAGTGCTAGTTGGGTTAAAAGATATTACCTCTTTGCACTCTCTCTAGAACATCATGAGGTTGGAATTGTGCAGCGATGATGGGATACTTGTATATCACATGCTTGATTTCTACCTTGTAGTAAGATAAAAGTAAGAAAATGGCATATATTGCAATTTTGAAGTGGTGATTAGGAATTAGTGAGAAAGATTTTGGAAGTATTCAAAACATAGCACAGTATCTTCAAAATTTTTGGTGAATTGAATTTGGGTTGTCACACTATCATCATGCATACACACGACCTACTTTAGCCCCTTTGGACCAAGGCATCATAAGTTTCTTGCCCTTCATGGGTGGCCAACCCACGTGGTATGGGATGTGGCTCATAGGGTTCTTCAAATGCTTTTTCAATTGAAATTTTTTATTAGCTCCTCAGTGTTGGACACTTCTTATGGTGAAGGTGGTCTCTCATATTGAAGTAATCTTGCTCAAAATTCTTCTATTTGTTTCTATAATCTTGTCGAGTCATGTGGTTTTGCACCAATAGGAATTCCTTTAGGGACTCGTGTTTGAGGTATGTGTTGCTATTGATGTAATTGTTTATCTCTTTTGATAATTTTTTATAAGATTCCAAGAGATTGGCATGTTGTTCTAATATGGTGCATAAGTTCTTGGATGGTATCGCTTGAAACCAGGATGGAAAAACCTACGCACAAGGGGAATTTTCAATGCCGACATCCAAATTGTCTTGATTTTGCTATTGTAAGTGTTTGTTCTCTTCAAGGAGTGTTATCATGTGTTGGCATAGGAGGGACATATTACATTGAATTTTTGCATTTTTTTCCATTTATATTTGCAAGAGGGTTTCTAGTGCCTTCACAAGTTCCAAATTGACATCCTAAAGTTTGCACTCAAGCTCGTTCTAGGACTATTGCAAGGTGTGGTAATTGTCTTGTAAGGCCTCTTTGCTTGCCTCTATCTCTCCTAGTCTTTCTTGTAATTGAATAAAATTGGAATTGCACTACATCATATGAGGGACATATGTGGCCTTATACCAATGCAACTACATGTGTGTGATTTAGCCTCGTCATCGATATAACTGCCAATATGCATGCCGGTACAACAACACCGGTATAAGTGTCGATATAGGCATTAGTATATGTATTGCTAATCGCTCCCTACCATCGGTATAAACATTGGTATGGTTCCTGAAATACTTTAACTGGTATCTACCTGCAAAAGGACGGTACAAAAGAGATATTCCATAAATGAACCATGTACAAAAGAGATATATATTCCATAAATGAACCATGTACAAAAGTGTGGCAAACCACTTCCATATGTGAGCCAAATACGAAATGTGGAAAATCACTATCATATATGAACCAAATACAAAACTGTGTTGCACCACTTCCATATATGAGCCAAATACAAAATTGTGGACACCACTACCATAAACATGCCAAGAGGGATCAAAACATCTATATCTGTAGTCTTGCAACAAAAGCACATTCATGAAATGAGACAAATTGACATGATATTTATAAAAAATAACTAAAAAACACGAGACCAAATTTATAAGCTCACCTCATCATAGATGCTCCCATGAAATGATCACATTGCATCCCTCCAAGTCCTCCAACAATGCAACCAATCCATGATGATATCCATAAGCCTCTTGTGAGGATGACCCACTACCAACTCCTGCAACAAATATGCAAAACCTTAGATCAACATACATGGTGTGCTTAACATAAGATAACTCAATCATCAAATTGATACTTACAAACTCATGATGCATAGTACCATACCTGCTAGTACTCAAATATGACACTCTTAATGTATCTAGACCGCCACATCTTTCTACTGATGATATCGATCACGAGTCTACTGTTGTTCATCGTGAATCATCTCCCACTCCTCAATGTCTAACCATATAGGCTTTGGTAAGCCTCATCTAAAAGTATCATGATCCTCAAATCATGGATGAGTCATCATCTCATATGCCATGTGTTGAATCCACTCTACACTAACAAGAGGGTCCCTAGGCACTGGCCAATACTCATGAAAGATCACCTTTTTGGTGTATTTTTCACCATCCTTGTCTTGCTCACCCCATTTCACTGTGAAAAAGTATCCAAACTATAAGGAGCACAACTACCATACACATTGATGCATGGCTCTTTCAGTTGCGTCCATCACTGGACCTCCATCATGTATACGGTACACCTTGGAGTTGTCATGGTCATGAGCACCCTAAGGTATACGTGGTGTACTATGTGGCATACTTACGTTTGCAGTACTCACTCTAGGAGAAGAAGTGGGTGACACAATGTTTGTTGCAGGCCTGGACAAAATCTACCTCCTCTAGAGCCTCCTGTAGATCCACCTCTGGAACTTTCTCCTCTAGAGGATGATCTCAACTAGTAGAATGGATGAGACATGCTAGAAGGCGATCATGGTGGAGTTATAAAACTAGGAGTACCTCCGTTGAGAGTAGTTTCACCAAAGGGAGTACATCCAGTGGGAGTAGTCCTACCAAAGGGAGAGGCACTAGCACGAGTGCTGCCGGTGGGAGTGAGGCCGAGGTAAGTTCTACCATGAGTGATCGAGTACTGGGATTCTCTAGCCATATAAGCAAGAGGTGCTTGAGCTATAAACTCCATAAACTACTCCTTTGTCAGTACTATTGTGCAATAGAAAACTCAAATAATTAGCATACAATAATAATGGTAATATAGAAAAATAGAAGTGTACAGAAAAAGATAGCAAAATAAATAAACACAAATTAATACGTACAAGAATTTACTTCATAAATCCTCTATTCTAACATCCTCTTGAATATCTGATGTGCAAAGGATATCTATCTCTGCATTGGTGACTTCTAGATCTCTTGGTATGCCCGCCCCTTCTTGAGCATCATCCTCGTACAATATATCATCTTTTGCTTCATCGTGTACCTCGCCTTCTTTAAAGACCACTTCATCTTGGACAATGATATCTTCCTTCTTGATTACCAAATGCACCTTAGAGTCCATTATGGATGGGAGTTTCTTCTATTTCTATGTCCCCACAAATTTTTATGCTATGTGGAGAGACTTGTGAAACAAATATCCACTCTTGTTCTTTTGAATTTTGTCATAAAGACAACCTGCTCACATTGTTCGGGAAGTACAAATGTATCTCTTTAATTTGTCCATAGCTTTGTGGAGTCAACTTAAAGCAAACCACTCTTATCCTGCCTCATTGTTGCATTTCTTCCAGAGGTGACTAATTTGAACCATTACACATCAAATAGAAACTAGTGAAACCTCCTAGAGGGTTGATTCAAGATATGATGGATCACTCCATAATACTCGAGTTGGCCTTCTTAAGCATTTTCATCTCTTACACTAGCTCTACTATTTTGGAAAAATTTAACCATCACCCCACTATCAAACGTACTCCCATTTTTGTTGATTCTTGTGATCCAAAAATGTCTTCCATGAGACCATTGTGCACCTATTCTTATAGCTTGAGACATGTCGCACATAGTAATCCCATCGAATCAAGTGCATAGCTCTTCCACAAGTGGTGCAAAGTATACATCCATGTTTATTTCCTTATACTTACCTCGCACAATGAGAGCTAATAGTAAATGGCCTTTTTTGTGGCTAGCTATGGTGGGATGTTATAGTTGACCAAACATACAAGCCATGGATGCGTAAACCAAATGGATTTACTCCATCCATAGCTAGGCCTAGATGTATGTTTTGAGGCTTTCTATCAAACCCTAGTCACTTACTATCTAAGTGTTTCCAAGCATCAGAATCAGAAGGCACTTATATTCCACCATCTGTAGACCTACTCTTTACATGCCATGACATTAACTGCGCTATGGATTTACATATGAGGATGATCTTATTTCTGACAAAGATAGGAAAGTGGCAAAGAACCTTTGTAGTGACTACTTTTCCCAAAAGGTCTTCGCTAAGACTTTTTGATCCACACTTTCGACATATGTGGAGATGCTCATGCTCATTTCAAAAGAGAATGCAATCATTTGGACAAGCTTGAATCTTGGTGTACTCCATCCCAATGGACTCTTAAAGTTTTTTTTCCATCTCCACATGTTGGAGGCATGTCATTGCTATCAGGTAGAAACTCATCTTTTAAAAGCCTGGAAGGGATAAGCAATTAAAATAATACTAATGAATGAACTTATATTGATACAATAATAAAATTCTATTTCAAATCCACTTACTTGAACAATTCATAGAACTATTATCTGACCATCCATAAATGGATTGAAGATTGTGCCTCGCGAGCAATGCATCTAGCACATATGTTTTTGCCATAGTGTATAGTAGTAAACGTGCTATTCTTTGCATGTTCTAGTGTTATTCATTGTCTTTTGATAATGGAAATTCTACTGTGTCGATGGAACCCATGACATCTTCTCCACCATCATAATCTTTGTCCATCTCATAAAACATTTTGAGTATTTCTTCCATGTGTTCATTCTGTGTAATGCTACTAGTACCTTGTACTTCTACCTCCCTCTTTGCTCTCTTTTGTCCACAAGAGGTGGATGGTGCAATGTCGTTTGGGTTAAAGTGCTCACCACAGGAACCATGGGACTGGTAGTGTATGTTTTGTAGTTTTGTATCAAACGAATCGTATGCCACTGAGACCCATAATGGTATGACATGCATTCTCTAAGTTGGGAATAGACTTTGGGTGCTATTAATCCCCCAGCTAAGTGTGCACATGCCAAGTATATTATTGTAGAAATTGATTATCTAACCAAATGGGTATAAGTGAAAGCGACAAGAAATAATGATGTGGAAACAACATTTAAGTTTTTATTTGAGAATGTGTCTATATGATATAGGTTGCCAATAGAACTCGTAAGTGATTGTGGACTTCTTGAAGGAGGTCATTGAATATAATTTACAAGACTTCATGGTCATTCACAAGAAGTCATTCTATATCACCGATAGGCCAGTGGACATGTGGAGAGCACAAATAAGATCCTTTGTACAATATTGACAAAGCTTGTGAACAAGAAGAATTCTGATTGGGACAAACAACTTCATCATGCCATTTGGCCATATGGATTTTCCTATAAACAATACTCAATGCAACCCCTTTTCAAATAGTAGTTGGCCACAATGTTGTTCTCCTATTAGGGTTTTTTATGCCCATGCTCAAGGTGGCACAAGAGCATGAATAGACTGACTATGAGCTATCTTCATGGATCTTTCACCTAGAAAGATTAGGAGAGACAAGATTGAGAGCATTTGTGGGCATTTATGCAACAAAAAAAGGACAGAAAGCTTGTTTTGATGTTCATGTGAAAGATAAGTCTTGAAAGCTGGAGACTTCATTTTGGTATGTACATACTCTTTGTGCAACAAAAAGAGCCAAGTGACTTGGTTAAGGCAAGCGCCTCCTAGACTGCCTACATGGGTTCAAATCCCGTTCATCCCAATCACGTGGAAGACTTTTGGAAAAGCAAAACGACAATTGTTTGCGTAGTTTTTTTTTCATGGGTAATGTTTTTTCAATGGCGATCGTGCTTTATTGGAGAAGCTTTTGGAGTGCTTTTCAAGATTAGCCAACTACTATATAAGAAGAGCTTTGGCTCATTGTTCAAGAATCCTACACCTATTGCAACACAAGCTTTGCAAGCTTTGGTACCTCAATAGAGGTGATGCTTCTTAGCACATGGGGCAGCCATGTTGCTATTTTGGAGCATGTTGAGGAGCCGCTATGGAGTCCTTCTTGGAGAAGAAGAGTGTGCTCACACTCTTGCTTATGGAGAGGACTTATCTATTAGAAGCTTGGTGGTGTGGATCGGCCATTCACATGATGCATTTGAAGATTGTCTTCTACATGAAGATTTCGGGTTACTTCAAAGACATTGAATGGTGGTTAACATAAGATTTGCATCTTATGTTAAGAATGCAGGTACATATTCTCTTTATGCACACAAGTACTACTAAGAGTTTATGTAGACAGTGGCATCCATATCAGGAGGGGTCCTATTCGGCATAGGTACAAGAGAATCACTACATGTATGCTTTATGAATATTTGGATGAGGTGTTCGAGAAGGTATGTTCATATGAGCTTGAGGATTTATGGTAGCAACATCTTAGCATTCTATGCTAATTCTGTAAGTATGTGATCTTTCACACACACATCTGATTTAGGGTCTTCCATAGCCTAAAATGAGATTAGGGTTTGCTGAATATCAGTTTCACACTAATCTTTCCTCTTTCTGTCACTCATATACACTCTACTACAACCTATCAGGTCATACATCTCATACATATTCAGATTTCTGTCCTTACATCTAAATATTCTTCTAATTTTGTAGATAAAAGCATCCATCTATTTCTGTTCACATAGAGTGGTTGAGAGTTTTTACTCCCACATTGTAAATTGACATTTGTATATATGATAGTGTGAGTAAGCAGTGGCTTACGTAACACTTTACACATGTTGTCTAGTCTCTTTCTATCTTTGTCACCTCATTTATATGATTAAGTGTGGTATGTTGATGTTTTGTCAATATTGGAAGATTGCTGGAATCTATGTTGTAGATCTTGGATCTATGGAACTATGGACCTGTGGTATTAGTTATGGGCCTACTAAATTTCCAACATTTGGTATCAGAGCTTTAGGGTTTTGGTATCAGAGCATCCAGGCTCTCAAATATCTAGGCTCATAGGTTCCGAGACTTCCAGGTTTACAACATATGATTTAAGAGCATCTTCTAACATTTGACATTGGACATACACACTTAATCTAGATGAGTAGAGATTTGAGAATTAGACAATTCACTCACATGTTTATTCATCAGTGTGGAGTATGAAGTTGATGATCTATTAGCAGTCGAATACTTCTGGAAGAGTATGAAAATACTTTATAGAAGTATTATTTGAAGACCCAGACTTGATGAAGAGAAGGCTACTTCAAATTCAAGAAGAACAATGGTTTGGAGAAGATGAAGGAATCAGATCAACATCAAATTACAGGTATAAGTTTCCACTATCAGATTATCATTTGAAGGTCATGTCTTAGAAGAGCAATTATGAAGAGATTTGAAGGATTCAAGAAGTGCTTTTATACACTTTCATTCTTTGAAAGTTAAAGCATTAGCTACATCAAAACAGGTATCTAGAGGTTTTTCTAGAGAGTTTTTTGATAGATCTCTTTAATGGCAACAAAGCTCATCTAAGAAGACAAATGTGGAGAGCATCAGTCATTTGATCACATTTTGAATCTAGAGAGGTAACTCTAGAAAGGTAATTCATCATTTAGACAAAAGGTCGGTGAATTTAGTCATATCAATCATTTGAAGCATAATTTTTTAGAGAGATGAGGAGATCATAAAACATGATTCTATATTCACTTCCATTTATATACCATGTTTGTTTTGTCTCTTACTCTTAGCACTAGAGGAAGAGCAAACATTATTTGAAGAAGACAAGAGTGCTTGCTACATGAGGAGAACAAAAGGTATGCAAGAGAAGTTTGAAGATGTTGACATCATCAGGTGGAAGAAAGATGTAGAAGAAGAAAGTCCAACATTTCCAAAAGAAAAGTAAGACTTCCTTTTCTCACATATTTTGCATATACTTTTCCTACTTTATCCTCTACACCCAAAGACAAGTCTACAGGAACATCTTGTGTGAAGATAGTTTAAAGAAGAAGCAATTTCTTGTTTTGCATGATACTTGGTCATGATTTAGCAGATTTGACAAAGAATTGCATTGAGAGAAAGAAAAGCAGCAGATTTTGAAGACAACTTGTATATTTTGACTCATATGTGTATGAGTTATGTTGAAGATTTTAAGTAGACAGCTTATATGTTCCTCAAAGAATCCTTGGAGTGTCAATTCAAAGCTACTTGTATATGATAAGTTGCAGAGATTCTTCTTTATCTAATTCTTGAGGTAAAAGAGTATTTGTAGCACATGTTGGAGACTTGGGTTGAGGTTTTCTGTTTGGAAAAGTTACCTCATATTAAATATTTTTAGAAAACTTTAGAAAATTCAGATTTTTTAGTTGAAGAATCTACTTTCTATGATTGTCTAGATTTTTGGATACATGCTTGTATTCAAAAAGGTGTTTCAATTTAGATCATATCACTTGATTGCAAAGTGAAAAGCAAGTCAAGCAAATACTATCACATTTCACCTAGGTAGAATATGAAGATATGAAGTATCAACTTGCAGCTTTTGGAGTTCTCAAGGTGAGAAGTTTTTCCACTTATGTTTCAAGTAGAAGTTGCAGATTTCTCGAGTAGGATTTGGTTAAAGAAACATTTTTACAACTTTGTGTGAGAAGCATGGACACTTAGACACGTTCAGATAGCAAATCAAACATTTAACCATGAAGGTTTAGGAATGGACAAACTTGGGTTCCTAAGATGTGCTTATGAGCTCATAACACTAAAAACGATCTTCTTAGCTTTGAAATCAATCCGAACCCTGTGAGAGCCTCCATCGAAAGCTCTTGGAACCACATCATCATGTAAATTTAATCTTGGAGTAACTTGGAAATGAATTCCAAAAGATCCCTATCACCAAGTCAAGTCATCATTGAAACTCATCTATGTACGAAAATGCAAAACTTGTTATCCCATAAGGAAGGTCTGTAAAGTCAAACATTCTAATAAACCACGTGATCCAATCCTGTAATATATTTTTACACTATTAGAAGCATACTAAGATTAATCTTAGTGCATTACCCAAGTATGAAACTAGTTTACACACAAACTACACTGACTCTCACCCACACCAACTTCACACATTACTCACAAACTCATTAACTACACACTCAAAGGGGTTAAGGGCATGCTGTTGGTATTTTAAAGGAAATAAAGCATCATTAGGTTTTTTGATACATTACTAATGTGGTTCTTCCTCTTCTAGTAGATCTATAGAGCACATCATTTATCAAACTAACCCATGGTTGAAGTAGGCACCAACTCCCAACAATTAAATATTAGCACTTTGCCTATCTTTGAGCCTCCAAAGGAAAGACCTAAAGCCCTTCATCACTTGCAAAACATCCCAATCCAAGATCCTCCCATTGAGCACAGAGTGAAGGTCAGCTCTCCCTCTCATTTGTTCAACGAAATGGCAGGACCTCTAGGTGAGGCAACCTATATTTGGGAAGCAAAGCGCCAGTTCCACAACATTTGGGGCAAATATCAGTTCATCACCCGTGAGTTTGAGGAGTTGCAAAACACACCGGAGATTCAACCCATTTGGTAGAGATTAGGATTCTCAAAGAATTTTAGTGCACCATTACCAAAACTAGAATTCATGAGGTGCTATTATCTGATCAACACTCTACAACCTAGCAATGTGAAGAATGTAACTAGCACCTTCATCATTTCTGCTGAGATGCATGACAATGAGCTAAAAAAGTTTAAGCTTTCTCTCAACTTAGTTTGAGAAACCCTTAGCATGCAAGGGATGCACGTTCTATCAGAGTAAGAGGCACTTGTGTCTGAAAACATGAAGAATTGGAACATCATGAAGCTCAAGAATATGGCATCAATGACCCCTAATATTAGAGTACCCCTCTTTCTATTTATGCAGCAATTTGCTTTTCCACATCAAGAACATTTTTCCAACCTCACAAAAGAATTGGTTTAGTTTGTACTTGGAAAAAACCTCCAACATGACAATCCACCTCCCTATTTGGATTATTGAGCAACTCCATGCAGCTAGCCACCAATGAGCTTGTAAAGCCATACTAAACGGATGATGTGCCATCACTTGCATTAACTATAGGTTTTTTGGCTTATGATATACGGATCCAACAAGCATTCTCATGGATGAATTTAGTAGTTCAAATGCTGAAAGGCCTCGACACCCCCTTCTCAGGGGACATGAGAATTGATTCCATGCACCCAACAAAGAGGATCCACTTCAACCTCGGACCTTTCACCAGTACAGAGCACATTTTATGGCCATTTACAATTTGGCTTTGAAGATGAAGCACTAATGAAGCATACATGAATTAAAAAGTGGTATTATCTCTATCTAATGACTTTGAATTTCTAGGAAACATTGGCTTAGTTGAATTAGGCAAGGTCAATTCTGAGCAAGCTCTCCAAGAGCTAAACTTGGAATCAAAGAATGAAGATCAAGGTGAGCATCAATAACATCAATGAAAACAAGAACAAGAATAGGAGTAGCAAGTGGAAAGACAAGAGCAAGAAGAAGAAGAGGAAGAAGAAAGAGCCCCAACCTATTTTCTTCTCCTATGCATTCAATGATATTACCTCAAATGCCAATCATATAACCCTTTGTAGAAGTGATGTACATATTTAATTTTTCTAGTAAAGAAGTAGGTGAACTACTCAGCACTGCTCTAGTATCAATTAAAGAATCTTCCAAGTGGTATTGCTCCTTTCCAATCCCGAGGTTTAAATAATGCTATTTCATTTCACTTCCAAGGGTTTTGATATTTTTGGTATGATAATTTTCCATGTGAATGGGGTCTTCATGTTGTAAGTATCTCTCATCTCACTCTCTAATCCATTCCTTTTGTTTCCTAATTCATTCTAGGGATTCTACTTGTTAAATGTTACACAGTTACACTGTGTTAATAACTAGTTGAAATTGTTACCGAACAAATATTAAACGTAAAATAGTGATTCACCGTAAACTGTATTAAACTTTCTATTACCGAAAGGCGTTATCAGATCAAGTGGGTTCTTGGGAGTGGTAGGGGTCTTAACAGACAGAGGCCCTGTACTCTTTTCCCAATTCTTAATCATAACATCAAAACACTAATACACGTCTTAGCTTAGTCACTTGCGGTAATTAGACAATATTGAGTTTCTTTACGCCTGCATATCGAATTTCTTCAGACTATTCTGCTATTGGAACAGAGCAGTAGTCTATTCTACAGATTCGCTATTCTACCGTAAATCAACCAAAGTGAAGACTATAGCTGACAGATTCATTCGTCACTACACTTGCCAATGATCTCAAAAGTCCACGTTACCGAAGATACTAGTTCGTACTCATGTTCAGGGTCACAATTATTTCACCGAATGCAATGAGTCTGATAGAAACACACAGAACATACTCCGACAGGGCAACAGATTACCTATTCGATTCACATAGCCAGATAACTACTCAAACTGACTCAGGGTACTTCAATAACTGAAGAATACGCAACAATACAACATGATAACAGTACTCAGACACACAATCCGTCAGTCAATCACTTGTTACGGTGAACTTCAATGTGAGCATCCGCTACAAAACTCAACATTTACATTACTCAGACTCCACAAGAGTGTAAAACAGTACTCTGACAAAATTTAAGCGAACAATCCGGCAATTCCAGAAAGATGACTCTTGCGACCATTCTTCTTTCATTGCTTTATATAAATTTACAGGATGCACGTCCCAACTTTTCGCGCGTGATTCAAGGAACTCCGTTACATCCGGCAGTCATTACATTTGTCTCACTCGGCGGCCGACTAACACTGGCACGCATGGTGGACTCGAACCCGCAAGTGATTTTTATTACAAAACTACTGTTGATCTATGATACCTTCTAAATACATATTCCTGGCTAATCTAAATGTCCGGGCTATTTTTTTCTTAAGGGTTTCTAATAATTGCTTAAGGGTGTCGGGTTCTAAAATCTCCGCATCTACTCTAACGAAACTGAGGGCAATGGCTTCGGTGAGCAAAATTTCGGCCTGTGTTTGCAAAAAGGCCTCTTGTAAATAAAATTCATTTGATAATGCCGCATCTCTTGCTGTCTTCATGTCCATTACTTGTTTCTGCATCTCATTGATTCTGTCTTTCTGGTTGCGTACCTGATTATCTAATCTTCCGAACTGTTGGTTCTGGAACTCTATGGTTTGGTAGTAAGCATCCCGTTCTCTGCGGGCATTTGCTAAATCTTTCTGATATTTAGATTCTTTGTTCAGTTGGTGTTTCAGCATGTTGTTGACATCGTCTAAGGATTCTTTTGTTCTTTGTAACTCTTCTACTGCCTGCTTTGCTTCTCTCTGCTGCTCTTGGTATTTCTGTACTGTGTCCTGTAACTGGAGTCTTGTTTCTTCCAATAGGTTTCCTAGTGCTATTCTTGTATCGTCTGTATCTTTGATTGTTTGATTTAACTTTATTATTTCGGTGTCGACAGCTGTCAGTAGTTCGTCTTTTTGAGCTAATGCCTTATCTCGCTGGTTTGAGCTTTCTTCTTGTGCTTGGAGTGTAGCCTGTAGCTGCTTAATCTGCTCTTGTAATGCATGATTTTCTGCTCTTGCGGCTTGTAACTCTTCCTGAAGAGGGGTTATATCCGCCTCCATTAATTCCAATTTCCTTTGGAATTCTTCTCGTGCATCGTCTGTGGCTTGCTTCAGGTGTTGCGGCAGTTGTGGGGATAGATTAATTAAAAGATGACCCATGGCTTCTAATTCCGAAAAAACTGGAATGGGGTAGGATGGCAGGGAAGGGCGAGGTTGTGACGAGGTTCCGGTGAGGAGTTGTTGTGAGTTTGGAGGTGAATAGTTGAGGGAGGATGTAGAGGTTTCAGAAGTTCCGGTGTGGTGACTAGGCTTGATGGGGCTGCGGTGTGGTTCCGGTTGGGAGATGGGGTTAGCAGGCGGGGTTTTGGGGAGGACAGAGTCAGTAGTTGTTACCTTGTTTATTTGTTCCGTTTCTGCATTCTGTGCTTCTGTGGATTCCACTGCCTTCAGTAGCTTGTCTAGTGCATCTTGATTAGATTGCTGCTCATTTTCATGTTGCTCTGATTCTTTTTCGGTTGAAATGATTTCCGTCTCTGCTTGATCTTGTTGTTCTTGTTGCTCTACCGATGATTCATTATGCATTGAAGTTGCTGTATCATGGAAGGTTTCTTCTTCGTTCTTCTCTTCGTCTTTATTGTTATCTTTCTCCTTTCCGACCGAGCCTTGTGCTTCACTTTTTGAGGAGCTAATCCTGATGCGTTTCCGGCGGAACAAACGGTTGAGCTCTTCTTCATCTTCTTCTTCCTCATCTTCTAGTAGTTGAAGTGATTCTTCATGCCTTAAGACTGGTCCCCGTGGTGGTGGTTGAGCGGCGAGTATGGTTGGGAAGAGGAAAGAAAGGATGTGGGGAAGTCTGGATCGAGGGGTGGTTCTTTTGTTGACTTGTTTCACTATGGCGACGCACTCCTTATGGATTCTGTGAAAGAAAAATGAGGCGAAATTAACGGGTTCTTGTGCGGCAAGGTCGATGGCGGAATAGAATGGGCGAGAGATACCGTATGTGCGTTTTTGGAGGTTAAGGATCGCAACTAAGAACTGCAATGCAGTTTTTTCAGGTTTAGGGTGGCAGCGAATGGCGTATTCATTTGATGAAAATCGGGGAAAAAGTTCTGCCATTCGAGCTACAGGGATGCTTGAGCCATTTTCACGGCCTTGTGGGGTGAGACGGAAGGCTTCGGCGAAGGCCTGGAAGGTTATGACGGTTCTAGATGGTAGGGAGGGGAAGAGCCATTGTCATTCAGCGATGGGGGATTGGGTGATGGCTGGGATAATTTGTGCGAAGAAGGGATGGGCTTCCACTGAGTGCCAAGGCAGCTCAGCGAAGTTGGCCAACCCTCGGATACGTAGGTATTCTCCTACCTCGGTAGGGATACCATCACAGAAGGCTGTGTAGTTCGCCAATGCTTCCATTGCGCACGCGAACACAGATACACAGGACAGAGCACACACAGTTACAATCACAAGAACACAATAGCGTTTTTGGCGCAACCGAAGAGCTTAAGTACAGATATTACGGTGGGGGGGGTAAGAAGTGATGGTTATCATTGCGCAGTGCTGGAATGATATTGCTTTTAATTTGACATGCATACTTGAGTAATTGGTAAGGAGGGCGGCTTATGACAAAACATGGCTATTTTAAAAAGGAGAGAAAGAACAGAATGAAAAGTAAAAAAAAAACAAAAGCTAAAAAAATGCGGTCCACCGCCGAATGATTTAATGCGGACTAGTAGCGCTTCGATACGGCCGCAGCTTCGAGCCGTTCATTGCTTTTCGAAGTGTAATTCTGGTCAACATAGTCAATCGAAAAGTTGCCGGACCGATTTGCTCTGATATTTTGTAAGGGCCGAACCACCGTAATTTGAATTTGCCGGCGGATCTATTTGACTTTGCATTATAAAAAAGTACAAGCTGTCCTACCGAAAACACTAAAGTTTTCAGGTTTCTATCGTGCGTCCTTGCCTGTCTTAGTTGAACTTCGTGCATAGTTAAGAAACTGAGCCATCGGTGCTCATCTAACTCTCTGAGTGTGTCCAACCGAATTGACAGTGAGTCTTCCAGTAGAAGTTTCTGAGTGATTGCTACGCGTAAACTTGGTATGACTATCTCCATTGGTGCTATAGCTTCTAAGCCATAAGCTAATTTGAAAGGTGTCAATCCTGTTGTTACCTTGTAGGTAGTCCGGGATGCCCATAACACTGCAGGTAGCAGTTGATCCTATCTTTCCGGTGATTCTATGATCAATTTTCGAAGGATATTCAGCAAAGATTTGTTTGTACTTTCGGCTAATCCATTAGCACGAGGATAATAAGGAGAACTAAATTTACGTGTGACCTGGAACGAATGTGTAAGTGCCTTCATTAGATTGTTTACAAAATGAGTGCCTTGATCTGAGACAATTTCTAGTGGTAAGCCAAAACGTGGAAAGATATCGGTTAGTAGACACTTTGCTACCGCAACGGTTGTAGCAGACCGTAAAGCCCAGGCTTCAGCCCATCTGGTTGCATAGTCTGTACAGGTCAGTATGTAACGGTTGTTACTGAAGACTGCTGGTGGTGTAATTGGATCGATAAAATCTAAACCCCACTTCTGGAAAGGTTCCATTGGCAAGATGGGTTGCAGAGGAAAAAAATGACGTTGCTAAGGCCGACCCGATCTTTGACAAGTATCACATTGTTTGACAAACTGTAATATATCTCTGTACATTGTTGGCCACCAAAGACCACTCTGCAGAATTTTTCGGTGAGTTAGATATGCAGCAAAGTGGCCACCGGAAGGAATCGAGTGAGCCAAAGTGATAATTGAGTTAACTTCATGCGGTGGAATACATCGAAGTAGGATTCCGGTGTGATCTACATAATATAATTCTCCAGCAATTAACCAAAATCGACGGCCAGAAACTGCAATTTTTCTGCGTACTGCCGTAGAAGTCTGAGATGGAAGGCAACCATCAGTGAGAAAGGTCAAGATCTGATCATAATACGAAAATGGGATAGGTGGGTCTGCAGATTCTTCATTAATTGGTTCTGATACATAAATCGCGGGTGTCGTGTCATCTATGCCCACCGGAGCTTCACCGGAATCTAAGCGGGATAAAAAATCCGCTAAGGCGTGTGAACTGCCTGGCCAGTGAACGACTTCGTAATCAAATTCCTGGAAGAGTAAGACCCATCGCGCTAATCGACCACCTAGATGCTGCTGCCGAACTAAATAGACAAGTGCAGCGTGATCTACATGAAATGTGAATTTACGGCCTAACAAGTAATGTCTGAATTTCTTGACCGAATATACTAGCCCTAGACATTCTCTTTCTGTTACAGAGTAATTTTTCTCAGCAGGTCCTACTCTTCGACTTGCATAATACATTGGTCTGAACCATTTATCAATTTGTTGCATCAATACACTTCCTATTGCTATATCTGAAGCATCAACAAATATATGAAATGGGTGATCCTAGTCCGGCGGTTGTAAGATCGAAACTTGTGTTAATAAATGCTTTAAACGATCAAAGGCTATCTAGCCTTCCTGGGTCCATTCAAATTGTCGAGGTGTTTTGCTGATTAGCTTGTTTAGTGGTATAGCTAGATGAGCAAGCCACCGTAAGTGCCTTCCATGCCACCGTACTTGGCCCATAAAGCGCATGATTTCTTTTGGAGTACTTGGCACCGGAGCTTCTAATACTGTTGAAATTTTATCTGGATCTACTTGGATACCTTGTGCAGATACAATGTGGCCAAGTAACTTGCCACATGAGACCGCAAACACCAATTTGTTTGGATTCAAACAGAGTCTATACTCTCTACATTTCTGAAAGCAGCACCGTAAATGAAACGGGTGTGCTACCATCTTACCGAAAATTGAAAAATCGTCGAGATATACTTGCATAAATGAAGTGAGATAAGGAGAAAATATCTCCTACATACATCTTTGAAATGTGCTTGGTGCGTTTCTTAATCCAAACCACATTACCGTACAAGCAAAGACACCCCAATTGGTAATAAATACAGTTTTCAGTATATCTTCTTCGGCCATTCTTACTTGGTTGTAGCCACTGTATCCATCTAGAAATGAATACATCTCGTGACCCGCTACTCTATCAAGCATGGTATCTAAAAAGGGAATTGGAAAGGGATCCGGTACGGTTGCTGCATTTAATTTTCGGTAATCTACACAAATTCGCAATTGCTTGTTTTTCTTTGGCACAATCACAATCGGAGAGACCCATTCAGCATGCTCTACTGGCACAATCAATCCAACTTTCAATAACCTATCAAGTTCTGCCTTTACCTGGGAGGCATAGTGGGGATTCATCCGGTAGCTGGTTTGCTTTATCGGTCTTGCTTCTGGCTTCAGCATGACCCTGTGCTAGTAGATACGGGGGTCCAATCCTTTCATGTCTTTGTAGTCCCATGCAAAGACATCAGTGAATTCTTGGAGTAGCTGGATTAAATCTGCTTGAAATGTTTCCGGTAAGTTTTGCTTTATCTTCACAAGACGCGGGTGATCTTCATCTCCTAAATTGTAAGTAACCAGCTGATCTTCGGGAACATAGAACTGTTGATGTTTCTCTATGTTGTCTGTTGGTTTAAGAAGTTGCTGCAATTCATCGTCATGTGTCGAAACAGTGTCTTCCTTCTTAGCTTCTTCTGTGATGGGTATTACTGTACAGACTGAAGTGTTCCAATTATCTACAACGGTCTGTAGATCAACAGTTCCTAAGGAAATTAAATCAGCGTTATTCTTCAAAAATTCTTCTTCTTCATCGTCTGTCAATCCATCTAACATATGGACTGGTTCAGCGAAATACGGTCTAGCGTGTAGCTCGCAGGGTTGTATAGCATCTAATTTTACCACATATCTTCGATTGGCATCTTTGAACATAAGCTCTTATGCAGACCAGTCCTGTATTACCTTTGCATGCTTCAGCCAAGGTCGGCCGAAAAGAAGGTTGTAATCCAAAGTGGATTCCGGCAAATCTAGTATAACAAAGGTCATTTTAAAGGTCGTACCTTGCAAAGTGATGGGTACATTTCGCACAAGTCCTACAGGATGGACTCTTGATTGATCTGCCATTCTGACAAAAAATTGAACTGGTTCGATTTCGGTCCATCCTAATCTTTTGCATAATGCCGCAGTCGCAATGTTAACACCAGAGCCTCCATCAATTAATACCTGCGTAATCTTATGATTCTTATACCATACTGTAATCAAGGGAACTGAATGATCAACCGTAGAATCAGGTTCCGGATGAACTACTTCTGTTGCCGGAATACAAGAAGGTACCAGACTGAACTGTTGTTGGAACTGTTGTCGAAATCCAGGTACTAATGCCAATAGTTGGCCTAGAGGCAGAGTGATAGATGCCTTAGATAAGATTTCCCAAGCCTGTTGAGATTGATTGACAGGCTCTACTGATGTTGAAGTTGATGCCTCTGCTGATGCGGAGGTGTCTACGGTGGGCAATGTATCTGCTGCTGATGTTGTTTCTGCTGCTAACTTCCTTTGTTGTGTTCCTTCCTTTGTTAACAAGGGTTGGGCTACCGGAATAGGCTCTAGGAAGACTGGTGGTTCTGCTGTGGTCCATTTACTAACCTTGTTATACATTCTGTGTTGTTCACGTACCCCTGGTTCAAATATTTCTGCTGTCGGTTGCAATTGTTTACCAGAACGGGTCTGGACTGTAGCAGCCTGGGTCTCTACCGGTGTGATTTTTACCATGTTGGCCATTGGATTTTGAAGTTCCTTCTTCCTTTGATCATACTCAGCTGCATCCTTGCAAAATCTCCTAATATATCCAAATTCACCACAAAAATGGCAACGTGGTGGTGGTAAATTGGGATTTTCCGGTGGTGGTCCGTTTTCCAGCGGTTTGGATTATAATTGTTATTCCTCTGTCCTCGGTAATTTCGATATCCTTGCCGCTGGTTTTTTAACATTTGTGGAGGCACATAGTGATTAGCTGGCTGTACTTGTTCCTGGATAATTGCATTGACAGTCGCTGTTCCTTGTACTCTAGCGTTGTATGCGCAGTTTTCGGTGGTGTGTCCGGCAATGTTGCAGATAGCGCAGAATGTTTGATTAAGTGCGCAATTGGCACTGGTATGTCCTAAATTTTTGCATATGTTGCAGTATACCTGTCTAGTCATATCTTGTGCAACATTCTTGTTTGCTTTTAACCATTCTAAATCTTTTGTAAATCCACCGACTTTGTGTTCCAGTTGCAGAGTCATTGCAATGACTACATCGAGGGACATGGCTCCGACACATCTTATGGTCATGATCTGCTTAAGTTGTGGAACCAAGCCATTGATGAACCACTGAGTGATAACGTCATCTGGTAAGTTAGCATGGGCCGGTGGTAGCTGCCTTAAGTGTGTTCTGAAGAGAGTAGCATACTCTTGTACAGTTTGATTTGGTTTCTGTCTATTATTCTGCAGATAATAAAAAATTTTGACTGGATTCTTTTTTAGCCTGAATCACTGCAGAAAAGCATCTCGTACTGCTTCGTAGGTGCCGAAATGATTAATATCATATTCTGTAAGCCATCTAGTTGCTTCATTAACAAGTGTAGATTGGAAGACGATGGCTTTGTAGGCCTGATCCTATGGATGGTTGAGAACTGCATAACTTATCTCGAACGTGCGCACATGAGCATCCGGATCATCTCCTGCAAATCCACCAAACTTCGTGTACGTCACTCCCGTTGGAGGTGGCCTGGGTGGACATAACTGTTGTTGTAGTTGTTATTGCCCATTCATCGTGAGTATATTATACCTTCCTTCTGTATCTAGGGTCTGAATAACTGAACTACCGGAATCTGTATCATCGGCTGGCGCACTTTCCGGTGCGATTATCTTGCCTAATATGCTTCGAATTTTTGTTTCGAACAGCCTTCCTTCCTCCTTGATGTCCAGTGTATGGGAACTCGCTTCCAAGCATGGCAGATGGGCTGAAGATTCAGCAGAAAATGCTAAATCATCACCGAAAAACTGTGATTCTCTTACCAAAATTTCACCGGAATGAACCGAAATTGTGCCCGAATTTGGCATTTTTTCGCCTTCACCGATTTCTTTGACTAAAGTGTTTCTAATCGTAGATGAATCTGAATCTTTTTCCAAGAGTGTTAAACTAGATTCCAACTGCGTCTTGGTAGGTTCTGGAATTACTATATCTTCGACACACTGTGCCGAAATAGTACCGGAATCTACCAGAGGCGTAACAAGTTCCACCGGAATATGACCGGAGTCAATTTTAACCTTCTTAACTTTCTTGACAACTAGGTCAGTCCTAATTGTACTTCCACCTCCCAAAGTTGGTTTTAGTACTCCAGACTGATGGTTCTTGGGATACGTTTCACCGGATCGAGTAACCAGCATATATCATCTTTTGTATTAATCGCGTAATATTACTAACGGGACAGTTTGCAACAATCTGATTCTGTTGCTACTGCCAATCAAACGATAATCTAATTCTGACAGACGACGGACAATCTTGATGCCACTTTCCCACAGACGGCACCAAATGTTAAATGTTACACAGTTACACTGTGTTAATAACTAGTCGAAATCGTTACCGAACAAATATTAAACGTGAAATAGTGATTCACCGTAAACTGTATTAAACTTTCTATTACCGAAAGGCATTATCAGATCAAGTGGGTTCTTGGGAGTGGTAGGGGTCCGTTAGATAGAGGCCCTGTACTCTTTTCCCAATTCTTAATCATAACATCAAAACACTAATACATGTCTTAGCTTAGTCACTTGCGGTAATTAGACAATATTGAGTTTCTTTACGCCTGTGTATCGAATTTCTTCAGACTATTCTACTATTGGAACAGAGCAGTAGTCTATTCTACAGATTCGCTATTCTACCATAAATCAACCAAAGTGAAGACTATAGCTGACAGATTCATTCGTCACTACACTTGCCAATGATCTCAAAAGTCCACGTTACCGAAGATACTAGTTTGTACTCATGTTCAGGGTCACAATTATTTCACCGAATGCAATGAGTCTGATAGAAACACACAGAACATACTCCGACAGGGCAACAAATTACCTATTCGATTCACATAGCCAGATAACTACTCAAACTGACTCGGTACTTCAATAACTGAAGAATACGTAGCAATACAACACGATAACAGTACTCAGACACACAATTCGTTAGTCAATCACTTGTTACGGTGAACTTCAATGTGAGCATCCGCTACAGAACTCAGCATTTACATTACTCAGACTCCACAACAGTGTAAATAGTACTCTGACAAAATTTAAGCGAACAATCCAGCAATTCCAGAAAGACGACTCTTGCGACCATTCTTCTTTCATTGCTTTATATAAATTTACAGGATGCGCGTCCCAACTTTTCGCGCGTGATTCAAGGAACTCCGTTACATCCAACAGTCATTACATTTGTCTCACTCGACAGCCGACTAACATACTCTTGCCTCTTATCTTTTTCTCCTCATTTTTTTCAATTTTGCACTCCTAAGAGTATATTCAACATTTGTTTCATCAAGTATTCTAGGTACTTTTTCACTCTACAACGGCTTATATAGTTTGGTATTATGTCTCCATCCAAGTGCTTATATAGTTCGGTAAAGTGATTCATATCTTCTCTAGTTTAATTCCACCTCTCTTCTTAAACTATGGCCCACAAGTCATGTTGCCAAATAGCTTCTACCTTCGGAATCACTGAGTCTATCTCTATGGCCTCAAAACCTAATTTCTCTTCAATCTTCATAGTTTGGTCTAGCTCTTTCTACTATGAGTTAAAGTTTCGTAAACATCCCTAGAATTTCTTTTTGAAAATCTCATTCCATGGAGGTTTGGTTTTGATTGTCCTAGTTTAGTCTAAGAAATTTTGATCAAGTTGCTCTAGAATAGGTCTTGCCTATTTTCTAGAATGATAATATTTCAATCACATTTTTACATCTTCACGCATAGGATCAGCTAGGATTGATGCTTCCTATTCATTTCTTTGTTCATCTCTCACCACATTCATGTTCTGATTGGCTAGACTAGTTAGCTTAGGTTCGGTGTCTTTAACGAAGTTCTATTTATCTTCAACCAACTTTTTAATCCACTTGTTCTTTATTTTTTCTCGTACATCTTTCCATTTTTTAATTTTCTTTCCCCTTGAGGAGTTTAATGCTTCTTTTGAGTCTCATACTACATGAGGTAGAAATTCTCGCTCATTTTCATTTTTAGGACTATTACGTGTGTGATTTTCTAACTTTTCTTTAGCTTTGCCTCTGGTGATGGCTTTTAATGGAACTATCTTTTCTTTATCACTTCCTGAGGACTGTGTTACTTCAGTCACATTGATTTGTGTAGTAGATGATGGTTAAATAGGGTTTTTGGGATAATTTCTAAACATGTGCTCTTTTCCATAGTCACTACAATACCCTTCCCAAACCCTTTGAGGTGCTAGGTGGTAAGGCATTGTGCAATCTCTGATGAAATGATCTCCTCTTTATCTATAACATGGTCCTGTAGGTGTAGATGGTCTTACTCTGATTTTTCTTGGAGCTTGAGCTCTAGGTGGTGCATACATTATATTGGCATATTAAGATCCATATGTGTTTCCATATCGATTATGTTTGTAATATTCTTGCTCGTAGGAAGATTAGTACTCTATAAGATTCTAATCATATGAATAATAATCTTTATAGATTTTTCATATCCTTGATTTAGGTTTTCTATGCTAATCAATGGTGTATCCTTGATACTCATAAGGCCATGAAGCCATGGGTGGTCCTTGATATGGAACATATCTTGGAGTCTCCCTCACTTGTTCTCTAGGTGGGTATCCAATGGCCGATACTGTGGTTGTTGGAATGGTCGAGATTCTTTGCTATCAGGACAATTTTCAATAATGTGATTGGTGTATCTTTTCTCAATATGACAATAGAGATTTGGTCCTTGTCTTGACTGTCTATTGTATTGATATGGCTTTGGGGGAATGGTTCGTCGTCTTGCACAGGCATAAGATGGTTGATCTCCTCCACATTACATACATGTTCTTAACATGGGCATTCTTATAGGTTGGCTTTAAGGATTTTGACCTAGATGGTTTCAGACTCCTAATTTTTCTTGCCACTAAATATCCAAATTTTGCAACCTTATTAGATTTGAAAGAGGCATTACTCATAGTATCATCTAACTTGATTGAAGTTGGTGGCATCTTCAAAACATTTTCTAGGTTATCTCCCAAATCAATGCACTCTCGTAGACATTCATTCAATGTTTTTAAGCTTTTTTAATATAGTAAGGTTCTCAAGTGTCCATTGGCTAGGCCATCCAAAAAAAGTGATTTCATCTTTCTTTGGGTGGGTCTCTTAGTCATAAGACATCTGTCCACATACTAATTCAATCTCCCGGCTACGGATCTTACTCATTCATTAGACGCTTGCTTGAAACTATGGATCAAGGAAGAGGGATTGTATTTTATACCTCTCTTTGTAAACTCACCAATGAACTCTTCAAAGAATAGCTCTATATTAATAAATTACTTTGGGTCCAAAGGTGGAACCAAGCTAAAGCCGATGTAGTCAATGTAAGTCCAAAGGACTTGTATTGAATAAAGAGTTCATCCACTTGTTCCACTTACAACTCTTGTTTAAATTCTACCATATGATCAAAGGGGTCTCCAGAACCATCATAGTGATTTCTTATGCACGTGGCTACCTGAATAGGTCTTAAATGTCTTACCACTTCAAGAGGTCAAGGAATAACTTGAACCACAAAATGCACACCTAGTCCTCTACCTTGTGGGGTTTCAAAGGAAAGGGTCTTCGGTTCATCATCTCTCTTCCCAAGTGAGTATTAGGTATAGTGCTGATATTTGGCATAGCGAAGTGAATATGTGGTCTTACTTGAACACTTTGTTGACTAATTTGCCCCATTAAAAGATTTTCCTAGCTTTGTTGTTGCGCTTGAGGATTTATGAATGTGGTTGTTTGATCCCTTGGTAGGAATATTGGAAAACCTAAGTATTAAATTCTAGATCTCTCTACTGCAGTAACTATCCAATATTTTCTTTTGTTTTAATTTTGTTTTGGTCTTAATACGTGAGTCTAAAAGGGTCCTCATGATCATGCAATTCATAGATGGTGGCACGGTTGAGGTTACTATCCACTATGGGTGAAGTGGCTTACAACATTTTATTTGATCCTACTAGCACATAATTATCTACCATATTATCATCTTGAGGGATTTTATCTCCTCTCCAAACATTCACTATTATCGATCTTCCTCTTTGGGTGTTCAATGCTTCTCTATTATCAGTCCTCATTGGACTACTACACTCTTCAATTTCTTCTGTTTCATTGACTCTATCTAGATGTTTAGTCACTAAATACAATTTCCCTTATTTGTCTATGTAAAATCCTCCCTCAGATTTCATAGCTAGTCTTGGAAAGACTTTGGAGTCTATGGAATTCTGAAGTCTTGGAACTAAACTATTAAGACCATCTATGTAAGTAGGAACTCCATGCAAATATTTGAAGACATACTAGAATGATGTCCTGTACTCTCTTTCTATCAAGCACATGAGCTCTCCTTAATGGATATAGCTATGAATGTCTTTAGAAGCCATAATGAATTCTCCTAAATGACTTGAAGTGTCAGAGTTCATGAAAGTGACAGGAGATAGACCGATGAAGAGAGACTAGTACGTGCACATTTTTGGATTAAGGAAGTTTCAAAGATATCTTCTTATTCCATCTCTCAATTTTCTTACAATAGATTATGCATTCCAATATGTGGTACACTATATTCATATCACATCTAGAATAGCTAAATGGGTCTTGAACTTCAAGAGTAAAATTATACGTTTGTAGGGCCCATCTTTTAGACATATAAACCAATAGAAAGTGGGATAGGAAAATATACAATGAGAAGGATAAGGGAACAACCTTGCATGAAGAAGATAATGTAAATTCACATACTATATTTTTTGATTGTGCATATAGAAAGCTACATAAAGAAAAAGGAGGATTTCTAATCTAAGATCAAAGCAAGTAGCTCATTTTCAAAAAAAGTTATAACTCTTTCTAATCCTCATGCAAATAATGAAGAAGAATATGTAGAACTCAATGCTTTGCATGAATGTGTTCAACATGGTGTCGAGTGGTTGATTATCAAGAGATACCTAATGTTATTCATTAAGCAATTGCAAAATCTTTGGTGTTGGAAAAGCCCAAATTACTTTAAATGGTTTAATGCTCTAAGAGTGTTATTGGGTCAATTTTATAATATTGAAATATGTCATGTACGAAGGAGAAAAAAGTAGGAACTAGAGCATTATCCGACGAGCAATTTGATGGTTTTATAATATTCATAAATTTAAGAGACAATGAATTCATACATCAATAAAGACTAAAAGATAACATTGAGCTCTTGAGACTAGAGATGCACCATAGCCACTTGATAAAATACAAAGGCATAGAATAGCAAAGAATGCTCTACAATATCCATTCGCTGAAGAATATCTCTTTAACAAACATAAAGATCTAATCCTTAGAAGGCTTCCCTCATTAGATAAAATAAAAGTAATTTTGGAATCTTGTCATGAATATGTATGTGTAGGACGATTCTTGCATGAGATAACAATAAGGAAGCTCTATAAAACATATTTTACATGGTGAAACCTTTATATAAATGTTGAATATTGGTGGAGAAAAAACAATAAATGTCAAATTACGGACAAAAGAAGGCTTATATATGAAACAAGGACATTTTTCATCTCTTATAAGCCATTTGAGAAATGGTGAATTAATGCATTTTCACCCTTGCCAAGGAAGAGCTTGAGAAAGGAGTACATCTTTGTGGTAGTGGATTACATGACAAGATGCGCTGAAGCAACTAGCACTAAAAGGAATTTATTAAAGGATTTTGGAAATTTCACTTATGATTTCATATGTTGTAGATACACCACACGGTATTATCCTCAATCTAATGGTCTTGTTCAAAAGTTAATTGGATTTTTTTTGTAAAATTATTTCTAAGAAAGTAAAGGAACATTTGAAGGACAATGATAAATACCTTGTTGCAACATTATGGGTGTATTGCACAACCTTAAAGGAATCCTTAGGATTCACTCCTTTTACTTTAGTGCATGGACAAGAAGCCTTGTCACCAATGGAACGCGAAATCATAAGTCCCTGTGTACTGCTAAGAAAACAGGGGAGAAAATGAAGTGGAGGTAATTCAAAAGAGTCTTATAGACCTAAAACAATTGAGTATGAAAAGGTTAATAGAAGGAACTCTTTTTCTAAGGTACTATAATAGGTTTGAAACTATGCATGATTCAAAGTCCCAAACATGATGGGAAGGAGGTTTTTTGGTGAAGAAAAAGATCAAGAATGAGAGTTATCAACTTATGAGTCTATCAAGGAACATGCAAAAGACCGAGAACAATGGATAGAGGCTGAAGAAGTACTGGCAAAGGATAGCAAACATCAACGACTAGCTAGAACGTTCAACAGAGAAGGACATCTGAATTGTGCTACTACAAAATGACCTACCTTAGATAAACTCTTCTAGAGCTAGAGACTTCAATGCCTCCAACTAGGGGCACAAATAAGTATGAAGAGTCATTAAAAAAACCCTCCTTAATAATACCTTATGCATAGATATGTATTCTTATTTTTTTTTATTCTCCAAACCCTCATGGAAGCCATAAGTATTGATATTTGAAGGGAGTCCTGAAGAAGGGCACACCCACCCCAATAAAAGTAGGTAATAGATCCCATGGTGAAAGGTAGATTCAAATCCAAAGATGAATATGGAGTGTGACAAGGATTTTGTAAAAATTGAAATATTTAAGCTTGACCCACTCTGATTTTTTTATAAAGATCAAATAACATATCAAAGAATCAAGCCCCATCATAGAGGTTTTTATCTTATAAAAGAAATTATTTACCTCTGGTCATATGTGATTGAACTATGCACCCAAATTCAAGAATATAATAATCCAATCACTACATTGAATTATCAAAGCTAGTCCCAAAAATTTGATATTCCATATATGGTTTTTCTACCATTTTGCATTAAAATATCCAAGATATGACCATATTGGATGAGGTTCACTCTTTAGAAGAACAAAAAATCTTGTAGAAGTGTGTACATATTGTAGAAGGACCAAGGAACTGTCATATCCACAAGACTCCCTCCAAAATATGCCAAACAATATCTAACCTATTAGGGCTATAAAAGGACCTCCTTGGGTGCTTAGAGCAAGCAAAGTACATGTAGGTACATATTATCGACACCATAGTGATACTAGTGCTACCTTTTGTAAATGGAGGATTTTTCTACATGGCAACAACTAAAATTACATTCACTTCAATTATGTATCCCATCTCTCTTGTATCCACACCTTGTAATATAAGCATTATTTCACTTTGAGTCAATTTATCTCTTCCTCTCTCTCTCTCTCTCTCTTTTCTCTATCTCTTAGACCTTTTCCTGTTCGTATAGTTCACCATTTACACTCTCTACCTTATTCCAATACCCTCATCATTATCCGCTCACTTCGTATTCATTGGGGATTGAGAGTATCTTTATCCTTTTGTAGATGTATTTGAATGTCCGTTTTCTCTTTGTTCAATGCTAAGAGGATGATGTGGATACCTGTATCCTATAGGATCTTGTATAGCAATGAGAATATATGTGTATGCGCAATATATGTGAATGCTAGGAAAAGGATCTTACTGCCCTTTTCCAAAAGCATTCTTCTTTTCACGCAAAGGTGCTTAAAGGATTGTGAGAATTAGTAGTACGCTAAGAATGCCCTTTGCGTTTGTGTGTAGAGTGTACATTTAAGGAGTTTCGAAAACTCCCTGTTCATATGCACATCTTTGCTTATGATTTTGAGTACTACAGGAGTGCTAGAGGCAATTGGTTCATTGTCTCTCTCTCTATCTATCTATATATATATATATATATATATATATATATATATATATATATATATATATATATATATATATATATATATATATAAACATAGTTAACCTACTCTCCCAAATGGAAGTTCAGCAATAGCCTACAATTCCAAACTTTAATTTATAGAAAGAACAACTCTACAAGTGAACTGACAAGGGCAGACCTGTCATGAACTAGATTGCTAATAGAAAGAAGAGTTATTAAAAAAAACAACTGTACAAGTGAATGGGGTAGACCTGTCATGAACTAGATTGCTAATAGAAAGAAAAGTTATTAAAAAAAAACAACTGTAGAAGTGAATGGGCATATCGCAGAGTAGATTGATATGTAAACTTTTTTGACCATCAATGATAAAAGCCACGAACTATGAGAACAACAACGTCAACTATTTTTCATAAGGAAAGCGTTAACGTCATCCCTGTTTGGGTCGCTTGCCATGAACTATAGATGAAGAACTTCCCTTGACATGTGTATCCCCACAAATTCCTGTGAGACATGTCTACGTGCCAGTGCCTCGTGAATTATTAGTGGTCAATGTTTACAATGCCTAAGTGCCAATGACAATGAAAACGTTTATCAGCGATGAGATGTTAAGTACCATATCAGCCCTGATGACGTGCATTAATGTATGCGCAAGTTATATTCGCTTATTTTCCATCACTTCGTGAATGAAACAATTTTTTGAATCCACGTGTTCAGTTTCTCTTAAATGTTTTGCATGTCACATTTAAGAGTTTCGGAGGTAGCTGCACAATTGCATGTCATAGAAGAGTTTCTTTGAGGGTTTAAATACCTATATTTTCTTTATTTTCTGTATCCTAACTCCTTCTGTTGTAGCGTATGTAGTTTCATTTTTCTCTTTCCTAGTGAAGATAAAACTACCAAAATATGGTTCTTGAGATATTCCAGAAAGAGTTGCACAAATCATCGTAAACAGAAAATCTTTAGTATATTGGTGAGTATTCAATTCCACATTATACCTGGCATTAAACAACCATGCACTAAGCATCAAATGTATTTGGGGTGACGTAGAAAAAGCAAAGCTCAAAGTGTTTATCATTACAACAAATCGATCGTATACTGAGGTTTTTACTGAGGGAAATGAATGCACTTATTTTTGCCCCGATGTAGATGTAGGTGTCGGTATGCGCGTCGATATTAAAGCGCCGGTATGGGCATTGGTATAAGCGTCGGTATGAGCATCGGTATAGGCATCGGTATAAACATCGGTATTACCGATGCCCATACTCACGCCTCTGCTGAGTATACCGTCATGTATACTGGCGCCCGCTGGGTATACCGATGCTTATTCCAATGACATTACTGGGAGTACCGTCGGTTATACCGACGACCATATCTGCAAAAAGTTTTTTGGGCAGAGTGTGTTGTCTTTTGCTACACCAACATTACCATGATGTTGCTTAGCAAAAGATAATACACTTTGCCCAAAAAAAACCGAGTACATGGGATGTGTACTCTAACGTCAATCAAAATATGATTTCATAAAACAGAATATTATTGGACACAAAAGAGATAATCAGCATGAACCATAAACCATGAACCATGTACAAGAAGAGTTATATATTTCATAAATGAAGCATGTACAAGAATGTGGCAAACCACTGTCATATATGATGCTTTTACAAAATGTGGCAAAGCATTGCATTGCCATATAAGAATCAAATACAAAATTTTGTTGTGCGACTGCCATACACATGCAAAGAACGTTCCATATCAACATTACTGCAACAAAGAACATTAATGAAATGAGATAAATTCACATGAAATTTACAAACAACAAGTAAAAGCCAAGTTTATAAATTAATCACCTCATCACAAACGCTCCCATGAAACGACCGCACTGCATCCCTCCAAGTCCTCCAATAGTGCAGTCAATCCATGACCATATTCATAAGACTCCTCCGTTTGTGTTGGAGGACGATCCATTTCCAGCTCCTACAACAAATATACAAAACATTAGAGGAACATACATGAGAAGCTTAACATAAACAAATTCAATAAATCAAATGGTACTTACAAACTTGTGACACATCGTGTCATATCCGCAGCTGCCCAAATGTGACGGTCCAACTATATCTGCTGCTGCTCATTGCGAATCATATCCCACTCCTCAGCATCTGACCATACAGGCTTTGGTAAGCCTTCTCTGAAAGCATCACGAGCCTTGGATCCTCGATGGGACATAACTTCATGTGCGGTGTGCAGAATCCACTCTAAACTGACAAGAGCATATCCATCGGCTGGTCGAAACTCCTTATAAATCCTCTATGTGATAAAATACTTCCGATCTTTATCTTGCTCGCTCCATTTCAACATGATAGAGTGTCCAAACTGTATGGAGCAAAGCTGTCGTATACGTGCATGCATTGCTTTGCCAGCGCCATCCATCGCCGGAGCTCCATCTCGGATACTATACACCTTGGAGTCATCATGGTCATGAGCACCCCAAGGTGCACGTGGTGTTCCATGTGGTGTACCGCATGGCGTACCTACAACTGAGGTACTCGTCGTAGGAGTAGAAGCGGTGGACACAACATCCGTTGCACTGCCTCCACAACAGTCGCCTCCTCGAGACCTACCTTTAGATCCACTCCAACCTCCTGCTCCAGAGCGTGACCTCGACCTACGAGACAGGCCAGAACTTGTATCGCAATGAGGGGTCAAACGCACATGTCTACTACTAGAGCTAGTAGGGGATGGTTGAAAATATGGTCATGGTGGAGTCAGAAAGCTAGTAGACATACCTCCGACGGGAGTAGGACCACCCACAGGAGTGACACTGGCAGGAGTGACACTGGTAGGAGTGACACCGGCGGGAGTGAGGCTGGCAGGAGTGAGGCCGGAAAGAGTGAGGCTGCCAGGAGTGAGGCCGGGAGGAGTGCTACCACGAGCGATCCAATACTGTGATGTAGTGCCCATATACGTGGGAGGTACCTAAGAGATGAACTCTCATAACTACTCCTCTATCATGGAATGTGGAGTGACTGGAGGACTATCTCCCATCGTGCTCTATAACAAAAGAACTCAAATAATTAGCATGTGATAATAAAGGTAATATAGAGATATGATAGTGTATAAGAAAACCTAACAAAATAGCAAACAAAAATTAGTATGTAGAAGTGTTTGATTCAAAAATCCTCTGGTCTAGCATCCTCTTGGAGATCCGATGCAGCAAGAATATCTATCTCTTTATTGATGACTTTTAAATTGCTTACTATGCTCGATTCTTCCTAATCATCATCTATTGCTTCGTCTTGTATTTCGTCTTCTTCAATGACCTCTTTTTCTTGAACAATGATCTCTTCCTCCTCGACTATTGAATGACTCTCTGAATCCACTACGGATGGACTTTCTTTTACATCTATGTTCTCACAAATTTGTCTATTATGTGGGGTGACTTGTAAAACAAATAGCCACTATGGTTCTTTTGAATTTGGTATAAAAATAACTTGCTCACAGCGTTCCAGAAGTACAAATGTATCCCTTTCATCCATCCATAATTTTGTGGATTCGACTTGTAGCAAACCGCTTTTATCCTGCCTCACTCTTGCATTTCTTCCAGAGGTGACTACTTTGAACCATTTCACATAAAAAACAAAGTAATCAAACTTCCTAAAAGATAGTTTCAAGTTATCTTGAATCACACCACAATAATCTAGCTGGCCTTCTTGAGCATTATCATCTCTTGCACTTGCTTTTATTTTTTGCAAAAAGTTAACCATCACCCCACTATCAAAAGTAGACCTATTTTTATCGATTCGTGCGATCTGAAAGTGTCGTCCATTATACCATAGTGCACAATATTTAGTATACTCCCAATCACATCCCTTTGGGAGTTCTTCTTCTTCTTCAAAGATATCTTCACCCGCTGCCTTTGCTTGTGAAACCGCTGTATCTAGCCATCTGCTTGTTGGAAAAGGTGGAAGAGGTTGAAGACTTTCTTGAAGAAGAAAAAATAGAGTGGAAGGATATCTTCAAAACTGGGCTCTTTCCTTTGCGTTGGTTTCCTTGGCAAGCTCATACTTTTCTAACCACTCTGCATAGGCTCAGAGTTAACTATGCAAAACTTCATTGCCTTCTCTCTGAAAGCTGCATCCATTTTTCTTAGCAATCCTTTACCTTGTGCACTACAACATATGAGGGGCATACCGACACTGCATATACCCACGGTCACACTCGGCGTCAGTATGGGCCTTGGAAAATGTCACTTAGAGATACCGACGGTCAAGTGACCGTCGGTATGACCGTTTTAAACGGATCGTCAGTGTGGCCCCCCGCCATCGGTATAAGCGCCGATATAAGCGTCGATATAAGCATCGGTATAAGCGTCGGTAATTTACTGGAAGTTACCGACACCCATACCGATGTATATACCGACGGATATATAGAGGGAAAGTTTTAAACATACCGCAAACCCGAGAGCAAAACTTCACATTTTTGCGCGTGTTTGAGTACTGTTGATCTTCTGTCGAACTTGCGCACGCGAACTGAATTGCGACCTGCATTGTATTGTGCACACACACACACATATATATCTCTCTCTACACACACACACACACACTCTCTCAGCTTAGATCTCACATCTTGGTAAGTGCTGCGCATACTGTTAGCATTTGTGTTTCTCTATGCTTTAAGTTTTATATTTCTCTTTTCTTTGATTTTGCAAAAGTTCTTTGGCGTCGATTGTTTGGAATTGGACAATAGACAACATACATTACGCTTTGACAACAACGATCCAAAAGAGGGACGTACTTGTAAGTGATTGTTTTATTCTCTATTGATAGAGAGAGAAGGAGAGAGAGAAAGAGAGAGAGATGAGAGAGAGAGAGAGAAAGTGAGAGATAAAGAATAATGAAAGAAAGGAAGATAGAGATAGGAAAATAGAACATACATACACACACATACACACATATTTACACATTTACACATGCATACATACACACATACATGTACACACATGCATGCTTACATACACACACCTATACACACATGCATGCTTACATACACACACATATACACACATGCATGCATACACATACATACAAATTTACACACATGCATACATACACACACATGCATGCACACATACATACACACACATATATACACATATGCATACATACACATACACACACACATATACACACATACATACACACACACACACATGTATACACACATATACACACATGCATGCATACATACACACACATACACACATACATGCATACACACATATACACATATACACACATGCATACATACACACACACATGCATACATAGATACATACACAAATACATGCACACACACATGCATACACACATACATACACACATACATACACACAAATGCATGCATACGTACACACACATACACATACACACACATGTACACACATGCATACATACACACACATGTACACATGCATACATACACACACCTATATACACACATGCATACATACACACATATACACACATGCATGTATACTTACACACACACATGTACACAAATGCATACATACACACACACATGTACACATGCATACATACGCACACATATATACACACATGCATACATACACACATATACACACACATACACACATATACACACATATACACACATGCTAGTGTTTTAATTAAATGTATATAATTAAATATATAAATTTTTTATTTTGAAGTTTTTTTTACATCAAATATATAAAAACAGGATTAGGGTTTTTAGGCTATTTACACATACATACACATATACATATAATATATCTATACATGTATATACACATGTATACAGAAATATACATATTTTAGGTCTAGATATTTAAGATTAAGGTTTTAGGGTTTATGCATACATATAACTCAATTATATTTATATTAAGAGAAAATATAGAGAAAAATTAAAAAAAATTTGAATATATAAATAAATATATATAAAAAATATGATTAGGGTTTTAAGATTAGGGGTTTAGATTTTTATAGGTGTTTAAGTATTTAGGTTTTAGTATTTCAGATTTAAGTCTAAATCTTTCTGATTAGGGTTTTAGGGTTTTAATACCTACATAACATATATACACAAACAAACATATACATATAATACATACATACATGTAGATATACATGCATACAAAAATATACATATTTTAGGTTTAAATCTTTCAGATTAAGGTTTTAGGGTTTTAACACCTACATAACATATATACACACATACACAGACACATATAATACATATATACATGTAGATACACATGCATACAAAAATATACATATTTTAGGTATATATCTTTAAGATTAGGGTTTTAGGGTTTAGGCATACATATAACTGAATTATATTTATATTAAGAGAGAATATAGAGAAAAATAAGAAAAAAAATTTGCATATATAAATAAATATATATATAAAATATGATTAGGGTTTTAGGATTAGGGGTTTAGATTTTTATAGGTGTTGAAGTATTTAGGTTTAAGTATTTCAGATTTAAGTCTAAGTCTTTCTGATTAGGGTTTTAGGGTTTTAATACCTACATAACATATATACACAAACACACACATATATATAATACATACATACATGTAGATACACATTCATACAAAAATATACATATTTTAGATTTAAATCTTTAAGATTAGGGTTTTAGGGTTTTAACATCTACATAACAAATATACACACATACACATACACATATAATACATATATACATGTAGATACACATGCATACAAAAATATACATATTTTAGGTCTAAATCTTTAAAATTAGGGTTTTAGGGTTTAGGCATACATATAACTCAATTATATTTATATTAAGAAAAAATATAGAGAAAAATAAGAAAAAAATTTGAATATATGAATAAATATATATATAAATATGATTAGGGTTTTAGGATAAGGGGTTTAGATTTTTATAGGTGTTTAAGTATTTAGGTTTTAGTATTTCAAATTTAAGTCTAAGTCTTTCTGATTAGGGTTTTAGGGTTTTAATACCTACATAACATATATACACAAACACACATATACATATAATACATACATACATGTAGATACACATGCATACAGAAATATACATATTTTAGGTCTAAATGTTTAAGATTAGGGGAGGGTTTTAACACCTACATAACATATATACACACATACACATACACATATAATACATATATACATATAGATACACATGCATACAAAAATATACATATTTAAGGTCTAGATCTTTAAGATTAAGGTTTTAATTAAATATATAAAATTAAATATATAAAAATAGGATTACGTAAGAAAAAAATCTGAATATATAAATAAATATATATATAAAATAAGATAATTATATACATAAATAAATATAAAAAGAATTATTGTTTTAAATAATTTAATTAAATATATATAATTAAATATATAAAATTAAATATATAAAAATAGGATTAAGTAAGGAAAAAATCTGAATATATAAATATATATATATATATAAAACAAGATAATTATATACATAAATAAATATAAAAAGAACTAGTGTTTTAAATAATTTAATTAAATATATATATTTAAATACATAAAATTAAATATATAAAAATAGGATTAAGTAAGGAAAAAATTTGAATATATAAATAAATATATATATAAAACAGGATAATTATATAGATAAATAAATATAAAAAGAAGTAGTGTTTTTAATAATTTAATTAAATATATATAATAAAATATATAAAAATAGGATTAATTAAGAAAAAATCTGAATATATAAATAATATATATATATATATATATATATATAAAGTAGGATAATTATATAGATAATAAAATATGATAAAATATAGATATACATATACACATGCATACATATATATACATGTTTTAGGTCTAGGTCATTTTGATTAGGGGTTTAGGGTTTTAACATCTATATAACATATATACACACATACACATACACATATAATACATATATAGATGTATATACACATGTGTATAGAAATATACATAATTTAGGTCTAGATTTCTAAAATTAGGGTTTTAGGGTTTAGGCATACATATAACTCAATTAAGAGGAAAAAAATCTGAATAAATAAATATATATATATATAAAATAGGATCAGTTAAGAAAAAATCCGAGTATATAGATAAAATAGGATAGTTATATAGATTAGACTTTTAAAATTAGGGTTTTGAGTTTTTTTAGGTATTTAAGTATTTAGGTTTAGTATTTCAGGTTTAAGTCTTTGAGAGTTTGATTTTTAGGTTTAATAAAAAAACAAATATTCTAAAATGTCTATATTGTAGCAGATGGCTTCTTTGGATCCTGAAGAGAGAATGGCATGTCCTTGCACACAGTGCAAATATCAAATTTATCAAAAACGACGGATTTGTGCTGCACATGTTAGAGAGTATGGATCCTTTGATAGGAGTCGACTAGAAAACCTACGCTATCATTCGCATGGTCTCCCAGGTGAGTAGATGGACCCAAACGACATTGCACCGGTAACCTCTCGTGGACAAAAGAGAGCAAAAAGGGACTTAGACGTACAAGCAAGTACTAATAATAGTACACAGAATGAGCATATGGAAGAGATGCTTGAAGCATTTTATGACATGGACGAAGATCATGATGGTGGAGAAGGTGTTGAGAGTTTCATGGACACAACAAAAATTCCAAGATCAGAAGTCGATGAAGAATATGAAAACATGCGAAGTGACTAGCTCGTTTACCACTTTACAATGGAGCAAAGATATCTGTACTACGTGCGTCACTCGTGATGCTCAATCTGCAATCCATTTATGGATGGTCAGATACTAGTGTCACTAAATTGTTCAGGTAAGTGGAGAATAAATTGGATTTCATTGTTGTATCACAATAACTTTATTTACTAATATCATTTTAATTGCTTATTGCAGGCTTCTTAAAGATCAACTTTTCCAGAGAACAATGACATGCCTCCAACACGTGGAGATGCGAAAAAGCTTTTACAGTCCATTGGAATGGATTATAGTAAAATTCATGCTTGTCAGAATGATTGCATTCTCTTTCGAAATGAGTATGAGCATCTCCACGTATGTCCAAAGTGTGGAGAAAATAGATTTAGAGAAGACGTTGTAGGCAAAGCAATCCCCGCAAAGGCTCTTTGCCACTTTCCTATCATTCCACGAATTAAGAACATGTTTAGATGCAAATCTATAGCTGAGTTAATGTCATGGCATACAAAAAGCAGGTCTACAGATAATGTAATGCGAGTGCCTGCTGACTTTGATGCTTGGAAGCACATAGATAGTAAGTGGCGAGAGTTTGCTAGTGAGCCTCGGTCCATACATCAGGCCTAGCTATGGATGGAGTGAATCCATTTGGATTACGTAGTTCTTCATGGAGAACATGGCCTATATGTTTGGTCAATTATAATATCCCACCATGGTTGGCCACAAAGAAAGGTCATTTATTATTAGCTCTTATTGTACCAGGTAAGTATAAGGTAAAAAACATGGATGTATATCTTGCACCACTTGTGGAAGAACTGCGCATTTTATGGGATGGGATTACTGTGCATGACATGTCTCAACCTATAAGAAGACGAGACGTGCGAGTGCAAGGCATACTTATGTGGACAATGCATGATTAGCCTAGTTATGGTAAATGTTCAGGTTTATCGATTTTGGGTTACCATGCTTGTCCTTTATGCGGACCATGACTCAAAGCACGCTATTCCAACGCACTACGCAAAACTGTCTATGAAGGACATCATAGATATTTGCCTGATGGACATGTTTTACGTGAAGGACAAATGGGTCGACAATCACAACACCAAATGAAAGCTAGCGACTGGAAACAACTGTGGGATTCAGAAAATCCAGTTGCTCGCATGAAACTGTTGTCCATTTTTCATGAACTCCCTTATTGGAGTGAATTGTTGATCAATCATTTGGTGGACCCAATGCATATCTTTAAGAATGTGGGAGAGATTCTTTGGAAAACTTTGATCGGAAAGAAAGAAAGCAAAGCACAAAGGGAGGACTTAGAAGAGTGAGGTCGTATGCGAGAGTTGTGGGCAATTACTAAGCCCAATGGAGCAGTATTGTTACCAAGAGCTCATTAGGTGCTTCGCAGGATGGAAGAGCAACAAGTGAAGAAAACAATTTCAGAGTTTTGAATACCTACTGGATGCATGAGGTGTCTAAAGACTGCTTTCACACGAAACGACGATCTTGCAAGACTAAAGTCTCATGATTGGCAAAAGTTTTTACAATTTGTGCTCCCTGTAGCCCTAAAAGATTGTCTTTTAGAGGATGTATGAAGAACCATTTATAAAATTAGTTCTTTAATACGGTGGATATCTTCTAAAGAGATAAATAGAGATAGCATAGAGAGTGTGAAACTCAATGCTATCAAGGCGGTTTGTATGGTAGAGAAATGCTTTCCCACAAGTATTCTCACTATTCAACTTCATTTACTGGTTCATGTGGTAGATGAAGTTGCAATAGCAGGAACTGTCCATAGCCGATGGATGTTCTTCTTAGAGTACTTTATGAAGACATTAAAAGGGTTTGTTTGACAGAGCGCATATCTAGAGGGTAGCATTGCAAACGGATGGCTTGTACAAGAATCTCTTGTATTCATAACTAAGTTTCTACGTATGTTGGATCCCGAAATGCCTCGCTTATGGAGCCATGATGAAGATGTTCGTCTCGTAGGCGATGAACCACAAGGTAAAGGATTGCAAAGAAAAATGGATGCAGCTTTCAGAGAGAAGGCAATGAAGTTTTGCATAGTTAACTTTGAGCCTATGCAGAAGTAGTTAGAAAGGTATGAGCTTGCCAAGGAAACTAACGCAAAGGAAAGAGATCATTTTCGAAGAAATCGTTCCACTCGATTTTTTCCTCTTCCAGAAAGTCTTTGACCTCTTCCACCTTTTCCAACGAGCAGATGGCTAGATACAATAGTTTCACAAGCAAAAGCAGCGGGTGAAGATATCTCTGAAGAAGAAGAAGAACTCGCAAAAGGATGTGATTGGGAGTATATTAAATACGGTGCACTATGGTCTCATGGATGACACTTTCGAATCGCTTGAATCGATCAAAATAGGTCTACTTTTGATAGTGGAGTGATGGTGATTTTTTTGTCAAAAAGTAGAGTGAGTGCAAAAGATGATAATGCTCTAGAAGGCAAGCTAGATTATTGTGGTGTGATTCAAGACATCTTGAAACTATCTTTCAGAAAGTTTGATTACTTTGTTTTTTATGTGAAATGGTTCAAAGTAATCACCTCTAGAAGAAACACAACCGTGAGACGCGATAAAAGCGGCTTGCTTCAAGTGGACTCCACAAGATTATGGACAGATGAAAGGGATACATTTGTACTTCCCGAACACTGTGAGCAAGTTGTTTTTATACAAGATTCAAAAGAACCAGAGTGGCTATTTTTTTTACAAGGCGCTCCACGTAGTAGACAAATTTTTGAAAACATAGATGTAGAAGAAAGTCGATCTCTAGTGGACTCAGAGATTCATTCGATAGTCGAGGAGGAAGAGATCATTGTTCGAGAAGAAGAGGTCATTGTTCGAGAAGACGAAGCAATAGACGATGATCGGGAAGAAACCAGCATAGCAAGCGATTTAGAAGCCATCAATTTAGAGATAGATATTCTCGGTGCATCTGATCTTCAAGAGGATGCTAGACTAGAGGACTTTTGAATAAAACACTTGTACGTACTAATTTTTGTTTTTTATTGTTTATTCTCTATATTACTTTTATTATCGCATGCTAATTAATTGAGTTCTTTTATTACAGAGCACGATGGGAGACAGTCCTCCAGGCACTCCACATTCCATGATAGAGGAGCAGTTTTTGGAGTTCATCTCTCAGGTTCCTCCCACGTATATGGTCGCTGCATCACAGTATTGGATCGCTCGTGGTAGCACACCTCCGAGCCTCACTCCTGACAGCCTTACTCCTGCCAAACTCACTCGCGCTGGCCTCACTCCTGCCGGTGTCACTCCCGCCAGTGTCACTCCTGTCGGTGTCACTCCTACGGGTGGTGCTACTCCCGTAAGGGGTATGTCTCCTAGCTTTGTGACTCCACCACGACCATCTTTTCAGCCATCTCCTACTAGGTCTACTAGTAGACATGTGCATTCGACACCTCAGTGCGATACAGGTTCTGGCCCGTCTCGTAGATCGACGTCACGCTCTAGAGCAGGAGGTTCTAGGAGTGGATCTATAGGTAGGTTTGGAGGTGGAGGAGGCGGCTGTTGTGGAGGCACTCCGATGGACGTTGTGTTGCCCGCTTCTACTCCTAGGACAATTACCTCAGATGTAGGTACGCCGCGGAGTACACCACGTGGAACCACGTACACCTTGGGGTGCTCATGACCATGATGTCTCCAAGGTGTATAGTATCTGAGATGGAGCTCCGGTGATGGATGCGGTTGACAAAGCAATGCGTGCACGCATACGACAGCTTTGCTCCATCCAGTTTGGACACTATATCATGCTGAAATGGAGTGAGCAGGATAAAGATCGAAAGAATTATATCATATAGACAATTTATCAGGAGTTTCGACCAAATGATGGATAGTCTCTTGTCAGTTCAGAGTGGATTCTGCACACTGCACGTGAGGTTATGTCCCATTGACGATCCGAGGCTCGTGATGCTTTCAGAGCAGGCTTACCAAAGCCTGTATGGTTAGATGCTGAGGAGTGGGACGTGATTCGTGACGAGCAGCTGCAGACTCCTGATCGATATTGCCAGTAGCGAGATGCCACAGCCACACGTTTAGATACGGTTGGACCATCACATTTGGGCAGCGACGGATATGACAGGATGAGTCATGAGTTTGTAAGTACCATTTCATTTATTGAATTTATTTGTGTTAAATTTCTCATGTATGTTCCTCTAATCTTTTGTATATTTGTTTCAGGTGCTGGCAATGGGTCATCCTCCAACACGAACGGAGGAGTCTTACGGATATCCTCATGGGTTGATTGCACTATTGGAGGACTTCGAGGGATGCGATGCGGTCGTTTCATGGGAGCATTTGCGATGAGGTAATTAATTTATAAAATTGGTTTTTACTTATTTGTAATTTTCATGTGAATTTATCTGATTCCATTAATGTTGTTTGTTGCAGGACTGTTGATATGGAACGTTCTTTGCATGTGTATAGCAGTGGAACACCAAAATTTTGTATTTGATTTTCATATGGCAATGTATTGCTTTGCCACATTTTGTAAAAGCGTCATATATGACAGTGGTTTGCCACACTCTTGTACATGCTTCATTATTGAAATATATAACTTCTTTTGTACATGGTTCATGGTTCATTCTGATTATCTCTTTTGTGTCCAATAATACTTTGTTTCATGAAATCATATTTCGGTTGACATTAGAGTACACATCACATGTACTCGGTTTTTTTGGGCAGAGTGTATTGTCTTTTGTTAAGCAACATCATGGTAATGTTGTTGTAGCAAAAGACAACACACTCTGCCCAAAAAAGTTTTTGCAGGTATGGTCGTCAGCATACGCGACGATACTCCCAGTAATGTCAACGGAATAAGCATTGGTACACCCAGCAGGCGACAGTATACGCGACGGTACATCCAGTAGAGGCCTCGATATGGCCGCCGGTATTACCGATGGATATACCGACGCTTATACCGATGCATATACCGATGCATATACCGACGCTTATACCGGTGCTTTGGTACCGACACGCATATCTGTGATGAGATGGATAGGTATGTGCCTAAAGATGAAGAGGTGTTGCAAAAACCTTGATCTACACCAGCCAAATGAACTCCAAGAGTATATGATGGGCCCTTTTAGCTTTCCGATGGATGTATTAGAAACCCTATCTACCTTGGAAGATCACTCTCAAAAAGATAGATCAAAACAGATAAGTTGGAGTTAGCTCAAAGGTGAAGAACTTGCTATTTTGGTTCATACACCTGTCTAGTGTTTTGCATAATTCTCTCAGCACAGCATCAATTAGCTTAATTACTCTTGGGGAAGTCTAGTTAACTTAAAGAGCTAACTTTCAAGAGTAATCTCACAAAAAATAATGAACCACAGGCTGAGAACGATGTTTAACAAGTGATGATATCATCCTGATTTTCATGGGCTGCTATAGTAATGAGACGAGTGAGCACAAAAATGAACATAACTCTAGATTTAATAATCCAATGATTATGAAACTTTGTATGCTTATACTAGACAGTATGCTGAATTCAAAAAGCTTTAAAGCATTGAATTTGGGTAAGTATATACTGAGAAACAACTCTGACAACATGAGTCAAAAAGTCAGGTACCTGACAGAGAAGTGAAAATGAACAGACACTATTGACTTCAACTAAACATAACTGAAGATTGAAACACTAAAATGAAATGAAAATTGGTGAGAATATAGCAGACTTATCGAGCTAACTTTAGCAAGTTAAATCAGTGAAAATGATGCACCAAGCTCAGAGAAACCATCTCTGCAATCTGACTGAGAAAACTAAGAGATATGGAAGTGAGTAGTACACTTCACAAGAACATGGAAATATGAACTCAAATGATCATGAAAATGAAAGTATATTGCTTGTACAATACAATGGACTTACTGATGCATATGTGCGCTTTGGAATCACACCTGGATATGGCATAAAGCTCACCTCTTGGAGGTCTTCACATAGGTCTCTCTAACCACGACTAAAATTGCCATCTATTTATAGTTGAGCTTGGGAGGCTAACTTCCCTCAATCACTCTCCAATCCATTAGTGATTGATTTGATTCTTTACCTAACACAAATCACAAATTCTTGGCTCCTCTTTCCCTTTTTGATCAAGTGGACTCAACCACTTAAGATTCTTTCACTTTTACATTAAGTAAAGTCTTCGAAAGTTACAAGAGGTAGTTCACGAGTGAACTTTACATAGTCTTCATTTTAAGGCTTCTTCTATGACTTTGTGGGACTCAAGCTAATAATTAGGCTTGTTGTAGACTTGCTCCAACAGCTCCCCCTCAAGCCAACTATGCTTGAGGTCTTCAATCTTCCAAGATTACCTGCAAACCAATCATGGCTTGGAACTTGCAGAGCTTTGTACCATCCAATGCTTTGGTTAGAATATCTGCACATTGTTGATGAGTGGACACATATGATATTTGAATCTCTTTTCTTAGATTCTTCTCTCTTACATAGTGATAATGAACTTCAATATGTTTAGTCCTTGCATGAAAAATAGGATTAGCAGCCAAATGAATAGAACTCATATTGTCACCATAAATAGTTGGAGTTCCAAACTCCAATCCAAGATCTTTGAATAATGTCTTCATCCACATAGCTTCTTGTGTAGCTATGGCAAGACATCTATATTCAGCTTCAGTAGAAGAGAGAGCAACTATGGGTTGTTTCTTGGATGACCATGAAATAAGCTTTGAACCTCCAAAGGTAAGATAACCTGAAGTGCTCCTTCTATCTTCTTTGGAGCCAGCCCAATCTGCATCAAAAAATAGCTTCAAACCTAAATCAGCTACATAAGGATAATAAAGTCCTTCATTTATGGTTCCTTTGAGATACTTGAGAATCCTTTTGGTAGCATCCATATGTGGTTTCCTTGGTGTGTGCATAAATTGACTTAGCACACTCACACTATAACATATATCTACTCTTGTCAATGTGGCATAGTTGAGACTACCCACTAGACTTTGATATGATGTGATGTCCTCTATGAGTTCACCTTCATGTGAGCTCAATTTGTGATTGACCTCCATTGGAGTACCTGCAATCTTACAATCTTGCATCTTGAATTTTGCCAACATGTCCTTAATGTACTTCCTTTGAGTGAGAAACAAACCATGATCTCTGTAGAGAACTTCCAAACCTAGGAAGTAGGTAAGTGAACCCAAATAACTTATCTTGAATTCTTCTCTCATCTGATCTTTGATCTTCTTCATACCATTTGCATCATTTCCTGTCACTATAATATCATCTACATATACACATAGGTAGATGATCTCAGAATTACTCTTTTTAATAAAGAGTGAAGGATCTACCTTGCTTGGTTGAAAGCCTTTCTCCTACAAGAATGAAACAAGTTTGAAATTCCAAGCTCTTGGGGCTTGCTTGAGACCATACAATGCTTTGTTAAGTTTACACACATAATCAGGATAAACTTGATTCTCAAAACCAGGTGGTTGTGCCATATATACCTCTTTTGTTATCCAACCATTCAAGAATGCATTCTTTACATCTAGTTGAAGTATCTTCCAATTCTTGGAAGAGGCAATACTAAGCAAAACCCTAATAGTAGGCATCTTTGCCACAAGAGAGAAGGTCTCCTCATAATCAATTCCTTGAGTTTGTGCAAAGCCTTTTGTTATAGTTAAGTCATTGAATTTGGGTAAGTACAAACTTAGAAACATCTCTGACAAGATGAGTAAAAAAGTTGCGTACTTGACAGAGAAGTGAAAATAAACAAACACTATTGACTTCAACTGATCATAACTGAAGATTGAAACACCCAAATGAAATAAAAATTGGTGAGCATATAGTAGACTTATAGAGCTAACATTACCTAGTTAAATCACTAAAAATGATGCACCAAGCTCAGAGAAACCATCTCTGCAATATGACTGAGAAAACTGAGAGATATGGCAGTGAGTAGTACACTTCACAAGAACATGGAAATATGAACTCAAATGATCATGAAATTGAAAGTATATTGCTTGTGCAATACAATGGACTTACTGATACATATGTGTGCCTTGGAATCACACCTTGATATGGCATAAAGCTCAGCTCTTGGAGGTCTTCACATAGGTCTCTCTAACCACGACTAAAACTGCCATCTATTTATAGTTGAGCTTGGGAGGCTAACTTCCCTCAATCACTCTCCAATCAATTAGTGATTGATTTGATTCTCTACCTACCACAAATAACAAATTCGTGGCTCCTCTTTCACTTTTTGATCAAGTGGACTCAACCACTTAAGATTCTTTCACTTTTACATTAAGTAAAGTCTTCAAAAGTTACAAGAGGTAGTTCACAAGTGAACTTTACATAGTCTTCATTTTAAGGCTTCTTCTATGACTTTGTGGGATTCAAGCCAATACTTAGGCTTGTCATAGACTTGCTCCAACAATACCGACCTTTACACCGACGTCACAGCAAATAAAGTCGCGTTCATTTCCCTTGGTAAAAACCTTGGTATACCATCGATCTGTTGTAGTGGTGGTTCATCGCCTACGAGATGAACATCTTCATCATCGCTCCATAAGCGAGGAATTTTGGGATTCCACATATCTAGAAACTCTGTTATGAATACAAGAGACTCTTGTACAAGCCATCCCTCTGCCATGCTACCCTCTAGACGTGCTCTCTATTGAACAAACACTTTTTAATGCCTTCATAAAGCGCTCTAAGAAGAACATCCTACCCTCTAGATGTGCTCTCTATCGAACAAACCCTTTTAATGTCTTCATAAAGCGCTCTACCAAATTATTGATCAATAATTCACTCCTATAAGGGAGTTCATGAAAATGAACAAATGTTTCATTCCAGCGAGTGGATTTTCTGAATCCCACAGTTGTTTCCAATCGCTAGGTTTCATTTGGCATTGCACTTGTCGACCAATTTGTCCTTCACCTAAAACATGTCCATCAGGAAAATATATATGGTGTCCTTCATAGATAGTTTTATGTAGTGCTTTGGAATAGTGTGCTTCGAGTCATGGTCTACATAAGGGACAAGCATGGTAACCTAGAAATTGATAAACCTGAACATTCACCATAACGAGGCCAATCATGCATCATCCACATAAGTATGCCTTGCAATCGCATTCCTCGTCTTCTTATAGGTTGAGACATGTCACACACAGTAATCCCATCCCATAAAATGTGTAGTTCTTCCACAAGTGGTGCAAGCTATACATCCATGTTTTTCTACCTTATACTTACCTCGTACATTCAAGCTAATAATAAATGACCTTTCTTTGTGGCCACCCATGGTGGGATGTTATAATTGACCAAACATACATGCCATGTGCTCCATGAAGTACTGTGTAAACCAAATGGATTCACTCCATCCATAGCTAGGCCTAGACGTATGGACCAAGGCTCATTAGAAAACTCTGGCCACTTACTACCTATGTGCTTCCAAGCATGAGAGTCAGCAGGCACTCGCATTACACCATCTATAGACCTGCTCTTTGTATGCCATGACATTAACTCAGCTATAGATTTGCATCTAAACATGTTCTTAATTTGTGGAATGATAGGAAAGTGGCGAAGAACCTTTGTGGGGACTGCTCCGCCTACAAGGTCTTCTCTAAATCTATTTGCTCCACACTTTGGACATACGTGGAGATGCTCATACTCATTCCTAAAGAGGATGAAATCATTCGAACAAGCATGAATCTTAGTATAATCCATTCCAATGGACTATAAACTTTTATTTGCATCTCCATGTGTTGGAGGCATGTCATTGCCCTCTGGCAAAAATTGATCTTTAAGAAGACTGTAATAAGCAATAAAAAAGATATTAGTAAATAAAGTTATTTTGATACAACAGTGAAAGTTTATTTCAAATCCGCTTCCCTGAACAATTCAGTGACACTACTATCTGACTATCCATAAATGGATTGCAGATTGAGCATCACGAGTGATGCATGGAGTACAAATATCTTTGCTCCATTGTAAAGTGGTAAACAAGCTAATCTTTGCATGTTTTCATATTCTTCATCGACTTTTGATCATGGAAATTATGTTGTGTCCATGAAACTCTCGACATCTTCTCCACCCATCATTATCTTCTTCCATCTCTTAAAATGCTTCGAGCATCTCTTCCATATGTTCATTCCGTGTAAGCTATTAGTACTTGCTTGTACGTCTAAGTCCTTTTTTGTTCTCCTTTTTCCACGAGAGGTTACTGGTGCAATGACCTTTGGGTCCATCTACTCACCTAGGGGACCATGCGAATGGTAGCATAGGTTTTCTAGTCGACTTTTATCAAAGGATCCATACTCTCTAACATGTGCAGTACAAATCCATCATTTTTGATAAATTTGATACTTGCACTGAGTGCAAGAACATGCCATTCTCTCCTCTAGATCCAAACTAGCCATCTGGTACAATATGGATATTTTAGAACATTTTGAGTTTTTTATTAAACCTAAAAATCATGCTCCTAAAGACTTAAACCTGAAATACTAAAACCTAAATACTTAAAAACCTAAAAAAACCTAAAACCCTAATCCTAAAACCCTACTCCTATTTTATATATTTATTTATTTATATATTCAGATTTTTTACTTAATTAATCCTATTTTTATATATTTATTTAAATTAATTAAAACACTAGTTATTTTTATATTTATTTATCTATATAATTATCCTATTTTATATATATATTTAATTCTATATTTAGATTTTTTTCTTAATTTTCTTTCTATATTTTCTCTTTATATAAATTTAATTGATTTCTATGTATTCCTAAACCCTAAAATCCTAAAACCCTAATATGAAAGACCTATTTGTATACATGTGTATATACATGTATATATGTATTATATGTGTATGTGTATGTATGTATATATGTTATGCAGGTGTTAAAACCCTAAAACCCTAAAACCCTAATCTGAAAGACCTAGATCTAAAACATGTATATATGTGTATGCATGTGTATATATATGTGTATGTGTATATATACGTTTATATAGATAGGTGTATAAGTATATGTGTGTATGTGTATGTGTATATATATTTACTCAGATTAAAATCCTTAAAATTGAACCTATTTTTATATATTTAATTATATATATTTAATTTAGTTATTTAAAACACTAGTTCTTTTCATATTTATCTATCTATTTAATTATCCTTATATATATATATATATATATATATATATATATATATATATATATATATATATATATATATATATATATATATATATATATATATATTCAGATTTTTTCCTTAATTTATCCTATTTTTATATATTTAATTAAATTATTTAAAACACTAGTTCTTTTTATATTTATTTATCTATATAATTATCCTATTTTATATATATATTAATCTGTATATTCAGAGTTTTTCCTTAACTTTTTTTCTATATTTTCTCTTTATATAAATTTAATTGAGTTATATGTATGCCTAAACCCTAAAACCCTAGTCTTAAAGATCTAGACCTAAAATATGTATATTTCTGTATGCATGTGTATATACATGTATATATGTATTATATGTGTATGTGTATGTGTGTATATATGTTATGTAGGTGTTAAAACCCTAAAACCCTAATAAAAAAAACCTAGACCTAAAACATGTATATATGTATATGCATGTGTATATATGTGTATGTGTATATATATATGTGTATATAGAAAGGTGTATAAGTATATGTGTGTATGTGTATGTGTATATACATTTACTCTTATTAAAATGATTAAAATTAAACCTATTTTTATATATTTAATCATATATATTTAATTAATTTATTTAAAACACTAGTTCTTATCATATATATTTATCTATATAATTATCCTATTTTATGTACACATTTATTTATATATTCAGATTTTTTTCTTAATTAATCCTATATATATTTAGTTATATATATTTAATTAAATTATTTAAAACACTAGTTCTTTATATATTTATTTGTCTATATAATTATCCTATTTTTTTTATATATATTTATTTATATATTTAGTTTTTTTCCTTAATTTTTTTATATATTTTCTCTTTATATAAATTTAGCAAAAGTTATATGTATCCCTAAACCCTAAAACCCTAATCTTAAATATTTATACCTAAAATATGTATATTTTTGTATGCATGTGTATATACATGTATATATGTATTATATGTGTATGTGTGCATATTTGTTATGTAGGTGTTAAAACCCTAAAACCCTAATCAAAAAGATCTAGACTTAAACCTGAAATACTAAAACCTAAATACTTAAACACCTAAAAAAACCTAAACCCCTAATCCTATTTTATATATATGTTTATTTATATACTTAGATTTTTTTCCATATTTTTTCTTAATATAAATGTAATTGAATTATATGTATGCCTTAACCCTAAAACCCGAATCTTAAATATCTAAACCTAAAATATGTATATTTTTCTATGCATGTGTATATACATGTATATATGTATTATATGTGTATGTGTGTGTGCATATATGTTATGCATGTGTAAAAACCCTAAAACCCTAATTGGAAAGTCCTAGACCTAAAACATGTGTGTATGTGTATGCATGTGTATATATGTGTATGTGTATATATATGTGTATAAGTATATGTGTATGTATGTGTAAATAACCTAAAAACCCTAATCCTATTTTTATATATTTGATGTAAAAAAAACTTTAAAATCAAAATTTTATATATTTAATTATATATATTTAATTAAAACACTAGCTTATGTGTGTATATGTGTGCATGTATGTATGTATGTGTGTGTGAGTGAATGTATGCATGTGTGTCTATGTATGCATGTGTGAGTATATGTGTATGTGTGTATGTATGCATGTGTGTGTATGCGTTCATGTGTGTGTATGTGTGTGTGTGCATGTGAGTGTATGCATGCATGTGTTTATATGTGTGTGTATGTATGCATGCATGTGTGTATGTATGCATGTGTGTACATATGTGTGCGTATGTATGCATGTGTGTACATGTGTGTGTGTATGTATGCATGTGTGTATATGTGTATGTGTGTGTATGTATGCATGCATGTGTGTATATGTGTATGTGTGTGTATGTATGCATGCATGTGTGTATATGTGTGTATGTATGTGTGTATGCATATGTGTATATGTGTGTGTGTATGTATGTGTGTATGCATGTGTGTGTATGTATGCATGTGTGTATATGTGTGTATGTATGCATGTGTGTATATGTGTATGTATGTATGCATGCATGTGTGTATGTATGTGTGTGTGTATGTATGTGTGTATATGTGTGTGTGTGTATGTCTGTGTGTATGCATGTGTGTGTGTATGTGTATGTATGCATATGTGTATATAGGTGTGTGTATGTATGTGTGTATGCATGTGTGTGTGTATGTATGCATGTGTGAATATTTGTATGTGTGTGTATGCATGCATCTGTGTATATGTGTGTGTATGTAAGCATGCATGTATATGTGTGTGTATGTAAGCATGCATGTGTGTACATGTATGTGTGTATGTATGCATGTGTAGATGTGTGTGTGTGTATGTGTGTGTGTATGTATGCTCTATCTTCCTATCTCTATCTTCCTCCCTTTGATCTCTCTTTATCTCTCACTCTCTCTCTTTATCCCTCTATCTCTCTATCTCTCTCTCTCTCTCTCTCTCTTTCTCTCTCTTTCTCTCTCTCTCTCCGCCTCTCTCTCTCTCTCTCTCTCTCTCTCTCTTCTCTCTCTCATCTCTCTCTATCAATACAGAATAAAACAATCACTTACAAGTGTGTCCCTCTTTTGGATCGTTGTCGTCAAGCATAATGTATGTCGTCTATTCTCAAATTCCAAAGAATCGATGCCAAAGAACTTCTGCAATATCGAAGAGAAGAGAAATTATAAGACTTAAAGCATAGAGAAAGATGAAGGCTAAGAGTACGCGTACCACTTACCAAAATGTGCGATCTAAACAGAGAGAGAGTGTGTGTGTGTAGAGAGAGAGATCTCTGTGTGTGTGCGTGTGTGTGTCTGCACAACACAATGCAGGTCGCAATTTCTTTCACGCGTGCAAGTTCAAGAGAAGACAACTAGTACTCAAACATGTGCAGAAATGTTCAGTTTTGCTCCGGGGTTCCTGGTATGTTTAAAACACGGCCTCGGTATATGCGTCGATATGGGTGTCGATATGCGCATCAAAAATTTCTAGTAAACTACCGACGCTCATACCGACTCATATATGGACGTGTATACCGGCGCTCATATCGGTGGTCTGGGCACACCTCGACGATCTGTTTTAAATGGACATACCGACGGTCACTTGACCATCGGTATCTTTAAGTGGACTTTTCCAACATTTATATCGACAGTGACAGTGACCGTCAATATAGGCAGCGTCAATATGCCCCTCATATGTTTCTAGTGTATAATGTTGAAAATGGGAAATGAAACATGCCAATGAACTCAAATATGCGAGATCACCAGGTGTTGCTTCCTAATTGCCATTGACTCTAGGTTTGGTAGCCTGACATGAGCTAACCATACCCCCTGCTCTAGAATCTCCTCCTCTAGAAGGTGACCTCGAATCTTACCCAAATGAATGAGATGGTCCATCGCTTGTATCTGCTATGGTGTCAAATGATATACACAACTATTGGTGCCACTAGGGGAAGGTTGAAAAGATGGTCATGGTGGACTCATATAGCCATGAGTACCACAAAAGGGAGTGCTAGTGGTGGGACTAGTTCCGCCAAATGGAGATTCCTCCATAAGAGTATTCCCACCAGAGATCCAATACTGTGATCGGATGCCCTGATAAGCGATAAGTGCTTGAGATATAAACTCTAGAAATTGCTCATCTATCATGAAATCTCGAGTGAGCAATGGGCTCTCCTCCATTGTGCTTTGCAATAGATAACTTAAATAATTAGCATAATAACGGTAATACAAAAAAATAGTAGTCTACGAAAAAACATAATAGAGTTAAAACGCATCCAAATAAAACTTCATCTCATTGTAAACATAAATAAGCATGTAAAATTGCTTACATCATAAGTCCCTCATTCTAGCATTGTTTTGGAGATCTGATGCACATAGCATATCTATCTCTACATTGGCGAATTCAAGATCTTTTGGTATAACTACCCCTACACATTCATCTTCCTCGTACAATATATCACCTGTTACCTCCTCTTGTATGTATGTGGTCTTATTCAAAGGACTCTTCTTTTGGGACAATGATATCTTCCTCCTCGAATACTGCATGCATCTTAAAGTCCACTCTTGATAGAACTTCTTCTACATCCATATCCTCACAAATTTGTTTGCTATGTGGAAAAACTTGTAAAACAAATAGCCACTGTGGTTCTTTTTTATCTAGTATAAAGACAACCTGCTCATAGTGTTCGAGAAGTGAAAATATGTCTCCTTTATCCATCCATAGCTTCTTGCGGTCTGCTTGAAGCAGACCACTCTTGTATGGCCCCACCATTGCATTTCTTCAAGTGATGACTACTTTGAACCCTTCACACCAGATAGAAAGAACTTAAACCTCCTAAATGATAGCTTCACAATATCATGGATTCATCCTCAATAATAGAGTTGGTCTCCTTGGGCATTGTCATCTATTAGAGTACCTCTACACATGTTTTCAATGGTGGATATCAGATAGTTATTCAAAATTGCTATAGAACATGGTTTTGTTAAAAAAAATACTTAGGAGTCTACACCCCTATCATATGATGCACTTGATTTAGTCTAAGACTCTTGAGAGCTCTCTTCTTCTTCTTCTATATCTGCAAGAACTCTATCTTCATCCAAGTACATACCAAATTATGCAGTATCATGCATAGATCTTATTGTTTTCCTATGATTAGTTATACCACATACATGTGGAAGCTTTTGCTTCATCATATTGATGGTTGCTTTCTTGAAGTACCCTCTCTTTGTGAAGGCAAATTCAAAAACAAGAATATCACTTTTAGTGTAACATCAATGCACTCTCAAAGCCTCTATTCTTCTTTGATCAATATCTTTACTGACCTCTAAAACTTGCACAAACCATAATGGTCTGGTAGCCTTATCACCATCAACAAGGATTGCAATAACTGTTTCAACATTTATTTCTTTTAAATTTCCTTGCCATCATGCTTTAGCCTGTTTTGTCATCCTTGGGCCTACATAAATATTCCTTTCTAGTGGATTGATAAAACTTTGAAGTGCATCTGCATTACATGCTAGGTCCACATTCACTCACCTTTTTGTACAAAAATCCAATCTAAATGGAACATCAATTGGCCAATGACCTCATATTCTTTATAATCTCTTCTTGATGATTGAAAAAGTCATCCCACCAAGATACATCTTGGTCTCCATCGTATTTTTTTGCATGCTCAATATGTCTCTTCTTTTCAATAAGTACATGCATCCACCTTTTACTTTGATAAACCACATTTCCACATCTTTCCATATTGTTTTTATCTTCATATGGTGTTTTTTATGCACCATACATAGACAAATTAGGCACTTGTAACAAGAATCTACATCCATCTTTAGGCTCCCACCCTAGAGAATATGAATACTACTTTGCAAATAAAAGGGTCATGTCATCATCTCTCTTCATCAAGAATACATGGTTGAAACTAATATTGTGCAATGGAGCCGAAACCTTAGCACTCTTATCAAGGCCTACTAAGCAAAAGTGGTTAAAGTCATAAATTTGTGTAAGGTGTTGAACTTTAGGTTTTGGAGTATATGCTTCCGAAACTAACTGAGATAATATTGGAAGTGTAAAACAATTATTACGTGCCAAACTCTTAGAGAACGTATTGAAAATTTGATCAATGTGATCATGAGAACAAAAGGAAATTTACCTTAACCTTTTGAAACACTTGTCTATCAACAAGCATGCATAAATATCCATAAATTGTAGAATTTTTATTCTCTCTTGCAGTATTATCAAGCTGCAAATACAGAGTTGGTGGTAAAAGACCCTTCCATGATTGCAAAACTTGATGAATGACAGTAATCGTAAGGTTTGGATCATTATGCACATTAGGATATGTGAAGAAAACCTTGGACTTTATAGTTCCATTGTATACCAAAGCACCAACCAAATTCATTTGCACAAGGACTTTATCTCCAATGTCCTTAGGGATGCAATAAAATGCGCCAAACATGTTTATTTTTTGATCCATACCATCAATCAACAAACACATGTAACACTCTCAATTTTTGAGTGCTTTTCTTCGATGACGAATTGCTTTCTGTCTTTATAAAGCTTGACTCTCACAATGGTTCCTAAGAAGGCTTTTAAAATTACCTATTTCTTGTGGTGTTGTAGCCCCCTTTTCCCATGTTCTTCAAAGTGGCACAAACCAAACACTCACGCATTCTAATTGTACAAGGAATAGTCGCATTATTAAACTCTTCCTTCCATAATCGAGTAAAGTGGCGATACAACACATACTTCTCATTTCTAGTTTCCATATCTTCTTTATATACTTGAAATACATCTCGATGAGTAAAGTTATGTGACAAGTGTAACCTTCCAGTTGTAGCCATAACCTCACAATGCAAGCTTAAATAGCTCATCATCCAATTCATTGCATGAAGTCCAATAGATCCTTTGCGCCCAATATGATATGTATACAAAATGAGATCTCCATTCATAAGCCCTTGTTGAACCTTATGTATTCTGAAATTTCCCACACCCATTGCAATTTTAAATGCAGCCCTACAACACCACATCCCTTGGCTAAAGTAATATTCAAAAGCAATCTGTGTTACTAACATGTTATCCTCAATCATCAGCATGTGAGAAACAAGATATATATCCTGCCTTTCACTATCTAAGTGGAGGAATTTCTCTCTTAGGTTCTTTAGTTTTTTCATTCCTAACTTATACAAACATTTCAAACCACAACAATGCTTCACAATATCCAATGCAATTTGTCTATCTGAACTAAGAAATTGAAATCTTTTTCGAATTACTTCATGAGGCCTTCTCTTAAAATGTAGATTGAGCGTTCTTTGGCTTTCTTCCTTTTTGCTAACATCCTTTGCTCTACGTGCACTTGAATCACAAGCGAGGTGAGTGGGTGCATGAAAAGGGAGATCAAGAGGTTTATTTAGTTGAGCAACATTGCATTGAGAATGTAACTTAAATGACTCAACCGAAAACATAGAATGACATTCTAAGCCATGGAAATCACTCCTGAGGAAAGGATCAACTCAAAACAACAAATTTGGAGTTCTATCAAGGTGACTAGAGGAACCAGATGCCTAGGCATCTAGTGAAAAGATGGAGCTCATCTTCACTTACTTCAAAGAGAAATGAACATAGGAGGTCCTTTTGAAATGGTGGAAGTGTAACGTCAATTGAAAGTGTCACATCAAAGAAATATGGAGATAGATTGCCCAAATTATTATGTTCAGATATGAAGTTTAAGAAAAAGTACAATCTAATCTGACATCACTAACTATGTGATTTATTTTGACCAAGTTTGACTTGACACAGTTTTGAGATACATATGTTTGACTTGAGAAGGTTTTGAGATACATATTAGATAAAGTTCTCATAAACAAAATAAATTTTTAAGATACATAATAGTGTGGTATTTTTCTCTCTTAATAGAAGAAAGGAGTTAACAGCGAGTCGTAACAAACGAGAACTATGTCGTAAAAAGAGAACACTCTCGTCAAAAATTACATGTTTTCACCTCATTTTTGGAATTCCTTTACACCAGTATACATATATTACAAAAATGAGGTGAAAACAAGTAATTTTTGACATTTTTTGTCATTTTCTCAAAAAAAAATGAGCTCAAAATGTAGTCAAAATTTCACTATATTAGGCATTGACGTGTCCCAAAATGTATATGATAAGACATTGACATGTCCAAAATCTATATGATAAGACATTGACATGTCTAAAATAATATATAAGAATGTAGAAATCAATAGTTTTTACACAAAAATAACATTTTAGACATATCTTTAATGGGTGGATATCTGATTGTTATTCAAAATTGCTACAAAACATGGTTTCATTAACCAAACTACTTTGAGGCATTTACATAAGCACTAAAAATGTCTGAGAGCTTCAATGCAACTCACAACTTTGTCGATCTATGTCTACACCCTCATCATCTGATGCACTTGATTCCGTCTCATACTGTTGAGAGCTCTCTTCTTCTTCTTCTATATCCACAAGAGCTCTATCTTCATCCACGTACATACCAAATTCTGCAGGATCATGCACAACTCTTCTTGTTTTCCTATGATTTCCTGTACCACATACATCTGGAAGCTTTTGTTTTATCATGTTGATGGTTGCTTTCCTCAAGTGACCAGTTTTTGTCAAGGAAAAATCATAAACAAGAATATCTACATCATCCATTTTAAGAGTGGATGTGCTTCGAATATTCTTTTTCCTTTTTGAACCTGTTCGTTTAGTATCACACACCATTTCTAAGTTATATTTACCTGTGAATGCATTACTACTTTTAGTGTAATACCAATGCACCATCAAAGCCTCTATTCTTCTCTGATCAATATCTTTAGTTATCTCTAAAACCTTTGCAATCCAAAATGGTCTGGTAGCCTCATCACCATCAGCAAGTACTGCAATAAGCGTTCCAACATTTATCTCTATTAAATTTCCTTGCCATCTTGCTTCTGCCTGTTTTGTCATCCTTGGGCCTACATAAATATTTCTTTCTGGTGGATGTATAAAACTTTGAAGTGCATCTGCATTACATGCTTGGGCCACATTCACAGATCTTTGTGTACAAAAATCCCATGTGAATGGAACATCAACTGGCCAGTGACCTGCAATTGTATACTGTATAATCTCTTCTTGATGATTGAAAAAGTCCTCCCACCAAGATACATCTTGATCTCCAGCATATTTTTTTGCACGCTCAATATGTCTCTTCTTTTCAATGAGTGCATGCATCCACCTTTTACTTTGATCAACCACACTTCCACATCCTTCTGTATTGTTTTTATCTTCATATGGTGATTGTTCTGCACCATACACTGTTACAGTAGACAAATTAGGCACCTGCAATAAGAATCTGCATCCCTCTTTAGGCTCCCACCCAAGAGAAGATGAATACTACTTTGCAAATAAAAGGGTTATTTCATCAACCCTCCTCATCAAGAATACATGGTTGAAACTAATATTGTGCAATGGAGCCAAAACCTTAGCACTGTTATCAAGGCCCATTGAGCAAAAGTGCTTAAAGTCATAAATCTGTGTGAGGTGTTGAACTTCTGGTTTTGGAGTATATGCTTCTGAAATCAGCTCAGATAAAATCGGAAGAGTAAAAGCATTGTTACGTGCCAACTTCTTAGAGAAAGTACTGAACATTTGATCAATGTGATCATGAGTGTGGCCAACCAGAAGAACATTTACCTTAACCTTCTGAAATACCTGTTTTTCAACAAGCATGCTTAAATATCCAAAGACTGTAGAATTTTTATTCTCTCTTGCAGTATTATCTAGTTGCAAATATAGAGTTGGTGGCAAAAGACCCTTCCATGATTGCAAAACACGATGAATGACAGTAACTGTAAGGTTTGGATCATTATGCACATTCGGGTATGTGAAGAAAACCTTGGACATTACAGTTCCATTGTATACCAAAGCACCAACCAAATGCATTTGCACAAGGACTTCATCTCCAATGTCCTTAGGGATGCGATAAAAATGTGGCAAACATTCTTTCATCCATACCATCGATCAACGAACACATATAACGCTCCGGATTTCTGAGTGCCTTACTTCGATGATGAATTGCTTTCTTTCTCTCTAATGCTTGACTGTCACGATGGTTGTTAAGAAGGTTTTTAAAATTATGCTTTTCCTGTGGTGTTGTAGCCCCTTTTGCCATGTTTTTCAAAGTGGCGCAAACTGAACATTCACCCATTCTAACTTTACGAGGAATAGAAACATTGTTAAACTCTTCCTTCCATAATCGAGTAAAGTGACGATACAACACATACTTCTCATTTCTATTTTCCATGTCTTCTCTATATATTTGAAATACCTCTCGACGAGTAAAGTTATCTGACAAGTGCAACCTTCCAGTTGTAGGCATAACTTCACAATGCAAACTAAAATAGTTCATCATCCAATTCATTGCATGACGTCCAACAGATCCTTTGGTCCCAACATGGAACGTATCCAAAATGAGATCCCCATTCAAAAACCCTTGTTGAACCCTATGTATTCTAAAATTTCCTACACCCATTGCAATTTTAAATGCAGCCCTATAGCATGGCATCCCTTGAGTAAAGAAATATTCAAAACCAACACGCGTTACTGACATGTTATCCTCAATCATTTGCATGCAAGAAACAAGGTATATATCTTGCCTTTCACTATCTAAATGGAGGAATTTTTCTCTTATGTGCTTTAGTTTCTTCATTCCTAAATTATACAAACATTTCAAACCACAACAATGCTTCACAATATCCAATGCAATCTGTCTATCTGAAGTAAGAAATTTAAATCTTTTTCGACTTACTTCACGAGACCTTCTTTTAAATCGTAGATTGAGCTTGCTTTGCTTTTTCGTTGCTCCACATGCATTTGAGTCAAAAGGGAGATCAATGGTTGGATCAGATGGGAGATCAAGAGGTGCATTTGGTTGAGCAGCATTGCACTGTGAATTGGATAACTTAAATGACTCAACAGAAAACATGGAATCATCAGCACGTTCTAAATCATAGGGATCATCACTTCTCTGGAAAGGCTCAACTGAGAACAATGAATCAATATGAGCAGAGGAAGCTGATGCCCAAGCATCCACTGAAAAGATTGAGCTCATCTTCACTGAGTTCACAGAAGACTGAAGATGAATGACCTTTTTAAATAAGTAGAAATCCGAGATCAAGTGAAGATGTCACATCAAATGTCACATCAAGAAGATATGAAATCAAAAGCTTATTAAAGTACATTAACTAACATTAAACATCAAATTACATCAAATCACTTAATTACTCAAATATACACTAATAAGGGAACCAAAGATTTGATTCACTTTTGATTCAAATGAGAAACACAGTTGATTTCTAACTACATATGAGTCATTGAGTCTAAGCATTGTGAATGAATCAAAATATATCCAAGTTGAGTTCCAACAGGAATATATAATAAAATTGTTTGGAGAAATTTTACAAGAAGAAATTTTACAACTGGAATATATCCAAGTTGAGTTCCAACTGGAATATGCTATGCCATTGAACACTATACAAGAAGAAATTTTACATTTCGTTAAGATTTCAAGGATTAGGTTTTATTGTGGTCTTGGCTAGATATCAAAGAGGTAGATGAAAGTATATTAAAAAAGAATTATGTGTAAAAGAGGTACACAGAATGTTTATTCATACATTGATTTTCCATTTCAACAATGTGTTACAAGATAAATGTGAATATGAACTAAAGTGTGGAGGATAACACTATAAAGATGTCATTAATCTCACAACTTAGACCTGATTTTCTCCCAAGCAACAAACTCTAAGAAAAAACTTCTACATGAGATTAGAAATCCTCATGTACATACCATACTGTTGCCATTGAAGTTTAATTTCCATGCAAATGTATATAAATATTTGCAAGGTTCTGTACTTGAATGTTTATTCATACATTGATTTTCCATTTCAACAGTGAGTTACAAGATAAATGTGAATATGAACTAAAGTGAGGAGGGTAATACTATAAAGATGTCATTAGTCTCCCACAATTAACACAACTTTGACTTGATTTTCTCCCAAGAAAGAGATTCTAAGAAAAAAATCTCTACATGAGTTTAGACATCCTCATGGACATACCATACTCTTGCCATTGAAATGTAATTTCTATGCAAATGTATATAAATAGTTGCAAGGGTCTATGAATATTTCATTAAAGTGGCTCTGAAACAGCCTATTTGTGTGGGTGCTATTCCCTGGTTAGATAAGTTGACAGATTTAGTTAGCAACTGGACTCATTCAGTTTGATCCAGTTAGTCTCTGGTTCAAGTTACCCAATTGCCTATAGATACCAGAGGAGGAGATCATTCGCATTTTCAAAATCCACGAGCAAGAGAGAGCAGCAGAGCACAGACAGCCATGGAGCACAGAGCTCAGCATACCAGCAAGCCAAGTCTGATGGACAAGAAGAATGTTGGCAAAAGTACCAAGAGGTAGACAAAATCATACCATAAATAAAGATTCCAAAAAGATTCCCTCTTTATGTCTGTGTAAAAAGTCTGATTTCTAGGTATTTATTTTTCTTACCTCTAGAAATATAAATCCAAAGCATGTACAGCTCGATGCCTGGCATCGACTTTAAGGTGTAAGTCGATGCCAGGCATCGACTTAGGATTGCAAGTCAATGCCAGGCATCGACGTGCACCGACAAGTCGATGCCTGGCATCGACTTACACCTGAAAGTCGATGCCAGGCATCGACTTGGGCCCAAAAGTCGATGCCAAGCATCGACTTGCCGGCATCAACATGCACTGAAAAGTCGATGCCAGGCATCGACTTTAGGGTGCAAAGTCGATGCTTAGCATCGGCTTTTGGGCCCAAGTCGATGCTTGGCATCGACTTTTGGGCCCAAGTCGATGCCAGGCATCGACTTGGTGTGCAAGTCGATGCCAGGCATTGACTTGAGGGTAAAAGTCGATGCGAGGCATCGACTTGGCCCAAAAGTCGATGCCAAGCATCGACTTGGGCCCAAAAGTCGATGCCAAGTATCGATTCTTGCACCCCCAAGTCGATGCCTGGCATCGACTTTCACCCTCAAGTCGATGCCGGGCATCGACTTGCACACAAAGTCGATGCCTGGCATTGACATGCACTTAAACATCGATGCCTGGCATCGACCTGAAGCTCAAAATCGATGCCTGGCATGGACTTGGGCCTTTGAAAACCACATTTACGTTTGATCTGATATTTCCAAGTGCCTTCAAGGATGCGGAGTACAAGGATGAAAGGCCCATCAAGAAGCTCAGAGTCACCATGGGCTCTGGTGACCAGCAACGTGACAAAGGCATTGGTCACCAAGCAAAACCAAAGAAAATTATTGCACCATTATCCTCTGAGAAGGCCAGCAACCCACTAGGAATATCCTCAGGTGGACAGAGTAGCATAAAAATTCCTGAGGAGGATCCAAATATGAGGGAAAGGTCTAGGGAGACGGAGGTCATGAGGACAGATCGTCCACTTCGGGACATGACAAATCTAGAGTGGTGCCTTCAGTACGTTGAAGAGAAGAATGCAGTCCTCCTTGTGTTCGCAGGGGCTTATGGCAGAGGAAAGATCACGACAACACAAGGTTTTCAGTATGGCCTTGTTTACAAACTAGATTATGAAGATGAAGATTCTGACAACCTGCTTTTCTTGGTGGAGACATCGAAAGTATTAAGAAATGTCATATGCAAGATGGATTTCTTGTGCCCAGAGTGCTGTGTTCCAGAAGGGCTAGCTCAGATATGCAGAGACTCAGTTAATTTCATCAAAGACCTGATGCCATGGATCCAGGGCAATATCATGCCAACACAACAGAAGAAGACGACCCCTGTAAAGGCAAGGGGTAAGCAGAGCGTGCAGAAAAAGCTCCAAAAGAAAAAGAAGATAATTTCAGAAGAGGAGTTTTCTGACTCAAGCTCTAGCTCTGGGGACATAATTGTTGCACCTGGTGGAGAGCTTGCATCTAGTGTTCTTGGTACTGAGCAGAATAAGATGAGGGAGGACATAGCTAGAAGAAAAGTGGTGAAGAAGGGGCAGTTGTTCCACCTGCCAATCAATATCATCCACAGGCCACCCGTAGATCCAGTCACAGGGAGGAGGCCCCTTGAGATCAGGGAGCCACATAATTTGCACGTCCAGAATCTTAAGAAGAAAATGAAAATAAATCCTCATGCTACTGTTGTGCCATTCCTTGTCATGATGGATCCGAATGAGTGCAGCAGCTGTGTGGACGATTTCAATGAGGGTTTGTTTGAGGATTACACTTATTATGTGATTGGAGGTTCACACTCTGCAGAGGCTCATAGACAGTTAGTGAAGGAGCACCCTACTACATTTTTCTTTAGGTATGCAGAGTGTAAGATATATGCTGGTCTTACAACTGAGGAAGCCAAGCTTCTTGCTTGGGATCACAACAACGACAATGACTACAGGCAGAAAATGTCCTCCATAGAGAGAATTCGGTTCTTCCACCATGAATATGAAGATTGTCTTGTGAAGGAAGCTGGAAGAATACATCCCAATCTACGAAAGCAATGCCTTATTGAGGTTGGAATTGCATTGGATGAGAATAGAAAGTCTGATGCTTTGAGGAAATATGATCCATGGTTTCAACTGGCATTCAGATCAGGTGAGATCTGGGATCTACAGGATAGAATTTTCACAATGTGGGAGAACAAGGAGGTCAAGGGCCAGAAGCAACGAAAGTCGAGGCCAGACCCACAAGTTGATCTGAAGGGAAAGGGAAGGAAAGTTGACCTTTTAATTGAAGAGGCTTCTGAGGACATGAAGCTGACCCCATGGAGGGCCCTTCAAGGAATCAAGGATGATACATTGATCATATCAACTTTGTCAAGGGTAATCTCGAAGGAGTTAAGCCTGGAGGAGATGGTGACTGAGCTCAATAAGTATGTATGTTATTCTCAGATCCTTTTTCCCTCCTCCCATGCTTCTGGTCTAACCTAGTCTCTTTTATATTTCTGTGTCTGTAGTCATAAAGTGTACATGAAGATTCAGGAGGTGATGATGAAGAGGCTGGGTAGCTTTTCTTGGACAGAGGTCCAAGCAGACTATCCAACCACATCATCCTACAAAGCCTTATCAGAATATTTCATCCTGTTTCGTGATTGGGTAGGTTCTCTTTCTGAGGTTGTGCCTGGTTTGCCATTAAGTTAGATGCCTTGATTCACCTAACCAATTTGATGCCTTGCATGGCATCGACTTACAGCTAAATTCGATGCCTGGCATCAGTCTGCAAGCAAAAGTCGATGCCTGGCATCGACCTGCAGGCAGAAGTCGATGCCTGACATCAACTTGGGGGCATAAGTCGATGCCTGGCATCGACTTGCAGCATAAGTCGATGCCTGGCACCGACCTGCAACATAAGTCGATGCCTGGCATCGACCTCATGGCAAAAGTCAATGCCAGGCATCGACTTATGTCCCAAAGTCGATGCCAAGCATCGGTTTTCTGTATTGAAGAGCTCTTTTAATTGTCTTTCCAATTTTTTCTGCAGAAACCAAGGAAAAGTAAGTCTACAGAGGTACTAGATGATTGCCCCCCTGCATTCCTTGCTCACATTCAAAGAGCAAGGCATGAGAAATCTAGACTGAAAGCGAAGGAGATGGATTTTGATGATGAACCTGATCTTAAATGTTTCTCCAATCCCCTAGACCCCCTTAGGCCTGTATATTACAATGTGTTCTGTAGTGATGTAAATAATATTTGTTCTATTGTGCCTAGAAAACATTTCTCTTTTCTCATAGCGGACATACCCTATGGATTTAGGATGTTGGGATCAGTAAATGATGATGAACCCTTCAAACACCCTCAGATTCGGAAGATGGTCACTGATTTTGCAGAGTTGACTATGTCTCCTCTTTGGAGGATAGTAATTTTCCATAACAGAGACCAGTCTTTCTCTGTTTCAACTGCTCTGAAGGCAAGATGTCATGTTGTGGAGTGCCTCACTTGGTAAGTAATCTTCTTTCTATCTCCATGGCTTTAATGATGCTCTCTGTGACTCATAGTTCTTTTTTGCAGGGTGAAGACAAACGTAAATCACACTCCTTTGCATCGGTTTGTGAGCGCCACTGAATGCATTACAGTTGGCTATTATGATGAAGTAAGCAAAAGGAGAGTCAGGGAGCATTGCAATGAGAATGGGATCTCAAATGTGCTCATGTTCCCAGCCGTTACCAAGAAACTTCGTCATGTAGCTGGGGACATGACATTGGTTAACCCTTATCAGAAGCCACAAAAACTCATAATGAGATTGCTTCAGCTATTCTCCAATGATGATGACTGGGTCCTAGACCTTTTTTCGGGCACAGGTAATTTTAATTTTCACAATTTTCATTAGTCATGGTTGATTGAAGCCTCTAAGTGGTTTTCTGCTGTTTCAGGAACGACTCTGGCTTGCTCCTTAAAGATGTTCAGGCACTGCATAGCTGTGGAGAAGGATGATGCTCAAGTGAGCTTCATTAGAATGAGAATCAATGGGCTGAATGAATGCCCAGATGAAGACCAAGAGGTTGGAAGGAAGCACATTGCAGATACGGAGAGATTCCAACCAACTTCAAGGGAGCCTGTTCCCCCACTTGCAGATGAACCGGGGGACATGGCTGACCTTGAAGAGCCAATCTTGGAGCAAGAGAGGCAAGATAGGTGTTCTAATGTGCCAGAGGATCCCAATATCCTTGAGCCTGAGGAAAGCTATGATCAGCTTCTATTGTAGATTCACATTACTCTTGTAGAACACATGAAATGTAAAAGATCATTTTAATGGAAATATAATTTGGAGTTCTGCTTCCACTTTGTGTTCAGCTTGATTTATCTTGAGCATTTCTCTGATGATGTGTGAATGTTTCTTAGTATAATTTTGTTGAATATTATCTTCTCGTGGGAATGCTTTTGTGAAATGTATTTCATATTCTTTTAATATGGCCAGGCATTCAATGGGGATCTTAACCATACAAAGGGGATGATCTTAATTGCCTTGTTAAAATGCTCTGATTTTTGCAACACATGTACTCTAATTTTCGAGTAACTTTTAATTAGCTATCATCTGTGCTTGTTGAGGTTATAGATGTAATGAAGGAGCTTCGCGAATTCTTACTTGTACCTTTTCAACTCTAATCTATTGTCCAAGATCATGATGTGGGATTCTTGGTCATGCTCAACAACTAGTTTTCATGGCAGCAAGAATTTTAGTATATCTATCTTGACTACTTGGGATATGAGATCAAGCTTCTAGTGACAATATTTACAAGCAAGACTCGTGATGCTTTCTAGATATTGTAAAATGCCCACTTTTTTGCTTCATATAATGGTCTTTAGGTAAAAAGAAAAAGAGAACATGTCTTTGTTCTCCTTTGTTGTGACTCAGTGTTAGTTGGGATCTGCTATATTTTAAAGTGGAGCTATAGCAATTGCTACTTTCAATTTCTCCATACCTTGCTTCTATTCGTCTCCCCAATGAAAGGCTTTCCCTTTCCCTTTAAGCTGATCCCTCATCAGGACAACAATTTTGGCATAATTCTTAATGAATCTTTGATAAAAACCTGATAAACCTAGGAAGATCCCTAGCTCTTTCAAGTTCCTTGGATGTGGCCATTCCATAATAGCCCTTATGTTTTCAGGATCCATCTGGATTCCATCTTGGGAGACTATATGCCTAAGGTATCTAACCTCTGTTTTGAAAAATTCACACTTTGACTCCTTCGCACAAAGAGTGAATTTTCCCTTGGCACTTGAAATACTTTTCTTAAGTGTTCCAAGTGCTCCTGTTCTGATCCACTAAATATCAGAATGTCATCCAAAAAATCTACTACAAAATGTCCTAGATAAGGCCATAAAACACTACTCATGAGCTTCATGAAAGTGGTAGGAGCATTGATGGGACCAAAAGGCATCACCAAAAACTCATAGTGCCCATATCTAGTCCTAAATGCAGTCATAGGGACATCTTCTATCCTGATGATATCCTGATCTAAGGTCAAGCTTGGTAAAATACCTAGTTTGATGTAACTGATCAAATAGATCTTCCAATCTAGGCATTTGAAACCTATTTTTGATAGCTACCTTATTAAGTGCTCTATAGTCTATACATAGTCTCATAGAGTCGCCTTTCTTTTTAACGAGGAGCATTGGAATTGCCCAAGATGAGTTACTAGGTCTAATGAAGCCCTTGTCTAAATAATATTGCAATTGCCTCTCAACCTCCTCATGCTGAGAAACACTAAGCCTATAAGGTGGTTTACAAATAGGGTTAGTGTTAGTAACTACTTCAATGGCATGGTCAATTTCCCCTCTCTCAGGTGGTAGCCCTCTAGGTAAATCAGTGGGAGAAACATCTCTATACTCAAACATAAGATCTTTAAAACTTTTAACCACACACTCTTGCGAGAAGGAATAATAGGAAGTCCTGTCCATATTTACATTTCTAGCATGAAAATATACATGAGATGAACTATTTGTACAATGCTCGATATCATGACTATACAATAAAAAGATCTCATGTACATGCTGAAAATAACAAAGACTATACAACTCTAAAGATGAAATGAGAGGTGCACTAGGTACATCTCTCTCTCCATGAATACAAACTTTACTTCCATTCCTTTCAAACTCAAGTGTGTTGTTTTAATAGCTGTGGTTAAGTGTGTCTCCCAACCCCCATAGCCATTATCTTCCTAACACAAGGTATGTCCTCTCCATATTCATAATTTGGAAGTCCATATGATCTGTATAGTCCTGCATCTTGACTTCCAAATCGATACCATAGTATCCCATATCCTCTTGTCTTCCCCTTGCATCACAGATACTATGTATTTATGTGCACTCGGCTATTGGGGAATCTTTAGTTTCCTGAACAGAGCATGGTTTATAAAATACGAGTGGCTAATTCATCTGTCATGACTCACACCCTGGTCCCATATACACTACCATGAAGTTTAACTAGGGCATGGATTCCAAACTATAGTAACTTGAATGACTGAGTAAAACAACAAGTGTGCTCTATATACTCGTGCATCACCTCCACTTTGCAGCTACAACTACCATGAATAGGAAGGGTCTACACTACGTGGACCGTCTTTCTGCCCTTTTCAAGGGTCGTACTACTCTCTAGTCATCTTTTCTTTTCTTCCCCCTTCTTGAGTGGAGAGTTCCATTGTGAATGACTAGGAGACAAACACCTAAAACATAGGTTCTCTCTTTTGGCCCTCTCAAACTGATCCATAGGTAGCCTAGGCCCTTGTGAAATTTGTTTTTTAATGAAAATGTTGTTTTTCCCCAATGGAAACTTCTTCTTGAACTTAGTCGTGCTAAGAGGCTTGAGGGGCTGATCTATCTCCATAGGAGTATATTGAGGACACTTATAGTCCTCATAGATCTCTGCATACTTGACCGCCTCCTCAAATGTCTTAGGTGCATTCCTTCTCACCTCTCTCTTGATGGCTTTATCTAGGCCTCCAACAAACCCTCTGGTTCTTTGGAAGTCATATAAGCCCTTAAGTTTCAAAATGATCTCTCTATAATGGGATATGTAGACTGTAAGAGGTCTACCTCTCTAGGTAATCCTATCCCACTCATCCCAATTCCTCTCCTCCTCATTCTTTGGAAGAAACTCTTTTAGAAAAAGAGTTTCAAACTGACTCTAGTCTATAGGTATAGAGTTCCACTCCTTAAGACTCATCCACCACTTAGAAGCACGCGGGCCAAGCAAGACACTCACCTATAGCACACGATACTCTGGTGGGGTGCCCTTTAGTTGATGCAAATCATGCCACTTTTGCAAGAAAGTGTAGATTGCATCCTTATTTCTATCTCGGTCATCCCTTGTAAAGGTAGGTGGCTTTAAGTCTTTCAGGAGGGGAGCTTCCCTAGAGCTCTCTCCTTTATGCTTACTAGGAAGAGAGGTATCTTTCCTAGTCATCTCTAGAGGAAGAGTAGGAGTTTCTCTTTCCTTCCTAGCTAGAAAAGAGGTGATGTGAGTCTCTAGTGAGATCATTTGAGACTTAAGTTGATGAATGGGAGATTTAATGCTACCTATCTCTCTCTATAACCTAAGGGTCTCTCACTTTAAGTCTGTAAATTGGTCATGAGTAACAAACTCATCCAAAAGTTCCTCATATTTATATTCTTCTTGTTGAGGCTCTTTCTCTTCTAGTTTTTCTTCTACTTCCTGCCCCATTTCTACTTCTTCCATTCTAAAATCAGGATCCTCTAGTTGTTCTTTAGATGGAGAAGTATGTTCTATTATTTGTTTCCCTTTAGACTCCATATTTCACTTCCCTTCCCCCATTTTCTAACTACATTATGTGAAAAGAAATGGTAGTAAACCTTGAATATGCAAGATGAAAAGAAATATATCACAAGAGCACTTCCCTAGTACAAAATAAAGCTGCGAAAGCAAAACCCAAGTGATCTTTGAAGCTTAAGGTTGCTGATTTTGAATCCTCACTAGGCCCAAATAAAATTTTGAAATGTCCGGTTGGTCCGGGGAGGTTTTAACCACCAAAAACCAACTAGAACAATGCCAAAACCATGTAGCAATAGTGCCAATTGGACAAACTGAATGAAACTGAAGCACTTTAGAAATTTGATAGTCCTGGATAGTCCAAGAACTGTAGCCCAGCACTTGTACTTCAAAGATGTAAAGCTATCCCAAGTGAAACAAGTGAATTTGGGCGTCAGATAATGAAAAACTAGGCCCCGAAGTGGTCGCCTAGTTCCTACTAAACCGCTCCTGAGAGATTTTGGTTAATTAAATCTTTTTCAAATCCACAATGATGGTTTCTTAGCCAAGGTTAGGAGTGTAGATTTGTAGCGGGACAAACATTTTTGAAATCGGATGTCGTATGACCAAACTAGGATGTAGAGAAGATGGGTATGTCATAGGTAGGAAGTGGAAAAGCTAATCTTCATAGAAGGGTGACTTTGAGAACCCATAACAGAGAATCTGAAGCTCTTCAAGATAAACCCATGACCCATATCCCATATCCACAGCCCATATTACATATATGCTTCATAGTTTTCCCCAAAGCTTTGATTTATAACATGATTTTTCTCCCCCAACTTAAGGAGAAAACTCGAATTAAAGCAACTCGATTTACCTCCTTCTGCAAAATCTTTTCCTCACGCTTCAAAGATGAGCAATCATGGGGTGACAACATTATCCCACATATGGGGTTGCAGGACAGGACTGAGCTATAGATATAAGCCACTTAAAGCACCATTCTCACATCGAAGAGGACGGATGGAGAGAGAAACAATCGCTCCTGCTCTCACGAGCACTCAATTAGGGCTTAGGTGTGAAAACACTTCCTTCCTTCAGTGCCTTTGTGCACCGTTGGCTTTGATTACCAATATGATGACGGTCTCAATATTGTCCTTCACCTTTTAATAGGTACATCCACCATTCTTGAGGCCGTTAAAGTTGAACTCGCCGGCTAAAGTCTCGGAGTGCATACATGGAGTTCTAAAGTTCTATCTGCGGCGCAGCTGCATGGTAGTCTATAGTTCCCTCTCCCTAATTCATACCCCATAATGGGTAAATATTCTAAGCATCTCAGATGAGTGCCACTTGGCCCTCATGTGAGTATCATACTCATAATGTATAAGGGAGGTTCTCACCTCTAGATCATTACTCTAATATGATACTCCATATGATAGAGCCATTGGATTGATCAAAGATCTAAGGGCCAAGGTGCAATTTGAAAAGTCAAGGTTCCTATCAATGTGGACCATTAGATTGTCTTGAAATTGAATGCCTAAGAAGAAAGCAATCATTACAAAAAGCATGTTTTGCCATACACCATTGGATTTCCTCTTTGATCAGATGCTCTAGTTTGAATTTCAGGGAGAATAGGCACCTACATTTGAGACCTTTTGATCTAGCCAAGATCCAATGGCTTAGATTCATTCCACACAAGGCAAAGGTGCCTTTAAAAGACAACCATCAGATCTTCTTCACATCCTATGGTGGTAATGCATCTCGAAAAGCAAATCAGCCCCATTCATGCTCATCCTTTGGATCTCATATGATCAAATGGCCAAGATTTTTGCAGAGAGTATGCACATTCTTGTCCTCATTCCCACGAATTTTAATGCATTCTCTCTCTATATTCTCAAGAGATCTAATATAAACCATTGATTTGAACAATCCGATGGCTCACGTATCCTCACGGAAGAGAGAACTAACAAATAATATCATATATATTATTTTATTCTACAATACCACTAGTGGTTTTAGATGGCTCCTTAGACTCATAGATTAAACTTTTAATTCCCTAAAAATTAGGGATCCTTACAAGGCCCATGCAAGGCTCATTTTTTCCCTTAATGGATTTGCATTTGAACATGCTTTTGATTCTTCCAATGATAGGCAAGTGGTGAGGAGCCTTTGAAGGGACTCCTTGGCTGCCAAGGTCTTCCCTTAACCTTTTGGCTCCACAGTTTGGACAAATGTGGAGGTCCTAGTACTCATAACGAAAAAGAATGCAATCATTCGGACATACATGAATCTTTGTGTAGTCGATAATGACGAACTATAAAAGCTTCTTTGCATCCCTACATGTTGGAGGCATGTCACCACCATCTAGCAAAAGGTGATCTTTGAAAAGCCTCCAAGGGATAAGCAACTACCACAATATTAGTAAATAAACCTATTTCGATGCAACAATCAAAGTTTCAATTCTAGTCTACGTGAACAATTCAGAGACACTACCATCTGACCATCCATAGATGGATTGAAGATTGACCATTGGGAGCGACATACATAGAACACATATTTTTGCGCCATTGTAGAGTGGTAAATGGGCTAGTTCATGCATGTCTGATGTTCTTTCTCTGCTTCTGATCATGAAAACACTGTGGTATCCATGCAACCCATGAGGTCACCTCCACCATCTTGGTTTTCCTCCATTTCATGAAATGCCTTGAGTATTTCTTCCATGTTTTCATTCTCTGTCATGTTGCGAGTAGCTTTTCCTTCTGCATTCTATTTCATTCTCTTTTGTCCACAAGAGGTAGATCATGGAGTGTCATGTGGGTTGATCTTCTCATCAACGAAACCATGCTACTTGAAGCATAGGTTTTGTAGTCACTCAAAATCAAAGGATCTATATTCTCGAATGTGTACAATACAAATCCATCATTTACTAAATATCTGGTACTTGCATTATGTACATGCCATTCTCTCCTCTAGATCTAGAGATGCTTTTTGATACCATGTGGAGGTGTTGGGACATATCCCTCTACCTATCTATCTATCTATCTAACTCACTCTATGTGTATGTGTGTATGGTTGTATGTATAAATATATATATATATATATATATATATATATATATATATATATATATATATATATATATATATATATATATATATATATATATATATATATATATATATATATATATGTGTGTGTGTGTGTGTGTGTGTGTGTCTTGTGTGTGTGTTTGTGTGTGTATCTATGCATGTGAGTGTGTACCTAAAACCCTAAAACCTAAAAGCCCTAGAATCCTAACACTATGTGTTTTTATGTGTGTATGTATATATGTGTGTGTATGAATATGTGTGTGTTTGTGTATATGTGTCTAGATATGTGTATATGTAAGTGAGTGTATGTGTTTATACGTATATGTGTGTCTCTATGTGTGTATTGCATATATGTGTGTATGAATATCTATGTGTATGTGTATATGTGTGTGTATGTGTATATGTATGTGAGTGTATGTGTGTTTACCTAAAACCCTAAAATTAAAACCCTAAAACCCTACCCCTATGTGTATATGTGACTGTATATGTGTATGTACATGTGTGTCTCTTATGTGCATGTATGTATGCATGTGAGTGTGTACCTTTAACCCTAAAATGCTAATCCAATGTTAATATGTGAGTGTAGGTGTGTATGTATATGTGTGTCTCTTATGTGTGTGTATGTATGTCTTTGAGTGTGTACCTAAAACCCTAAGACCCTTATCCTATGTTTCTATGTGCATGTTTTTATATATGTGTCTATGTGTGTATATGCATATGTGTGTGTCTGTGTATATGTGTGTGTATGTGTATATGTATGTGTGTATATCTAAAACACTAAGACCCTAACCCTATGTGTGTATGTGAGTGTATGTTGTGTCTCTATGTGTCTATGTATGAATATGTGTGTGTAAGTGTATATGTGTGTACGTCTATATGTATGTAAGTGTATGTGTGTGCATACCTAAAACCCTAGAACAGAAAAACCCCAATCCTCCATGTGTATGTGAGTGTATGTGTGTGTATCTATGCACATGAATCTGTACCTAAAACCTTAATACCCTCACTCTATGTGTTGTTATGTGTGTATGTATATATCTGTGCATGCATGTGTATGTGTGTGTGTGTATATGTTTGTATGTATGTGAGTGTATGTGTGTGTGTACCTAGAACCCTAAACCCTAAAACCCTAACCCAATGTGTCTATGTGTGTGTGTGTCTATTTGTATGAATATGCATCTCTGCATCTGTGTGTGTATGTGTATATTTATGTGAGTGTATGTGTGCGTTTACTTGAAACCGTAGAACCCTATCCCTATGTGTGTATGTGTGTATGTATATTTGTGTTGCTATGTGTGTGTATGTATATATGTATGCATGTGTGTGTATGTGTGTGTATGAATATGTCTATGTGTGTGTGTGTGTATGTGTGTATGTGTATATGTGTGTGTATGTGTGTATGTATGTGGGTGTATGCGTGTGTACCAAGAACCCAAAAACCCTAACCTTTTGTGTGTATGTCTACATGTGTGTCTCTTATGTGTGTATGTATGCATGTGAGTTTATGTGTGTGCATGTGTATGTGTGTGTGTCTATGGGTATGAATATATTTGTGTGTATGCATGTGTATGTGTGTATGCATGTGCATATGTGTGTGCATGTTTATTTGTGTGTATGTGTGTGTATAACATGTTTGTGTATATGTGTATGTGTATATTTATATGACTTTATATGTGCATACCTAAAACCCTAAAACCCTGACACTATGTGCGTATGTGAGTGTATGTGTGTATGTATTTGTGTATGTCTATGTGTGTGTATGTCTATATGTGTGTATGTGTTTGTATGTGTGTGTATGAATATGTTTGTGTATGTGTATATATGTGTGTATATGTATGTGTGTGTATGTGTGTGTGTTTACCTAAAACTGTAAAAGCCCAAAACCCTAACCCGATGTGTGTATGTGTGTATGTTTATGTGTGTCTCTTACGTGCATGTATCTATGCATGTGATTGTATGTGTGTGCATATGCGTTGGTGTGTGTGATTGTGTGTATGTGTGTATGAATATTTTTGTGTATGTGTATATGTGTGTGTATGTGTATATATCTATGTGAGTGTATGTATATATGTGAGTGTATGTATTACATGTCAATTTTTATCTCTCTCTAACTCCCTTTCTCTCTCATTTCAAACATTAACCAAGATTTCATTTCATTTCACTATCTCTCTCTCTCATTCTTTCATTCTCTCTCTCTCTCTCTCTCTCTCTCTCTCTCTCTCCCTCTCTCCCTCCCTCTCTCTCTCTCTATTTCTCTCTTTTAAAACATTAAACACAATCTCATTTCATTTCTCTATCTCTCTCACTCTCTTTCAATCTCTCTCTCTTTCTCTTTGTCTCTCTGTCTCTATGTCTCTCTCTCTCTCTATGTCTCTAATAAAAAACAAAGTAGTACATGAATGGATGTAGATCACTCACATCAATGTAACTATGGAACAACCATTGTGCATGCACAATCAACATCAGATCTCATCAAACAAAATACCATTTCCGAAAAGCTCCTACAAAACAAATTGAAATTGAAATTAGGAAACCATAAAAACAATGAGAAATAGAAAGAAAGAGAGAGAGATGGTGAGGGAGTGCATCATTTACCAATATGCAGAGATATAGAGAGATGTATGTGGGAGTCTGTGTGTCCAAATAGAGAGAGAGAGAGAGATGTGTGCATGTGTATTGAGAGAGAGGAGGGTGGATGTGTGTGAGGGAAGAGGCAAGAAGCAAATGGGGGGGTGTGGGGGGAAGGGGAAGTGTAGGTGACATGGAGGTTCTCTGCATGCATATTCGAGTGAAGAAACAGAGGACTTGGTTTTTTGGCTCAAAAATGTAGATGAGATGGAGATGCTTCATGTACATGTTCAAGTGAAAAAAAAAACTAAGGAGTTGTTTTTTGGGTTCAAAACACTAGACAAGTTAGGTTTCATGTTTTGATTTATGAAACCCAACGTTGGTATACACAATGTGGATGCAAAAGTTATTAAACTTCTTTTTATATCTCATTGAAGCTCCTTTACTTTTCTTCTTTTGCATAATTTAAAACTTGTGATTTTGAAAATAAAAAGGAAACAAAAGGAAAGATAAGAGGAAAAAGAAAGTTAAAAGAAATGGAAAAAAGAAAAAGAGGAAGAGACTATTTTTGAGAAAAGGATTCTTTTAAAGAGATAAGATTTTTTTGAAGGAAAAATTTTATTTTTTCCTATCCTTGCATTCATAGCTATCAAGGCCTATTTTCAAAACGAATGAGCACCCATCAAGTTTCTTTGCCAATTCCTCAGGCTCAACCATTTATTGCTCCTATTTGAATCCGAAGAGATGGCTTTCCAAACGCTCCATATTGTCAAATGGCAGGTGAATAGGCCAACAATGTCCCTTATCAAGTGGTTCCTATATATATATTTTTTTTCAACAAGGTCAAACAAATCAAGTTCCCTTTTTGGGTCGAGCTCCCAATATCACTTTATTTACAATCATATAAATGAGATCGTACCTCTAATTGGATGCCTATTAGTGACTAAAGAGGATGCAATGTTCCTATCTATGAGGGGATCTCCCACTCATTTACTGGTCATTTTCGTGGTCACATCTACATGAAAGCAGATCACAATCTTGAACTCCCATGTTCTATTCATATCATAGGAGGAAACGATGCCCCCTTAGAACAACATGTTATCTCCAAATATCTTCCAAATGCCTCTCCTCATTGCAACACTCAGAACACAATATTCGAGAATAACCATTGAGAAAAGGGGCAGAGGGAAACAAGGGTGCTGTCAACTAGAGGTGTAGAGAAGGCTATGGAGGAGAGCTGGTCTTGAACAATGAAGGAGAAATAAAACAAGCTATGCTGCCAATCCAGAGCCTAACGTAGATGGCTTTATGGAATTCCAAAGGAAGAAGAAGAGAAGTCATACAGAGCAACTTATAAGGCAAAGGATCTTTGCATCTTTCTAAGCTTTAATCGCAGAATATAGAAACCAACAGATTCAGAACGACATCAACCTACTGGAATCTTTATGATTCTTAAGTCAAGTCAAAGACTTAGAAGAGGATAAATTTATATCGAGAGAACCTCAAAGGCTACGCCACTCACAAGGAAGACAACACGAACAACGAAAGCTAAATTCCCCTCGCACAAAATCCACATCTGAAAGAGAAAGGGAAAAAGTAAATGTAATGAAAACAAACACAAGAATCCAATTCGAAAACACCAACTCTTTCAATAATATTATTCTTTGATTAAATCTTTGTGGACGCACGACGCTTCAATCAAAGGCCAGTGGCTGAAAGATGTTTTTTATCACCTTCATTTCATGTCACTTGAGGAGACCGTTCTCTTGTCTAAATCAACATAGATTAATCGATATGTTTAAAAATTAGGCATGACTACCGAATCTCTTGTAGTGAATGGTTTTTCCTCACATTTATTATAATTATTGCTGATTATACTATACGGATGCATAAATAAATAATATGATCTTTGTGAAACATCAGTGCTTAATCATAACTAAAAGGAAAAGTGCGCTGTTCGAAATATAAAATAGCAAAAATTAGCTTTTATTCTGCTAGGGTAAAGAGTACATCACAATTGACAGCCCAATCATATTCATAAAACTAATTAACACAATTTGGAATAAATTTCTTCATTCTATAGTAATCTTCGTTGGGTTCTTGCATTCATTTGTTGCTTCTTCTTGATTTTTTCTGTATATTACTTGTATAACATCTCTGGGTTTTCATCAACGAGTAATCATTCGAAATATTATGAGCATCATCACTTATGTAACACCTCTGATTCTCTCTATTTGTTCGATCACATTATGTGATAAGTAAATGCAAGTATTTTTTGCGTAGATTTTTATGTGAGCACTCTTCAACTTTCTATTGATTCCTATTCAAGTGACTCTGTGTTCAATCCATGCTTTAACTGTCATGCTCACTAACACGTCGATACATCGTCATGTCACATGGAATTCTAAGAGCTCGTCTCATCATGTAGAGAGAGAGAGAGATTCTTTGGAAAACTTCGTTCATGTCCACATATACGGTAAAGGCATGATTTCACATTCTACACAATAAAACCATCATGTGGATAGTAGGAAAATGGATTGCTCCAACTAGTAGGGCAAGTAAAGTTTGTTTTCGAGTGTTTTTGTGTGTGTATGTGAGAGAGAGATGTGTACGACATATGCCTTGACATCCGGGACACGGTTCTCGAGTACTTCCATATTTTATACAGTATCACAATGGCGTGACTGGCATGTCGAAGAGATGGCCAAGTAAACAGCGAGCGAGCTTTTCATGTAATGCATATTAGATTTCATATTCTTTGTTCTTATTCTTTTCATATAATGCACATAGGATTTTATATTCTGCAAAGTACGGCATTAGCGCATGATGATGTGTTTGCTAGATGGATAGGAGAGGCTTTGGCCGGCCATGATGTAAACGTTATGGGACCTTTTGTGCACGCCTGTAGTCGTATCTCATAGGTCCAAGCATCCTTTGAAAGGGCACAAGTTATGCCCATCCAGGAAATCATGCACTGGTTTCTCATATACCCTCATGGTTTTAAATGTTCTTGAATGTCTATGTACAATTCAGCAAGGCCCTTAACAGAGCTGAGGTCATGCTACAATGATTGATCGGTTTCGTGTTTATAGTTTTGCATCAGTCTTTTGGTTTTTCAAAACCAAGAGGAATTGCTCTTAGCACTTTGGATCCTCCCTATACTTACTTTCATATTCTCCCAAAAAAGTAAACAATGTTGACAGTAACAACTTCTTCTAGATACTTGTATGGCAGTGCTCCAATATAAATAGGGCATCAGCTTAATCTCGCATGTAGGAGTTTACTTTATTCACTTTCAAAGCAAGATCGACATGATCAAAATGGAAATATTAGGTATGATTGTTTATTCGACAAATTAAAATGAGTGTATGATTTTGTAGTCGACAAATTAAAATGATCACATGACTAGTATGGAAGTTGATTGTGTCAACTAGTGGGCCACCTAGAATTTGTTTCCGTGGGTGTGTGTGTGTATGTGTGTGTTAGAGAGAGAGAGACTCCTCCGTATACGGTCCATTGGTAATCCCATGTCCTTGACATGCCTTGACATTTTCATATTCTGTACAGTAGGACAGAGGCGTCCCCGACACGTCCGCCGGTTAGCCTAAAAAGCAGCTATCGACATGCGTTCTTGTTTCTTTCATACTCTTTCATAGAAAGCATATGGGGTTTGATATTCTGCTGAGTACGATAACAGCACGCGAGGTGTTTGCTGGATGGATAAGCGTTGGCCGTCTATTGTGCAGGTTGTGGATTCATTTATTCGTCTGTGGTAGCGGCACTATAGGCGTCGGGGTTTAAAATATCTAAGGTCATGCTTCAATCTCTTGGATTTTGACGTCTACAAAGAGTCATTGGTAGCAATTTGCATCCACTTTATTGTTGCTTTGCGTTTATCCTTAAAAATCTAAAGAATGCACACTAATAACTTCTCTTGTGTATTTCCATGGAAAGATGAATTTCATTTTAGTCACTTCGACAACAAGATCGACAGGTTTGAGATTATTATTTTAGATATGTTTCTCAATACCAAGATTGAAGTTAAGAGAGAACTAAACATCTATCTAGTCTTATTAGTTTGTGAACAAAGATGTAAACGCAATTGAACTTCAACCATCTTAAGCCAAAGATTCTTTATCTCACATAACAGAACGTATCCGTTCCTTTGCAATTTTTAAGTGAATTGTTGAACTCACCACCTGGTAAGAGGTGTTCATCAAACCACTTGATGACTATATTGTCGTGATTCTATTCTTGGACGACTATGAGCACAGATAGAACAATGGAGAATATTATATGAAGTACATAGTTTAGGGCCATTCACATATGCTTCTTGTCGCAAGAAGTTATGGTCATGAATTTCTTTCTTTTCTCATGAACATCGAGAGCTCTAGTGATTGTCCCATTGCTTGTGATTAGCATGATACCCTAAAGGGTTGGTATTGATACCATTCAGAACATTACAATATTGACAATCTTAAGTCAAGTTAGGAAGAAATCAAGTTTCTAACGTCTTTTCATAATCCATTCATGAATCCGAGAAGCTTTTGCATGGTTTAGGGAGACATTATCAAAGTTTTTAAAATGTAATTACGACCTTGATCGGTAGGTTTATATTATGTTTTCTTTGCATGTTCGTAGCAGTCTCTCTTACCAATCTTTAGACTGGAAACGATTGTAGATTTTTGCATATTTTCAATCTCTTTGTCTCCTTTAAAACATGTTTTAATAGTATAAAGTCCTAATTTGGTGATGGCATCTCTCGTGATTACATAAAAGAGAAACATGAAAATTGCATAAAAGATCATTACCGTACCAAGTTGAAAACTTAGTTGATTTTTGAGTTCCTAAGTGAGATTCAATTAGAGCCTCATGATCTTAACGTTTGCGCCATGGAAGGTAACTAGTTATCTTGTAAGATTGGTCCGATATGAGGTCCTCTTTCTTCGTACAAGGGTCTGATTTTTTATCGTAATCCTGGAGCCTCTACACATATTGCCAGTTTTGAAATTTGATGTTTGAGCAAGTTGAGCGTCTAGTATCAAATGAAAAGAATAATATTAGTACCTTGGAGTTTTAGCTGCTAGGATTGGTAACAATATCAGTGTTATATATATTGGAAGACTCACAAGGAGGTGTGAATCATCTCTTATATTAGTGGTGGCACATGAATGTCAAGTGGAACTCATGTAGCCACCGTCTATGCAAAGAGGAAGAGAAATGAGTGAGTATCGTGTGGTTGGCAGGTATGGAAGTAGTTATCTCTCATATTGGTTCATGGACGGACTTTGCTTGCTTCGTTGTCCTCAAGCTATTCCGAGTTCTTTCTCCTAAAAGGAGCAACAACAAAGGAGAAGTACAACATTGGTATCGGAGCCTATGATAAGGGCCATCAAAGAACCACGCAACCAACCCTTTAAATAGTGTCCACACCATGTAGACGGAGAGCAGAGGTTGTTGCCACCATGCACTTGAGATCCTAATGGGGGGGATGAAAGAAAGGAGCAGCTTATGCACCTTGTGAACTCCTTTGCGAGATGAAATACTGGATATGTGCATTAAAGACGCATGCGGTCGAGAGTCTGTGGGGCAAAGGGACAAATGGAGGATTCCTATAAAGTTTCATCTTGAGATATTGCAAATTTGAGTTTTTCTCTTTTTTGGAAGCATATTTACTGGTCCTTGACTATACGTTTTGAAGAATGTTTTACACAAATATTGTCTCTACTGTACATATTTTTCAGATCTGCCAGTGCATGAACTATTTTATGGGAGTTTTAAAGCTCCAAAATTGCCCCTATCTACATCTACTACTCTAGTCTACACCTACCCCCAACTTCAAAACGACATTTCTCTTACCTCAAATATTGGATTGCTGCATTTTTTGTTAAAGTTTGAAGGCTATCTTACAACCTTTCTATGACAGTAAGAACACAAGATTGGACAACATATTACTCGGCAAAGGCTCTACGTAAATTCTTTGTAGATTTTAGGTATTCCACAACTTCATTTTTGGCAATGTAGGAGTCATAATTCACTTTTTTCACTCCGGAATACATCTTCAAGATAAAGGGTAGGTCTTGGACATCATGCATTTGAATGGCGAGACCTAGGGATGATTGGCAAGAGGACTTGCGGGGATCCATTTTTGTTCACAAGAAACCTACTTTGTGTGATCTAGAGAGAGTGTTTGACGTAAGTTTGTATAAGTAATCATCACACTACAGAATCAATTTTCCGACCCATGAGGATCACGATTAGAGGCCAAAGCTTGGAACATCAATTCAAGCATGCATTTGAAGCTTTGGAGATCATTTGGGAGATTTTATGGAGCAATTTATTTCATTTTGAGTAGTTTATTTGCTTCATTTAGTTTCAAATTTAGTAAGTATTTCTCAAAATAAAAACTAGACGTAAGGAAACTATAGTGAAACTATTAAAAAATCGTCAAAACATTGAAAAACATAAAATTCTATCTAGAAATGATGAAACCCAAGCATTAGAAATGCACGATATTGAGGAAGACGTTGATTTGTATGATTAATTTATTAGTCATACTCAACACCATAACCTTCTTGATAGGAAAACTAAACCAGAATGTCTTACAGACTATGAGTTACAGAATGTCTTATAGAATATGACTTGAGCTTTTGATCATTAAGAACTCAAATCATTTCTCTTAATACTCATATAAGTTGTTTGGTCACAAATAGATACCATAATAAAGATGCTTCTCAAAAATCCTAATATGGTTAGGATAGAAGCCATATCTCTTAGCACTTTAAAAGAAAATAATTTTTGGGACACACCTTTGCTTAAGCTCTTAAGGCCACCCACATTTATGGGGAACGATCGAGATAGGATTAAGGATGCACTATACACATGTTTAAAGAGATGGACAAAATTGCATCAACTAAAGAGAACCCCACATGAGTACCAAGTGCTTGAATTGATTCTCTCGCTTGGTCCATGCATGTAGAAATGGTGGATAAACCTTAAGCAAGCTAAGGTTATTCATAAGGATTGCGCTCACGTTAAAAGTCTTTTCCTAAAAGAGTTTCTACCTAATAATGAAGAAGGGCATATTTTGGATGAGTATGATATAGTGATGCAATAAGTTACATCATTATCTATTTATCTTTTACATTTAAGATAGATTATACTCAAATTGAAAGAATTCGATGACTTCCAAAAGACTAGAGGCTTTTTTGGAGGTTTTCATAAATCCATAAAATTTGAGCTTAGAAGAAATACTTCTAAGGCCTAGAAGAAGCTATTACATATGCCCAAAACTTTACCAAATCATATTCATACACCTATTGATAGATTCCAGCTCTTAGATGTACTCACGTAAAAAAAATTTAAGAAAGTCATAGGCCCAGCTACGAAAAAAATTCATGATAATAAAACAAAAATTTAAAGGTCCTAGATTGAGTATACATCATTTTGATCAGGCCAGAAGGAAATCTTATGCTTTAGGTATCTATGTCCTAACCACTCATAGTGATATTTCTCACTTTATCAGGTGGAAGATAAGAAGTGAGGATGAGGGAATAATATAGCCCTAGATAAGGGAAAAAAGGTGGCCCATGTTTTGCAAAAACTTCCAACATAAGGTATCTTTAGCTACAAGAAAGTGGAGAAGATTCATGTGGACATAAAGCACAGGTCTTTCTTAACTCCGTCATTGCGGGCATTGTAGTTTTTAACACATGATTTTTTTTAGCATCATGTGGATCATGTGGTAGTGTACATGGGACCATGGTGAGAGTCATGATAGATGACCACAACAGACATGATACTATAAACTACGCTCTAGTAAATAAATTAAAGATTCCCTTATAACTCATAACACCTTAATATGTTTTATCTATGAAGTAGATTGAGGATAAGAGGAGATGAGATACTATGATATCCAATTCGGAAGTTTAGATAATTTAGCCTGCAAGTTTAGGTGGATCTTAAAATGAAACATGATAGATGCTATGTTTCACAATAGATCATTAAAAACTTTAAGATCCTTTTCTGCAACATTCCCATAAATAGTATTTTGGATCATTATGTGATCGTGACTTTTTATTTACTTGTATCATCAAAGGAAAAGGATCCCCTTCGCTTCACAATGATCCTTTAGTATTCTCAATAACTTCCCCCCATTCTATAGTGCACAAGTCTTATATAGAGATCAAGAGAATAAGGAGATCTTAAAGATAAATATTAAACAAAAGGCTTAATCACCTCCATGTATATCCATATTTATGAGACATGGACTATATGACTTTCCCATGTGGTAGTGTTCCAACCATTGATGGAGAGTGTTAATCTCCAAAAGAACAAGCTACTCTAAAAGTTAGAGTACCTCTATATCAAAAGTAACTCAAAACCTTCACCAATTTGGAGGATCAATACTTAATTTCCAAAATCTTGAACAAACTGTGAAGAAGATGACTACACAGAAAGTCTGCTGCACATAACTCATTCATTGACTTATCAAATGTGTAAAGTTTTTTATAAACCTTTGCACACTATGTGGCCTATAGTTTTTTCACCTCCTCCAAGTTAAATCATTCCAAAAGATTCATTAGATCTTGAGAAATCATCTTAACAATTCACCTATGTCTAAAACTATAGTTCTTTACAGTCGACTTTGACACCTGTAACTTCTTAAGCTTGGTTCTCTCAAACTAGAACCCCTTTAAACAAATGCTTTTATTCATAGGTGTCTTACCTTCCAACTTAAAGAATGAGGGCTTGCTTGCTAAAGACTTTACATTGTGGAACGAGAACTGACCAAAACATTAGCATCAAATTTTGCACCTCCTGCAACTTCTCTTCTTTTCATCCACACATGTAAATGTTCCTACACTCAATTCTCTCAACGTGATCACAAATAGAAGCTAAAAATTTGTACAAAGGTCAATCAACTAGAGACATAGACTTGTACAAAAGTATTTCACAAAGATTCAACATAGAAGGAGAACTCTCAGAAATATCAGGTGCAACTTTTCTTCATGTTTGGAAAATCTACATCTGAGTGATGAGAGAGATCTTACTCACTTCTAAAATGTCTAATGACTCATACAACATCTAATTTCTCTATTCACATGCTCTCTCATATTTTCCACGACATTTTTACTTGTATATATAGGCAAATATGTACAATCTCATAACCATACAAAAGTATAAGTGAACTATCTATGAATTAATGTACATATGTATACACATCTTCATCCTTTGATCATATACTTTCTCCATGCTTCATAACTTGATCTTTTCTTCAGCCCTTGACTTCAAAACTTCATCAAAACTTCAATTGTTGATTTCCCTTCACCAACAGCTCCCCCTCAATCATCATTTGAGGTTTTCTCTATCTTCTTTATACCTGCCATGTCTTTGAATCTCTATAGCTTTGGTCCATCCAAGCTCTTTGTTAGCATATCAACTATCTGATCTTTTGTTGGAGTATGTATTACTTCAATCTCCTTATCCATCACCTTCTCTGTCAGAAAGTGATACCGAATCTCAATATGTTTAGTCCTGGCATGAAAAATAGGATTAGCAGCTAAATACAATGGACTCATGTTATCTCCATGAATAGTGGGTGTACTCTGGATGATATCAAAGCTCTTCATAAGAGTCTTAAGCCATATCACTTCCTTTGCAGCTTCAACCATACCTTTGTACTCAGCCTCTATGGATGATAAAGCAATTGTACGTTGCTTCTTTGAACACCATGAAATTAACTTATCTCTCACATAACATAAGTATCCATAAGTTGACCTCCTATCATTACGATTACCTACCCAATCTATATCACTATATATCTTGATGTTTGTATATGATGTAAATCCATAATACACACCTTCTTTGAGTGTACCCTTAATGTACCTCAACAATCTTTGTCCTGCAATCCAATGTTCTTTCCTAGGACAATGCATGAATTGAGACAATACTCCAACTGCATATGACAATTCAGGCCTAGTTAATGTAGCATAGATCAGACTACCAACCAAACTTTGATATAGCTTCATGTCCTTGAACTCTTCTCCTCCATATCTGTTCAATTTGTGATTCACCTCCATTTCGAGTAGGTGCTACCCTGCAATCATTCATCTTAAACTTGATCAACAAGTTTTTCAAGTACCTTTCTTGAGTTACATACACTCCATGTTGAGTGTATGAGATCTCCATGCCCAAGAAACATGACCAGTCTCCCAAGTCACTAATTTTGAACTCTTTCTCCATTTGCTTCTTTAGGCTTTGAATGCCTTTCTCATCTATACCTGTAAGAATTATATCATCAACATATATGCACATGTAGATGAACTTATCATCACTTGGTTTAACAAGCATGCTACTATCTGCTTTAGATACTTGAAAACCAAGTTCCTTCAAGAACTTCACAAGTCTATAATTCCATGCCCTTGGGGCCTGCTTCAAACCATACAAAGCTCTCTTGAGCTTACATACATGATCTAGATACCTTTCATTTCTGAATCCTTGTGGTTGCTCCATGAAAACATCATCTGAAATATAACCATTTAAAAAAGCATTCTTCACATCTAATTGACATAATATCCAACCTTTACATGCAGCAATGGCTATGAGCGTCTTGATACTTGTCATTTTTTCCACAGCACTATAGGTCTCATCATAAATTATACCATATGTCTGAACAAACCCTTTCACAACAAGTCTAGCTTTATACCTACACACACTTCCATCTGCAAACCTCTTTGTCTTGTAGACCCATTTGCATCCAATGATCTTCTGACTATTTGGTTGAGGAACCAAATCCCATGTCTGATTCTCCATCAATGCATCATACTCTTCCTGCATAGCTTTCTCCCAATTTTCCTTACCTTTTTCCTCTTCATATGTAGAAGGATCTTCATTCGCCTTTATCATATAAGCATAATCTTTGGTAGCCAAAAAAGAAGTGTCATAGCTATACCTTGTAGGTTGCCATTTGTGTCTTGATGACCTTCTGAGTTCTCCACTTCTTGAGGTTCATGGTTCATCACATTCTGGATCAAAACTTGGAACTTCTTCAACTTCAACCTGTACTTCATTGTTCTCCTCTTCATCAAATATCTAAACCTTTGATTTACCTTTCTTTTGATTCAAAACTTCTTCATCATCTACATGAACATTAAGTGTACCTGCATACCAAGTACCTTGCTCATCAAATGTAACATCCTTAGACACAAGGAATTGTTTTGTGGATGGAATTCACAACCTATATCCCATCTGCTTATCATCATATCCAATGAACACATATTTTTCAGCTTTAGATTCCAATTTATGCCTCAATTGAGATGGCACATATTCATATGCCAAACATCCAAATACTTTGCAATGATCTAGAGTAGATTTCTTACCCCACCATGCCTCATATGGTGTCATACCCTGCAAAGATTTACATGGAAATCTATTGACCAAATATGTGACTGTATTTATAGCCTCAGCCCACAACTAATTTGGGCAATTTTTCTCCTTCATCATGGATCTTTCAAACTCAACAAGAGTTCTATTCCTCCTTTCTGCTACACCATTTTGTTGAGGAGACTACCTGCAAGTAATTTCCCTTTTTATACCTACATTGCACAAGTAATCACTGAACTCATTAGAGAAATTCTCTCCCCCTCCATGAGACCTTAGTCTCTTCAACTTTTGACCTGTAATTCTCTCTGCATACACACGATAATGTTTGAATGTATTGAATACCTCTGACTTATCTTTGATCACATAAATAGTGATCCATCTGGTAGCATTATCAACATAAATCACATAATACATTGAACCATTGATACTGAAATCCTTTGATGGTCCCCACACATCTGTGTGTACCAACTCAAGCTTCTCTGAATACATAAAACCATGCTTGGGATAAGATTGCTTATGAGCCTTACCTAATTGACATGCCTCACATCTCTATGTCATATGTTGACCTACAACATTAGGCTATCCAAGCACTGAACCATTGTTAATCATATCTTTAATACCTCTTTCATTAAAATGTCCAAGCCTTTTGTGCCAAAGATCTAACTCTGAGATCTTATGTCCTCCATAGGTATAGAAGGCATGACTAATGTTACCTTGAATCTTCAATGTGAAGAGTCTTCCTTCTTTCTTCCCTGAAACGATTTGCTTATACCCATTGCTATGGTCTTCCACAAAAACTTCTTCATTAGTGAACCTAACTTCATAACCTTTTTCAACAATTTGTCCTACACTTATCAGATTCTTTGGAATTGTCGAAACATACAAAACCTTACTCAAGAGAGTACTTCCATCCTTGACCTTCACTGATCCAACTGATTTCACATTATGCTTTGTATTGTCACCTGTTTGAACTGCATGATTAGTTATCTTACTCTCCAAATCAGTCATCAAAGCTATGTTGCCACTCAGGTGATTGCTACACCCTAGGTCAATGTAGAAGACTCTTTGATCTTCACTTTGTCTTTCACAAGTTGCATTCATTATCAATGTTGAATCCTCCTTCTGATCTGGAGCATAATTGTAGTAGGTATTGTTGTATTGCTGACTTTGGAATCCTCTACCTGCATTTCTTCCAAAGTAACCTCTACTACCTCTACCTCTAAAATTACCTCTTTGATTTCTGCCACCTCTTCCTCTTGAATTAAAGTTCTGATTATATCCACCATTATTCTGAGTATTATGCCAACAATCATTAGCTAAATGATTTGTCTTACCACAAATCTAGCAAGCTTTGACTCCATCTTTATTACTTCTGCCTCTTCCTCTACGTTCTCCACCTCCTCTTCCTCTTAGGAAGTTAGCTTGGCTAGTTGTTCCTTCATCTTCATTTGATTGCTTCTTCCCTTTGTTATTCTTCTTCTTATCCGGCTTTGAATACACTGCTTGACCTGCACTTTTATCACCATCACCTTTGACATCCTGCTCAAAGGTTAGCATGTGTCCTATCAACGGGTTTAAGTCAGGAGTAAAATGATCTAGTGATAATTCAGTAGACAAAATGAATGGCTTCCATTTGTCATCACCTCTCAACCTGTAAGAATTTTGCTTACCAATTTATCCTCCTCAATATCTTCATTAGCTGCTCCTAATGCATCTGCAATGTCCTTCATTCTTGTTACATAATCTGAGATGGATTGAGAGGCGTTCTTCTTGAATGTGGTAATTTTTCCCACAATGATGGCTTCGCTGACTTTGTGGTGTTTTGGAAATGCTCCTCCAAAGCATTCCATATATCACTTGCACTTTCAAGACCTCTAATGTGAGGTAGCAAGTAGTCATTAACTGCCATATAGATAATGCTCCTGGCTTGAGCATCTCTCTTCATCCAAGTCTTCAAATCTGATAATTCCTCCCTAGTTGGAACACGAGGATCTCTGAACTGAGGCTTTTCTTCTTTATCTGTAATATAACCTATCAAGTCTTTGCTCATAAGATGAGCTTCCATCCTCATTGACCATGCTGGATAGTTCTCTCTATCCAGTTTCTATATCTGAAGAGAATCTCCCATCCTTTCTTCACCTGTGTATTAAATCCTTCAAGCTTTATGAGGAATAAGGTTACCTTTTCTTTGAATGATACTCCTTTTGTCTTTCTTGATATCTTCTGGCCTCCTTCTCAAGCTTTTCTCTCAAGCTTTCACCTTTTGAATCTTCAATTTTTGAATTCTTTATGACTACAGCAAACGGGGTCCTCCTTTCTTCAACTTTGATGCTTCCTACTCTGATACCACTTATGGAGAGTGTTAATCTCCAAAAGAACAAGCTACTCTTGAAGTTTGAGCATCTCTATATCAAAAGTAACTCAAAACCTTCACCAATTTGGAGGATCAATACTTAATTTCCGAAATCTTGAACAAACTGTGAAGAAGATGACTACACAAAAAGTCTGCTGCACATAACTCACTCATTGACTTATCAAATCTGTAAAGTTTTTTATAAAACTTTGCACAAGGTGTTGCCTATAGTTTGTGCAACTCCTCTAGGTTAATCATTCCAAAAGATTCAGTAGATTTGAGAAATGATCTTAACAAGTCACCTATGTCTAAAATTGTAGTTCTTTACAGTCAAATTTGACACCTGTAACTTCTTAATTTTGGTTCTCTCAAATTACAACACGTTTAATCAAATGCTTTTAGTTATAGGTGGCTTACCTTCCAACTTAAAGAATGAGTGCTTTCTTTCTCAACACTTTACACTATGGAAAGAGAATTGACCAAAACATTAGCATCGAATTTTGCGCCTCTTGCAACTTCTCTTCTTTTCATTTACACATGTAAATGTTCCTACACTCAATTCAATCAGCCTGATCACAATTAGAAGCTGAAAATTTGTATAGAGGTCAATCAAATATAGAATTAGACTTGTACAAAAGCATTTCACAAAAGATTCAACACAGAAGGAGAACTCTCAAAAATATCGGGTGCAACTTTTCTTCATTTCTGGAAAATTTACATCTAAGTGATGAGAGAGCTCTTATTCACTTCTAAAATGTCTAATGACTCATACAACATCTAATCTCTATTCACATGCTCTCTTATATTTGCCCCAACATTTTTACTTGTATATATAGGCAAATATGTAAAATCTCATAACCATACAAAAGTATAAGTGAACTATCTCTGAATTAATATACATATGTATACACATCTTCATCCTTTGATCATATACTTTCTCCATGCTAAATAACTTGATCTTTTCTTTAGTCCTTGACTTCAAAACTTCATCAAAACTTCAATTGTTGATTGCCCTGCACCAACAACCATTGCATGGTTTCACAAGCAAACACTTTCAATAGATTAGTGGGCTTGGAGCTGAGGTCCTCTAAAATTATTTCTAAAACCCTATTGTAAAGATATCTTGGAGCATATGCTTGTAGCAGGCAGAGAGGTACTTGATCCTATAGGGCCCATCATAGAACACTATAGCAAAGGGGCGAGTGCTTATGTCCTAGAGCAAATATAGATTTCCCTTCTCAAATCCTACTAGACTGATGTGGGGAGCCTTGACCTTGTTGAGTACTTTGAAAATCATGTGGAAGATTCTCCTACTCATGTAGGTGGTGACATCAGCCATCTTTGATAGCTATGGGTGCCAATGTATTATAGTTTCAATCATATATGTGAATTTGGGTGGCCCTTTTCATGCCAACAAATATGAATGATTCAGCCAGTAGCTATAGTTGATGGAGTATATCCACTCCTTATTGCAGCAAAAGAATGATGGGTGCTTCAGAGGACCAATCTCTCTGATACCTCAATCCACCAAGAATACAATAGCTCTCTCAAACAGAGGATTGAACCTCTAAACATTTACATAGTACATATAGACAGTATGGGCTTTCCAACAAGCCAAATATCACTCAATTTGGAGAATGTGAGAGGTATCAACCTCCTTCTGTAGGATAGACCATAAATTCTCCAAACATGCAGCTTGCACCTATGTGTAGCTTCCATCGCACATACACTTGGGAATATATAGAGATGAAAAAAGAGAGATTTTATGCTCAATATAATCACGGTTAATGAGCACGTGATACTAAAATTATATGCAAAATAAATCTTACAATCATATGAACAAAATGAGCTATCTTGAAAATGAATCAGACCACTACACAAAGAGATATGGGTGATCAAAGATCACTTCCTATGAGAAAACTCCAGCAAGCAAGGGGCTTTCTTAAGCTAGGGGCTATCTTAGACCTCAAGTAAACACTCCTAATGAGAGCCTAAAAGTTCTCAAATGGTAGAGGAGGATGCTTACGAATTTTCTCCATGTCTTTGCTTATAAAATGCTCAAAACGTTAATTGTAAATTTGAATTCAAAAACACCCTTTAAATGATCTCAACTTTTTTGCATCAATTAGTGGAATAGTTAGCTGAGAAAGTTCATGGAAAAGTGGCTATATATCCTACCAACAAGTGTGAGTCGTGTGGGACTTCAATTTAGCACGAGTCCCCACACTTAAGGTTGCTAAAATTCTAACACTCCCCCTCAAGGTGAAGTGCTAGTCTCCATTAATCTTGTTCAAGTTGAGGTTGATCTTGAACTTTTCCAACTTGCTTGCATCCATAAACCTTGTCATGATATCTGCTAGCTCCTCCTTGATGTTGATGTACTTGATGTCCACTTCTTTTACTGGTACCTTATCTGCGATGAAGTAATAGTGAATCTCAATGTGTTTGGTTCTTGCATGGAACATAGGGTTGTTTGCTAGATGAATGTTTGATATGTTATCTCCAAATATAGTGACTTCTTTGACCTGCACATCCAAGTCTTTGAGGAGGTTCTTGAGCCACATGATCTCACATGTAGTAAGTGCTAAAGCTCTATACTCAGCGTCACTAGATGATAATGCAACTATAGGCTTTTTCTTCGACATCCATGAAATGACTCTTTGAGCTTGCATGAAGACATAACGAGATGTGCTCCTTTGTCCTCCTTTCAACTAGCCAAATTAGCATCACTAAAGCCTTATGGTTGTAATTCATTTTCATAAGGGTAGTACAATCGTTGGTTGAGAGTATGATTGATATGCCCAAGCACTCTCTTGGCTGCAATAAAGTGAACATGAGTTGGTGAATTCAAAAATTGGGAAAGAAGTCCTACAACATTGCACAGGTCAAGTCTTGTGATGGTAGCATAATTTAGGCTTCCAATTTTGATTCTATATGCTGAAATATCTTCAAGAGGCTTGCTTCACCTACACATAACTTGTTTCTTGGATGCATAGGTTGTGTGAGTGGCTTGCATCCACTCATACCATAATCATAAAGTAAATCTAGCAAGTTTTTCCTCTAGCCAAGGTAAATACCAATTTCAACATAAATAGCTTCAATCCCAAGAAAATATTTAAGAACTCCAAGATCTGGAATCTTGAGTTCATTTCCAAGCTTGGCCTTGATCCATGTGATATCTACATCATCACTTTGTGTTATAATCAATAAATCCACATTTATGCATACCTAGACAACTAGTCCTCCTTCGTTCTTGAGGTGTAGGGAAGGATCTGCATCACTTGGTTTGTATCCACACCTACACAAATACTCCACAAGCCTTTGATTCCATGCCTTAGGATGTTGCTTTAACAATACAATGCTTTTCTAAGTTTACAAACAAAATCTGAATATTTAGGGTTCTCAAACCCTAGTGGTTGAGTCATGTAGAGTGTCTCCTCAAAATCAACATTACAAAAAGAGTTATTTACATCCAATTGATATATTGGCCACCTCCTAGATGTGGCAACAACAATGATTGTCGTAATTGTGGTCATCTTTGCAACTCGACTGAATGTTTCTTCATAGTCAATCCCATAGGATTGAGCAAATCCCCTTTCCACAAGCCTTTCTTTGTACCTAGCAATTGAACCATCAGAATCTCTCTTCACTTTATAGACCCACTTATTGCCAATTACCTTCATGCCTTCTTGTCTTGGAACTAGACTCCATATATTATTGTCTTCAAGGGCTTTGTACTCTTTTTCCATAGCTTCTTGCCACTCCTTTGTGTCTTTGGCCTCTTAATAGGTAGAACATTCATGATCTTTGATAACCTTATTCATGAAAGCATAATGCCTAGCAATATAACTATCATAGACAAGCCTTGAGATTGGATGTTTTACCCTTGTTGACCTTCTTTCTTCTCCTTTTGTCAAATGAACCTTCTTTGCCTTGGTACCTTGATCTTAGCTTTTGATGTAGCTCCCCTTATAACATAGGTTCCTCAAAGTCTTCAACTTCATGTCCATCTTCATCAAGATTTACCAACCTTGACTTTCTTTTATTCACTGATTGATAGGTTGAATCCATGCTTGAACTTCTATGTATCCTTGGACCACTTAGTTCTAAGATATCTTGAAACCTAGCTTCATATATCCTCACTGCCTCTTCAATACCTTCATCTTGCAATGGAACTTTGGAAGCATACCATGGTTTGCGTTCATCAAACACTACATCCATAGATATCTTCAACACCTTTGTATTAGGATTGTAGCACATGTAACCTTTTTGCTCCATAGCATAACCAATAAACATACATCTTTCAGCCCTTGCATCCATCCTATTGCTTAACTCTTGTGGCACATGTGTTTAGCATACACACCAAAAGATTCTAATGTGTAAAAGGTTTGGTTTCCTTCCACTCCATGCCTTCTCAAGTTTCGTGTCATGTACCCCTAATGTGAGACACCTATTCATTAAGTAGAGTGTACTAGATACAGAATCTGCCCAATATGTTAAAGGCACATTCATTTCATTTACATACTCCTAGCAATTTCAGGAATATACCTATTCTTCCTCTCAGCCACCCCATTTTGTTGGGGAGTATACCTACAAGTGATTTGACTTTTTTATACCATGGTCTTGTAAGAAAGCACAAAAAGCATGGGAGAAGTATTCGCTCCCTCCATCTGACCTTAGGTTTTTGTTGTTGCAATGTGTCTCCTTCTCAACCTATGCCTTAAATTGTTTGAACACATCAAACAAATCTATTTTTTGCTTTACACAATACAACCATAACTTTCTTCAGTAGTAGTCATCAATGAAGGTTACAAAGTACATGTTACCTGCAAGACACGGCTCTATGGTTGGCCCCACATGTCTGTGTGCACAAGGTCTAGCACACCATGTGCTATATATTCACTCTTCTTGAAAGGCTACCTAGTAGACTTGCCTAGTTGACAAGCTTCACATATCTCATGCAACATTTGTTCAAAAAAAATGTGATAAAACTTTTACCAACTACTTCTTATCCATGTCCATCAACCTTTGAATGTTGATGTGACCACATCTTTTGTGCCGTAAATCCAAGTCTCCAACCTTCTTTTCTCCATAGTTGATGAACATTGCCTTGTTGCTTTGTCCTTTTCCAATGTGAAGAGTGAACATTCTTCCCTCCCTCTTTCCTCTTGCTATCAGCTCATAGCCATTCCTTGGGTCTTCAATAAAGCATCCTTTGTGGTTGAACTTTACTTGGTATCCCTTTTCAACCATCTACCCAACATAGATTAAGTTCTTTGTAATAGTAGGAACATGCAATACCTCAGATAGACCTCTTGCTTTGTGGTTGCCTTCAAACTTCACATCTTCCATTTGTCGTATCTCATGCTTTGTGTAGTCTCCTGTCTCCACAAAGCCTCTTCACTATGGTGCTTCAAGATTTCTCAAGTAATCCTCTTTACTTGACATGTGGTTACTACAACCACTATCTATATACCATACCCCATCATGTGGTTTACCTTAACTACTATGTTTCATAGCTAACAAATGATCATTTTCTAAATTGGTTGAGGGGTTAGCATAATAACCTTGCCCTTTGTAATTGTTCCCACAATAATCTTTGGCATAATGTCCTTGCTTCCCACAACTGAATCATCTGTTTGAGTTGGAGAAGCATTTACCTCCATATCTTCCTCCTCTACCTCCTCCTTTTCCTCTTCCTCTTGATTATTGACCTTCATCTTGAATTCAATCACTCCCTTGATGGCTTTGGTTACCTTGTTGGTAATTGCTTCTACCTCTTCCCCTTGAACCACCTCTTTTGCCTTTGCCACTTCCTCCTTTGCCTGCATAGAAGATTTGGTCTTGGCTGCCCTTTGACTTATTGCCTCCATGGTTGAGCTCTCTAGTCACCATAAGAGAAGTAATTTGCTCAAAATTTAGTAATGAATTGCGTACATACACAAAGGTTGTGAATGCTTTCCATTTATCATTTTCTCTAAGCCCATTAGGTGTGTGGTCAACTATGTCATCACCATCTACAACACATCCTATTGAACCAAGTGCATGAGAGATCTCTTTTAATTTGAGTTTAAATTCAATAATGCTTTGATTTGATGACTTCATAGGTTATTGAGTTCATTCTTTAGCTAAATTTATCTAGCCTTTGTAGAGGTAGAGTACAACCCTTCTAAACAATCCCAAACCTTCTTAGATATATCTAATTCTTGGATATGACCTATCATGGAGTTGTGTATGTCTTGAGATAGAATGGAGATTACTCTCCTATGCTTCTGTTTCCAACTCTCTAATGGCTCTCCTTTGATTCTTAGTAGGTTTATGTGGATCTATGTATGACTTTACCTTAGTACCACTGAACAACCCCCAAAGACCCTTTCCCATGAGGAAGTTAGAGATTCTAAACGTTCAAGGTTGGTGATTTCTCTTTTCATGCTTCTCAATCTAAGTATTATAGTCTCCCATTGCATATGAGACTATAACCTGGATCCTAATCCTTCCTTGAATTGTGATAGATGTGAGAAATAATGATTTTTTACCTTCCCACAAGATTCCACTTGTCGTGAACTTTTGATGATGATAGAAGCCCCCCTTTGCTTCAAATCCTTTTTCAAATCTTCCTAGTCTTTGCTTCAATCCTTGGGAATCCAAGAGACTTCAAGGATTCCTCTTGATGTCCTCAATGGTCAATGATGTGATTTGATACCAGTGATGGAGTATATCAACTCCTAATTGCAAGAAAATAATGATGGGCCCTTGCTAGGACCAATCTGCCTGATACCTTAGTCCACCGAAAATGCAATAGCTATCTTGAAATAAGAATTGAACTTTCAAAATTTTACACAATATAGATAGACATTAGGAGCTTTCAAAAAATCCAAAGATCTTTCAATTTGGATAATGTGAGATGTATCAATGTCCTTCCATAAGACATACCATAAATTGTCCAAATAGACAGCTTGCACCTATATGTACCTTCCAACACACATACACTTGGGAATATGTAGAGATCATACCAGAGTGCATTCAAGCTTCATATAATCAAGGTTAGTGAAAACATAATAGTTAAATTATATCCAAAAGAAAATCATAGGAACAAAATGAGATATCTTGCAAATGAATTGGACAACTACACAAAGCAATATGGGTGATCAAAGATCACATCCTGTGAGAAAATTTCAGCAAGGAAGGGCTTGGTTAAGCTAGGGGCTAGCTTAGACCTAGAGTAAGAACTCCTAATGAGATCCTAAAAGTGCTCAAATGGTAGAGGAGGATGGCCATGACTTTGCTCCATGTGTTTGCTTATATAATGCTCAAAATGATAGTTGTAAATTTAAATTAAAGAATGCCCTCCAAATGATTCCGACTTTTTTCGATCAATTAGTTGAGTAATTAGCTAAGAAACTTCGTGGAAAAGTGGTTGTATATCCTAGTAGAAAGTGTGAGTGATGTGGAACTTCCAGTTAGCACACGTTACCACACTTGAGATTGCTAAAGTTCTAACAATAGTTGCAAACATTTTTTCCCTTGACTACCAATGATTTTTAATTCATTCTACTATGAGATCGTTTGTAAAAGGGGTTCTAAATTATGTGCAAAGCACCTTTATTCCACGTTCACATCATTTTTTGGGTATCCACATAGAAGTTAGGCATGCTAATTAGGTTGAAATATAATACCTCTCGAGGTGGTTGTTGATAGGTCAGTAGGTTCTAACTACATCGCAAATGTCCATGTTTTTCCTACCAAAATTTTTAGCTCAATGTTAAAATTCTCCTAGTAATATAAATTAAGCATAATATTGTAGTAGTATTCATCTCTAATAAATTACCGCCTTGTGCCAACTCTTGCAAGTACACTATTTCAAAATGGTTTCATCAAAGAGTACTAAAAGGACTTGTCGTACTTCGACTCTAGCTGAATGATTCTTTTTTATTCTTCAATTTATTTCTGTTAGGCTGCCCATTGCATCTAAATGAAATCTTATTCCTTTTCTGTGATCGTGCCACCTATGGCAACTTGTGTCTCATATTCTTCTTCATAGACACTTGGATGAATGGGTATGGAGACTAGTTCTTTAGGCGTTGCTGTTCTAAGAGGGATCTTGATCCTTCTAGGGAAATGCACAAGGTGAGTTCATGCACAAGGTGAGTTCATATAGTCCGATTGAAGTATTCATATCTAGTTCCACGTTTTGAGATTTTCCACTTTTGATAGTACCTCAAGGGGTGTATTAGTGGCGGTACTTGTGGATTGGATTCCTAAGCCTTGTTTTGGTCTTTGGATTCCTTGAGGATTAAAAACTCCTATATGATCTTGATGTGGGGTTCCAGTAAAGCAGTGTAGTCATCTAACACCATAAGGAATAAGGGGTTGTAGCAATGGTTGACATGACACCATTTCATCGCTTCATGATTGTGTTATTTCATCCCATGGAGCATTGAGCGTGCATAGAAATTTAAGCCATGCTGATATAAGTTCTCTTTTTGAGGCTCCTAATGATGATAATTAAAATGTTGCATACGTAAGAGTCACATACGTGACACAAAAGCATTGTTGCATATGGGACACTTATGACCATTGCATATGTGATGCATAAAAGCATCACATAATTAACACTTAGGAAATTTTCACATGCAATGCTCCGTTACACTGCATACACAATGATCCTGAAATTTGCTTATATGTCGCTCACTTTTAATTAGAATAAAACAAAGTGCATTACTCTTCAATCTCATTCTTTGTGCATTTGATCAAAGAGCAAATAAACATTCATATTTGCACTATGCTGATGGGCTTGAGCTCTCTTTTCCTCTCTCTGTCTCTCTATCTCTCTCTCCCCTTCTTTGTCTCTCTTTGTCTCTATTTCTATCCTTGTTTTTCCTTATTTCTCTTTTGATTTCCTTCTCTCTCTTTGTCTTTTTCCCTCTCTCTGTCTTTTTCTCTCTCATTTGATCTCTCTCTCTCTCTCTATCTCACTCTTTATTTTAGGTTATTGAAGAAGTTCACCAAGCATGATATATGGCTAATTATTGTAAGCACCATTTTCATGTGTACATGTGTGTATGCATACACATAGATGCATACACATAAACAAACATGCACAAACATGCATATACACATAGATGCATACACATAAACAAACATGCACAAACATGCACATACATACACATACATATACACATACATACATGCACACATATACATACACACATATACACACATATATACATATATACATGCATATGCACACACATATACATACATACACACATACACACATACACACATACACACACACATGGGTGAATCTATATTTCTATGATTGTGTATGGGTATTTATAAGTCACAATGTGTATCTTTGTATATGTGAATATGTATGTATGTGTGTAAACAATCAAATTATTAATATCTAATACCTTTGTTTGCTACTCAATCAAATTTTTATTGATCACAGGTAAATCCACCACCATAGCCTAACCATGCAAGGACCATTGACTGTAAGTATATCAAAGTTTTAATTCTTATATTTGATAGATACATACATGAATTATATATGTTTTTTTACAGTTATATTATTATCAAATTTTGATCAGTTAGAGGGTACTCCACCACGTCCTACCCATGGAACAACTTCACATGTATTGTGCGATATGAATTATGAGTTTTCTTACTATCAAGAGCTTATATATGTAGGTATAATCTTTGTTGTGGCGCTTATGAAAGACCACAATTGAAATATATTGAACATGATGTGGATTACAGTATTTTCAAGCATGCATCACCACCTCATTAGCTTGATAGTTCTTGGGTATGTATTGTTTCCTTGAATTAATGTCATTATTTTATTTTAAAATAATATACAAAATAGAATCATACCAAATATATAGGAATATCTACTCGAAATCTCTGCCTCCTAGTTTATAGCTTGACATTATCCATTTTCAACTTGTGATCCTCCTCTAGTACAAACATATGATAGAAGAAGATATGGAGGACCACTTCCTTTAGATAGAGAGGTTTTCAAAATTTTGGGGTAATCCCTATATGGTTGTTCCCTCAACTATCACTAGTGCTTGTCCTCATCTCTTTGTTGTAGAGGATTTATATGTGCCTCCAAAAATTGAAGTCACTCCTATGTCATTTTGTCATCCTATATATAGATGGGGAGAATAACATCTAGTTACTCATTACGTTCAAAGCATGAGTACTTACAAATTATGCTTGAATGCAGCTTCTCTTGCTAGTAGAGAGATTACACATGTAGAAACTGAAGATTATATATTGATAGAAGACCTTAGACACAAGGAAATATAGCACATTTGATAAACATTAGAGGACAATATAACAGTTCAATGACTGATTGCACAATTGAAGAGTGTGAAAATAGTCATGAATCATCATACATGCATACAAATGTAGTAGGATACAAGTTTTCAATGATATTACTTCATCACGTGCTCGTGATGAAGTTATTAGTGTGTAGACCTCCATGAGCATCATTTAGAGAGCATTAGATACCAAGGGCTCTAGATATGGATTTAGATTCATCATGTGCATGACCACATGAACCATTTGTCCACATTTAAAGCTATCAAAGTAAGACCAAAGTGATGAATGTTAAGGTGGAGACAAGAATCTATATCAAACAAACACTTTCTCTCCACCTATCCTATGTTGCAATCACAACACTTATTAATAGAAATTCTTTTCAAATTAACTTATACGTTGAAATTTCTATTGTAAGTTTATTTTTCATTCATGTATGGAATACTAATGATTTGTATTGATGTATGTAGATTTCAATGTATGATATTGATGATCTTCCACCACACCATTCGTAGCTGCTAGTAAGACCTCATTTATTAGAAGCATCCATGAAGAGGCTATGCAAAAGTGATCGTGTAGAATATGCAAGATTGATAAAACAATATTCATATCTAAAAATGAGAAATATCTTTGAGAGAATATCGAAGCATATATATATATATATATATATATATATATATATATATATATATATATATATATATATATATATATATATATATATATATATATATATATATATATATATATATATGGAGGAAGTAGCTTCACATGAATAAGTTCAAGCTTCCTTATTTGAAATCTTCAAAACCTTTTTTATGGAATAATCTATCAGTTTTGACTCTATTATTAAGGTATATTGTTTATTTTTCTATATATCTCTCTCTCTCTCTCTCTCTCTCTCTCTCTCTCTCTCTATATATATATATATATATATATATATATATATATATATATATATATATATATATATACATACACATATAGATATGTACATATAGACAGATAGACATATACACATATAGATATACATGCAATACATTTTCTCTTCTAATAACTTATTTATTATTGTAGGCAAAAATTCTCAGTAATATGTTGGCTTATGGACAACATATCAGAATCAAAGTTTTTATTATTTATGGAACTAGAGTATTCTAGCATTGTTGCTTCTTTCAAGAAATTATCACACACTCGTTCATAAGATAGGAACCTTATAGATAGCAAGTTGGCTATGTAGAGACCATTATTGATATCTAGAATATATCATTTCATATCTTCAAATAGGTTAAATATATATATTTCTTTATGATATAGTTTATTATTCTTTTAAGCACATAATTATAAGGTTTTGTGTTTTTATATTTTGATAGGTTATTTTGAAGCTTGATCTATTTCGAGGAGAGTATAAAGGTAATAACTCCACATTGAGAAATGGTACTTCATGCCTTTGGGCAATTGAATCTTCAAAAATAATGTGATAAACAAGAGGACCATGTATTATTCCTAGTTATATTCAACAATCATAATTTTTATAAAACATTAATGCTCATTGTTGGTGGCAAGCCATTCAAGTTCAACCTAGAGGCTGGTCATTGTTTGACAACTTTATTGTTAGAGAGATCAAAGAAAGGCATGTTGATGATTCATCATCATGTATTCATATACTAGCATCTGAGAGAGAAGTTCAAATTGTTCTACATGACAACGATAATAAGAAACTTGATGAGAATTGCAATATTCTACATGCTCATTCTATAGATGATGGAACTAGCATAAATCAATATTAGTCCATCAAAATAGGATCTCATTTATGAGAGCATAGGTTTAAAAATAGAAGAATTAAGAAAAATCAATAAAAATAATGAACATGAGACTATTTAGTGATTTCTTACTAAATGATGATTATAATAAAAAACATGACTAGATTTAACACTAGATTCTCTTCTATTCATTTGGAATATGAAATAAATCCCACCATAGAGATAAAATATACTCTTTTAGGCCAGAACATTATGCTTGCGGGAATGCCTAAAGTTTTACATATAGCTTTATTTTCGAGGAAAGAGCTTAACATTTTCCCAAAGACCTTTATATCTTTCAAAGTGGAGTGAACAATTGTCATGGACGAGATGATGTTAAAGGAAGCCCATCTTTGAGCTTATTTTAACACTAGGCTTGATATGACTTTTCAGGCTCTCTCCATGCGATTTTAGTGTTTCCTAATTTTTTGATTCTATTTTAGCCTATAGTACTTGTGGATGGGATTCCTAAATGTTATTTTGACCTTTTGGTTTCCTTGAGAGCTATCAACTCGTATGTGAGCTTGACATGGGGTTCGAGTAAAAGTTGTACAGTCTTCTAAGAGGATTTTGCTAGAGTTATGTTGTACTATTTGGAATCATCAACCCCATGTTCCCTTCTCCAGAAATGGTGAGATGAACATAGATAAATCCCATGTTTCATCTTAGTTTAGCAATGTGCTCTATCTCAATTTTTAGTTTCCCTTAAAGCGACTTTATTGTCTCCTAGTTTTATGCTTAGAATTTTATTTCTAAAGTTGTGTGTTCTTCCTTCAGAGTGGTGTATGGCCTATTTAAGGAGGCATTATCTATGAGAAGCAAGTTTACCTGTGTTTGGCACACGTTGGAATGTTCTTCAAGATTATGGTTCAATTTACCTAGTGAGGCATACTTCTCCTAGATTTTATTCACAAACAAAAACATTCGTGTGATAGAGTTCTCTATTCCCATTGTACAAAAAATGGATTCGTATGAACTGATCCATGGTGTGAAATATCGAATGCATTAGTGGAAGGGATGGGGGATGGGGAAATAACTATGCATGTGAGTGTTGGTGGTGGGGAAAAGCAGAAAGGGGAATGAGGGGATCAAGGTTGGTGGTGAGATGTCAATGGGATCGTTGGGTAGTGATTGTGTTATGGCTACAACGAATAGTGGTAACGTTGTGTGTCATGGACGTGTAAAGCTCAGAAAAATCATCTCTGCAATCTCACTGAGACAACTAAGAGATATGGTAGTGAACATCACACTTCACAAGAGCATGAAAATATGGACTCAAATGATCATGAAAATGAAGGTCTATTGATTGTAAAGTACAATGGACTTACTGATAAATATATGTGCCTTGAAACCACACCTTGATATGGCATAAAGCTCAGCTCATGGAGGTATTCTAAACGCGACTAAAGAGCCATGTATCTGTAGTCATCTTTTGAGCCAAGATTTGAATTTGAATCTTGCCTAAAATCACTCTCCAATCTTTTGGTGATTGATTCTCCTACTCACCTAATCAGAATTCGTGGATTTCCTTTTGTTTTTCATCAAGTGGACTCAACCACTTAGATTCCTTTACTTTTCGATCAAGTAAAGTCTTCAAAAATTACAAGAGTTAGTTCACAAGTGAACTCTACAAGGAGTTTACGTTTCCTTTAAATTTCTAAGCCTTTTGATGAGCCAAGCCATCAACTCGACTTGCCATGTACTTGTTCCAATAGCTCCCCCTCAAGTCAAGCAATCTTGAGGTCTTCAGTCTTCCAAAATCGCCTACAAACTAATCATAACCTTGAATTTGCAAAGCTTTGTACCATCGAATGCTTTGGTTAGAATATCTGCACATTGTTGATGAGTGGACACATATGATATTTTAATCTTCTTGCTCACAATCTTCTCTCTTACATAGTGATAATGAACTTCAATATGTTTAGTCCTTGCATGAAAAATTGGATTAGGAGCTAAGTGAATAGAGCTCATATTGTCACCAAAAATATGTTGATATATGTAGGTAGTGATGTGTGTGAACACACTAGGACCATCAGGGCAATTTCTTCCCTCTTTTGGAGGTTTCTGTCCCCCAGCTTGTATATACGCCTATTGCCCTAATAGGCTACTTATCTTTGTACATTCTAGTGGTAATACATTCAATATTGTGTGTTGAGCTCCAAGCTTCTTCTTCTTCCTTGTGTTGTTCGCGTGCTTCCGTAGACGTCTAACTCCAACCAATGGTATCAAAGCATCGTTCACACCGCTTCATCTAGAGCATCATTCACACATCTCTGGTTGTAGTCTTAGAATCGCACGAATTTTGGTGAGCATACTCAGCGTGTTTCCGAGATCAAAACAACATCACTTTGTGGTGCCAAAATCGCGATCTGAGCTCGTTTCGGCCTCCGAACGCACTATCATAGTGCTTGTGAAGGCTATTTCATCTTTTTGTGCCAAAGGTATATACCAGTTTTGGTTTGCAAATATAAATGTCTCAAAGTCTGCTACAGATCTAGCACAATTTATCTCGACAGTTTTGTTCAACCTTTTGAGATACAGTCAATGTTTTGTATCAAGCTATTTTAGTCACCAACCATGGCTGAAAGCACTGATGTATTCCATATGTTGGCTATTGAGGATAAGTTGGATGGTACCAACTACCCATTACGGGCTTATATGATGCGACATGTATTGGTTGCAAAAGGACTCTGGAACATTGTGTAGGGTGTTGAAAATCTTCCTATCACACCTGCAACTGTTACAAATGCAGGTACTGAAGTTGATGTAGACGGTGTGGACGATGATGATATTCTACATATTCATGTTCTTGCTATAGTTTTTGCTGCAGCTACTGTAGAGAAAATTCATTGGGATGAAAAAGATGCCATAGAACATGCATTGATAGCTTTGTTTGTCAAACGTGCCATTATTCCTCACATATGCTCTTGCAGAATAGTTAAGGATGCTTGGGATACACGTACCACATTGTACCAAGCTAGGAATGAGGCTCATGTTGCTTACCTTCGAAAATAGTTGGAGAGTGAGCACATGAATGAAGGTGATTCTATGGAAAGTTTTTTCACAAAGATCAGGGATTTGAAAGAACAGTTGATTTCTGTTAATGAGGTTATACCAGATAGCTCACTTGTGCAGACCCTTCTAAATGCTCTTCCTAATTCATATCAGAGTTTTGCTTCTACTCTTTGGTTGATGATGAAAGGCAATCCAAGTGCCTTGTCATTTTAGGAGTTAGTTTCTATTCTATTGCAGGAAGAGCACTCTAGGTAAAACAGGTCTATTATGTGTGTTGCAGATCAAGCTTTCTTGGCTAGTCAGAAGGGCAAAGGAAAATGGAGCTCTTCTACTAGTAAGCAGAAATCTGCAAATGTTGCACATTTGAAGAAGGAAGATTAAGATGAGAAGAAATGAGAAAAGCAAAAATTATTTGCAAGTACTTTAAAGGGAATGATCATATCATAAAGAACTATCCAAAAATAGCTGCAAAAGAGGCAAAGAAAAAGGAGGCTAGAATGGTTGTTGCAGAGGCCTCTACACCAAAAACAAGGTCTCCTAATCTTGTGCAGGATGAAGAATGGGTGTTTACTACTGTTTGTTGTTTTGACCCATCTTCTCATGAGCAGTGCATTTCTGGAGTAGACTAAGATGTTTGGTACTTTGATAGTGGGGTGACCAAACGTATTACCTCATAGCGCAGTGTCTTCTCTTCACTTGAGCGTGCCCCTACAGGTAATACTCTTACATGCGCCAAAAAATCATCTTGTCCTGTTATGGGAGTTTGTAAGATCATTTTGACTATTGTTGATGGTAATTCTTTCACTTTCTCAAATGCTTTGTTTGTGCCAGGGATGAAGAAAAATCTATTATCAGTTTCTGCATTAGCCAAGATTGGCTTGGTTGTGAAATTTGTTGATAACAGATGTACAATTCATGATTTATCAAATGGCGACCTGATTATTGCCTCTATAAATGATTCGGCATGTGCACTACATGATTCTCAGGCTATTTCAGATGCAAAGCTTTGGCATTCATGCTTTGGTCATCTAAATTTTGCTAGTTTGGTCATCTTTGCCCAAGCTTGAGGCACCTGGAGAACATGTTTGTGAAGGCTGTATTTTGGGTAAAATGCAGTGTTCCTCCTTTACAAAAGATGGTTTAGTTTGGGCTACTCAAACATTGCAGCTTGTACATAGTGATGTCTATGGTCATATGCACACACCTTCTTTTGGAAATTATCTTTACTTTGTGAGTTTCATCGATGATTTTTCCAGGCATGCATGGGTATATACATTGGAGGCAAAGTCAGAAGTGTTCACGTGCTTCAAACAGTTTTTGGTTTTGGTTGTAAGCCTATCAGCATGTAAAATGGGCACCCTCCGTTCTGATTGAGGGGGGGAATATATATCTTCTGATTTTAATGCATTTATAGCTGAACGTGGGATAAAACACTCGTGTAGAGTGCCTTATACACCTCAATAGAATGGAGTTGCTAAACGAATGAACATGTCACTCATGGAGATAGCGAGTTGTATGGTCAAGAGTCAGGATTTACCACATAGTTTCTAGCTTGAGGCTATCATGTGTGCCGCATATGTACTTAAGAGGTGTCCCACTAAAGCACTGCAATCTATCACTCGATATGAGGCTTTGCATGACCGCAAGCCATCTGTTGCTCATATGCATGTTTTTGGTTGTTTGGCATATGCATTAGTGTCTGAACAACATCGTAAAATATTGGATGATAAAGGAGTAAAATGTATTTTTGTTGGGTATAGTTCTGAAAGTAAAGGCTATCATCCGTATCATCCATATACTCAATGCATTCTAGTTAGCCATGATGTTGTTTTTGTGGAAGATGCTATTCAGCTATTGCTTTCATGTACTAAGGAGACATTTGTTAGCTCCAAAGACATAATATGATACTTTGCTACCTCTTTTTACAGGTGGACACTCTAGTGTTGGTCCTAATGAGGCAACTTCTTAGGCTTTGTAGGTTTCATGTGATAATGCAAATCATCCCATTTCTGATGTAGATTTAAATGATGCACTTGTTGATGGAAGAATTGATGTTGAGGAGGTAAAAACTATGCCAAAATTGGTGGTGCAGCTTTTGCATGACATCAAATTAGATGCACATCTATCATATCATACTCGTTTAGGCTCTCATAGTGCGTCTTTTGCATCAGATTGCTATGGTATGGCGGCATCTAATATATGTGATGAGAATGAACCTGTTTCATTTGATGAAGCACAAAAGTCAAAAAATTGGATGGCTACTACGCAATTTGAATATCATGCTATAATGAAGAATGGTACTTGGTCTTTATGTGACTTCCCTCCTTGGAAGAAGACCATTGGTACTAAGTGGGTATACAAGTTGAGCATAAGCCTAATGGTACATTTGACAAGTATAAGGCTAGGCTTGTTGCAAAGGGTTATCTGCAAGAAAAAGGCATTGATTTTGATGAAACTGTGCTCCTACTTGTCGTATGACTACTTTTCATAGCATCTGTGCACTTGCAACTCATCATGGTTGGAATGTACATCAGCTGGACGTTAAAACAACATTTTGCAATGGTGACTTCCATGAAGAGGTGTCTGTTTTTCGGCCTCATGGCTTTGTGCAGAAAGGGCATGAAAACTAGGAATGCAGGTTAAAGAATGCATTATATGGTTTAAAGGAAGCACCACGTTGTGGTCGTGATCCAAAGCAAAGTCTTGGAAATCAAATTACAAGTACCAACTCAAAGCCCTATTAAAGATGACTCTTATGAGTATGATGTTCAAGATGGACATTATCAACACATCTAATACCGGTTAAATCTATCCTTATATGTGGATCAGATTGCATATAAGTGCTCGGTATATTTTGTTTCTATTTCTTGTTATTGAATGGTATGACTTTGGTTGTTTGATCACTTTGAAACCGAGAGTATCAATGAAATAATCATAGCAATGTGTGAGGAAAATTGAATGTATGAATGGTATGAGATTATGAATGGTAAGTATTCATTTATGTTGTGTGTTTGTGACTCGTATGAGTTCTTATAAATCTATTGAAGAACATGCATAGGAATGCATGTGCGTAAAGGCACTACATGTGAATATATAAACATAAAAAAAATGTGAGAGCATGTAATTTAAGTGTGACTTATGTATGTACACATGAACCTATATATGTATAGATTCATATATATTCATAAATGTGTTTTAAGTGGAGCATACAGGTCAGGATGATCCTATAAAGAAAGGAAATATAAATGATCAAAAATCACGTGCATATGTTCTGGAGCTTGGAAGTTATCCGGACGAGGGGTAGGAAATCCTGGATCGTGGAGTCAGGGACTGAAATGGAAATTCACGCGGTCCACCAAGAAGAAGGGGACCAAGAAAGGAAGTGAAAGAACAGGGAAAAGGAGGGAATGGAGGTTGTTGCTGATAGTCATCAAGGGCGAATAGAAGGAGGATATTATGCTGATAATCAAGCATAAGAGGATCAGTAGGAGGACACACTATTTGAGGGAGATTTGATTCATTTCTACTAGAAAGGGTGTAAACAAAGGGACTACCATTCTGCGCAGAAGAGAGGAAGGATCCAAAAATCATTTTTATGTCCAAGCTAGCAGCTCGAAGGCAATCTTATGGGGGGGAGGAGGAAAAAAGGAATCAAAGTTTGCTCACAAAGGTAGAGAACGAGAGCCTGCTCAGATAGAACTTATGGAGTTGGTCATGCTGTTCTAAAAAGGTCTCCAAGTGCTTGCGGAAGAGAAGAAAGCTAAGAGGAAGAAAGGTATGACCTTGTACTACTGTAGTTTCCATTTTTGACATTGGAACTGGTTATGGACGACCTAAGAAGCGAAAACAATGAAAAACATAGTAGGCACTGGAAAGGAATAGATACGTTGAATGCATTAGTGATTTTACGCTTTCAGTTAAACCATCTGTAAAGATTTCTTATATTATCTTTCTATGCTCTTCTTTCAACGTTTCCACATCTTTGAAGCTCTTTGGATGGTTTGAGTGTTTTGAATTCTTCGCCTAAATTTTTTTGATTTCCTTCAGTGATGTATTTATGTACTAGAGATCCTTTTTGTGTATATTTATCGGGTGCTAGCTTAATGGCGAGTTGAATAATGCATCCTAGCTAATGCAGTATAGGTTGATAGACATTAGGTATGAAAACTAAACTGATAAAAGGATATGAGTCTATGCACAAGAATGAAAAGGGATTTCACTAATATTTTACTACCACATTTTATACTCCCGAATTTGAAGATTCCTTGTCTTTGGCACAACTACTCTGTAGATCTAAGGCATTGTTTTAATGAGCTTGTCTATCTGATTAACAAAGGATTTCATCTGTAAAAATTTACGTTTATCATTTAGTATAAAAGTTTTTGGTTAAATCAATACTTTGTTTAATACTGTGTCATTTGTTAGCATAAATGCCTATCCTCAAGACAAAAGTGAAGTTTACCTGATATCTCTGCTTGTGCACGTGAAGCAAAGAAGAGAGAATCAGCAGTTTAGTGTCACGATATGATTTTCCTGGTTGTGTATATTTTGTAATTTGCCTTGGTAAGTTTTGATGCACTGGTAGTGGTTTTGCACAATATCGGAAGCCTGGCATCTGCATGTATAAGAACATACGTGATCATCGACTTCAATGATAAATTGGATGCTTATCTCTGTTCACTTGAAGTTGCAGTATGATCTAAAATCAAATAATAGAATATTGGAGGTACATAGTACTGTGAGCTAAAATATGATATGTCAAGAACAGGCCTACATATAAAGAACAAAAAAGTCCCAGCCTGAAACCATTTGTGCATTGTGTATGTGTGCAGTTTTTCATTTAATCTTTTGACAGTTCAGAGATACGATTTCCATGGACTTGAAACCGTTCTCGATTATGAAGGCTTCCCTAGCGCAAGACAAATCCTGAACTTACGTTTGATCAAATGAATTCTCCTTTTGTATTTTCCTTGAGTTGAAGTGAACTCGTGGTTGGTTTAAGTTTTATTCAAAAACACTAATGCGTTTTATTCAAGTACTACCATTGACCAAACGACAAATGGAGTTACTGAGATAACTTTTCTTTCTATTTGAAGCCATCATAAAATGTTTTCCATTACCAAATGTGGATTAAGGTATTGGAAATGACATGATTTAGAAATCTTCCTTTCTAGTAGTGAGTTCAAGGGAAATCTATGTGCACATTTTTACTCGCATAAGAATCTTAGTAGCTATACTAAGAATGCCCTATCAGGGGTTGCTTTGATTGTCAAAGAAAGAAAATGCTCAAAGTGTTGATGCCATCTTCTTCTTTAGTTGATTGAGTGTTAGGTACAAATCATCGGCTTGTCTCATGGCTTTGCCCTTTCATGTATGTCATTTAGTTTAACTAAAGTGATTTGGCTTCTTTTTTCCCTAACAACTAAATCAAAGTTTCCTTGATCGTATAAATATCATAACTCAAGTTCTTTCCCTTGTGAGAAAAAATGAGAGCAAAAAAATAAAAAAGGGTGAAATAGATCTGTGACTTTCAATAAACACCGGAATGATTGATTCATTAGTTGTTCATAGATAGTTGGTACTCAATTCAAAATGCTCCACGTTTATTTGAGTTTTCTTCCTCCTTTCTACAAACTCCGCGACATACCTGGTGAACCTGACATGAAGGAGGAGAGTGTAGAGATTCTGATCCTAGTTTAGCTAGTAGTGCGATTGAGAGAGCTCATTGTGCTTGATCATTTATTGATGACACTACAATGGATGTTATAACTCAAGTCCTACGCTTCCAGCAGGACAAAAAAAGGCGGAGTGCCATCCAGGCAATCCATGAGCGAGTGATCAAAAGGAGCGGATATTTCAACGGCAAAAATGTTACTCATTTTTGTAAAGAGTACAAATTAGAGGCACGATATCTTGGCACCGGCCTTATGCCATTAAGTGACCAAGAGCTTATAGATAGTTTTGTATACGTTTTAGAATTGCATCTCCGTGATCGACTTGTTGTGGATGCACCTCGACTAGCTGTAGAAGGGCAAACAAGATGGTCATAATATAAGAAAATACTTATAAGAATGTTTTCACTTGATGACGATGCTAAAGTGACTAGGTCAACATTTCTAAAATGGATACATAACCCTAAAGAACAATCCATTTTAGACATAAAAAGAGAATTTGATCAGCAATTTTGGGACTTAGCTGAATATGATAGGAGGGCTATAGCTCAAGAAAAGATGTCCTTGTTTCTCTGAGCTATAGATGCAAAAGCCCAAGAAGAGCTTTTTCCACAACTACAACATGTAGGAACTGAGAGTGGTCTTACTGAAGACTAGGATAATGTGGATGAAGCTGTTAGCGGATACGTTGAAAAACAAAGAACTTTGTCTAAGTTAACGCAGAGCTGGCATGATGATATGCAAGAAGAATAAGTCAGAGTATTCAACAACCTATAGAGAACCCTCAGGTGAACCCATCAATGCCAAAGGATGTTGTTCCTGCTAATACAATGAAAGATATGTTTAAGAAATTTAGTGATCTTACATTCCAAAGTGTGAAACAAATGATTGATTCTCAAGCTTTACAAGCACTAGTAGCTAAAAACCCAAAGGCTCTTGAAATTAAAAGATGCATCTAGTGTCTCTTTGGAGCACAATAGATACTCCTTTGAGAGCTTTAAAGAAGCATTGGCAAAGAATCTAGTGTTCATAAAGGAAAAGATGATTTATGACTCAAAAACTGAAGAAAAAGTAAATATTAACTTCGGTCGGGGAGGCATGAGAATGTTCTTCCTAGCACATCTAGAAATATTGCTTCAACATTGTATACATATGTAGGTCAAGTAATTGATGAAAATAATGATGTAGAACCATGGTCTAAAGTGATAAAGTCCCTAGATCACGAAAAGATGCGTCATGAAATCTTAAAGTCAGCAAGCAATGAGATCCAAGGGGTAACTGGATGGAATGATCCTATAGATACTCTCTCGGTTGTTACTTATTCATGCTCTTTAGTGGAGCATGAGGTAGTAGTGGAAGAAAAACAGACGAGGACCAATGAAGGTGAAGAAGAAAAAAGAAGAAATTGGCATCAAGTAGAAGCTTTACAAGATCAAACTCAACCACCAAATCAAAATCAAACAATACTTAGGGCATTTGCATCACTATTTAGGCATTCAGCTTATGCATGTTCATGGTGGAATGGCCTTGTCTCAAATGAAATATATTGACACATTATTGCAGCATTTTGTCCTTGAAGATAGTAAACCTATTGCCACTCCTATGGAAACAGGTTTACGACTCAATCTTCATGATGCTGGAGATGCATTTGATGTTGTTCTCTATCAGCAAGCTATTGGATGCTTGATTTACTTATGCATTACTCGACCAGATATTTAGTTTGTTGTCTCATAGATGAGCAAGTTTATGCATTGCCCAGGAGCCCAGCATTGGCAAGTGGTTAAGTGCATCTTTCACTACTTGAGTGGTACCTGACTACTTGGTTTGTTTTATCCCAAGTTTGAAGCTTTCCACAAAGCTTTGGTCTTACTTCCGTTTGTGGAGTAATTTCCACATAGCTTGGTACTTCCTTATACATGAGTGCTAGCTCCTTGTTCACCGCATCACTCCGAGAGGAGATTTGTTGATATATTTAGGTAGTGATGTGTGTGAACACACTAAGACCACCAAGGCACTCTTTTTCCCTCTTTAGGATGTTTTCTCCACCGGCTTGTATATATGCATGTTGCCCTAATGGGCTACTTATCTTTGTACATTCTAGTGGTAATACATTCAATATTGTGTGTTGAGCTCCAAGCTTCTTCTTTTTCCTTGTGTTGTTCATGTGCTTCTGCAGATGTCTAACTCCAACAAAAGATTTGGAGTTCCAATCTCCAAACCAAGATCTATGAATAGTGTCTTCATCTAAATAGCTTCTTGAGTAGCTATGGCAAGACCTCTGTATTCAGCCTCTCTGGAAGAGAGAGAAACTGTGGGTTGCTTCTTGCATGACCATCAAACAAGGTTTAAGCTTGAAAAGGTAAGATAACCTTAGGTGCTTTTCTCTTCCTTGGATCAACCCAATCTGCTCCTTCTATTTAGAACGATTTAGATCTCTAAATTCAGCCTCTATGGAAGAGAGAGCAATTGTGGGTTGCTTCTTGGATGACCATGAAACAAGTTTTTAACCTACAAAGGTAAGATAACATGAGGTGCTCCTTCTGTCTTCCTTGGATCCAGTGCAATCTGCATCAAAGAACAATTTCAAATTTAAATCAGATACATAAGGGTAGCATAACCCCTCATTCATGGTCCCTTTGAGATATCTCACTATCCTCTTGATAGCCTCCATGTGAGGTTTCTTGGGTGTGTGCATAAATTGACTTAGCACACTCACACTATAACATATATCAACCCTTGTCAATGTGGCATAGCTCAAACTACCCACAAGGCTTTGATAACTTGTCACATCTTCAATTTATGATTAACCTCCATTGGAGTAACTGCAATCCTACAATCTTGCATCTTGAAGTTTGCCAACATATATTTAATGTACTTTCTTTGAGTAAGAAACAAACCATGATCTTTATAGACAACTTCCAATCCTAGGAAGTAGGTAAGTGAACCCAAATCACTTATCTGGATTTCTTCTCTCATCTGCTCTTTGATTCTCTTCATGCCATCTGTATCATTTATTGTAAGTATAATATCATCTACATCACAAATAGATGACTTCAGAATTACTTCTTTTAATGAATAGTGATGGATCTCCCTTGCTAGGTTGAAATCCCTTGTCCTGCAAGAATGAGACAAGCTTGTGATTCCAAGCCCTTGGGGCTTGTTTGAGTGCATATAAAGCTTTATTAATTTTACACACATATTCAAGATATATGTGATTCTCAAAACCACGTGGTTGTGCCATATATACCTCTTCTGTTATCCATCAATTAAGAAATGCATTTTTTACATCGAATTAAAGTATCTTCCAATTCTTGGAAGAGGCAATACTAAGCAAAACCCTAATTGTGGGCATCTTTGCCATAGGAGAGAAGGACTCTTCATAATCAATTCCCTGATACCCTTTAATGGAGCCATCTGAGATCTTCTTCAATTTGTAAATCCACCTTGAGCCTATCACTTTAATTGATGGAGACTTGGGAACCAACTCCCAAGCGATATTCTCCTCAAGAGCTTCAATTTCTTCTTCCATTGCATGCCTCCATTTTGATATCTTCTTTGCTTCCTCAAATGTTGAAGGTTCCTCTTGATTTATGTCCTGTGCTATATAGATTGAATGTTTATTGACTAGAGAAGTCTCAAACCCATAGCTATTTGGTTTTCTTTTCTCCCTCATGGACCTTCTTAGGCCGTGACGTGATGATTCTGCCTCTTGTCCTAGTTCTTGCACTTTTGCTTTACCTTTAGAATTCCACATATTGATTTTTTTCATACTCAATTGCTTCATCATCTTTTGAGGTATCTTGCTCTTCAACTTTAGAAGAATTATTCTTAACAACTTTTGGAAAATGTTCTTCAAGATCATAAGGTAGGTTGACCTTTCTTCATGAATCTTCATACCAAGAACTATTCTCATCAAATACTACATCTCTACTCACCAAGAATCCTTTGGTTGTTGAGTTGTTTAATCTGTAGCCCTTTTGATTGTTGTCATATCCAATGAATACACGCTTTTGTGCTTTGGGATCCATCTTGCCTCTAACCTGTGAAGGAACATGAGCAAAAGCAACACATCCAAAAATCGTACAATGATCCAAGCTTTGTCTTCTTCCATTCCAAGCTTCATATGGTGTCATTCCAGCAAGTGATTTTGAAGGTAACCTGTTAATCAAATAAGTGGTTGTGGATACAGCCTCGGCCCATAAGTAATTAGGTAAGTGCTTCTCATTTAGCATAGACCTTGTAGCTTCAACAATTGTCCTATTCCTTCTTTCTGCCACTCCATTTTGCTCAGGAGTGTACCTTGTAGTGATCTCTCTTTTGATTCCCCTCTCTTGAAGAAAGGAGTCAAATTCATGGGAGAAGTACTCTCCCCCTCCATCTGACCTTAGCCTTTTTAATGTCTTACCTATTTGATTCTCCACAAGAGCCAAATATCTTTTGAATCATGAAAAGACTTCATCTTTGTGTCTCATAAAATATAGTATAGTCCATCTACTACAATCATCAATGAAGGAGACATAATACCTAAATCCTGATATTGAACCATTCTTGCTAGGTCCCCATACATTTGTATGAACCAAATCCAAGAGATGTCCATGCATATATCCTTTCTTCATGAATGGTAACCTGTGAGACTTTCCAAATTGACATGCACTACACTTATAAAGCATGCCTTGTTTTGACAAGTTAGGGAGTCCAAGTAAACTTTGGTCCCTACAATTTGCTTCAATGATCTTTCACCAATATGTGCTAACCTTTTGTGCCATACTTGTAATTCTGTGAGTGTCTTTCTACCATAATTAAAGAGGATAATGTTTCTAGTGTCTTGTAATTTAAATCTGAACAATCTACCTATCTCTTCACCTTTTGCAATTCTTTTGAATCCTTGACTTGGATCTTCAACAAATGCTCCTGGTTTTGTGAACCTGACTTGCAACCCTTTCTCTACTATCTACCCAACACTTATCAAATTCTTTGTAATGGTAGGGACATAGAGTACCTTAATAAGTAGGTTGATATTTCCTTCAGGTGCTTTGACATTTCCTATTTTCTCCACAAGGTGTCTTGTATCATATCCTGTTTGTACCTCATGCTTGTTCCTTGGATCTTCTAAATCTGATAGGAGGGCCACATTTCTCGCCACATGATTGGAACAACTTGAATCTATGTGGGAACATGCTCATCAAATGTACCTTGTGGCATGGCCATATTCATGATTAGCAATGAGTCCTCTTGATTTGAGTCTTCTATGTAGTTATTGAAGTCTCTTCTTCCTCTATGGCCTCCTTGATATTTTGAATGGTTGTAATTGTTATGGTTGCCATGGTAATTGTTGAACCTTCCTCTTGAGTAGCCATAGTTTCATCTATTGTAGCCTTTGCCTCTTTGATTCCTAGAATTCCTAAAGCAATTTTCAGTTGTATGACTAGTTAATCGAAAAATAGAGCATGAATCAGAATCTTGGGATCTCCCCCTCCCTTGTCTTCCTCTCCTACCTCTACCTCTACCATGTCTTTCTCTACCTACATAGTTAGCTTGATGTGTACCTACTTCTTCATCCACTTTCTTTCCTCTCCTTTGTTTTCTTTGGACTTTCTTTTATCAGTATACAAAGCTGCAGATTAATTACCTTTGGAGCTTTCTCCATTTTTGATGAGCTTGGCCTCTTGAGTAAGTAGTTTTCCTATGAGTGTGTTGAAATCTGGTACATGCATATCAATGTATAGATCCATAGCTATGGTGAATGCTTTCCACTTGTCATCTACCTTCAAGCCATTGATGACCTGCCTTACAATTTCTTCTTCATCTATTACCTCTCCAATGCTTCCCAACTCATATGCTATGTCCTTGAGCTTTGTGACAAAATCAATGACATTTTTTTTTGGGAGCTTTCTTAAGAGTTGTGAAGTCTAGCCATAGTTGATGATTGCTGGCCTTTGTACTTGAAGAGAAGAAGGCTTCAAGTTCATTCCACACTTCCTAAGATGTTTTACAACTTTTAATGTGAGGCAAACAAAATCTCAGATAGAGTCGAGGAGATAAGACCTTGCAAGTGCATCCTTGGAGCACCATGTGCTCAATCTTTCTTGCCCTTCTTGTGTTTTTTGACCTTTGGTCTGAAATCTTGCATAACTTCATCTCCAGCTATATTTATAGTCATCTTTGGAGCCAAGATTTGAATTTGAATCTTGCCTAAAATCACTCTCCAATCTTTTGGTGATTGATTCTCCTACTCACCTAAACAAGATTTGTGGCTTTTCTTTCCTTTTTCATCAAGTGGACTCAACGACTTAGATTCATTTACTTTTACATCAAGTAAAGTCTTCAAAAATTACAAGAGGTAGTTCACAAGTGAACTCTACAAGGACTTTACATTTCGTTTAAATTTCTAAGCCTTTTGAAGACCCAAGCCATCACTTGGACTTGCCATGGACTTGTTCCAACATATGCACATACTCTAATGTGGTTTGTTCTTAGGAATGCTCCTAGCACTTTCCAAGATTGCATGCAAGACATTTTCTCACCATACTTGACCACTTTCATGCATGTTTTTTTGGATGACCTCTCGGTGTCTGTCCATAAAGCTACACATCTTCCAAAATTTTTTATGTGCTTTAAAAAATGTCGTGAATATGGATTGTGTTTAAACCCGACCAAATTTCTTTTCTTGTACAATGTGGTAAGCTCCTTGGCCATATCATTTTGGCCTAGGGAATTCAAGTTGATCCTTATAAAGTCAAAGCCATCCTCAATGCACCTGCACCTTAGTCAACAAAAGAAGTTCTTTGCTTTTTGGGTGAAATGCGATGGCATGGATGACAGTTATGCTGGTTAGTGCACCTTACTAATCCTTTAAATTAATTAGTTAATGTCGCACAAAAAAAACTTTCGGTGAACTGAAGAGTACCAGAAAAGTTTGATCGTCTTAAACTCCTATTACCCCAAGCTCAGATTTTCGAGTGTCTGATTGGGTATTGTTGTTCCATATTTTCGTAGATGCCTCGTACATAGCTATAGGTAGTGTGCTCACACAAGTTATTGATAAATGGTACTTCCCAATCTACTATGCTAATTTTCAATGTGCCTCACTTGAAAAGAATTATTATTTGAATTAAAGAGAATGTTTGGGACTTATTTGTTTGATAAAGATATTCCATCATTATCTTTTGGATGAGAAGTTTATTTTCCATGTCGATGATGCTGCTTTTCTGTATTTAGTGCAAAATTAGGAGGCCACTAGTAGATTGGCCCGATGGGTACTCTTGTTATAGGAGTCTGACTTCAATATCATCCACCGATCGGGTACTCATCATGCACTCGCTGACTTCTTGTCTCAACTAGATTTCGATGAAGCACTTGAGATTGTAGACATGACATTCCGGCCACTTACACAATCCAATTTGAACCTCTACCAACCAAAGGGGATTTGGCTACTACATATTATCATACGATTTTCAATTTCTTTAAGACTAGTCTACCACCAAAATCTTTATCTCCGATTCAAAAGCTTTCCTTGTATAGTAAATGTTTTCGAATTATTCTTGATCAATTATATCACTATAACCTATCTGAAGCTTTGTTACGGTGCGTTCCTACTTATAAAGTCCCGTCTCTTCTGGTGTTAGCCCATACTCACCCCAATGAAGGCCATTTTGTGGTACATGTGACTTTAAAGAAATTGTTGTAGAGTGGTCTCTGGTGGCCCACAATCCACAAAAGATGTACATTTTTATGTGCTTGCATGTGATCCCTACCAACATACTAGCCAAAATCTAGTTTGAAAGCATTTTTCTCTGCAAAACATTTTGCCTTTAGAAGCTTGCAAAAGTGGTGCTTGGAGTTTATCGACCGAATTTCTCCTTTGGCTATCTCTACCAACAACCGCTACATTTTAACGTGTACTCATTATGAAATCCGATGGGTAGAAGCGTGGGCTTTGATGAATGCATTGCAAATTTTTTAGTCTAGTGTTTAACATGAGATGTTTTTCTCCATTTTGGTGTGTCATTGACAATCATCTTTGATGTTAGTACACACTTTGTTAATGACCTTATCATAGAATTGACTACTGATTTCAATATCCTCCATAATTTTAGTACACCCTATTATCCAAGTGCCAACGGCCTTGTTGAGAGTACTAACAAATCAATATTAACCATATTGAAAACGTTAATTTAGTTTTCAATGGAGAGATGGGACCACTTCCAATCCTTTTTGTTATGGGCTAATCATATGACCTATAAAGTCGCTATTGGATTTACCCCTTTTCGATTGGCTTATGGTCTTGAAGTCATTGCACCTATGGGCTTAGTTGTTCCTAGTTTACACATTGCTATTGATCGAAAGATCTTCCTAAGCAAACAATCTTCAATCGCTTGGATGTCATTCACACTTTGGATAAAGATTAGTTTACGAGTTTTCTTCAGTCACAACACCCTTACATCCCTATCAATCTTCCACTTAAGGGTCAATGTGACCATAAGTGGTAACACATACAAAGATTGGCGTAGGACTATACAATAATGTACAGAAAGAGTCGGGGTCTCAACCGAGACACATCAACCTACACCAAGTGCCTCGAACAAGGTGTATCCATGCACATCAAAATGCTCTAGACTCATATCGATAAGAGCGGAGCTCACATATGACTTATGCAAGAATTGATGAAATTCATGAGCTCCCACTGACTCTATGCATATGTCTATCATCAAATGATTGACAACTCCAAGTGCAAACGCTCCAATAGCAACTGTAATATCTACTCTCAAGCATAACAACTCGTACATCAGACTCTCGAATGCTGATGAAACATGTGCTATCTTGGCTAACTTGAGCATGTCAGCCATCCCTATATCCAAGGCATCCAAAGCACCATTGTCAAGACCAACATGTCTTGACATATATATGTCAACATCTGACATGAATAAATCCAAGAATGACTGCATGGTCCTTGACTCATCTAGATCTATATTAGTCATCCTATCAACCGTGGGAGTATATAGTTATGCATCTCGAGAGCTAAAGTGCTTCATCACACAGTGTGTACCATGAGAGCAATCCGTCTCTACCACACTAAGTCTATGATCATGCTCCACATGAGCTAGTCACACAATGTCAACACCAAGGTCAAAGTGATGCTCAAAGTCTAACTGAGTAGCATCACAATGCTCTACATGAGCATCTACATCATGCTCTAAAGCATCCAAATGATCATCCAAAGTGTGCTCCACATGATCATCCATATGATGAAAAAAATCTTTCTCTCTATAAGTATCATGAGCATTCAAAGTATGCTCTACATGTGCATCCATCTGAGCATCTGAATCATGCCATACATGTGCATCAAGATTTTCAATAGACCTATGTGTAGGTAGACAAAATGGGTCATGATGAGTCTCAGATTGCACATAAGGTTGAACTCCCACTAAAACAAGACTGTCTCTCATATAAAGTGCCTACAGTGGATACTTGGAGTAACATGAAAATTGGCTAATGCATCAAGCACCCAAGCCATGTGTGTGCTATCCAATGAACAAGAGGAATCCTAAAATGAACCAAAGGAGAAAGTCATACCACCATTACTAGCATAATCAGGTGCCATAGACTCTCTGAAAATCACTACGTGACCTACATCACATGCATATCTCTGATGTCATCATTGCATCTACCTGAAGCAACATCCTCGAGTATGGCAGTTATGGCCACAATGCTAACATCAAAGTCATCCATGTGATCTATGTCTCACATGAGTCAATGGACTCGCATACATATCATGTAGTCTCTGCCATAATGCACTACTTGTCTCATAATACATAATAGGCTCATATATAGAACCCACAAGTTGTAATCAGATAATGGAGTTGGCCAATGAATCCATATCCATCCATACATGGTCGGGCATGTCACGAGGCCTCTGTGCATCTCTATTCAAATACATGTGTAACACTACATGAACCAATGTATGCCACATCTGAGCTTTCCATCTCAAAAAGTTAGTGCCATCAAACCAAGGAGACACCATACTGGCAATCCAAGAGACTAGCAATGTAACAAGAGACTAGAAATGATACTCTATCACCAATAGGATCATACCTGCATATACATATTCATAAGTCACATCATAAATATCTTGCTAGAGAAGAAACCATGTGAACCACATGTCACATAACCATGCATCTACCATGCACATAAAACCATGAGCATAAGCCTACTCACCAAGTATCCAAATTGATCAAGTAGATGTGAAAGAATCGTAGAAAAAATTTGGTAGAGTATCCCCTATAAACTGAGCAATCAAACAAGACACCAATAACAAAAGAGAAATGAGTAATCTATTGTCACCGATAACTAATCCGATCAAAGATAGTGGCAAATACCCATGCCAAAAACTGATAGCAATACATGCCAATACAATGGCAATACATCTCCCACTCAAGAATGAATCCTGCAAGATGGTCCAACCTATCACAAATAACCTTTGACCAAGTCCAAGTAAATGGAGATAAACAATGATCCAAAGCTATCACACAAGCATAAAGGATCTACTAGAGTACTCTTCTAGTATAAAAGCTGACAAAATTTTGACAGTATCTCCTCTGTAAAATGGAGTTTCAACCAAATAAACCATGTTACAATCACCATCCACATATGGCAAGAACAACACTAGCAAATAGATATCAAATAAATGACCATATAGTAAGATATTAGCTTTTCAAGGTGACAAACAGATGTGCAACTGAGGCTCCAATCTCGATCATGTACATGCAAAGAAAACAAAGATACAAGTACCAACCAAAATCCAAAATCAGCTCTCATGAAATTATGTGCAACTCGTAAGATAATTTGTAATCAAGTGAGATAAGCATGATATACACCACAATGCAGATATACCTCCATTGACAATGCTATGATCAAAGTCATGATGACACAAACCTCAAAAAGAGGTATACCACAATGTCATCTCACATGCCAAACATGTGAGAAGATCATGCTCTACTCTCATACAGAGAAGCTACCACATTCATCATACATGGACAAAGCCTTCAAGCTCTAAAAGTAAGAGCTTGCACACCAAAAAATTTCTCTCGAAGAAGTTCCACAACAAAATGAACCTCCAAAAGCAACTATGGTTCTTATGGTGAAAATATGTTGCTCTATGTTTTGCTATTTCAAAGATGATAACCTCTGACTCCGAATTTTTTCTCTTTAAAACATTTCAAGAAATACATGTTACCTACGTAATGATATAATGAACACCTCAATCGGAGGTGTGTAGCTCAAGACATACACAAAACAAGCATGTGGTATCAATTTCACCTTTACCTGCAGAATTATTGCTCTGTATTTTTATAATTTTGGCGATTTAGAACTTAGAATTAGGATCTTTGTTCTTCTAAAAAAGTATATCTTCTTCTCCAAGCTATGCACAACAAGTTGAAGCACTTGATTTCAACTTGTAAAACTCAAGTTATGGCCCAAAAACGGACCCACCGTCTAAGTGATTGTGGATTCGTCTTCTACATTAGTCTACATTTTTCAAGTTTTTAGCGATTCAAAATTCCAAATCAGGTTCTACACCTCATCTCTGAATTTGTAGCCTTTTTTTCTCAAATATGCAAAGAACTTTAAGTGCATCAATCAGATCTTTCTAGCTCACCTTATCACCAAAATACCGAACAACTCTCGAGAGGTCGTGACCTACACATTTACCTCTTGTGACCTAAGCTTCCATTGAATCTTCTTGCATACAATCCTTCATCAAGCTCTAATACCAATGAAGGGCTTTGTTGTGTAGAACAAGAGGAGCAATGAGGAGATGGAAGGAGAGAGAGAGAAGAGGAGATACCTTCATATATGTGTGGGAGCCTCGAAACCCTGATAATGATTTCTCTTGAGGCAATGCACTATATATGATGCATATATATGAGTATAGGGGTAAGGTCACATGATCCTTATATCCCCAATCCAAACTTGGCAGTATCGTAGCCATGATAGAATCTTGAAAATCCTTGTCTTTACAATGAGACAATTGATTATGCTTACAATTCTAAGGATAACAAAATGGCAAGAAAATTCAAGGTTCATTGGTTTAGCCCTTATCGCATTTGGTGCAACTTGCTTGGGCTATATTTTGATTGGAAAATCTCACCGGAGGATTGTTATGTAATCCTCTCAATGGATCTAAATTATGAATTTTTTGTGTGCACTTTGATTGATACACACTTTCTAGTGGATACTTATCATGCCTACCCCCACTTTCTATCCTTTTGCTCACATTCCATGCATTCCATTCCATAATTAGCAAGTGTAATGATTTATATTATGATAGGTTAGTGCTAGCGGAACTTTGTTTTCTTATTATCCTTCACGCATGCATCCTCATCCATCATTTCTCTTCACCTATATCTATCCACTTCTCTTTCTTTCTCACTTTTACGCTGTTCTACACTATTCATGCACATATTCACTAGATTGCTCTTACTTTTGTCTCTTCGCTACCTACTAGTTCATTCTACAAAGGAAACCTATATCTATCCACTTCTCTTTCTTTCTCACTTTTACGCTGTTCTACACTATTCATGCACATATTCACTAGATTGCTCTTACTTTTGTCTCTTCGCTACCTACTAGTTCACTTGGCTAGTTTTGGGGATTCCATGGCCCTAGAGCTCGCCAAGTACTTTCAAGTATGCGGGCTCTTGCAATATGCCGACTTGCCATGGTATTGTGCTCCCTCTCACCCATATATCGATACCTTAGTCTTTGCCATAGCTGATTGCCCGGCCTCCGCTTCCACTTTGCCTATCATTGCACCCTGGCTCACTACCATCCTCACCATAGATAGAGTCTATAGGCTTGGTTTGTCCAAGGTTGGTAACATTGAATCCACTAATCTCCTCCTTGCCACCATGAATGAGTTTTTTCCCCATTGCTCTTGTAATGAATATGCCATTATATGTTGCATGCCACCAAAGTGCCATGCTTTGTAGTTTTTGGTTGTTACTCTTAACCTCTAGAAATGGTGGTATGACATCTCCTAGTCGATGTACTTTTTCATTCATCTCATTGATTTTGAAACTATCAATTGGGCTGTAGTCTAATTTCAAGGGATTCACAAGGAATGTCAAATGGTCCTCTAGTATTTAAGAGAAGCCGAAGTTTCTTGAACTGATCTCCCTCCTATCCTTTCTTTCCTGTTACCTAGTCCCGCAGTTACTACACCCTCAACCCTTGTTCTTCCTCACCCATCCTCTATTGCATCCTCTTCAATAGTGGATGATGAGGATGAATCCATAATGCTTTGCTTCTCTTGCTCAAACCATCCGCAATTGAATGCTGCCACTGCTATTCCTTTTAGCACTTCTTTAGAAATGGTAGGCATAGGAATTACGGTCACTTCTAAAGAAAATGTGGTTTTCAAAGTTCTCTCATCAATCTTCCAAGCTATAGATCCCAATCCTCTAGTTCCTTCTTGCCCAAAGAGTCCAACACCAATGGATATTGACAAGACGGTGATTGTGCTTCCGAGTCCTTCCATCAATTCGATCATTTCTTCAATTGTCAATAACCTTTTGGATGGCATTATGCAGATGCCTATTTCTAAGCCTGCTAAGGAGGACTAGCATACTCACACAAACCCATCCTTCTTCAAATAATTTTTAATGACCCTTCATGCCCTACGGAATCCTTGGGGTAGACCCCATCCATGACCTAGTTGCTAAAATCACTCCGTCACATTCACCAACATATTCTCCTCCTACGATCACCTTACATCAACCCACCTGTGAACGGACAATTTAGCCAAATTTGGGCAGTATCAACTTCAGGCTGCCAGTCACATTCAAAGTAGATCAGTCTAAGAAAGCTAAAGTTTGGAAGAATTTTCAAGAAAAATTGGACATGCTTGAAGATGATCTCTCACACTTGTAGGGTGAGATAATGCGATTTTAGGCTCAGGAGTTATGGCTCCAACAGAAGCTAACAGATAAAGAGAGTGAAATAGAGTGTCTACATAAGGAATCGACTAAAAAATAAGAAGCCTTAGCAAAAGTGAGTTTGCTCCTGGAAGAACAAACTGAAAAGGCTGATTTGTTAAAGTAGACTTGTACCGTGCTTAACAATACTATGCAAAAAATGGAGGTTGATATTAAGAACTTCAAGGCTAAGTTGTTTGAATATGAAAATGAACTACACAACACGATAGGAGAGACTCTCACTCTACACAAAGAGCTAGAAGCCACTAAGAGAGAGCACCAATCTTTTCTCAACATGATGGATAGACACATAGTACAGATACAATGCATGGAGGATCTACTAAAAAAGCAAGTAGCTAAAATGAAGCAAGTGGAAGCTACCACCAAACAGAACATATTCTAGTCTCAAGTGGCTCTCGACAATGATTTCTACTTACATGAAGCATTTTTGGAGACGCAAAGTGAGCAGATACTTAATTAGGCTATAACGCATAGTAGTTCAAGTTCAGAAGCTCAATTGCACAATGCCCTATAGTTAAGAAATTATTAATGTCATCAAAGAATAAAATTAAGAGAAGTTTGGAAGAAGCCCATGTGCTATACTTACAAGTATCAATAATGAAGATTGTTTGAATTAGGGTTCGAGTCCACCGTGCATGCTAGTGTTAGGCAGTGTAGTGAGACAACACATTTTTTGTAATTATTTCATTTTTGGTGAAGGGGTTTACCAAAGCAATGCAACTTCTCATGAATCTATTAATGAAATAAGCATTTCTATGAGAGAAGAAGCAAAGGCAATCAGTTGGTGTGACTCAATCAGCCTACAAAATCTTGGTGTGAAGATGTCATTCTTCAATTTGATGCATTTTGTTCCTTTTGTTTTTGGTTATCTGCTAATGAGATCTTGTGAATTAAGTAAAGATAAAATGTGGTGAAGTCAGTTTGCAATTTATTGTGTACACGCACTAAAGTCTTAAGTAGTATTATTGATAGTTTATGTTGTAAGGAGTCACATAATTCGTTTGAGTGTTAAGTGCATGAAGTTTGCAGGTACAATATTGATATGTTTGAGTGTAGTCTCTCAATTGTAACACAAAATTACTAAATTCTTCATTTATCTGTATGACTGCCACCCAAAAACCCCCTTTTTAATCCCTATTTTTGGCTATAAGTTGTTAGCATGATAGTGCCATTAACAAATACCAGGGTAGAAGTTTTTCAAATCTAACATCACTTGATATCTTGAGCTCCTTGCTTGTGGGGTTGTAGCATTTGTATCCCTTTGTTCACCTACATACCCTATGAATACATGTCTCTCTAATCTATCATCTATCTTACTCCTTTGTTCACTTATTAGACCTAAAAATACAACTAGACACTCTCAAATGTGATACATCTGGTTTTCTATTGTACCAATTTTTGTATGTTGTTGGAGTATGAATATGTGATCTAGGTGCTTTATTCATGATGTACATATAGGTGATGGTTGTTGCATCTGCCTACTAGAAATTTTGCATTCCCATCTCCTTCATCATTTTCCTAAGACATTCAGCAATGTATCTATTCTTCCTTTCTGCTACACCATTTTGTTGCAGTGCGTACTTGCATGTAATTTTTCTCTTCGTACTATTGAATTCCAAGAAATCATAGAAATCATGGGAGAGGTATTATCCTCCTCCAAATAACCTTGGATATTTGATATACATGTCACCTTCGTTTTTAAAAATATTCTTGAGCTTCTAGAATGAATAAAAGACATTTGATTTAAGTTTCATCAAATAGATCCAAGTCATTCTTCTACAATCATCAATGAACGTTTCAAAGTATCTACTACCTCCATTTGAACACCCATTTGTTGGTCCCCACACATCCCTATGAACAAAATAAAGTAGATGAAAACTCACATAATTCTTCATCAATGGTTAACTTATTTGCTTACCGATTTGAAAAGCTTCATACAAGTTCTTGAGACTTTGATTAGGAAGATTTGGTAGCTCAAATACTAACCTCTTCTTTTCCTTGTATTTCAACCTCTAGGTATATATATCTCCATACATTTTATTCCAAAGATCCAATTATGATATCTTCCTATATCCATAAGTGACTTAGATTTTGTTATTGAAATTGGAATTCACATCCAATGTCGATGCCCAAAAAATAATGCAAATGGCCAAAATATGAAATCTTAAAAGAAGCATGCAAATAAGCCTTAAATTCAACAATATTCCTCTCATTAGGAATAGTGATGAGCATATGATCATAATATACAACAATAACCAGAAGTACAATATACAACACGAAAGGTGCTTTCAATTGGACAATTCCCACAACCATGTGCACGCAAGTAGGAATGTACCTTTTCATTCCAACACGATGTTGCTTGCTTCAAGATATATAATGCCTTTTTGAACATGCACACTTTGTTTTCATGTACTTTGTCCATGAAACCACATAGATTAATTAGATAGACTTCCTCATTTAAGTCACCATGATGTACAATCCAACTACGATGAGTTGCAAGTGAAAAAATGCTATGCACCATGGTCATTTGGCATGTGGGAGAAAAGCTCTCACACAAAAAAATGTATCTTTCTTGAGCATAAGTGTTTGCAACAAGCCTCCCCTTATACATGTTAGTTGTTCCTTTAGGTTTATATTTTAGCTTGTATATACATTTAGTGCGAATGGAATTTTGGCTTGGCGGCAAATCCCATAAAGACCAAGTACCATTCTTCGTAATAGCATCATATTCAAATTGCATAGAAGCCATCCAATTTCTAAATTTTGTGGTTCAAAAAAATGAAATAGACACATTTTCGTCTCAAAGTCTAGAGGTAGCCATTGCATATCAATCTATAGCAAAGGAAGTGCTACCAGATCCAGAAGAGGTATAATATGACAAAGCTGTATCTAATTTGTTACCTCTCAAAGTCTACACCATCCACTTACAAATAGGTTTACCTCTTCCATGTCATCCATCTCATCAACAAGTGCATCGTCTTAATCTTCAACAAAAATAGAATGATATGCATCATCATGTGGAACATGTAAAGGCTTAGAAACTAACTTAATTGGACCAACACTTCACCGTCTAGGTGTATAAGGATGCAACAAAGTGTCATACACATCCTTGAAGCTAGGTGATGCGTTGTTAATGGGGCTTGCACAATATAGGAGTGCAGATAGGGTGCTAGAATAATGGCTTTGATATGAAGCTTATACAATCAAGTGATTTTGGGAAATAAGCTCAAATGACTCTCAATTTAATAGTGTTCAAGTTCATGATTTACTATTTTCAACTGATTATTGATCTTAATAGTGTGAGCAATATTTAATTCACTTATGTTAATAAATACAAGTTCCAATACATATACTATGTAAGCAAGGTTAGAACAACTCACAATTTTGGTTTGACTTTAATTTTCCAATAGTCATTATATTTCACATGTTCTAGAATAGCTCATTGTTCAAAATTTAAATTATGGAAGCTTTTACTCATAGTATTCGAAGAATGTCCGATTTGATGTATATGTAGTTGATTGCAACTCTTTAACCAAGTGTATGTATTTAGTAACATATTTTGTTAAAGCGTCATCTGTCGTTTGGTTCTTTTAAGTACAAAATGTTGAACTCACTAAATGTTGTGAATTACTTCAATATGATCCCCGTTTATGAAGCCATGCATAAATTTTGAACTCTTCAATAAACATTGTTCGTTTCAGAATTATTCTGTGTAATCATATGGAACAAATGTTGAATTTCAAGAAAACACATCAAACGTTTCTCATGTCCATTACGTAATTTCCTCAAAATAACTCAATTAATGCCAATATCTACTTACAGTGAAATGCGCGCATATAGTTCAAGATGTAATGATCTTAAACTATATACCAATTTACATTGCTTTTGGCATGCATGAAAAGATATTTTAAGACAAAATATGAGCAGAACCCTTATTATTTTCTGTCGTGGTCCTTTGTGTGGTGCATGCATTTCAGAGTAAAATGAAACTTCCGAGTCCAAACCAATAAACCTTCAATTCTATAATGAAAAATTAACTGCAAAAATCTATTAATACATGTTATGTCTCTCTATCTCGTTCTCTCTCTCTCTGGATAACTATTGCAGTCACTATGTTAAATTACTATTGCATCCGTTGCTTGATTCGCTTGATAGAATCCATACACACATACAAGCGCATATAGAGAAACACACGAAGAAATTATCTCTCTGTCTCTCTCTGCGCATAAATTCAACTTGCTATAATCACTCTAACTAGTTTGTTTTCCGCCCAACACCTACAAAAGCAAACACAACTACACACAGCAAAACATATAGGACTATACACATACTGCAACAAGATTCAAGTGTATATATGCATACACACACGCACTTGCATGCATACACACTCTTTTGCAATCACTTTTATGTGCTCACACACATATATGCAATAACATGCACTCACAAGCTTAGTATGTAGCAAAGAAAAATGCATGTTGTTGTGCATGAAAAGACAACTTCGCTCATAAGAATGAATGCACACATAATCAACACTTAGTACTACTGCAGCAATTCAAAACCAAAACATGTCGCGTAATTTCTCTAATGATCAACCTATCAAATTAGTGCACACACATTCAAAGGAGATTGAAATTTCAGGGAAACCAAATGAAGAAAGGAAATGTGGCACGGAAATCTTGCAAAAAAGCAAATAAATTTTAAAGAGGGATAGACTGTAATTTATCATAATCCGAGACAAAAAACATGAGAAAACAATCATCACTTCCTAAAACAATTATGTGTAATCATTTTTATTCTCTCTTAAAGTACAAAGATAGTGCTTGTAGATAGCATGCTTCTTCGAGTTGAGAAAAAATATCTAAGAAGGCTAAGGTGTTCTCAGCTATCCCCATTACAATCATCTTCCCTGAAAGTAAGAAATCGATTCATTAGAGTGGCCTATTGTTCAGCCCTTGCTAGGATAGCCTTCGAGAGCTCCATTAAATCCATGTCCTTTTGATATAGTGCTCCAGAAATAATGATTGATTCCATTGCTCCATTCGCCTTGTCACTTATGCCTGCTAAGGAACATGAAGAACGCTCTATCCTTAGAGACTATTCTTTTCACGAAGCAAATATGCTTTGTTAAAATATCTAAAATAAATATGCACCGTAGATCCTTGTATGTAGAGAGATTAGCTAGTTGCACTCTTAGAATGAAGTCATCCAATATATTTGTAGATAGCCAAGACTAAGATCATGCATATGCTATGAAACGTTTTCCACATGCCACTACTTAGAAGTTTTTATTTTACAACTTAACAAGGCTTATCTCTCTCTAAAGTTGGCAGCAACATAAGAATCTCTTCCCTCTCAGAAAGAGATCCAGCATGAGAATAGAACCCCATGGCTCCTCTCTTTTGTCTTGATGCAGATTATGTCCTTCATATATCACTGTTGCACATTGATCATTGCAGATATATTCTTCATAAAAAATCTGTTTTTCGTGCCAACTTGATGCACTCAAAGGTTTGCGAGCTCTCGATCATGCAACACAAGGAACAAGTTCCCCACCATTAGCCCCCCCCCCCCCCCCCCCCCCCCCCCGGTTTCCACCTGTGCCTCCATTTTCTCCTCGTATATTCCCCTTCAACTCCCTTTCCTTATGCAGCCCATACGGACTGCTCCTCATGCTAGTTACGGTCGACCTTCTTTTTTCTAAATAGAGATTCCCAAGTCTACACGCCCGTTGTCTTGCATGGATCCTCTATTTCTTTGTAAATTCCATGTTCATCGCGATAAAACTTCAGCAAACGTGCTCATGTTCCTCCGTTCATGTTTATCCAACTCCTTCACCAAACGTGTAGCTATCTTCATTCCTTTTTTCCATCCTTCTGCCATGCCAGCTCACACTTATCATCTACTTTTTTATGGATGTCATGCTCACGATAATTTTACTGCTAAGAATATCACTATCCTTGTTAAATTCCATAATTGTGGAAATCATTCCTTTGAGTGCATCTAATTTCGTGCATCTCTTCTCTAATGTCTAACAAAGTCGCAATGATCCAATTGGCATCAATTGGCATTAATGCATACCATGTACTGTAAGGTGATCCTCTTGTGAACGGATTTGTGGAGATGAAACCTCTATGACGTGTGAATTGTGAGAAAGATGCAAGCAAGTCCCATTTTTTACCCTTTGAATTATGGTTGGAGAAACACTACAGTAAAAGTACGTTTATTCATTTAGTGGACATGAATATCATCTTTATATACATAATATTTTCACTTGTGGATATTTTACTATACGCATTGGAAAGAGCATCTTCATTATGCTCTAAAGAGAATATTGAAGAAAACGTTAAAATCTTGCAAGCTGGCATAGTAAAAGTATGTTGTTTCATTTAGTACATATGAATATCATGTTTTTAGATAAATGATTTTCACTTGTGGATGCTTTACTTTATGAATTTACATGAGCGTATCAAACATGCATTCAAAGAGCATATTGGAGGAAAAGTGAAAATCTTACAAGTTGGAATCTTTGCACACCGTTTTAAGATATCATATGCTATTAAAATTTTCTTATTTTTGGGGCCATTGTGTTCTTTGGAATTTTTGAAGGAGGCACATGGTTTGGTTTTGAAGAAAACACATCCCAAAGGCATTTTTGACGCGTCAAAAGGGGCTTCTACAAACATAGAATCACCATGGATTTGAATTTTCTTCACATTAGAATAGAGTTGAACTATCAATTCTTGATAGTTTTGGTGATGGGGTTGGCGGCTACATCACTCATCTTTTGGTGTATTAACACTTTCAGATATGAAATGGAACTGTTTAACAGTTTTTAGCTTGTGCTACATGTTAGAATCTAGTTTCAAGGATTAAAAAGTTCCTCAATTTGTAATATTGATTATTTTTCATCACCCAAGGTCATTATAAAAGCATGAATTAAAAACATGTAGATTTGTATTAGATTCACGCGTAGGGAAATCACATGTTTGTATTCTTTTTAGGAAGGCAAGAAACACATATCTTAAATATTTTTTGTATTTTCAAATGAAGGGGCACACAATGCCTACCTTGAGCATGTGTTTCGGGTAGGGGAATAAGTGCATCTGATGGGATGGAAATGGATCGGTGCAATTGCATATGCACACGCATTAGTTCCCCAATCATTTCGTTGTCCTCCACAGATGCACCATCATGGCATAGGCTAGTTTTTGTTTATATTATGCTACAGAGATTAAGTAGATTAACTCCAGTCCATCGCAAAGGACTATCAAAAGTAAATAAGAATCAAAGAAACCATTAAAAGATAAGAATCTTGTTATTATTATCATAATGATAAGTAGCACTTATTCTTGGACTATTCCAAGAAGGCTAAGAGTAAAATCTTAAAAGACCTCACTTCGAAGAAGGTTTGAAGTATCCAATAGCCTTGGACTCATTCCAAAGATAAAAGAGACAATTCTAAACAATAACCTAGGAGTAGGAATGATAGTGATAATCCAAGTTAGCAGAAACAAAGTTTATAACTAACTATTTTGATTCCCTAGAACATGCTTATGGGTTCAGATAATTTAAGAAAAAATAAAACTCCTGATGGGGAGGGAAGAGCAGAGAAAGAAAGCTAATCTAGTCAGCAAGTTGAAACTCCTAATAAACCCATATGACTAAATAAAGAGTGTTGAGTTTTTCAACAACTTATTCAAGTAGTTTGTAAGTAGACCCCAAGGCAAACATTAAAGTATTAAATCCTTCGTATTGGTGTAGCCAAAGTTGTATCAATCACAAAGAGATTTCCTATCATTTGGAATGAAAAAAGCATTAGTGCACCGTAGATTGGGAATCGGAAAAGCATAAGCTAATGCTTAGACTTGAGCTCGGGGGGAGATCTTTAGAAAATCCCTGGGGAGGACCAATGTGTCTGGTGTGTGTGTGTGTATATATATATATATATATATATATATATATATATATATATATATATATATATATATTTATTTATTTATTTATTTATTTATTTATTTATTTATTTATCCCATAGGACGTGTGTTCTGTGTTTTGGGACAGCAACTGAAACTCACGGGAGGAGATTTTCGGCCCGAAAGGAAACAGCGAACTCATTTTCTTCGGCATTGGCTGGGGAAGAGCAACATCGACACATGATGGGCGGGGGACCCTGGCCATCGGCCTTATGGAGGAAAAATAGCGGTTGGTCATTGAAGATAGAGTGGATGAAATCAGATTTGATAATGGAGGAGAGGCAACGTAGGAGGAAAATCGAGGAGAGCTAAAAGATGATAGCAGAGCAAGGGCGCCTGTTGTCTCTGATTGGAAAGGATCATCGACACAGACGAGAAGGAGATGAGCATCTGCGGAGGTGGTTTCCCTTCTCTCCTTGATCAGGTGATTCAAGGCTGGGTCTGGAATGTGGAGATCTCTCTTTTCGACGAGAAAAGAGGAAGCAGAATAAAGACCTGAATGAGGACACAGGAAGTCTTGAGAAGGCTGCAGAAGGTGATGTTGTATGTGCTGGGAGCGCAACTCTGAAGGAACCTGATAACGTATCAGAGGACATGGAGCGTCAAACGAGAGATCACCTTTAATGTTTTGGACTGGCAAATTTTGAGCATGAATTGGATGACATTTTGCACCTGCTTTATTCTGCTTGACTATATGATGTGGCTCAGTAGATGCCTCTCCCTCCCTTGTGAGGAGCAAAGTCCATGAACGGAGCTCTTGTGTTTTTTACGATTTCGTTACCGAGAAGGGTGAGCGAGGGATTCTCACGATTTTGTTCTCCCCCCCATTCGGTGTCCCCGAAAGGCTCTAGCTTCGTGTGTTCTTTATGGAAGAGTTGGAACAAGGCCAAACAATTCATCAGAATAAGTGAGGAGTGGAAGTGGGCGGCTGGGATAAGAGAAAATGACTCTATCTGGTTCCCGATCGGCGGCATTAGGGGGGTAGAGTCTTGGAACATCCAAACTGCAAAGCGGTTATGGAATAAGGGATTCAAACAGTGGAAACAACTCTGGAAACAAGAGACCAGCCACTGGTTAAGGTTCGAAGTGTTGGACCCGAGACTTAGAGCTACCCTTGAGGAATGGACTCTTATTCAAGGCCGGTGTTTAGCTTGGGACCGCTCAACTACCTGCCTTCTCTACGGTTAGGATCTTCCTTGCCTGGAGGGCCTCAAATGGAGCAATGGAAAGAAACTATCCAGAATCCCCAACTTCAAAGAGAACTTAGATGTTCATCACACTCTTAACAAGAGATGGTGCCTTTCTTGGACCAAACTTCGATGGGAACTAAAGTTCATGTCTATTTGGCACCCCCTAATTGAGATCAAAAAGTCCGTTCTCATGTGGCAGATCTTGCACAAAGGTATCTGGTCCAATGTAAGGGCTAACAAAATCTGTGATGTGCCGCCATGGTGCAAGCGTTGACATCGATGCATCGAAGATTTAGCTCACATGTTCTTCGATTGCCCCAAGTCCCGTGTTATCTAGCATCATGTGACCCGGGTATTGAGACTCTCAAACCAAATCAATTGGCAACAGGTGTTGTTGGGTGAGGCAATCGGTTGCTCATCAAGACTGTGGAATGCCATCAGGGGTGAGACTCTTTGGAAGATTTGGAGGGAGCGATGTGCTATCAATTTTGGCCCAACTCCTATGGAATGGTCGATCGAGAAATCCTTGTTTCTTCTAGGTAAAAGAATCTCCCGAGATAAAAGATCTCCACCGTTTAGACACCACTGTATTTATCTCCTTGAAAACAACAAGTTGAAACCCAAATGGGTCCCACATGAGGGTGATGATAGATTTATCCGCCTCATTTGTAATGCCCTCTAGCTTGACATACTCCTCCCCTGCATTGTGGGATTTGGGGGGTCCCATGGGCACTAGTCCCATTCACTTGTAACTTTTCTTATTTATTTTAATCAAAGTCCGGGAGAATAGGCTAAGGCCGAACTTCCTTTTATTAAAAAAAAAAACCTTGAGAGGAGGGCCAGACATGCATGGGTTCTGCAATATAGGTCAAAGGAAGAAAAGGGTCAGAGTTCTGCAGGAGGGCATTGTGGGAAAAGGCTGAGAGTGCCTCTCATGAACGTCATTTCAAGAAGAAAAAGGGAAGTTCAGAAAGGAATGATGCCGAAGGAAGCACCTGAGAAGTAGCAAGGCGAAAGACATCAATCATTTTCGTACTTATATGAGTTATCCTCCTCCTTGTCACGGAAGGGTCGGGGGTGTCTTTAAGGGTGTCAACCGCCTAAGGGGTATCGAACGGGGCTTATGTTCTTAGCTCATTCGCGTCATGTTGCAGAGATGCTATGGTGATTCTGTAACAAATGACAAACACTGACTTTGAGCAAGTCATCTGGAGTGATCGCTTCCTCAAGCATTCAGTTACTGTTCGCATTCGTCAACACCAGTGCCTACCGCCATTTCCGACTTCGTTCTGCTTCTATATCTGTTTCTCTCCCGCTTGGTAGCAAGGCGACCATCGCAACGTTCTATCTAGTGAGTGTCGCCATCGTGACGAGCAAGGCTACCATCGCGACGTTCTAGTTGGTGTGTGTCGCCATCGCGACGTTCTAGTTGGTGTGTGTCGCCATCGCGACGAGCAAGGCAACCATCGCGATGGGGGTAGGCCCCACGTCCTCGCGATCTCGAGGGTGTCATCACTACGTGCCAAGAGTCCATCGCAACGGGTGGTGCCCTCCGCCTTCGGAGAAAGCTATAAATTATATTGAAAACGCAAATTTCTGATCACGACTTTCAATTTCTAAACTTTTTTTTTTTAAATGAAGGTTCAGCCAAAGCCTACTCTCCTGGACTTTAGCTTTGAAATTGCAACTGTACAAGTGAATGGGCATAGAACCCGCTGGACCTCCCGTATCCCACAAAGTAGAGGTTAAACAAGGAGACATAATTACAACTGAAGGAAACATGGTTACAACTGGTTTAATTGGCCTAAGCCATAACATGTCCAACCCCGGACTTGAACCCTGGACCTCCGCCTCAAGAGTCCAAAGCTCAACCAAAGTTCAATTTCTAAACTTAGGCGCTCGGTAGCCCATCAAACTTTAACGGTGAGACACATATGAATTATTTTCAACCATCGAAATTCAATGCTTGATATATACTGAATTTCCACTTCAAACAATTCAAAGGCTTGTAGTAGCATCAATTGAAGAGAAAGAAAGCTTATCTTTTCAACGATCCTTTTGCTTTCGCCACTTCTATTCTTGTTTTCTTTTATCAAAGCAAAAGATTTGGGGGGTGAAATTCATGGTTAATGTGAGGCTTTTATCACCTTAAGTTTGCTCATCAGAGCTAGATTCTGAAAAGCAATTTTCGACCTTTCGATTGTCTCGAAGGGGGTCTCAATTGGTGGCTCGTGGTCCTCCCAGAAGCTTCTCCCGTGTGCGAGCTTTGGGGGCCCTTTTTGGCATTGATGGCCCCCTCCCTCATGATATGCAACTTGGCCCCGACCCAGGGGGTGATTGGGAATCTCACCCCTATTTTGAAGGGAGGACCTTGCATCTCTCATGTGGCCCTCGAGGGTGTTGAAACTCCCTTAGTCTCTCTTAGAAGAGCTGCAATTGTGTCAAAGCACGAAGAGCTCAAGAAAGTTTGTCTCATTGAACAAGTGTTTAAGTGCCAATTCTTACCAACTAGTAATAGGCTACTAGTCTTTGACAATGAAGATATGGTGTTCCAAGCCCTCAATATCAAAACCTGGTAACTCTGGTGAGTGACATTATGCCTCTTAAGATGGTCCCCTGATTTTATTCCCAACAAATCGAAACGTCTCCGCTACCCTCTCTAGGTGGAGCTCACTAACCTACCTTACTTCTTGTACAACTTTGTGTGGGGCATCGTATCTCCTATCGGCAAGCCATTGGCTTTGCGGGAGGATGTTGTTGGATCATTCATGAAGGGGCAAGTCACTCCTTCAATGCTCGGTGGCACCCTTTAATATGTGTTGAGGCTGACCTCAACACGTCGCTTCCATCAAAGATCAAAGTGGATTTGGGTGATGGGGATGTCTAAGAACAAGATGTTCATTACAAAAATCTACCTAATGCGTGCTTTTGTTGTGGCCAATAAGGCCACAAGATTAAGGATTTCCCACTAAGACAAAAAAGGAAACAAAAACAAGAAGTGTTATATGGAGTACCCCTAAGAAGAGGTGTGAACCACCTCTTAGCTTTATAATTAGATGGGCTCACACATGAGTGCCATGTGGCACCCATGTAAGAAGCCATGTGGGGGAGGCTCACCATTATGGAGAGAGAGAGAGAGAGAGAGTAAATAGGTGATCGTGGTTGGGCGGCAACAAAAGATCTCGATCTCCATGTGCGGGTACGACGCTGAGAGGTGACAAAAAATTGGGAAAATCCTTGGAGCACAGAGGTGACAGGAGGGAAGATTCGACATTCGAATCAGAGCCCATACCGACCAGGGACCAGAGCGGGATCGGACCAAGACAATAGCCGACGGAATTAACACGCACAGGCAGATTACACATACAGGCGCCCGCCCGTCAGCTCACAAAGAGCTCTGCTCCTCCTTTCCCACTCCAAGATGACTTAGATGATGTTATGCTCTTGTATATATAGAAAATTCCTTCGGTTGCAGTGCCCAAATGTGGGATAAAGCAGCTCGCCATCGACACTCCCTCAGTTTATGTGAATTGCCAGTTGTATCAACTCCGTGGGAGGGAGAAAATTCGAGTTTTTTCTTAATCTTTGGAGCAATAAAATCCATGAGTTAGATCAAGATTTTGTAAGAATGATGAGGTATATATGTAATATGGGATGTGGAGATGGGTTATGGGTTGGGAGCTGATTCAAAAAAGCTTCATTCCCTCAGTTTTGAAGTTCCCAAAGTCATCCATCCATGAAGATGAAGTTTTCCACTTTCCATCGGTGACATACCCGACTTCTCTGCACCATATCTTCCTCATACAATATCGGATTTCTTAAATCTTGGTCACATTTCGAAGCTACACTCCTAACCTTCAGTCAGAAACCATCTATGTTGGATTTGGACGAGATTTTCCCCACTAAAATCTCTCTGTAGCGCTTCAGCAGGAACTAGGCAGCCACTCTCGGGCCTAGTTTTTTGTCATCTAGACTCCAAATCCATCTTTTTCACTTGGGATAGTCTCAAATTCTTGAAGTACAGGTGCTGGGCAGCAACTTGTGGACTGGCGAGGATTGTTATATCTCTCAAATTGCTCAGTTTCACTCAGTTTTCCCGATTGGGGATTTTCCCACATGTTTTTGGCATTGATTTGGATGATTTATGGTGTTGAGAACCTCCCGGGACCAAGCGGACATTTCCAATTTTCTTTTGGGACTGGCGAGGATTCAAAATCAACGGCTTGAAGCATCAAGGACCACTTGGATTTCGCTTCCGCAGCTCTACTTTGTAACATGGAAGTGCTCTTGTGATATATTTCTCTTCTTCTTGCATAGTTGAACTTTACTTCCATTCATTTTCATACACTCTAGTTAGCAAACGGGGGAAGGGAACTTAAACATGGAAACTAAAGGTAAACAAGTAGTTGAGACCACTTCTCCACCTAAAGAGCAACTAGAGGATCCTGATGCTAGAATGGAAGAGGTGGAATTAGGGCAAGAAATAGAAGAGAACTTAGAAGAAAAAGAGCCTTCACAGGAAGAGTACACTTATGAAGAGCTTATAGATGAATTTGTCACTCGTGACCAATTCATAGGTTTGAAAGAGCAAACCCTTAAATTAGAGAAAGATTTGGGTAGCATCACATCTCTTATACAACAGCTTAAGTCTCAAATGATCTCACTTGAGACTAGTGTCACCTCTTTCCTAGCTAGGAAGGAAAGAGAAACTCCTACTATTCCTCTAGAGATTACTAGGAAAGAGACTTCTCTTCTTAGTAAGCACAAAGGAGAGAGCTCTAGGGAAGCTCCCCTCTTGAAAGACTTGAAGCCACCCACCTTTACGGGGGATGACCGAGACAGGAATAAGGATGCAATCTACACTTTTTTACAAAAGTGGCATGATTTGCATCAATTGAAGGGCACTCCACCTGAGTATCATGTGCTAGAGGCGAGTCTCTCCCTCGGCCCGCGTGCTTATAAATGGTGGATGAGTCTTAAGGAGGCGAACTCTATCCCTACTGATTGGACTCAGTTTCAGACTCTTCTTTTAAAAGAGTTTCTTCCTCAGAATGAGGAGGAGAGGAATTGGGATGAATGGGATAGGATTACACAGAGAGGTAGGCCTCTTTCGGTCTACCTATCCCACTATAGAGAGATCATTTTGAAACTTAAGGGCCTAGATGATTTTCAGAAGACCAGAGGGTTTGTTAGGGGCTTGGATAAATCCATAAAGAGGGAAGTCAGAAGGAATGCGCCTAAGATGTTTGAGGAGGCGATCAATGGAGACGGATCAGCCCCTCAAGCCTCTTAGTACGACTAAATTTAAGAAAAAGTTACCTTTTGGAAAAAACAAAGTTTTTATTAAAAAACAAAGATCACAAGGGCCTAGGCTATCCACAAACCAGTTTGAGAAGGCCAAAAGAGAGAACCTATGTTTTAGGTGCCTATCCCCTAGCCATTCACAGTGGAACTGTCCACTCAAGAAGGGGGAAGAAAAGAAAAAGGGGCCAGAGTCTAGTACGGCCCCTGAAAAGGGCAAAAAGGCGGTCCACCTAGTGCAGACCCTTCCTATTCATGGCAGCTCTAGCTGCAAGGGAGTGGAGGTGATGTACGAGGATTTAGAGCACACCTGTTGTTTAACTCAATCATTGTGGTCACCGCAGTTTCGACCACATGACTTAGTTAAGCTACATGGTAGTGTATACGGGACCATGGTGCGGGTCATGATAGATGATTCTGCCACTCATAATTTTATAAACTATGCTTTGGTCAAGAAATTAAAAATTCCCTAGCAGCCTAGTGCACATAAATACATTGTATCTATGATGCAAGGGCAAGATAAAAGAATATGGGATACTATGGTATCCAATTTGCAACTCAAGATGCAGGACTATACAGATTTTATGGACTTCCAAATTATGAGCATGGAGAGGACAGATCTAGTCTTAGGAAGAGAGTGGCTATGGGTGTTGGGAGACACACTTAAACACAGCTATCAAAACAACACACTCGAGTTTGAAAAGAATGGAAGTAAAGTTTGTATTCAGGGAGAGAGAGATGTACCTAGTGCACCTCTCATTTCTTCATTAGAGTTGTAAAGTCTCTGTTATTCACAGCATGTACAGGACATGTTTTTATTGTATAGTTATGATATGGAGCATTGTACAGACAGCTCATCTGATGTATATTTTCATGCTTTGAATGTAAATATGAACAGGACTTTCTACTATTCTTATTTGCAAGAGTGTGTGGTTAAAAGTTTTAAGGATCTTATGTTTGAGTATAGAGATGTTTTTCCCACTAACTTACCTAGAGGGCTACCACCTGAGAGAGGGGACATTGACCATGCCATAGAGGTTGTTACTAACACTAACCCTATTTGTAGAACACCTTATAGGCTTAGTGTTTCTCAGCATGAGGAGGTTGAGAAGCAATTACATGATTATTTAGATAAAGGCTTCATCAAACCTAGTAACTCACCATGGGCATCTCCAATGCTCCTAGTTAAAAAGAACGATGGCTCTATGAGACTATGTATAGATTATAGAGCACTTAATAAGGTAACTATCAAAAATAGGTTTCCAATGCCTAGATTGGAAGACCTATTTGATCAGTTACATCAAGCTAGGTATTTTACCAAGCTTGACCTTAGATCAGGATATCATCAGATCAGGATTAGGGTAGAGGATGTCCCTAAGACTGCATTTAGGACTAGATATGGGCACTATGAGTTTTTGGTGATGCCTTTTGGTCTCACCAATGCTCTTGCCACTTTCATGAAACTCATGAATAGTGTTTTACGACCTTATCTAGGACACTTTGTGGTAGACTTTTTGGATGAAATTCTGATCTATAGTGCATCAGAAGAGGAGCACTTGGAACACTTGAGAAAAGTATTTCAAGTGCTAAGGAAAAATTCACTCTTTGCTAAGGAGTCAAAGTGTGAATTTTTCAAAACAGAGGTTAGATACCTTAGGCATATAGTCTCCCAGGATGGAATCCAGATGGATCCTGAAAAAGTAAGGGCTATTATGGAATGGCCACATCCACGGAACCTAGAAGAGCTGCAGATCTTCCTAGGTTTATCAGGTTTCTATCGAAGATTCATTAAGAACTATGCCAAGATTGATGTCCCGATGACAGGACAGCTTAAAGGGAAAGGGAAAGCCTTTCCTTGGGGAGACGAACAGAAGCAAAGTATGGAAAAGTTGAAAGTAGCAATTGCTACAGCTCCACTTTTACATATAGCAGATCCCTATAAAACATTTGTGGTTGAGACGGACGCGAGTGAGTTTGCTATAGGAGCGGTTTTAGTACAGGATGGTCCACCAGTAGCTTTTGAGAGTAAGAAACTAGAACCGACTCAGAAGAATTACTTCGTCTATGAAAAGGGGTTGTATGCAATAGTCCATCCTTTGAGGAAGTGGCGTCATTATTTATATGGTGCCAAAGTTATGATAGTGTTTGATCAAGAGAGCATTAAGTGGCTCTCTAATCAAACAGACCTTAAAGGTCGTAAGGCCCGATGGGCAGAGATCCTTCAAGAGTTTGATTATGAGCTTAGGTATAGGAAGGGAAAGTTTAATGTAGTGGCTGATTCACTTAGCCGCATGCCTATGCTCAATGGACTGAGTTTTACTCAGATCACTAGTGAGCTACTTGAGTCCTTTAGAGGAAAATGTAGGCTTGATCCTGCTTTTTCCGAGATTTGGGAAGCCATAGAGAAAGGGGATCGTAATATACGGGTTTCCAGTGAGGATGGAGTATCGACGGGTACTCAAGAAGGATTCAAGTGGAAGAATTACAGTGTCCATGATGGATACCTGTTATACAAAGGTAAGGTGTGTGTCCCTAGAGATGTTGAGATGAGACATCATATTTTATATGAGTGTCATGACACACCTAGTGCAGGACACCCAGGAGTTAACAAGACTTATGATCTTGTTAAGAGACAGTTTTATTGGCCTGGACTTCATAAGGACATCCTAGAGTATGTGCTTAAATGCAATAAATGCCAGGTCAACAAAGCTGAGAGGTTGAGGATTGGAGGACTACTCCACCCATTGGATATTCCTAATGGGAAGTGGGAGAGTATCTCCATGGACTTTATAGTCGGATTACCTAAGACACAGAGAGGGCACGACTCGGTCTGGGTAATTGTGGATAGGTTAACCAAAATGGCTAGGTTTATTTCGACACGTACTATAGTGAAGACACCAGAGTTGGCTAGACTCTTTGTAGAGAACCTATACCGGTTATATGGTCTTCCTTTAGACATAGTTTTCGATCGGGATAGGAAGTTTACTAGCCACTTCTGGAGAGCGGTCTTCAAAAGGTTGGATACGAGACTTAGCATGAGTACAGCCGAGCATCCACAATCGGATGGGCAAATAGAGAGGGTTCACCAAATCCTAGAGGATATGCTTCGAGCATATGTAAATGAAAGGCAAACTAATTGGGAAGAGTACTTACCTATAGTAGAGTTTGCATATAATAGTGCCAAGCACTCTTCCACTGGGCATAGTCCATTTATGCTTATGTATGGGTTTCAACCAAGAGCTCCTTATGGAGTAGGCTTGCAGAATGAAAAAGTTCAAGCTGCAAAGGACTTCTTGGAAGAGATGAACGATATGCTTAGACTTGCTAAGGACAGCATTAGGAGAGCTCAAGATAGAGCTAGAGCCTATGCTGACCCTCAAAGGAGAGAGATCAACTTTGAGGTAGGAGAGCAGGTTTATCTTAGAGTTCGAGCTAGGTTTAAAAACATGAAGACGGGACCTTGTCCAAAACTATCTCCTAGGTATTGTGGACCTTTCCAAATACTTAAGAGAATAGGAAAGATGGCTTACCAGCTCCAACTTCCAGAGAATAGTCAAATCCATCCATTTTTTCATGTTAGCCGGCTTAAGAAGAGGCTGGGTGAATCTGACAACCTCATTCCAGATAGTAAGGTAGTAGAGCCTATCTCTGTTCAATCTATTCCACATGAGCGTGAGAGCACACTACGCACTCGAGAGAAACGGACGAGGAGTCACTTGTATAAAGAGTGTCTAGTAAAGTGGAAAGATAGTTCAGAAGATAGTGCCACATGGGAGCGGGTTAGCACCCTTCAGAGACGGTTTCCCAGTTTTAGATTACCTTCCCAAGAGTCTTCTTAAGGGGAAGGATATGGGGAAACAACACGGAGACATGACCATGTATTTCTATACATGGGGATATAGTGGGAGTGGTGATACTATTATTTCTCTCTTTCTTTCAGACCTTCCAATACCATTTTTGAGGACAAAAATGGAACTAAGGGGAAGGAAATGTTATATGGAGTACCCCTAAGAAGAGGTGTGAACCACCTCTTAGCTTTGTAATTAGATGGGCTCACACATGAGTGCCATGTGGCACCCATGTGAGAAGCCATGTGGAGGAGGCTCACCATTATGGAGAGAGAGAGAGAGAGAGAGAGTAAATAGGTGATCACTACGCGGCTGGGCAGCAACAAAAGATCTCGATCTCCGTGTGTGGTACGATGCTGAGAGGCGACAAAAAATTGGGAAAATCCTTGGAGCACAGAGGCGACAATAGGGAAGATTTGACAAGCACATAGAAAAGCTCAAGGAAACAATGGGACATTGAATCACCTAGCAAACCAAGAGAAAGCTAAGGGCCCCCAAAACATAGAAACAGACTGAGACGGGTTGACTGAAGTCAGAAGAAGAAGGGAAAGAAGTCTTAGGGTGATCTATGAGAGAAATCATATGTCAGATAGATCCCCAAACAACTTGTATTGCAATCTGGAGAACGAGATTAATGAGTTTGCTTACCCAAGTAGGAGCCAGTTTTAGGTGGATAATAGAGACAAAGCCCTAGAGATCCCTAACAACAAAGAAACCAATCAAGAGGGCTACACTAAAAGCAAAGAAGACGTATTTACCACCAGCAACAAAGAGAACATGGATAGTGAAAGTTCCATCATTGGATCAATGATTTTAAAAGCGGTTTTATGTTCATTCCAATAGAACGCCTCCCACAAGGGAAAACAACCTATTCAGATACCCTCGAAAAGCCCCACAAGAACAATTTGCTAACTCGGGATCCCCTCCGTGTAAAAAAGGAAGAAAAGTCCAAGAATGTAAAGGAAAAGGCCCCCTCCTCCAAAGAGGGTAACTTACGAGAATGATCATCATCTTGTTAAATGCAAGGGGGCTGATTGACCCCTCAAGAGCGATCATCATTAGTGAATGGCTTTGCAACATTAGCCTAAACCTTGAGTTTATCTGTATTCAAGAGAGTAAAATTGATGGATTAGACTTTGAGAAATGTTTTAGACATGTCTCCCCCACCCATGTTTGGATCTAGACGTCTCACCCCTAGCAGTCCGCTGGGATAGCAATTGGTATAAATTAATTCTGGTTTGAAAAGCTTGATAACTACATTGAAGACAAGAGCCATAGATGGATTGTTGTTTCCTTTGGTGCCCCTTTTGGATTTACTTTAGTTACTCTGTACCTCCCTAATGGAGAGCTAGAGAGACTAAACACTTGGGCCTTCTTGGACCCACTCCCCCACAACGTGCTAATTTGCAGTGACTTCAATTTGGTGGAGGACCCGATGGACAGATGGAATGGCAAGGGCCAGATCATCGAGAGTCGAGAGAAAGAAAGTTGGGGAAAAACCAAACTACACTTGGATCTAGTCGAATTCAAAGACACGAATGGCTTTTTATAGTCAAATCTCCAAGCGAGTGACGACTTGAGGAAAGGTAGACTCGATAGAAGCTACATTTCTCAAAGCATTATCGATCAGTGGGGCCATCCTTCCCTCTCGCAATGCACTGACCTCGGCCCCATGTCTACAATACCAAGGCCCCCAGTATCCTATGGCTAGTGCAGATGCACCATTTGATTTTAGGAACCCCCCTCCTATTGTGCTTTCCCATCCAGAGGAAATTTTTGTAACTACTTTCCAATTTGGATAGCTCTTGCTCTTTCGTTCTCCAACAAGAGAGAAAGTAAATGGTCGACAAAATAAGGAACATGTTAATGACCATTGTAGGACCCGCAAGATTGATTTTCATACCTCTCCAATAGTTAACTTGCTTTTGAGTCTAGCTAGGGCATAGTTCCATCGATACTCCATCGAGATACCAAAGCGCAAGGGAATCCCAAGAAACTGCAAGACTTGGCCTGGGGGAATTTTTGGGCAGCCATGTTCATAGAGAAGGTCAGGTTGGATCCCAACAATAGCTCGGAAACCGGTCTCTGAGTGGTTGATTTAGGATCCAGAGGATTTGTAAAAAGTGTCGAGGCACCTCCAAGATGTCTCCAGAGTGGAATAATCATTGTGGACAAGGGCGTTCATTTCATCGGCAAAAAGTCTCATGGTGATCTGGCCATGGTTATGGGGCAACAAGAGGCCTTTGATATTACCAACTTCCACCTCTTGTTCAACTAGTCCGCTAAGCCCTTCCATGGCAATGGCAAAGAGAAGGGGTGCCAATGGGCACCCTTGTCTCATCAAACGTTTTAATTTGGTCACCTTTGAAAGTTGGCCATAAAAATTAATTCCCATTAATGTCGAGATCATCTTGGTGAATATTTGGTTGTAGCCGAGATCTTGAAATGATTTCAAAATGTAGTCCCACTCAAGTCTGTCGTAAGCTTTTTCAAAGTCGATCTTGAGGCAAAGCACTTCTTCTCTTGACTCTTCAGCGAAGTCGATACCTTCCTATATATCAATTATGGCTTCCAAAATAGACCTGGCTTTGATGAAACCCTTTTGATCCTCACTTAACCAAGCTCTCTGATGGCCGGATATTCTGTTGGCTATGACTATAGTAATGATCTTATAGCTCGTTTGAAGCATCATAATCAGAGGTGAGTTCTCAATTCTGTTCATTTCCCCCCTTTTGTGGATTAATTTGATGATGCAATTGTTGAGAGAAGTTAGAATCATGCCAAACTCGAGTGCCTCTTACGAGACCAAGCCAATAGGGGTTGCCAAAACCAACTTGAAGGACTTAAAGAACTCATTAGTGAGCCCACCCTACCTCGGGAAATTTCCCACTAGGAAGGGCATCAATGACTGCTATGATTTCTTCTTCTGATATAGGGGTGTCAAGCAAGGATCAAAGGTTGTGTGGGATTCTATGGGAGTATACCATAGAGATGGCCGCAATGTAGTCACGTCTATGAGGGAAGAGGGGAGTCGAAATCCCTAAGAATCTCGAAAAATATTCTTCAATGCTTGTGTTATTTTCTTTTTCGGTATTGCAAGTGATGCCATGGTCTAGCAATAGGGGGATCGATTTATTGATTTGTCTCCTTTTAAGGATGCTACACATGTCTTCGGAGGGCCTATCAGCTTTGCCAGATCACTACTTTTTAAATAAATTTTGCAAATTTTTTCTTTGTATTTCTTCCTCATATCTCAGTAGCGCTTGGATTCTTTGTAGAATGTTATGGGATTGCATGGCTACCAAACTCGAACCAAAATGTATGATTAAGGCATGGTGCAATAGGGAGAATTCATGGTCCAAACTAATCTTTAGAAACAAGAATGAGTCGACTTTGGTGGGATTGCCGAACAAGGTTGACCTTCATGGCTTTGGTGGTCAACCTCGTTCGGGAATCCCACCAAAGTCGACTCGTTCTTGTTTCTAAAGATTAGTTTGGACCATGAATTCTCCCTATTGCACCATGCTTTAATCATCCATTTTGCTTCGAGTTTGGTAGCCATGCAATCCCATAATGGTCTACAAAGAATCCGAGCACTACTGAGATACGAGGAAGAAATACAAAGGAAAAATTTGCAAAATTTCTTTAAAAAGCAGTGATCTCGCAAAGCTGATAGGCCCTCCAAAGAGATGTGTAGCATCCTTAAAAGGAAAGAAATCAACGAACGAGGTTGACCACCAAAGCCATGAAGTGCAACATGAAGTTCATGGCTTTCTCATGCCCTCTCATAGAAAACAAAAAGTTTATCCTCTTATGGAAAATTCTTCATCGGGGAATTTGGACCAATCTAAAGGCTAGCAAAATTTGTGGGGTGTCCCCTTAGTGCAAGCACTGTTACTAGTCCATTCAAGATGTAGTTCACATCTTCTTTATTTGTCCAACAGGCTCTCGTAGAATGTCAGAAAGAAATTTAGACGTCAGAAGCATATTAGGTGGAAACAAGTTGTTATCAGGATCTTGCTCACACGCACATAGAGGTTACAAATGCAAAAGACACATAGAAAAATAGAGACACCAAGAGACAAGACCGAATGGAGTATTGGGTGCAATATCCCCCCATGCACTCTATTTCGGTAGTCCATAGAGTGCATGTATTTATAGGAATTTTTTATTACGTCAAAAAGAGTGGTAACATGAGAGCGGCTTCGAAAAGCATGCGTAAAAGTTGGTGAATTTCTTAGAAAGCCTCTTGTTTTAATATCAAAAATTGTGGTCTACAATGACTCTTATTCTAACCACTATTTTCCTAACTATTTGTAACAATAGATTCTTCTATGCGGATTTATTTACAAACTAAATTATGAATCGGATTTATTAATGTCCACCCTAAAGTTGGATTATTGATGTCTGCCCTTTCACGCTTTCATGCCCTCATAAACCTTCAATTGCTATATCAAAAACACCAAAAACACATTAATACATTAATAAATTAACACTGCAACTACATTGTTCAACAAATTCCATAATGTATAAGGTGCCCCTCAATTGAAAAAGCAACTGACCTCAATTGATAAAATAAAACAAACATAGATGGTCAGCCACATGTTTCATCACTGAATGAAAATAAGCATGTTCCATGTTAAAAGAAACATGCATGGAAATGTTCATGGAGGAATTACATTAGTTTTTTTGTGTATGATATGTGGAAATTAAGTGTTCATAATGAGGTGCTAATTGTTTTTTATGTATCCATTGACATTCTTCAATAGAGTGATTTTTGTACTTAATCAAATATCGATGGTATTGAGTACCTATGCATGTAGTAGTGACATCATGATCAATGATTTTCTTAGGAACCAAGATTTCAAATTGTTCTTCAATCAAAGGAGGGTAATCAAGAAGTGGTGTGAGTGGTAAAGTACCTTTAAATGGTTTAAGTAAACTAATATGAAAAGAGTTATGTATATTCCAATGAGATGGGATATCTAATCTAAATGAATGATCATTAATTTTTTCTATAATGTGAAAGGGTCCATAATAGCGTGGTGCAAGTTTAATTTTAGGATGCTGCAAAATATTTTTGAGACCTCTTTTAATGATACACAACCATACAAGATCATTTTCCTTGAATTCCTTGGCTAATCATTTAGTATTGATATTCCGAGTGTATCACATTACTTTTCCTAATGTACTCGTGAACATCGTGAAGTATAGAAATGTGAACTTGAGCAATAGAATCAACCATCCGAATGTCGGTTTGGGTGAGTGACATGGGAGTGGGAAGCTTTTTACCATAAACAATTTCAAAAGGTGCACGACAAGTAGTGGTGTGTGTGGTGTTATTGTAAGAAAATTGAAGCAATGGTACCTGTTCATCCCAATTAGTGGTACTATCTAATGAATAACAATGCAATAAATCAAGAATAGTACTATTTGTAGCTTCACTTTGTCCATTACTTTTGGGATGAAATGCAGAGCTAAAATCTATTTTAGAACCAAAATGTTGAAATAAGGCAACCCAAAAATGATAACAGAATCTAACATCACAATTAGATAACATTACTTTAGGAAATCCATGATGTGGGAAAATGCATTTAATGAAAAATTTTGCAACCTGAGGTGTAGAAAAAGTTTTCCTTCATGGAATGAAATATGCATATTTACTAAACCTATCAACTATTGTCCGAATCATATCATATGTGATGAAGTGATGGAAAGACCTGTGATAAAATCCATAGAAATCTGTTCCCATGGTTCATTTGGAATGGGAAGTGGCATTAATAAGCCAAATGGTTTACCATGATGACGTTTTACACGCTGACGTACAATGCATTGAGAAACATAATGTACAATATTGTTTTCCATGTGTGGCCAAAAGAAGAAATCTTTGCAGCCAAAAATGGTGCTTTGTATGCTTCTATGACCCATGTAACATGGTTCCTGCATTTCTTTGATGACAAAATCTTTAAAAGCTTGAATCATGCATAATCTATGTTGAAAATAAAGAAAACCATTACGAAATGTATAATGTTCATCAGATAAAGATGCACCATTGTTGAAGTCATGCCATGCACGTGAAAAATACAAATCACATGCATAAGTGGAAACCATTTATTGAAAAGAATGTATTTGGATGGCAAAAATATTATGCAAGACAACAGAGTGTGAAAGAAATCGGCTAAGAGCAATAGCTACAACATTAGCTTTACCAGGCGGATATTGGATCATGTGTTGGAAATTTTGAATGAATGATGCCCATTTAAGATGGTGATCAAAGATTAAGGGCTGATTTAATAAATGCTTAATAGCCTATTGATCTGTTTTGATTAAGAACTCAGAGCCCATAAGATACTGTTTCCAAATTTGCAAAGCATGCACATCTGATAACAATTCTTTATCATATGTACTATAATTCTTTTCTGAGGGCATAAGCTCCCTACTCTTAAATGCAATGGGATGATCATTTTGCATTAAAACAGCACTTATCCTTGAACCACTAGCATCAGTAACAACATGAAAGGGTTGTGAAAAATCAGCTTATTGTAAAACACGTGCATGTGAAAGTGCATGTTTGAGTTTTTCAAAGGATTGTGGTTGGGTAAGTCCCCATGCAAATTTTCTTTTCTTTTTCAATAAAAAGGTAAGGGGCAATGCTAAATAAGAAAAATTTTGAACAAACTTTGTATAAAAACTAGCCAACCCAAGAAAAGAACAAACATCATTCATTGATTGTGGTGTAGGCCATTCTACTATAACTTTAATTTTTTTTTATCCACATGCACACCTTCACTTGAAATAATATATCCTAGATATACTAGCTTACGTTGAAAGAGGTAACTCTTTTCAGGATTAGCGTAAAGTGTATTCTCTCGTAGTAAATGAAAAACTCTTTTAAGATGCATCTCATGCTCACTATCATTCTTACTGTAAACAATTATATCGTCCAAAAATACAAGAACAAATGCTTGGTAATCAATAAAAATGTTGTTCATCATTCGTGCAAATGTAGTAGGAGTATTAGTAAGTCCAAAGGAAATTACCATAAATTCATAATGGCCTGTTGGAGTTCTAAATGCAGTCTTAAAAAAGACATGAGCTCCTCGTAATTTATCTAAAAGATCATCTATTCGGGGAATAGGGTATCTATTCTTTATTGTGATCTTGTTAAGGGCTCTATAATCAATGTACATTCGATAAGTTTTATTCTTCTTCTCTACTAAAAGAACTGATGCTCCAAATGAGGAAGAACTAGGCCTTATAAGTCCTTTCTATAGTAGGTCTTTTACTTTGTTTTTGTTGGAGTTAGACGTCTGCGAAAGCACGCGAACAACACAAGGAAGAAGAAGAAGCTTGGAGCACAACACACGATACTAAATGTATTACTAGAGAATTTACACAGATAAGTAGGCCATTAGGGCAATAGGCATGTATACAAGCCGGGGGAAAAAACCTCCTAAAGAGGGAAAAAAGTGCCCCGACAGTCCTAGTGTGTTCACACACATCACTACCTAAATATATTAACAAATCCCCCCTGGGAATGATGCGCTAAACAAGGAACTGGCACTCATGTATAAGGAAGTGCCAAGCTATGTTGAAATCACTCCACTAAAGGAAGTAAGCCCAAAGCTTTGCGGAAAGCTTCAAACTTCTCCCTAGGCAGAGCCTTCGTGAAAAGGTCTGCAATGTTTCCATGTGTGGGCACATATGCCAAGCTGATCTCCCCAGAAGAGAACCTCTCCCTAACATAGAGATAATGCACCTCAATGTGCGTAGTGCGAGCATGGAACATAGGGTTCCTCGCAACTGCCAACGCGCTCTGTTTGTCACTAAAGATTATGGTCGCAGAAGTTTGACCAACACCCAAATCAGCCATAAGGCATCTGAGCCACACACACTCAACAGTCGCACAACTGGAAGTTGCCACAGTAGACTACTTCTTGCTCAACCAAGATATACATGAGCTACCAAGCATGAAGCAAAAGCCACTAGTGGAGACATGAGTGTCATAGCAACCAACCCAAGCAGAGTAAGAAAAAGCATGCAAATCTGGCGGTAGTGATCCCCCCTTGGGATAAACCAACCCAAGTAGCCAAGTACCACTCACATAGCGAAAGATGCACTTAACTACATGCCAATGATTGACTCCTGGGCAATGCATAAACCTGCTCATCTGTGAGACACCAAACTGAATATCTAGCCGAGTAATGCATAAGTAAATCAAGCATCCAACAGCCTGCTGATAGAGAACAACATCAAATGCATCTTCAGCATCATGAAGACTTAATCGTAAACCTGTCTCCATGGGAGCGGCAATAGGCTTACAGTCTTCAAGGCCAAAATGCTGCAATAATGTGTCAATATATTTCGTTTGACACAAGTCCATTCCACCATCAACTTTTATAAACTGAATGCCCAAATAGTGATGCAAATGCCCGAAATCACACATCTCAAATGAGGCATGCAAATCAGCCTTAAAATCAGCAATATGCTTCTCAATAGGACCAGTGAGCAGCATGTCGTCAAGATAGAAAACAATGATCAGAAGCACATCATTAGCACGCTTAACATATAAGGTGCTTTCAGTTGGACTGTTCTCATAACCATGTGCAATCAGATAGGCATGTGTCTTCTCATACCAAGCATGTGGTGCTTGCTTTAAACCATATAATGCCTTCTTTAACCTGCACACCTGGTTTTCATGCCCTTTCCACACAAATCCACGGGACTGAATTCTTCATGCAAGTCACCATTCAAAAATTTTGTTTTAATATCCAACTAATGTACATTCTAACCATGATGAGCTCCAAGTGCACAGATGCTCCGAACAGTAGTCATACGGCATGTAGGCACAAAGGTCTCATCAAAATCAATGCCTCTTTCCTATGCATAACCCTTGGCAAGAAGCCTAGCCTTATACCTGTCAACTGTACCATCCGGTTTACGCTTCAGCTTGTATACCCACTTAGTGCCAATTGCCTTCTTGCTAAGAGGGAAGTCACATAAAGACCAAGTACCATTCTTCATTATAGCATCATATTCAGATTGCATAGCAGCCATCCAATTTTTTGAATTTTGTGCATCATCAAATGAAACAGGCTCATTCTCATCACAGAGACTAGATGCAGCCATAGCATAGCAATCTGATACAAAAGAGGCACTATGAGAGCCTGAACAAGTATGATACGATAGAGGTGCATCTAATTTTCTATCACACAAAGTCTGCACCAGCCTTTTGCTCAATATCAACTCTCATCAACTAGTGCATCATGTAAATCTGCATTAGAGATCTGCAGCATCACATGAAACCTGCAAAGGTTGAGAAGTTGCCTCATTCGGACCAGCACTAGATTGTCCACCTGTAAAAGAGGAAGCAAAGTATCATACATGTCTTTGGAGCTAATAGATGTCTCCTTAGTACATGAAAGCAATGACTGAATAGCATCTTCCACAAAAACAACATCATGGCTAACCAGAATGCATTTAGTCTGTGGATGATACAGACGATCGCCTTTACTTTCAGAACTGTACCCAACAAAAATACATTTTACTACTTTATCATCCAATTTTTTGTGATGTTGTTCAGGAACTAATGCATATGCCAAACAACCAAAAACACATAGATGAGAAACACATGGCTTGCGATCATGCCAAACCTCATATGGAGTGATAGATTGCAGTGCTTTAGTGGGACATCTGTTTAGTACATATGCTGCACACATGATAGCCTCAAGCCTGAAACTATGTGGTAAAGCTTGACTCATAACCATACACCTCACCATCTCCATGAGTGACCTGTTCTTTCGTTCAGCAAATCCATTCTATTGAGGTGTATACAGCACTGTACAATGGTGTTTTATCCCACATTCAGCCAGAAATGCATTAAAATCAGAAGACATATATTCCTCCCCTCGATCAGAACGGAGGATGCCCATTTTACATGCTTACAGATTTTCAGCCAAAACCAAAAACTGTTTGAGGCACATAAACACTTCGGACTTTGCCTTCAATGGATATACCCATGCATGCCTGGAAAAATCATTGATGAAAGTCACGAAGTAAAGATAGTTCCCAAAAGGAGGTGTCCGTATAGGACCACATACATCACTATGTACAAGATGCAATTTTTGAGTAGCCCGAACTGAACGATGTAACAGTATTCCCTGTAGGGGCAGGCTCGAGTGAAGAGAAGAAACTGCGCTGCGAGGTAATATGTTTGGTCACCCCACTCTCAAAATACCAATCATCTGAGTCTACTACAGACATGCACTGCTCATGAGAATATGGGTCAAAACTACAGACAATAGTAAACGCCCATTCTTCTTCCTGCACAAGATTAGCAGACTTTGTTTTTGATGTAGAGGCCTCTAGAACAACCATTCCAGCCTCTTTCTTCTTTGCCTCTTTAGCAGCTAGTTTTGGATAGTTCTTTATGATATGATCAATCCCTTTACAATACTTACAAAACAATTTCTGCTTTTCTGATTTCTTCTCATCTTTATCTTCCTTCTTTGAATGTGCAGAATTACCATATTCAGCTTACTAGTCAAAGAGCTCCATTTTCCTTTGCCCTTCTGACTAGCCAGGAAAGCTTGATCTACAACTCACATAATGGACCTATTCGGCCTAGGTTGATCTTCCTACAATATAACAGAAACTAACTCCTCAAATGATAAGGCATTTGGATTTCCTTTCATCATCAACCGAAGAGTAGAAGAAAAACTCTAATATGAATGGGGAAGACCGTTCAGAACGGTCTGCACAAGTGAGCTATCTGATATAACCTCATCAGTAGAGATCAACTGTTTCTTCAAGTCTTTGATCTTTGTTAGGAAACTATCCATAGAATCATCTTCATTCATATGCTCACTCTCCAACTGTTTTTGGAGGTAAGCAACACGAGCCTCATTCCTAGCTTGGTACAATGTGGTTAGTGTATCCCAAGCATCCTTAGCTGTTCTACAAGAGCGAATGTGAGGAATAATGGCACGTTTGGCATACAAAGCTATCAATGCATGTGCCTAGGCATCTCTGCCATCCCAACGAATCTTCTCTATAGTAGATGCAACAGAAACCACAACACAAATAGGAATATGCAGAATATCATCATCTTCGACACCTCCTATGTCAGCTTTAGTACCTGCAGTTGTAATAGTTGCAGGTGTGATAGGACGTTTTTCGACACCCTTGCACAATGTTCCACAATCCTTTTGCAACCAACACATGTCGCATCATATAAGCCCATAAAGGGTAGTTGGTACCATCCAACTTATCCTCAACAATCAACATACGGAATACATCACTACTTTTAGCCATGGCCGGTGACTAAAATATCTTGATGCAAAAAATTGAGTGTATCTCAAAAAATTGAATAGAACTGCTCAGACAAATCCTGCTAGACCTATAGAAGACTTAAAGATGCTTATATTGGCGAATAGAAACTGGTATATACCTTTGGCACAAAAAGACAAAATAGCCTACACAAGCACTGTGATAGTGCGTTTGGAGGCCGAAACAAGCTCAAATTGCGATTTCGGCACCAGAAAGCGAAGTGGTTTTGATCTCAAAAACATGGTGAGTATGCTCACCAAAATTCGTGTGATTCTGAGACTGCAAATGGAGGAGTTTCGATGACGCCCTGGATGAAACGACGACCTACTCTGATGCGAATTGTTGGAGTTAGATGTCTGTGGAAGCACACGAACAACACAAGGAAGAAGAAGAAGCTTGGAGCACAACACACAATACTGAATGTATTACTAGAGAATGTACAAAGATAAGTAGCCCATTAGGGCAATAGGCTATATACAAGGGGGGGGGAAAAAATGTCCTAAAGAGGGAAAAAAGTACCTCCGCGGACCTAGTGTGTTCACACACATCACTACCTAGATATATCAATAGTTTTCTATTTCCTTTTGGTGTAGTGGGCCATGTCTATAAGGTGCTTTATGAGGAGGAGAACTACCAACGACTAAGTCTATGCCATGGTCAAAGGATCCTCGAGATGGTGGTAGTTCAGAGGGATATTCAGACATAAAACAATCCTTATAAGTAGTCATGAAAGTTTTATGTGCATCAGCAAGTGTATGGGTATAATCATTGATGATATTGATAAAAAAAATGCATGAATTGAATCCTTTCGTAAATGCACATTTTACTTGAGTATGACTAATCAATGGAAATAGCAAGAAATCATGTAGTGCAAACAAAGTAATAATTTGACCTTTTAATTCAAAGTTAAAGGTATGTGTATGGTAGTCAATGCATGGGTTATAATGATGACGAAAATGCATACCTAGTATAACATCCTAAGATTGCAAAGTTGCAACTAAAAATGTTCTTGAATCAACACATGGGCCTATGCTAATCGTAACATTTTGCACTTCTCGTGTTACATGATAATGATTACCTTGAAATGCAGCTTTTACTTTATACAAAGAAGGAAACATTTTTAATTTAAGTTCTTGTACTAATAAATGTGAAACAAAGTCATGTGAACTACCATTATCATGTAGAATTTTAGCTAGTTTGTTGTTTATAGTACCCTGCATGCAAAGTAGAGAATGAAGAGAGATATCATTACCCAAGGTACTTAAGTCCTTCTCCAATGATTCCTCACAGTCCAAAGAGGAGGAATCTCTTCATTGTGCACCTCCATGTTATGTAATTGAGCTGCAGCTGGTTTCATGATAAGAGGTCACAATCGACACTTCGTTTTTGTATGTCCAAGTTTGTAGGGTAGGTGGTTTGGTGGGTTCGAGAGATGAAGCAATAGGTGGAGTTGAGTAATTGTATTGCGGTGGATGAGGAAAACTAGGGTAAGATGGGGCATTACAAGTATGTTTCATGGGAAGATGTGGTTTAACAAAAAGTGGTTGTTGACATGGTTTATGTAGATGGAGTGACTTGGTTATGGATTGGAATTCTTACTCTACATCATAGGCGAAAGATATAGCCTCATTGAGTGTTGTAGGTCGTAAGGTATGAAGCTTAGCTTAGATTCCCACCTCCAAAACATCTTCAAATTTTCCTTGCAAGCTATCCTCCGATACATCTTTAAGCATTTGAACCAATAGTAAATTTTGCCAGAAGCGCTCCGTGTAGGTGGTAACCATATCACCCTCCTTCCATGTAAGGGTCGTCCATGCACGTCAAACATACAAATGGTATTGAGGAGGAAGAAAAGAATCCTTCACTTTCTCTTGGAAAGCCTTCTACGTTGTTGGATGCTCAGTACTGTGCCACAAGATATTCCACCAGAGTTGAGCTTTTCCTACTAAATAGTTAGTGGCAAATTTGAATTTTTCACTTTTAGCATAGGTTTCTAGTATCAAAATCATCAAACTGTGATAGCCATGAAAGGATTAAAGGGCCATCCTTACGGCCATCAAACCATAAAAACTAGTAATTCTTAACGATGATCTTGGAATGCATGCCATCCGACTGGGCAGAGACAATAGCTTTGACCACCCTCGTAAGGTTGTCTTCATTAGTTTGCATCTTTTCGAGTATTTCATCGCATTGTCCGATCTCATTTTGAGCACCTCATAATTTGTGCCATAGGAGCTCCAGTTGTTGCTTGAGTTTTACCTCGGGTAGAGATGATTCGGCAAAATCCTCCATGTTGTTCATAGGGTCCATGAGGAGGTACAGACAAAACCCTCTTGCTAGATATGTAGAAACAATTTTTGAGTTTGTTTAAGTTAAAGTGTAAAAGGAATGGTTGTTCTTGGGAATTGAAAAAGTAAGAAAGAGATGAAAGTTGTGTTAAATATAAGAAAAGAGAAGTAGAGTGACAACACAAAGAGATAGTGTAGTGGTAAAACACTTTCCTTATGTGGGTGAGTTTGTGGGTTCAAATCCTCCCACCTTGGTGAATCTAAAAGTTCTTATTGCCACTCATACATTAAAGTTTGATCACGTGTAGCCAACGGCTGCCAACGGTCACCAAGGGAGCCTTGGGTGCCAAAGATGCCAAAGTAATGCATTAGTTATGCCTTAAGTTATGCCTTAGTCGATGCCTAGGAGTAAGCCGAAGGAGTATAATCAGAAACCGGAATGAGATTCGGATTCCGAATTGGAATCGGAATCGGATCGCGAAAAGAGAACAGCGAATAGCAAAACAGAGATCATTTCACCAAAATGAATAGAAACAGATCCCTCTGTAGTGAGACGTGCAAGGCTCTGATACCATTGCTATGAGGATCGTGCTAACACGCACATAGAGGTTATGAATGCAAAAAACACACAGAAAAATAGAGACACCAAGAGACGAGACCGAACACAGTATTGGGCGCAATCTGCCCCCATGCACTCTGTTCCGACAACCCATAGAGTGCATGTATTTATAGGAATTTTTTATTACATCGAAAAGAGTGGTTACATGAGAGCGACTTCCAAAAACATGCATGTAAATAAAAGTTGGTGAATTTTGTAGAGAACCTCTTCTATTAATATCAAAAATTCCAGTCTACAATGACTCTGATTCTAACCACCATTTTTCTAACTATTTCTAACACTAGAACCTTCTACGCGGATGAATTTACAAACTAAATCATAAATCGGATTTATTGATATCGGCCCTAAAGTCAGATTATTGATGTCCGCGCTTTCATGCTTTCATGCCCTCACGAACCTTGAGCTGCTATATAAAAAACACCAGAAACACATTAATACATTAATATATTAACACTCCAACAATGCATTGTTCAACATATTCCATAATGTATAACACAAGCTCTATTGGGAGAAGCGATTGGCTGCTCGGTGACCCTCTGGAATGCCATTAGAGGGGAGGTCCTCTAGAAGATCTGGCAGGAAATTTGTGCTTATATCTTTGGCGACTGCCCCAAAGAGTGGTCGATTGAGAAATGATTATTCCTCCTCAATAAAAGAATCGCCAACTATAACAAGCCTCCCCCCCCTCCCCCTTTCAAGCATCATAAAGTGCTTCTCTTAATCAACAACAAGCTTAAACCCAAGTTGGCTCCATAGGAGGGTGATGAGAGGATGATTAACCTTCTTTGTAATACCATCTAAACTTTGTGAGATCTTCCCCCACTCTCTGGTACTCGAGAGGTCCCGTGAGCACTAGTCCCCTTCACTTCTACTTTTCTTTTCGTCTATTTAATACAAGTTGGAGAGAGTAGGCTAAGGCTGAACTTCTTTTTATTTAAAAAAAACAAAGAGCATCAAACGAGGGTCCTCTCGTGGCTGGAGAGGAGACAACGAAGCCAAAAAAATAACACGCGGTAGCATAAAGACAATGTAAGATCACAAAAAGTAAGGACACAATAACAATATGCTGAGAGATCCATATAACGATATGCTCTAAAAACAAGATTGGTTAGTTTTATGCTTGAGATCAAAATTTAGAGGAATAATTAACCATTTGGTATGTGATATCTTTATTCGCTTTTTTGTTTCTTGTATTTAGAGGAACCAAAAAGGGACATCAGGTGTAATCATACATATAGCTGAAAGCATTTGCTCTGTCTGAAGTAAATTATAGAAAATCTGTATGAATAAAATGCAAAGGGATGTGCTGTTTGCTTTGAATGTACGATGTGATTTCTTGTCTATGTGCAATTAAATTGACGAAAAAATTTATAGCGTGTCATGTGCTCTTCGTACGTGCATGCTAGGAGAGAGAATGACGAGTATACATGTTTTCTCCATCTATAAAGCTTATTCTACTGATTATAATGGCTATGCGATTTTACTTTGTAGCTCCACACACCCAATCATACATTTGAAAAATGGCTATGCGATTTTGCTTTGTAGCTCCACGCACCCAATTGTACATTTGAAAAAAAAAAAGCACATGTTCATTATAGAAAAATAATCTAATTCGACTTTCCTGATAATCATATTGCTGATTTGAATGATGCTATTTACAATATGCGTATTTCAGCTAATGCACTGCGTATACTTCTTCTTCGCGTTTTTGTTTTATGCTATTTTTAAACAACGAGTGTGGAATCTAGCACACACATGCAAATTTGATTTTCGTAAAAGGAAGGATACGACATAATGGTGATTTAGAAACTCAAACCGAGTTTATTTTCTGAAAATTTATATTGAGTATATCAACCAATGCATATGCACCTAATATAGAGAGAATTAAATTTGTTTTGAATGTTTTGTATGTATTTCTATAGTTCAACAAGAGAGTGTTTTGAGTTATCTTATGTGTAGTATGATTATGACTGATTTGAGAATTTCTCCACATGTGACGCAGTCTATTGTCGAATTTAGCAGAGAGAGAATTTAGCAGTATTATGTCTATTCCATATGTCTATTCCATATAGTTTTGAGCTATCAGGAAATGAAATGAATGTTTTTTTATATGTGACTTAAAGAGGCCAAGGAATGCATTATAGAGATCAAAGTCTCTTGGAAAGAAATCTTGAGTACTTCAATAGAATTGAAGGTTGAAAAACAGGGAAAAGAGGATCACAAGAGCAACGGGAAGGAAACTCCCAAAGCACTTTAATGCACATCATCATTAAAATAATTTTCCTTAGCTCGAGGGATCACGTCTATGGGAAAATGAAGGATGTTGATGCACAATAGAATGGTGATATTGGTGACGCTACATGATGATGTGGCATCTTCTTGTAAAATAAAAAATGAAAAGAAACGTGCGAATCACTTTGTAGCATACACCTTATCTAAAGGTTCTATCCATAGCTCTCTTTTCTGTCCTTGTGGAAATGCCTGCAATAGGAAGAAGCAATGCAATAGTTATTGTGAAAAAATAGAGTGGCTGTTGATGGGGATGAAAGTGAGACAACATAGCATGTTATAGTTGTTCTTGCACAAAGTGATGTTGTTATAGTAGCGAGCGGTTAACACTTTAGTTGCTCTCAATTGATGTCTTTCCACCTTGTGTAGTGAATGCCTCATTCCTGTACTATTTTTTCAATCATAGGAACTTGTCATCGGCTAGGGCTTTATTTGCCGTGAGGTGGATAGGATCATTGATGAAGCAGATCGAGGCCATGGGCGAATAGGCTCCACAACCCATTGATGAAGGTTGCACTTTTAAACATCAAGAGGTATGCGATTTGGGGATTTGCATAGGAGCTAATTAGCATGAGGGGGATCTTGAGTTAGGTTCCAAACACGCCATCCATACACAAGGAACATAATGAACTTTACAAAAATAATGTCAATGTAGAGCGAAGAGGAATTATGCTACATTTTTGGCGGAAATGAGAAGCCGATGATAGAATAGATGAAGAATATTTTTGTTTCCCCACCACTGTCGTTGTTGATATCTCTTTGTTCTTTGGAGACTAGTGACGTGAATGCCACTCTAGGCATGTATAATAAAGGCCCTCATAATGCGTCTTGCGTCTTCAATTTTAATGTTGCGTCAAGCTAGAGAACTTAAATTCTCTCTCTACCATGGAAGATACTACCTCTCTCCATGACTAGATATCTCTAGCGCTTTGGTTGCCTAGTAGCAACCGAGACTATAGCTGTAGGATCTCTAAATTTATTCAACATCAGATATCATCCTCTGGTTTGTAATTGTGATTTTTACCCATCCTCTGGCACCATGGCAATGTCTATTACCTCATTGAGGGTGTGAGAATGATCCTTGTCCACTAATGGGTGCAACATTTCATGAAGATGAAGCACAAACGTATGAGCTTGAAGGGACTATTGCACTTCATCAAGAATCTTTAACAGAGTTTGTATGCATTTGTCTACATATTCTTGCATAGTAAGCTGATCGAGCTACAAGAAAAATTAGCCATCCAATGCCAGAGTGGGATACTTAGGTGAAATAAAAGTGTTATAAAGAGTCACTTTGATTTATACCCATGTGGATGTCCATCACACTGTAACTCGCTTGTTGAATCTTTTGTTTTGCATCCACTATATTTCATAAGTAGAACCATTCCTATAAATTGTTGATCTAGTGCTATGCCACATCCATCCCTTTACTGCTCATTTGACTATGGCACTTTAGAAGGCTCAAGTATTTTACTTTCCATTTGACATCTATACTACAAGAGGCTCAAATGTCCATCACTCAAATCTAAGTACTTGAAGGTTCATCTGATAAATCTTCCATTGATGTCGATGTCCCAATAGTTGTACTTATGGCTTTTTGATCACATGCAGGATCACATGCTTTTTGATCACATGCAGGAAAATTTTGCATTGGGACATGCTACCTATTTTGTCTATTGCCAATCAAACAAAGCCTCACTAGTGGGAGATCCACCCTCTTCATGATTCATGATTGATAGTGCTCTTTGCAATGTCCATGATGCCAAAGAAGGTCAAGTTGATCTTTTGTTCACATTTCATTCTTTCACAAAGGCCTAAATGTTCTAGAAATAGCAATGAGGCAAGACAAATCTTCCTTTTTTTTCTTATAAATTCACTAAGATATACTCATGAAGATCATCCACGGACATGATTTATTGGTTGTTGCTGCAATAGAAATTTCCACGAAAAATAATTCTCACTTTCTTTCATGCTCTCATAAGCTTTAGTAACACCAAGTTGTTCTATTCAATCTTAGGGTGTGGTTGAACTATCTCTTACCTTACATTTGTTCATCCTAACACTCTCTTCCCCTTCTAGAGATCATTCTCCTCAATGATGACCTCCTAATCTTCCATTGAACAATTGTCCTCACCCTTGCACAATGTCTTGACCCTTTGTGTTCTCAACTTTGATCTCTTGAACCCTTGTCTTGAACCTAGGTTTCTTGAACCCACTTGACAATATGTGAGAGAATTTCAAACTATTATATCTTATTGCATGTGTTGTTTAAGGTAGTTTATGTATGTGCACATGAATTTACCAATTGTTTTTGAACTATGAGGAAATGAAATAAATTTCTATTGATATTTTTCTTAAAGAGATGAAGGGATATACACTTCTTTCTTCACCAAGAGTGAAGGGAAACGGACACTATTTAGGTTACTGAGTGAGTTAGAAGTAGTTCCCTTATAAGAAAACATTTATCACTTGAATAAAATTGAAGGTTGAGAAAGATGGGAAAGAGGATCGAAACATCGATTGGAATCTCAAAGCATTTTAATATGCATCATCACTTAAATAGTTTTACTTAGCTTGAGGGATCGTGACTATGCAAAAATAACGGATGTTGATGCATAACATAGTCGTGATATTTGGTATATCTGCATATATATTATAGAAAAGGCACAAAGTGTTCTTGAACACATGTGCCACCTCGGTAGGAACATCTATTGCTGATATGGAGGAAGGTGTTCTCGGATTGAGTAATAAAGACAAAGAAAAGTATATCGAACTGTTTCTACACATGCACATGTTTTACGTATGTGCATTCAAAGAGCACAATCCTCTACTATCTAATTTCACTATCTATAATTCTAATAAAAGTTAAATTTGAAAACAAAATTAACTTGTCTCTAGTTATATATTTGACCTTGTGTATATAAATTTCTTTTCTATTTATGTATGGAATACCAATATTTCTTATTGATGTATGTAGATTAAAACATATTATATTGATGATATTACACACCACTCAGAGAGTTACTAGTGAGAGCTTCTTTATCAAAAGCATTCATAAGAATTCTATGTAAATTTGATACTTTGGAATATGCAAATTTGAAAGAATTATAATCAAACAAAGAAAAATGCTATGATATTTTTGCAATGATAATGATGACATGGCAGATTTCATTTAGGATTAATATCAAAATGAAAGCAAGAACATTGATAGTTTTTAGAAAAAACTATCTTTGAGAAGAATGTCCAAAACATGTCTATGAATGGAGTCATTTAACACGACTAAGTATAAGTCTAATTATTATCAATATTCAAGTTTTTTTGGATAGATTAATGTATCTATCTTTGGTGCTATTCCTATTTATTATATAAATAATTTGTTTTTTCTTCCTATCTATATTTACACTGTTATACTTTATGGAATACTGGAATGTTATATGAATTTTAATGTCTTGAGGGTTTTAATGTGATTTTTGTTGATGAGGGGGATTACATAGAAGAGGCTAAACCTATTTGTAAATGGATGGTGCACACTTTGAGAGGTAGCAAATTAGATGTGCCTTTGTCGTATCATAGTTGTTTTGGCTCTCATAGTGCCTCAGTTGCATCAGCTTGATATGAAATTTCTTGCTCTAGACTTTGTGATGATAATGTGTCCATTTCTTTTGTTGAAGCACAAAATTGCAAAAAAATGATGGCTTCTATGCAATCATAATATGATGATATTATGATGAATGGTACTTAGTCTTTATGTGGTTTGCCTCCATGAAAAAATTACATTGGCACTAAATGGGTATACAAGATGAAACGTAAGCCTAATGGAACAATTAGCATGTATAAGGAAAGTTTTGTTGCAAATAGTTATGCTCAAGTGAGAGGCATTTCTTTTGATGAGACCTTTTCGCCCACATGCCAATTGACCATGGTTCATAGCATTTGTGCACCTCCAACTCATCCTAGTTGGAATATACATCATGGTGATTTAAATGAGGAATTTTGTGTACTTTGGCCCCATGGTTTTGTGGAAAAAGAAGATGAAAGAAACCGGGCATGTCCAAAAAGGCATTATATATTTACAAGCACCATGTGGTTGGAAGGAAAAGATACATTCCTATTTTGTTGCACATGGTTTTGAGAACTATCCAATTGAGACAACCTATTATGTTAAGCATGAAAATGATGTACTTGTCATCGTTGTTGTATATTTTGATGATATGCTCATAATTGTTCCTAATGAGAGGCATATTGCTGAAGTTAAGTCTTATTTGCATGCTTCTTTTAAGATTTCAGATTTGGGTTATTTTCATCATTATTTTGGCATTCAATTTATGAATGTTGATGGGGGAGTAACTTTTGTTCAAACAAAATATTTTGACACATCATTCCAGTGTTTTGATCTTGAAGATTGTAAACATATTGTTAGTCCCATAGAAGTAGTTTTAAAGCTGAGTCTTAATGATGTTGGAGATCTATTTGACATTGTCCTTTATCAACATGTTGTTGGATGCTTGATTTACTTGTGTATAATGCCCCATATTTAGTTTTTTGTCTCTCATGTGAGCAACTTTATGCATTTCCTAGGTGTCAAGCACTAAAAGGTGGTTAAGCACATCTTTTGCTACTTGAGGGGTACCCGGTGAGTTGGATTGTTTAATCCAAAGGGAGATCATTTTCCTGATATGTGCATGCCTGTTTTTGTGATTAGACTAGGCTAGTTTCTATGACCATCACGTGTCCACTAGTTGTTTTTGCTTGATGCTTGGTCGCTCATGCATATCCTGGTTGAGCGAGAGGTAGCCTACTATGGCCATCATGATTTTGAGGTTGAGTATAGGGTAGCTTTTATAGCAACTGTAGAGTGTGTGTGTGTCCCAAATGCCTTTTGACTAATTGGAGTATTGGTAAGCCTTTTGCCACACCTATCTTCACTGATAGTCACAACACATTGGCAGCCACAAAGTTCTTAGTGTTACATGCTTGCATAAAGCACATTGAGCTGCACTATCATTATGTAGCGAAATATTCTCTACTCGAGGGACTAGTTTGCCTTATGTCCCCACACAGAATAATGTTCGAAAACTTTTCACAAATGCCCTACCCAAGGATTACTTTTCATAGATTTTCACCAAGCTTTGAGATTACTTCCTTTGGTGGAGTGTGCTCTTTCTGCATAGCTTAACACTTCGTTATACATGAGTGCCAACTCCTTGTTCACTACATCACTCAAAGGGAGATTTGTTGACATATTTTGATAATGATTTGTGTAAATGCACTTAGGATCATCAAAGCACTTCTTTTCCTCTTTTTAACGTTTTTTCTTGTTGCCTTGTATACACCCCTATAGGTCTAATCAGAAACATATCTTTGTACGTTTTCACTTGGAAATACATTTCTCATTCTTCTTCCTTGTGTTCTCCATGTGCTTCCCTAGAACTCAAGCTCAAACAATGGATCCATGTAATACAAAGTTGGTTGTTTCATTAGATGGATTAAATCCATTTCCAATGAAATCTAGTAAATATTCTACGTAGCTAGTAGTAGTCATCAACTATAATCTTCCTCGATATGTTATCATTAGGTAAGAACATTTAATGCTTCCACTTTTAATCTTAGGAAAACAATAAGTTAAATACATAAATGTGCATCTTTCTCCTCTCATCAATGATCCTGGAGATTTATAGTACTCATATCATTGATATGTCTAAAACCGTTGGCCAAAGACAATTTATGATTTGTGGAATTGTTGCATGAACTATACATAATTTTCCACGTCATGTTTTTTATTAATGTAAGATATCCAACTTCTTGGCAACCAAAACATGGAGTAAGGTATAGCTACCTAAAGTCAAAAACAATTCACTCAAACAAAAAAAAGGGCTTTCTTAGAAAGGGTGTCACAAGCTTATTCAAAGTTCTAATGAGCTAACAAATACAGTATATACTAGATCAAAGTGCACGCTTTTTTATGTAACTTGGAAATACTATTAAAATATACAAATCCCTTTTCCTAGAAAAAAAACGATTCATCACATGTACGTCTGATAAATAATAGACAGAGAGATATCAGGGGGGCTCAATTTGAAATTTGGAACATGAGCTCTCGTACTTGTCACCTTGCTTCATAATGTTCCAAGGGACCACAAAAGTATGGTTCCTTATCTCCTAAGGTTGGAGTTGGATTTCCAACACATTCTACTAAAAATACAATTAATCATATTGGAGAGTATGATAAGTGTTGTTGGTTTTGTATTGTTCATATTATTTACAATAGAAGAAGTGTGTATGCATGTGAGTGTATGTGTGTGTATTTATTTGTGTATGTATTTCTACGTGTGTATGTGTGTATGTGTATATGTGTATATGTGTATGTGTGTATACATGTATGCATATGCATGTGTATATTTGTATGCATGTATGTGTATGTGTGTGTATATGTGTGTGTATGTGCATGTATGTATGCACACACACACACACACACACACACATATATATATATATATATATATATATATATATATATATATATATATATATATATATATATATATATGTGTGTGTGTGTGTGTGTGTGTGTGTATGTATATGTGCATGTGTGTGTATATGTGTGTGTGTATGTGTGTCTATGAAGGTGTATGTATAGTGTGTTTGTTTGTATGTGTGTGTATATGTGTATGTATGTTTGTATGTATGTATGTGTATTCATATGTGTGTAGGTGTATGTGTGTATATGCATTTATGTATGTCTGTATGTTTGTATGTATGCATATGCATGTGTATGCATGTGAGTGTATGTGTATATGTGTATATGTGTATCTATGCGTATGTGTCTATGTATCTGGGCATATGTGTAGATGTGTATGTGTGTGTATGTCCATGTGTTTCTATGCATGTGTGTATGTATGTATGTAAATGTATGTGTCTCCCAATGTGTATATGTACAAATGTGTGTGTATGTATGCATGTGAGTATGTGTGTGTGTGTCAGTGTGTGTATGTATATTTTTATGTGTTTGAATAGTTATGCATATATGTGTATGTGTGTGTGTATGCATGTGTGTATATCTCCATGTGTGTATGTGTGTATGCATGTGTGTGTATGCATGCATTTGAGTGTATGTATATATACACATGTATGCATGTGTGTATGTATTTATGCATATGCATGTGTATGCATGTATGTGTCCATGCATGTGTGTATGTCTATGTGTGTGTATGTGCATGTGTGTATGTATTTATCCATACACACATGCATGTGTATACATGTGTATGTATGTATGAATGTCTGTATGTCTATGTGTGTGTATGCATATGTGTGTATGTGCATGTGTGTATGTATTTATGCATATGCATGTGTATACATGTGTGTGTATTTATGCATGTGTGTATGTCTATGTGTGTGTGTGTATGCATATGTGTGTATATGCATGTGTGTATGTTTATGTGTGTGTATGCATATGTGTGTGTATGCATGTGTGTAAGTATTTATGCATATGCATGTGTATACATGTGTGTGTATGTATACATGTGTGTATGTCTATGTATGTGTATGCATATGTCTGTATGTGCCTGTGTATACATGTGTGTGTATGTATGCATGTGATTGTATGTCTATGTATGTGTATGCATATGTCTGTATGATTGCATGTTAGTGTATGTGTTTGTGTATGCAAATGTTTGTGTATGTGCATATGTGTATGTATGTATGCATATTCATGTGTATTTATGTGTGTGTATGTATGCATGTGTGTATGTCTATGTATGTGTATGCATATGTCTGTATGTGCCTGTGTATATGTAACCATATGTGTGCATGTATGTATGTATGTATGATATGTACATGTGTATGCATGTGTGTGTATGATTGCATGTTAGTGTATGTGTTTGTGTATGCAAATGTTTGTGTATGTGCATATGTGTATGTATGTATGCATATTCATGTGTATTTATGTGTGTGTATGTATGCATGTGATTGTATATGTGTGTGTGTGTCTGTGTGTGTATGTATATGTATGTGTATATTTGTATTTGTGTGTATGCATATTTGTGTGTATGTGCATGTGTGTATGTATGTATGCATATGCATGTGTATGCATGTGAATGTATTTATGTGTGTGTTTCGATGTGTGTGTATGTATATGTGTATGTATATGTATGCATAGTTTATATGTGTATGTGTGTGTATGCATATGTGTGTGTATGTGCATGTATGTGTGCCGATGTGTGTGTATGTTTGCATCTGAGTGTATGTGTGTGTATGTGAGTATGTGTATGTGGGTATGTGTATATGTGTATGTATATATGCATGTGTACATATATGTGTCTATGTGACTTTATGTGTTTGTATGTATATGTGTGTGTATGCATGTGTATGTATATGTGTGTATATGACTTTGTGTGTGTTTATGTGTATGTGTGAGTGTCTATGAGTGTGTGTACATGTGCATGCTCATGTATACACATGTACACACTTATGTTCTATGAATGGTTCTTGCTCTCCCTCTCTCTCTCACTCTCAATCCTAGCACAAATGTGCCAAGAGAAATTGATATTTTTTTGTATTCATAGGACATTGCCTATGCAAAACTTTCACATCCAAGGTATTTTGTCAACATTGCTAGGCATATCACTACCTTGTGATACAACTAGCAATAGTATTTAGTGTCATCACATTAGCCACTCAAACAGTCACTTATGCAACTCGAAAATTATTTATCAGAGCATAGCTTATGCGATGCGTGTTGGAAGCAGCATCTCATAAGTGAAACTCCCACTTCTTTTAACTAGGGGTGTCTCTCCCCATTTTTCTTCTAGTGTATGGGTGCATCGAGTTGCAAAGCTAAGTAGCGGGAAATATTCACAAGTATGGTGGAATGTATATGAATGAATCTACTGATGGAAATTGATGCACTTACAAATATTCTCACAGAAAGTCAGAGTGCATTGGTAATTCTAAGAAATGTTGCATGTCATGAGCACACAAATAACATTGAGGCTCATTATTATTATGTCATAGAGAACCTTCATGTTGAAGATATTGATTTGGTATATCTTCCAACATGTTGATCCTTCATATGGTTGGATGAAGAAACCTCATTGCATAAGTCAATTAATTGCTAGTAGCTTGTAGAGGAGGTACTGGGGTATCCACTTTTACCAAGAGCAGGAAATAGGCACTTCTAGTACTTCGTCTACTCAAGGGAGGTCCTCCTTAAGGGAAGTATACCCCTTAACATTTCCTTGAACACGCAGATCACAATAATTGTACAGTAAACATAGACACTCAGAGAGAACATCAATGACAATGGGAATAGTAAAGGACGAAACCACTCCTTAGTTCACACAGATGATTACAATATAGGCAAAAGAAATGCTCAAAAGTTGATGCTCTGTGCTAACATGCCACTCAGAACTAAACAACATCAATACAAGAGATTCATTCAATCCATATAATGAACACAACTAGTTGTAGACTGGTACTCATCAATACAAATTATGAAGAATTGCTCTAAGGGAAAGAGCATGAAAATACCATTGACTCACACTGAATGACAAAACCAAGCCACTCTCTTCACACTATAGTGCTATTAGCCCTACACTAGGAAGCCCACGCTCTGTATCCTCCCCATAGAGTGACTTCCTACAGTAGGCTTGTAGCCACAGAGTGCAAAGAGAGGACCCCTGTACGTATGTAGGTATATATATATATCCCAAATGAACACAAGTCCATTGCTTTTATAGGCTCCAATAGGCCAAGAGGGCCTTGCTGATTCCTCACATCCACTGATCATGTGCCGGTTGATTGCCCAAAATTGGAGGGGTAGATCAAATATGCCACCAGTCTTGAATTGGATCCTCAAAAATAGACAGTCGTCATGAATGGTTGGCGGCAAGAGTCATTTCTCTACTTTCACTTTTACCATTTACACTTTTACTTTCACTTTTGCATGCAAGTTGAGATCCTCATTTTGTGCCGCCCGTGATATTCAAATGATCCTGAGAGGCACATTCTTCCCATAATTTTTGTAGTAGCTTTTGACCCTTATAATTTGAGTAGGAGAGATGGTGGGTGGTGTGGGAGGTGTGCGTGGAGTTATGGGAGATTGTGGGGGGGTGTGGGAGGTTGTGGGTGGGAATATGGGGCAGTTGTGGAGGTTGTGGGGAGTGTGGGAGGTTGTGGGGGAGGGGTGGGAGAAGTCATGGTTGGTCAAAAAATGAACCAAGAATGTAAAAATTATTATTGCACCATTGGACATTTCTGGTCGAGATCTTTCCAACGATATATAACACTGTAGGGTTTGGTTGAAAGATGATCCTCAAAATATCCATCCAAGACTGGTCAAAACTTTGTCTAGTTCATCTTGTCTCATGGATTCATACAAAAAAGGTCGACGGGTGCCTTGGATAGTCCATCCGCCTCTCAACATATATATCTTTGTTCTATTCCTACCAAGCGTAGCGGCAATTCCTTTTGAAAAGTTGATCGCGAACATTCTTTTCTTTTATAAAGCGGGCCAAAAATGAGTGACGCCGATGAGTACACAACCTTAATATAATGAGGCTATTGGCTCAAAACTCATGCGTGGTGTGGTGTGGTGTGGTGAGGTGAGGTGTGGTGTGGTGTGGTGTGGTGAGATGAGGTGGGGTGAGGTGAGGGGAGATGAGGGGAGGTGTGGTGTGGTGAAGTGACGTGAGGTGAGGTGAGGCGTGGTGTGGTGTGGTGAGGCGAGGTGTGGTGTGGTGAGGTGAGGTGAGGTGAGGCGAGGTGTGGTGTGGTGAGGTGAGGTGAGGTGAGGCGTGGTGTGGTGTGGTGAGGTGAGCTTAGGTGTGGTGTGGTGTGGTGAGGTGAGGTGAGGGGAGGTGAGGTGAGGGGAGGTGCGGTGTGGTGAGGTGAGGTGAGGTGAGGCGTGGTGTGGTGTGGTGAGGTGAGGTAAGGTGAGGCCTGGCGTGGTGTGGTGTGGTGAGGTGAGGTGAGGTGAGGCCTGGTGTGGTGTGGTGAGGTGAGGTGAGGTCTGGTGTGGTAAGGTGTGGTAAGGTGAGGTGAGGTGAGGTGATGTGAGGGGAGGTGAGATGAGGGGAGGTGTGGTGTGGTGAGGTGAGGTGAGGTGAGGCATGGTGTGGTGTGGTGTGGTGAGGTAAGGTGTGGTGAGGCGTGGTGTCGTGTGGTGAGGTGAGGTGAGGTGTGGTGTGGTGTGGTGTGGTGAGGTGAGGTGAGGGGAGGTTAGGTGAGGGGAGGTGTGGTATGGTGAGGTGAGGTGAGGTGAGGCGTGGTGTGGTGTGGTGAGGTGAGGTGTGGTGAGGCGCTGTCGGGAAGATTTGCATCTTCCAATTGATGGCCCGAAAAATTAAAATATTTATTGACATTCAAAGCAAAAGAATGAAAGAGCATCATTGCAGAAACATTGTTGAATACAAGCTATTGAAGTGAAGAAAAGAGAAGCAGCAAGATTGAAGATTCATTTATATCTTATTTCCCGAATTAGTCAATTACCCAAATGTTTAGACATTCATCCTAAAGTTTAGACCTTTCATTTGTATTAGAACTATTGCTTTGATCCATTAGCTTATCAATTAATTTATTCAAGCAGTTTAGCATCATATTGTTTCATTAGTTTTTCCATTACTTTCCTTGATGTCTTCTAAGTTAGTTCATGAGTCTGAGCACAGTACTATTGAAAATATTGAAAATGTTCCGCCAACTGTAGACAGAACAGAACCCTCTAGCTTACCTGAAAGTTTAGTAGAAGAACCCATTATGGAAGTTTCAATCTCATATCAGGAAGTTGTTGCTATGTACGAGGCTGCCCGTCCTTACGGTCCATAGCTAGTTAAAACTATTTACTTTTGCCTGAGTCCGCTACAGACACCCCGCGTGTGCCGAACGATTTAGGCGGATGACTTGATCCACCATCCGAGCATCTCTCACGACCCGACATTGGTGAACCCGACGTGAAAATCGGCTTGCGACTCAGACGGATATTATCAGTTTGCATTGCATATACATTCATACGATTTTACATGAGTGCAGCTGCGTCTTCATCCCTGGAAGCTGTGGCATTTACGTGAGCTTGCAATCTTCTTGGTGTCGAGGGCTGGTCTGGTGACCTGAGCGCCTCCACGAAGATTGGCAAGTAGGAGACCCTCATCTCGCCACCCCTCTCATCGACATTAGAAGGAGGAACGTTTGCACAATCATCTATTAGCAATTGATGTATTAGATTTTGATCCTATTTAAAATTGTATAAATTTTCACACAGTCACTTTTTGAGCCTCTTCTTCGATTCAGATTGCAGGTATTGACCTATCCTCTAAGACTTCTTGTTTCTCTAATATCAATGGGTAAAAAGAAAGCAGTTCATTTAAACACACATGAAAAGAACTCTACTATGGAGGGTTCAATTAAGAATGCAAATTTGGGACTTGAAGTGCAAGTCAAAGATTTAGAGGATAAGCTAAACTCGTCAAATCAAGCAAAATTTAAAGAAGTATTTCTGTTAATTGACAAGTTAAGTGAATTTTCAAATTCAAATAGTATGATGTGTGGAAGTTTACAACAAGTTGTTAAAACTTTAAAGATTCAAATAGATGATTTGACCAAACAAGTTAATGAACACCCTAAATGCAAGTGTAATGAACATGAAATGCAAAGTTTATCTCCAAAGTTGCCTAATGAAACCCATATGAATGAGTTTAGGAAATCCACCTTTAGGGCTATGAATAGGAAAGTATATCCCTTAAGATTCTTTTGGTGTGACCAACTAGGTCATAGGTACGAGGATTGTATTGCTTATAGTAATGCATGTCAAAATCACTTAGTCATTTCACATAACCTGAAGATTTGTGATTATCAAACACAACTACCTTTGAAATTAAACTTAGGTCGAGGAGGGATGATAGACTATTTTGATCAAACAAAATTGAGCCCTAAAACCAAACTTCAAAAACAATGGAAACCGAAGAGTCATAATGAGAAAAGTAATGTATGTCAATTACATTCTATGAACACCAAGATTGTGCCTAAATGTGAATGTTTGGACAATGATCAAAACCTTATTAAACCTAAATCTATGAATAACATTGATCTTCAAATTAAATCTAAGGATCAAGATACATTGAAAAAGTTTAAGAAAGAAAAAGATGTAAAGATAAAAGATGATGAAAATGAACAATCAATTGATGGAAATATAGATATACAGGCGGTTAAAACAGAACCTAAAGTCATAGAAATTGACAATAAATGTGACAAAAATAAAAATGATGAAAGAATAGTACAAACATCTGAAGATGAAAATCTTCAAATTCAATTAGAACATGATAAGAATATGGAAAAATGGATACAAGAAGCTATATGGAAGATTGAAAAAAAAAAACCAAAAACGCATCTAAAGTTAAGAAAAAGGAGAAGAATTTAAGTGAATAGTTTTATTGTGATGGAATTGTTTATTGAAGATAAAACATTTCAAATTTTGATTTTGTTTGCTGCATATATGCTGTTTTCCTAAAAATTGAGAAACATATACCTAAATTGTTTAGTTTTAATGTTTGAAAAGCTAAATACAAACTTATGATTAAGTTTACATTACGATTCGTTTAATCAAAAGAATTCTAAAATATGAAAACACAAAGTTTGTTTCAAATTAAACAAAAACATGTTTGTAATTATGCTTGCAAATGATTTTGATCAATATGCTTGTCATTTTCTAAACTTATGATAAATTTATGATTTTTTTTCGTTCACAAATAAGAAGAAATCTATTATGAAGAATGATTATGAAGAATATTATTATGATGAATATTTTGCACAAAATGATCTTTGTTTACAACAATTATGATGATATACTTTTAAATGAAAGAAATATATATGATATAAATATGATCATGATAAATATGAAGAACATGAAAAAAAATGTTACAATATGAGGATGATTTTATTGATATACCATATGATGAGTAAGAGGAACTTTTATAATCCAGATATGAATTTTTCATTGATATTAAAAAAAAAATGATGCTCATTCATAAAGATACAAGTTAAAACAAACTTTGAACATTTTGATTTTTCCTAAATTTTATGAATTTTGTTTCATAGGTTGAAAAACCTATTTAAAAAAAATTAAGAATGCATTATTTATGATAATTATAACCACTATGAATTTCTTATGATGAAATTTGTGACATGATGAAGATGAATCGGATAGAATATATGAATTTATATTTGCAAGATAAATGATAATGAAGATTACTTGTTTTGTAGCTTCTATTTTATAAGTGATTACAGGTTCTGAAGATGCATTGATCAAAGCAATTGAAGATGTTATGCCAAAAGTTCTGATAAATTTAAAGAGAGCAGATTGAAGATGAAGCAGATTGAAGATAAAATTGATTTTAGGTCGTATTTTTCTTTGTCTTAAAAATTTGTTTTACGTATTTTATTTGCATTCATATAAAACTAATTGATAAAATCTAGAATGAAGAATATTAATTTATAAAGGACTCTATTTAACCATATCAGGAAAATAGACATAATTTATATTTTACATTTATAGATTAAGTGAGATTGTTAAAAAAAACTAGAAGGATTTGTAGTTCATTTAGATAACGAAAGTAGTTGTATATATGTAGGAGCATATTGTTGCATGATACATGTCTGTGAAAACCTAGATCTTTCTTGTCCATGCAGCTAGATCCTTAGCTCGGATTAAGGGGTTAAGCCTTTCCCCTTTAAAACAAAAAAGTAGCGAAAAAAAAAAAAGAATATTGACATGGAAGTTATACCTTCTTCCACCCCAAAAAGGTATTTACATTTATTATCAATATGAAGTTTACATCATATTTATATAAAGAAACTAGTTGTGAAAAAACACATCTAGTGATTAAAATTGGGCATACAAGGCGGCGGTCTGTCCAAGTAGATTTAGTAGATTTCTTTGGCATGCTTGATTGCTCATATGTGAATGCATATATATAACGAAACCTGCATTTGAATGAATGAAAATGAATTCTGTTTTATACTAATCTTTACATAGTTTATAAATGGATAAAATGTAAACTAATGTTTGTTGATTGAAAAGGTTAAAAGTTTACCTTTATACTTTAATATGTTTTCATTGCCAGATGTAATTGAAATAAACTTCATGTGCATGTTGAAAGGATTTAAAATTTGATAAGATTAAATATATTTAAAAAAGAATTGATGCTGTTCTATGATTTAATTTTAGGATAATCATTGAAAATGCTGCTTCCCTTAATCTGCAAGTTGGCCCATCGGGACGATGTGCAGGTTTGGTGGCGGTGGATGTCGGGAAGATTTGCATCTTCCAATTGATGGCCCGAAAAATTAAAATATTTATTGACATTCAAAGCAAAAGAATCGAAGAGCATCATTGCATAAACATTCTTGAATACAAGCTATTGAAGTGAAGAAAAGAGAAGCAGCAAGATTGAAGATTCATTTATATCTTATTTCCCGAATTAGTCAATTACCCAAATGTTTAGACATTCATCCTAAAGTTTAGACCTTTCATTTGTATTAGAACTATTGCTTTGATCCATTAGCTTATCAATTAATTTATTCAAGCAATTTAGCATCATATTGTTTCATTAGTTTTTCCATTACTTTCCTTGATGTCTTCTAAGTTAGTTCATGAGTCTGAGCACAGTACTATTGAAAATATTGAAAATGTTCCGCCAACTCTAGACAGACCAGAACCCTCTAGTTTACCTGAATGTTTAGTAGAAGAACCCATTATGGAAGTTTCAATCTCATATCAGGAAGCTGTTGCTATGTACGAGGTTGCCCGTCCTTACGGTCCATAGCTAGTTAAAACTATTTACTTTTGCCTGAGTCCGCTACAGACACCCCGCGCGTGCTGAACGATTTAGGCAGATGACTTGATCCACCATCCGAGCATCTCTCACGACCCGACAGCGCGGTGTGGCGTGGTGAGGTGAGGTGAGGTGTGGTGTGGTGTGGTGTGGTGAGGTGAGGTGAGGGGAGGTGAGCTAAGGGGAGGTGCATTGTGGTGAGGTGAGGTGAGGTGAGGTGAGGTGTGGTGTAGTGTGGTGAGGTGAGGTGAGGTGAGGTGAGGCGTGGTGTGGTGTGGTGTGGTGAGGTGAGGTGAGGTGAGGCGTGGTGTGGTGTGGTGAGGTGAGGTGACGTGAGGCGCGGTGTGGTGTGGTGAGGTGAGGTGAGGTGAGGGGAGGTGAGGTGAGGGGAGGTGTGGTGTGGTGAGGTGAGGTGAGGTGAGGTGAGGTGAGGTGAGGTGAGGCGTGGTGTGGTGTGGTGAGGTGAGGTGTGGTGAGGTGAGGTGTGGTGTGGTGAGGTGAGGTGAGGTGTGGTGTGGTGTGGTGTGGTGAGGTGAGGTGAGGTGAGGTGAGGGGAGGTGAGGTGAGGGGAGGTGTGGTGTGGTGAGGTGAGGTGAGGTGAGGTGAGGCGTGGTGTGGTGTGGTGAGGTGTGGTGTGGTGTGGTGAGGTAAGGTGAGGTGAGGTGTGGTGAGGTGAGGTGAGGTGAGGTAAGGTGTGGTGAGGTGAGGTGTGATGTGGTGTGGTCAGGTGTGGTGAGGTGAGGTGAGGTGAGTCGTCGTGTGGTGTGGTGAGGTGAGGTGAGGTGTGCTGTGGTGTGGTGTGGTGTGGTGAGGTGAGGTGAGGTGTGGTGAGGTGAGGTGTTGTGAGGTGAGGTGTGGTGAGGGGAGGCGGGGTGAGGAGAGGTGAGGTGAGGTGAGCTGACGTGAGTTGAGGTGAGGTGTGGTGAGGTGAGGTGTGGTGTGGTGAGGTGTGATGAGGGGAGGGGAGGTGAGGTGAGGGGAGGTGAGGTGAGGTGAGGCATGGTGTGGTGTGGTAAGGTGAGGTGAGGTGAGGTGTGGTGTGGTGTGGTGAGGTGAGGTGGTGTGTGGTGAGAGAGAGAAAGAGAGAGAGAAAGAGAGAGAGAGAGAGAGAGAGAGAGAGAGAGAGAGAGAGAGAGAGAGCATATGCAGGCACTACAGACCCCCACATCAAGTCTTTGCACCGTCTCGATGCAATATTGTACATAAAGTTCTTCCTCCTTCACTTAACTCGGGTAATTCTTCTCTCTCGAGATATTGACCAGGGTTTTTTTTTCAAAATAAACCGCAATCACTAAATGAAATACGGTAGGTAAAATGCTTCCAATTTAACTTAATTCAGGTACTTCTTCACCCTGGAGATATTGACCAGGGGTATCCTCTTACCCTGCAAATCGTCCAAATGTACTGCTCCATGAGGTAATACCTTTACTACCCTGTAAGGTCCTATCCATTTGGGTGCCAATTTGGTTGAAATAACTGGGACCTGATGCACTAAAACCATGGATCCTTCTTGTACCTTAGTGGACCTAAGATACCTGTCATGCAGTCTCTTGCGCTCTTCTTGTGTTACCTTAAGTTTTTGCATTGCTCCTCTGTATTCTTCTAATGCCGCCAGTCTCCTAATGGGAGGTTCAATTCCAATGGTTTTGGCTCCCATTTCCTTTTGATAATAAATTCAAACGGTGCCAATGCCTCTTTTCCATATACTAAGCGAAATGGACTCTCTCCAGTGGTTCCCCTCTTTGTAGTTCTGAAAGCCCAAATTGCACCCATCAATGCTTGTGGCCAAAAGCTATGATGATCAAAGGATAATTTGCGCAGCAACCCGATCAAAATCTTATTGGAGCTTTCTGCTTGGCCATTCGCCCTTGGATAGTAGGCGCATGCCTCTATCACTAGTGATTTCCAGTGGGCACCCAAATCTTGAAAAAATACGTTTATATAAAAACTTAGCTACTGTTAAAGCCGTGCAGTCCACAGTAGCTTTAGCCTCTATCCATTTAGTTGCATAACATGTGGCCATCAAAATATACTTCTTACCCCCAGGGTAACCAGTTGGACTAATTGGTCCTATGAAATCAAGACCCCATCGTGCGAATGGGAGCCATCCTGTGGATATGACTAATGGTTGGAAATTCAATCTGGTTGGCATAGGAGCATATCTCTCGCAAATGTGGCATTCTTTAGCAAACTTGATCGCATCCTTGTAAATATGAGGCCACCATAGTCCTTTGTGGATGATTCTGTGAGCCAAGTCTTCCCCCTTTAGATGCCCTTCACTGTGTGCGGCTTCTAGCAAAAGATTCACCTCCTCTGGATAACCACACTTTCTCAAGATATCATCATGACAGTATTTATATAACTTTCCATTTATAAGTGAATATGCTTTGGTTTTCAGGAGCAATTTTCTCTTTTCTATAGGTGTCAAGTGTTCTGGGAGTTTTCTAGTAGTGAGAAAATGGAGAATTCCATCATACCAATCAGCCCTAGTTGCTACTAAGAGATTACTATCCACGAGTTCATCATTAATACATGTCGCCTTCTCGCTCATTGCAGTCCTGGACACTTGATCTGCCATGTAGTGCTCTCTTCCTGGCTTAATATGAATATCAAAATTAAATTCTTGAAACAGGAGTAACCATCTCCAAACCCTTCCAGCCACTCTTGGCTTGTTTATCAAATACTTCAAGGGCTGATGGTCAGATATGACTATATAATGTACACCGAGAAGGTGATACTGAAACTTCTGAAGAGCAAATACAATAGCCAAACCTTCCCTCTCAATCGTACTGAAGTTCCTTTCTACCTTGGTGAGTAATCTGCTGGCATACGAGATAGGTCTATCAACCTTGTGTGATGATGGTTGAGCTAGAGGTGCACCAATAGCATGAAGAGTGGCATCTTTATGCACATGAAACTCCAATGACCAGTTAGGAACACTTAAAAGTGGAGCAGTACATAAACTCAATTTTACTTCACAAAATGCTTTCTCAGTTTCAACACTCCATGAGAAGGGGACCTTTTTACTAGTAAGCCTTGACAAGGGCTTAGCTATTTCTGAATACATTCGTATGAATCTTCTATGGTATCCTGCATGGCCCAAAAAACTTTGCACTTTCTTTGGGCTTTGTGGAATAGGCATAGATAGAATAGCAGTAACCTTTGCAGGGTCAACTATTATCCCTTCAGCAGATACTATGTGACCAAGAAGAATGCCCTTGGTGACCAAAAAATGGCATTTAGCAGGATTTAATTTCAAACCTGTTTTCAGACATTGCTCAAAGATTTCTTTTAGATTTTCCAAATGATCATGGAAATCTTGAACTGTTGCTCTTCTATCTGTGCCTAAAAATACTGAAAAGTCATCCATGAAAATGCATAGAAAGGTTGTCAACCATTTGCCCAATATTAGATACATTGTTTTATTAAATGAAGCTTGCGCATTCTTCAAACCAAAAGCCATGCGGGTATAGACATAAGTGCCCCATGGAGTAATGAAGGTTGTTTTGTCCCTATCATCACGATGGATCACTATCTGATTGTAGCCACTAAAACCATTCAGGAAGCTATACAAAGTGTGACCGGCTACTTCCTCAAGTACTTGCTCTATAAAGGGTTGAGGAAATCCATCTTGAACAGTTACCTTATTCAAGGCACGAAAATCAACACAGACTCTTATTTTTCCACTAGTTTTCTTGGGTACAATAACCATAGAAGAAAGCCACCTAGAATGTTCTACTGGAACAATTATACCTACTTCTTCTAGTTTTGTAATTTCCAATTTTACCGCCTCTGCATACTTCGGATTGGGTCGATATGGCCTACTTCTTGGAGGCGTGGCTCCCTCAACTAAGGGTATTCGATGTAACCCAAGCTCCTCTGGTATCCCTGTTAGATCTTTGTAGGACCATGCGAAGACATTTTTGTAAGCAAAAAGTAAAGAAGTTACCTTCTGTAGTAAAGGAGGATAATGCCATAGCCAAGAGGCCAAGTGGACTACTTGAGGGTTCTCTTCATCCCCTAGATTTACTTCTTGAACCAGTGCTTCAGGACTAGTCTTGTTTGAGAAATCATCTCCACTATATGCAGGAGTGGACTTTAGCTTATATTTTGCAATATGTTCTCTTGTCCATCCTTGAGGTATATCTGAAAAAGGAAGATCTTCTCTACACTCAGGCTCATAATTTTCGATCCCGGATACTTCTATATTTGTTGCCTCTTCAAGGTTTGTATTTTCCTGCAAACTCTCATTCTCCAACTCCTTCTGAACTTCATGGCGTTTTCCTGCAACTCCTTTATCTGCAACTTCTTCCTCTATTTCATTGATTTCCATCGTGCAACACTCTGCACTTCCCATCATCCAATTCAATAATGTATCTTCTTATTGGGGTAGAGAGGGCATTACCTGAGTGTCCACAATATACCCTGTAGTTTTCCTTGAGTCAAATCCTTCTTCCAAATGTAGCTGCAATTGGCTATCGGTGCTAGTTGAAATCCATAGTTTGTTTTTCCCCTGTAGAGGAGGTACTGGGGTATCTGCTTTTAACAAAAATAGAGAAAGAAAACTAAACACGTCCAGTACATCACCTACTCAAGGGGGGTTCTCTTTAGGGAAGTATACCCTTTAACATTTCTGTGAGCAGGTAAATAACCCGGATTGCACAGAGTGGTAATACTTCAGAAAATATGGACAACCAATGACCAAGGAAGACCATACACTTCTTGATTCGAATCAGACGAGTACACAGTTGGGCAGATTGATGCTAAAAAATGCAAGCTTAGGGCTGACAAGCCACCCTAAAAGTATTAACTCCAATACAACCGATCAGCATAAGGGACCACTGATATGCAGGCTAACTCAGAGCAATACAAATGGTAGAATTTCTCAAGAGAATAGAGATTAATCAACACCCTGACTCACAGAAAAGAAAATAAATCCAAGCTACTCTCTTACACTATAGTGCTCATAGCCCTCCACTGAGAAGCCTACCCTCTGTATCCACGCTATAGAGTAGCTAGCTCCTACAATAGGCTTGAAACCACCAAGTGCAAGAGAAAACTTCTGCACGTAAACATGCGTCAATGTAACTCCAAAAAATGTACCCCAAATGAGCACAAATCCATTGTTTTTATAGGCCTCAATAGGTCAAGAGGGCCTTGCCGAATCCTCACGTCCACTGATCACGCGCCGGTTGATCTCCCAAAATTAGGGGGTAGGTCAAATATTCCCTTGATTTGAATTGGGTCCACAAAAATAGGTAGTCGCCGTGAATGGTTGGTGGCAAAAATCTTTTTCTCTGCTTCCACTTTTTACCTTGCACACTTTTATCCCATACCCTATGACAACCTTGCCAGTGTGCAGTCATTTCGTTCTTTGACTCTTTTGATTGGCAATTTGAACCATCTCGTGACTTCCTCCTTGAGGCTTTATCTTCATACATTTCCATCCTCGGCTAATGTGTTCTTGTCTACAATGTTTACATCGATTGATGTAGGAGCACACGCCATATTATCTCCAGTACCACCACGTTGCAAACATACTACCTACTGATGATATCCTTGAGGGTCCTTCCTAATGAAAACTTCAAATAATGGTGCGCTAGTAGATGCAGATGCCAAATGTCTAGCAGAATATCCCCTTGCCACAAATCTCCCAAACAAAGAACTTATGTTAATGATGCGACCATAAGGATCATTTTCACTTTTTGTCGAACTTCCAGGGCCATCTTCAGCTCACTCAGAACTTCAGAGACTTGATCTTGTGCCTCCACTACTTTAAGCAATTCCTTCAAGCGTGCGGCTTCCTTAAAATCTTCTTCCTCAATGGCACTGTCTAACTGAAACTTCAGTGTAGATGCAAGCTTCTCTTGGTCTTCGACTTGAATAAAATGCTGCTTCCACCGCTCCCAATCCCACTTTTCATCTTCAACCGTAACCTGTTCGGATACCGTATCCTGTTGAGTTTGAGGATTTTGTTTCCACTGATTGTCAAAACAATTCTGCCATGTTCTGCCGACATTGATGATAAAGTCCTGAACTGGATCACTGGATTACTGATTCTCATTGCTACAGTCTTCAATTGTTGCAAATCCCAGAATGCGGGAGGCCCTACCTCAATATCTTCATCGTCTTTAAAATGTGAACTTCCCGATGACTGATGAGAGGAGGTGCGTGTGGGTGTGTGTGGGAGTGTGTGTGTGTGTAGAAGCGTGTGTGTGGGGAGTGTGTGTGTGTGTGTGTGGAAGTGTGTGTGTGTGGAAGTGTGTGTGTGTATGTGAGTGTGTGTGCGTGTGGGGGTGTGTGTGTGTATATGTATGGGTGTGTTGTATGTGTGTATGTATGTGTGAGTGCGCATGTGTGTATGTATGAATGAGTGATTGTGCAGGCGTGTGCATAACTGTGAGCGTGCGCATGCATGTATGAGAGAGAGGTAGAGAGTGAGGGGGTGGAGTGTATGGGAGTGAGCGGGGGCGGGGGGTAGTGTGTGCGCGTGAGGGGGGGGGGTGGCTGGTGCGCGGGGTGAGATGGGGGAGGGAAGTGGGGGTGCAGGGTGGGGTGGCGGGGTGGGGAGAGAGAGAGAGAGAGAGAGAGAGAGAGAGAGAGAGAGAGGGTAGTGAGAGGGAGGGGGAGTGTGCACGTGAGGGGGCGGGGGGGTGGCGGGTGTGCGGGGTGAGATGGGGGAGGGAAGTGGGGGTGCGGGGTGGGGTGGCGGGGTGGGGAGAGAGAGAGAGAGAGAGAGAGAGAGAGAGAGAGAGAGAGAGAGAGAGAGAGAGAGAGAGAGAGAGAGAGAGAGAGAGAGAGGAGTGAGAGGGAGGGGGAGTGTGCACGTGAGGGGGCGGGGGGGGGTGGCGGGTGTGCGGGGTGAGATGGGGGAGGGAAGTGGGGGTGCGGGGTGGGGTGGCGGGGTGGGGGGAGAGAGAGAGAGAGAGAGAGAGAGAGAGAGAGAGAGAGAGAGAGAGAGAGAGAGAGAGAGAGAGAGAGAGAGAGAGAGAGAGAGAGAGAGAGAGAGAGAGAGAGAGAGAGAGAGAGAGAGAGAGAGAGAGAGAGAGAGAGAGAGAGAGAGAGAGAGAGAGAGAGAGAGAGAGAGAGAGAGAGAGAGAGAGAGAGAGAGAGAGAGAGAGAGAGAGAGAAGGGGGGGTGTACACGTGAGGGGGCGGGGGGGGGGGGGGGTGGCTGGTGCGCGGGGTCAGATGGGGGAGGGAAGTGGGGGTGCGGGGTGGGGTGGCGGGATGGGGAGAGAGAGAGAGAGAGAGAGAGAGAGAGAGAGAGAGAGAGAGAGAGAGAGAGAGAGAGAGAGAGAGAGAGAGAGAGAGAGAGAGAGAGGGGAGTGAGAGGGAGGGGGAGTGTGCACGTGAGGGGGCGGGGGGGGTGGCGGGTGTGCGGGGTGAGATGGGGGAGGGAAGTGGGGGTGCGGGGTGGGGTGGCGGGGTGGGGAGAGAGAGAGAGGGAGAGAGAGAGAGAGAGAGAGAGAGAGAGAGAGAGAGAGAGAGAGAGAGAGAGAGAGAGAGAGAGAGAGAGAGAGAGAGAGAGAGAGAGAGAGAGAGAGAGAGAGAGACAAGGGGGGGGGTGTACACGTGAGGGGGCGGGGGGGTGGCGGGTGTGTGGGGTGAGCTGGGGGAGGGAAGTGGGGGAGCGGGATGGGGTGGCGGCGTGGGGAGAGAGAGAGAGAGAGAGAGAGAGAGAGAGAGAGAGAGAGAGAGAGAGAGAGAGAGAGAGAGAGAGAGAGAGAGAGAGAGAGAGAGAGAGAGAGAGAGAGAGAGAGAGAGAGAGAGAGAGAGAGAGAGAGAGAGAGAGAGTGGAGTGCACGTGAGGGGGCGGGGGGGGGGGGGGGGCGCATGTGCGGGGTGAAATGGGGGAGGGAAACGGGGAAGCGGGTGTGCGGGGTGAGATGGGGGAGGGAAGTGGGGGTGCGGGGTGGGGTGGCGAGGTGGGGGGAGAGAGAGAGAGAGAGAGAGAGAGAGAGAGAGAGAGAGAGAGAGAGAGAGAGAGAGAGAGAGAGAGAGAGAGAGAGAGAGAGAGAGAGGGGAGTGTGCACGTGAGGGGGGGATGGCGGGTGTGCGGGGTGAAATGGGGGAGTGAAGCGGCGAGTCGAGGAGACTTTTTGCATTCCTAGCAAGAGTGAGGAAAGGAGGAGGGGTACTACAGACCCCCACATCAAGCTTTTGCACCGTCCCTGGTGCAACTTCTTCTTATTGAATGAAATATTGCAAATCCTTGAATGACAGAATAACTGCAAATACTCAACCAACGAAATACCGCTAATACTCGAATGACACGTGGTATGTACAGTGGTTGAAATTCTTTCAAGTCAACTTAGTTTATATACTTCTTCACTCTGGAGATGTTGACCAAAGGAATCCTTTTACCTTGCAGATCTTCCAGATGCACAGCACCATGTGGCAATACCCTGATAACCTTATATGGTCCTACCCATTTGGGTGCCAATTTAGTTTGAATTGGTGGAACCTGATGCACTAAAACCATAGACCCTTCCTGAACTTCATTGGATCTCAGATACCTGTCATGCAATCTCTTGCGCTCTTCTTGTGTCACCAGAAGTTTCTGCATTGCCCCTTCTCTGTACTCTTCTAATGCCACCAATCTCTGAATGGGGGGTTCAATTCCAATGGTTTTGATTCCTATTTCTTTTCTGATGATAAACTCAAATGGTGCCAATGCCTCTTTCCCATAAACTAAGCGAAATGGAGTCTCGCCTGTGGTTCCCCTCTTCGTGGTTCTGAAAGCCCAAATTGCACCAATTAGTGCTAGTGGCCAAGAGCTTTGATGATCAAAAGATAATTTGTGAAGTAGTCCAATCAAAATCTTATTAGAACTCTCTGCTTGGCCATTTGCCCTTGGGTAATAGGCACAAGACGTTTTATGGAAGATTTTGTACCTGTCAAATATAAACTGGAGCAATTGATTTACTAAATGTGTGCCTCTATCACTAGTAATCTCCAGTGGGCAACCAAATCTTGAGAAAATACGTTTATACGTAAATTTAGCTACTGTCAGAGCCGTGGAGTCCACAGTAGCTTTAGCCTCTATCCATTTAGTGGCATAACATGTGGCCATCAAAATATACTTCTTACCTCCTGGTTGCCTAGTTGGGTTAATTGGCCCTATGAAATCAAGACCCCATCGTTCAAATGGGAGCCATCCTGTAGATATGACCAATGGTTGGAAATTCAATCTGGTTGGTGTGGGAGCACACCTCTGGCAGATGTGGCATTCTTTTGCAAACTTGATGGCATCCTTGAAAATATGAGGCCACCATAAACCTTTGTGGATGATTCTATGAGCCAATTCTTCCCCCCTTAGATGTCCTTCACTGTGTGCTGCCTCTAGCAAAAGCTTTACCTCCTCTGGATAGACACACCTTCTCAAGATATCATCCTGGCAGTATTTATATAAATTTCCATTTATAAGAGAATAGGCTTTGGTTTTCAGAAGTAATCTTCTTTTTTCTACAGGTGTCAAGTGTTCTGGGATCTTTCCAGTAGTGAGAACATGAAGAATTTCATCATACCAACCAGTCCGTATTGCTACTAGAAAAAGATTGCCATCCACCAATTCATCATTAATACCTGTTGCCTTTTCGCTCATTGCCGTCCTGGACACTTGATCTGCCATGTAGTGCTCTTTTCCTGGCTTAATATGAATATCAAAATTAAATTCCTGAAATAAGAGTAACCATCTCCAAATTCTTCCAGCTACTCTAGGCTTGTTTATCAAATACTTCAAGGGCTGATGATCAGAGATAACAATGAAATGTACACCAAGGAGATAATGTCGAAACTTCTGAAGAGCAAATACGATAGCCAAACCTTCTCTTTCCGTTGTACTGTAATTTCTTTCAGCTTGGTTGAGTAGTCTGCTTGCATAAGAGATAGGTCTATCCACTTTGCGAGATGATGGTTGAGCTAGAACTGCACCAACAACATGAAGACTAGCATCTGTATGCACATGAAATTCCAATGACCAAGTAGGAACACTTAAAAGTGGAGCAGTACATAGCCTCAACTTTAGTTCACAAAATGCTTTGTCGGCTTCAGCACTCCATGAGAAAGGGATCTTTTTACTGGTAAGCCTTGACAAAGGCTTAGCAATTTCTGAATACATCTTAATGAATCTTCTGTGATACCCCGCATGGCCCAAGAAACTTTGCACTTCCTTTGGGCTTTGTGGAAATGGCATGGAAAGAATAGCAGTAACCTTTGCAGGGTCAACAGTTATACCTTCAGGAGATACTATGTGACCAAGAAGAGTACCCTTGGGGACTAAAAAGTGACATTTATCAGGATTCAATTTCAAACCTGTTTTGAGACATTGCTCAAAAATTTCTTTTAAATTTTCCAAATGGTCATGGAAATCTTGAACTGCTGCTCTTTTATCTGTACCTGAAAATACTGAAAAGTCATCCATGAAAATGCGTAGAAATGTTGTTAACCATTTGCCCAATATCAGATACATCGTTCTATTAAATGAAGCTGGCGCATTCTTCAACCCAAAAGCCATACGAGTATAGACATAAGTGCCCCAGGGAGTAACAAAGGCTGTTTTGTCCCTATCATCAGGGTGAATTACTATCTGGTTGTAGCCACTAAACCCATCCAAGAAACTATACAAAGTGTGACCAGCTACTTCCTCAAGCACTTGCTCTGTGAAAGGCTGAGGAAATCCATCTTGAATAGTCACTCTATTCAAAGCATGGAAATCAACACATACTCTTATTTTTCCACTTTTTTTGTTGGGCACAATAACCATAGAGGAAAGCCACCTGGAATGTTCTACTGGAACAATTATACCTGCTTCTTCTAGTTTTGTAATCTCTGCTTTTACTGCCTCTGCATACTTCGGATTGAGTCGATATGGTCTACTTCTTACAGGCGCGGCTCCCTCAACTAAGGGTATCCGATGTAACCCAAGCTCTTCTGGTATCCCTGTTAGATCTTTGTAGGACCATGCGAAGACACTTTTATGAGTAAAAAGCAAAGAAGTTACCTTCTGTAGCAAGAGAGGATAATGCCACAACCAGGATGCCACATGGACCATTTGAGGGTTCTCTTCGTCCCCTAAATTTACTTCTTGAACCAATGTTTCAGGATTGGTCTTGCTTGAGAAATCGTCTCCACTATATGCAGGAGTGGATTTTAATTTATATTCTGCAACCTTTTCTTTCATCCATCCTTGAGGTATATCTGCAAAAGGAAGATCTTCTCTGCTCTTAGGTTCATAATCTTCCCTCTCTGTTACTTTTATATTGGTTGCCTCCTCAAAGCTTGTATTTTCCTTCAGTTGCTCATTCTCCAACACCTTGTGGTCTTCATTGCCCTTTTCTGCAACTTCCTCCTCAATTTCATTGATCTCCACTATGCAACACTCTACACTTCCCATCATCCAATTTAACAATGTATCATCTTCTTAGGGTAGAGAGGGCATTACCTGAGTATCCACAGTATATCCAATGGTTTTTCCTGAATCAAATCCTTCTTCCAAATGTAGTTGCAGTTGGCTATTGGTGCTTGTTGAAATCCATAGTTTATTTTTCCCCCAATCTTGCAAAGCTTTTGCTTGTCTCAGCCAAGGTCTCCCCAGGAGCAAAGGATAGGAAGTCTCCTGTGGAAGTGCAATAACAACAAAATCCAACACAAAGTGGCAACCCTGTACTATCATCCGTACCTTTTCAATAATGCCAAGAGGCGCAACCCGATGTTGATCTGCTAGTGTAACTGTAAATGGTGCCATTTTGGTGGGGTTCAAATTTAGCTTCTTCATTGTAAAATCTGGCATCAAATTGATACCAGAGCCTCCATCTATGATCACACCTGTAAGAGCTTCATCCTTTATACAAACTGATAATCTTGAACTTTGGTAGTCTGCTAAGGGTGTAGGGGGAAAGTCAACCATGAATCCATCTATACTAGGTGATTGGACTAAGTGAGCAGAGTGTATAATCTTTAGTAAGTCACTTCTTATTTTTGAATCCATCCTTATAAGTTCATATAGACTAACCTTGTGATGAATACCTTTCAAGATTTGTTCAATGTTTACCTCCTGAGTGTTTTCTTGCAGACTTGATGGTTGACCCTTTAGAGAAGTAGTCATCTTATCATAAGCTCCTTCAATTTCTACTTGATCCTTCCATCCAGACTTCTTTTCCTCCTCTTTATCCTGAAATCCTTGTTGTTCATCTCTCTGGGTTACAGCTGCTTGCCTAGCTCTAGTCATTTTGGGCATAGTAGAGGATGAGACAGCATAAGTCTGAGTGGTTTTCACTTCTTCATGTGGAGAGACTGCAATCATGTGGATTGGAGCAGGACGACCTCTTGGGCAATCTTTAGTATAATGATCCTTGACCTCTGGACAATGTTGACAAGGAGGTGCATCTTCTGGGAGGGAACACCGATTTTGCATGTGGCCATACTCACCACAACGATAGCACATCAAAGGTCTATTGTATCTAGGCTTTGCGGGCCGATTCTCCTCCCTATTAGATGTATTTGAAGTACTAGCATAATATGAATCCAAATTTTGAGGGTAACCTCTCTGCTGTGTACCCTTGAGGTAGTAGCAATCTCTAGCTTCATGACCATCCTTTCCACAAAATTGACAGCTTACTTTAATAGGGCAATTAGCATTGGAGTGTCCATTGTTGTTATAGATTGTACACCAAATTTGTCTCCTTATATCCTGAGTGGTCTTCAAATCTTCTAACTCTCGGCGAAGTTGAGCTACTTCATCATCAGTGCGACGCAGTGGTGGCAAGACCTTCTCTTCTTGTTGATTTTGTTGCATCTTCAATGCTTCCAGTTCCCTCCTTAGTTGCTCAATAGGATCTAGATCTGCAGCATACTTTTGTTGTGTATCCCCTTCAAAATGTTGCCTTGCTTCTTCAATGCGTGATGCTTCTGCAACAAAATCATTGAGGGTCGCATCCAATCTAAGAGATTCACGAAGCTTCTGCTGAGATGACCTAGGCAGAGCCTTTTCGATCCACTTTTTAACCAAAAAGTCACCTGGAGCATGTGGCAGACGTGCAGCAAGTGCTTTTGTTCTAGTGTGAAGTTCATGAAAGGATTCACCTGGTCTTAGCTTCAAATTCTCTAGCTAATCTAGAGCTCTTTCCGAGGAATCACTTGGTCGGAATGTCTGTGAGAACGCCGCCTTCAAAGCCTCCCATGTAGTGAAATGGCCATCTGCATATTGACTATACCATTTATCTGCAAGACCCTCCAATGTGGATGGAAAGAGTGCTAGCATTGCATCCTCCCTATTCTGTAGACCTCGTCCACGACATAAAGAGATGAATCTCCTCACATGATCATCAGCATCCTCATAAGCTTGTCCCTTGAAGGTAGGGAATTTGATGTTTAATCTGGAGAGCAAATGAGAGAGGTCCTCCATTTGTACTGGTGTTTCTTCGGACGTATCTGAGGAGAAGTCTAGGGTTCTCCTATACCTCTCCTTTGACAATGGTGTCGTACCCAAATCAATAGATAAATTTAGGGAGGGCAGAGGGGAGGTAGACTCACTAGCCGTGGTTATTGCTAACTTGTTAAGGCTCCTCCGAACACGAAGAAACTCCTTATCTGCTCGTGTATGGGTCATGTACCTACTTGCCAATGTAATAGGGCAAAAATACCTTTCACAGAAATGCAAAGATCCCACCGGGCGTGCTAAATTGTAGAGGAGGTACTGGGGTATCTGCTTTTAACAAAAGTAGAGAAAGAAAACTAAACACGTCCAGTACATCACCTACTCAAGGGGGGTTCTCTTTAGGGAAGTATACCCTTTAACATTTCTGTGAGCAGGTAAATAACCCGGATTGCACAGAATGGTATATACTTCAGAAAATATGGACAACCAATGACCAAGGAAGACCATACACTTCTTGATTCGAATCAGACGAGTACACAGTTGGGCATATTGATGCTCAAAAATGCAAGCTTAGGGCTGACAAGCCACCCTAAAAGTATTAACTCCAATACAACCGATCAGCATAAGGGACCGCTGATATGCAGGCTAACTCAGAGCAATACAAATGGTAGAATTTCTCAAGAGCATAGAGATTAATCAACACCCTGACTCACAGAAAAAGAAAATAAATCCAAGCTACTCTCTTACACTATAGTGCTCATAGCCCTCCACTGAGAAGCCTACCCTCTGTATCCACACTACAGAGTAGCTAGCTCCTACAATAGGCCTGAAACCACCAAGTGCAAGAGAGAACTTCTGCACGTAAACATGCGTCAATGTAACTCCAAAAAATGTACCCCGAATGAGCACAAATCCATTGTTTTTATAGGCCTCAATAGGTCAAGAGGGCCTTGCCGAATCCTCACGTCCACTGATCACGTGCCGGTTGATCTCCCAAAATTAGGGGGTAGGTCAAATATTCCCTTGATTTGAATTGGGTCCACAAAAATAGGTAGTCGCCGTGAATGGTTGGTGGCAAAAATCTTTTTCTCTGCTTCCACTTTTTACCTTGCACACTTTTATCCCATACCCTATGACAACCTTGCCAGTGTGCAGTCATTTCGTTCTTTGACTCTTTTGATTGGCAATTTGAACCATCTCGTGACTTCCTCCTTGAGGCTTTATCTTCATACATTTCCATCCTCGGCTAATGTGTTCTTGTCTACAATGTTTACATCGATTGATGTAGGAGCACACGCCATATTATCTCCAGTACCACCACGTTGCAAACATACTACCTACTGATGATAGCCTTGAGGGTCCTTCCTAATGAAAACTTCAAATAATGGTGCGCTAGTAGATGCAAATGCCAAATGTCTGGCAGAATATCCCCTTGCCACAAATCTCCCAAACAAAGAACTTATGTTAATGATGCGACCATAAGGATCATTTTCACTTTTTGTCGAACTTCCAGGGCCATCTTCAGCTCACTCAGAACTTCAGAGACTTGATCTTGTGCCTTCACTACTTTAAGCGATTCCTTCAAGCGTGCGGCTTCCTTAAAATCTTCTTCCTCAATGGCACTGTCTAACTGAAACTTCAGTGTAGATGCAAGCTTCTCTTGATCTTCGACTTGAATAAAATGCTGCTTCCACCGCTCCCAATCCCACTTTTCATCTTCAACCGTAACCTGTTCGGATACCGTATCCTGTTGAGTTTGAGGATTTTGTTTCCACTGATTGTCAAAACAATTCTTCCATGTTCTGCCGACATTGATGATAAAGTCCCGAACTGGATCACTGGATTACTGATTCTCATTGCTGTAGTCTCCAGTTGTTGCAAATCCCAGAATGCGGGAGGCCCTACCTCAATATCTTCATCGTCTCTAAAATGTGAACTTCTCGATGACTGATGAGAGGAGGTGCATGTGGGTGTGTGTGGGAGTGTGTGTGTGTGTAGAAGCGTGTGTGTGGGGAGTGTGTGTGTGTGTGGAAGTGTGTGTGTGTATGTGAGTGTGTGTGCGTGTGGGGGTGTGTGTGTGTATATGTATGGGTGTGTTGTATGTGTGTATGTATGTGTGAGTGCGCATGTGTGTATGTATGAATGAGTGATTGTGCAGGCGTGTGCATGCCTGTGAGCGTGCACATGCATGTATGAGAGAGAGGTAGAAAGTGAGGGGGTGGAGTGTATGGGAGTGAGCGGGGGCGGGGGGTAGTGTGTGCGCGTGAGGGGCGGGGGGGGTGGCTGGTGCGCGGGGTGAGATGGGGGAGGGAAGTGGGGGTGCAGGGTGGGGTGGCGGGGTGGGGAGAGAGAGAGAGAGAGAGAGAGAGAGAGAGAGAGAGAGAGAGAGAGAGAGAGAGAGAGAGAGAGAGAGAGAGAGAGAGAGAGAGAGGAGTGAGAGGGAGGGAGAGTGTGCACGTGAGGGGGCGGGGGGGGTGGCGGGTGTGCGGGGTGAGATGGGGGAGGGAAGTGGGGGTGCGGGGTGGGGTGGCGGGGTGGGGAGAGAGAGAGAGAGAGAGAGAGAGAGAGAGAGAGAGAGAGAGAGAGAGAGAGAGAGAGAGAGAGAGAGAGAGAGAGAGAGAGAGAGAGAGGAGTGAGAGGGAGGGGGAGTGTGCACGTGAGGGGGCGGGGGGGGTGGCGGGTGTGCGGGGTGAGATGGGGGAGGGAAGTGGGGGTGCGGGGTGGGGTGGCGGGGTGGGGGGAGAGAGAGAGAGAGAGAGAGAGAGAGAGAGAGAGAGAGAGAGAGAGAGAGAGAGAGAGAGAGAGAGAGAGAGAGAGAGAGAGAGAGAGAGAGAGAGAGAGAGAGAGAGAGAGAGAGAGAGAGAGAGAGAGAGAGAGAGAGAAGGGGGGGGGTGTACACGTGAGGGGGCGGGGGGGGGGGGGTGGCTGGTGCGCGGGGTCAGATGGGGGAGGGAAGTGGGGGTGCGGGGTGGGGTGGCGGGGTGGGGAGAGAGAGAGAGAGAGAGAGAGAGAGAGAGAGAGAGAGAGAGAGAGAGAGAGAGAGAGAGAGAGAGAGAGAGAGAGAGAGAGAGAGAGAGAGAGAGAGAGAGAGAGAGAGAGAGAGAGAGAGAGAGAGAGAGAGAGAGAGAGAGAGAGAGAGAGAGAGAGAGAGAGAGAGAGAGAGAGAGAGAGAGAGAGAGAGAGAGAGAGAGAGAGAGAGAGAGAGAGAGAGAGAGGAGTGAGAGGGAGGGGGAGTGTGCACGTGAGGGGGCGGGGGGGTGGTGGGTGTGCGGGGTGAGATGGGGGAGGGAAGTGGGGGTGCGGGGTGGGGTGGCGGGGTGGGGAGAGAGAGAGAGAGAGAGAGAGAGAGAGAGAGAGAGAGAGAGAGAGAGAGAGAGAGAGAGAGAGAGAGAGAGAGAGAGAGAGAGAGAGAGAGAGAGAGAGAGAGAGAGAGAGAGAGAGAGAGAGAGAGAGAGAGAGAGAGAGAGAGAGAGAAGGGGGGCGTGTACACGTGAGGGGGCGGGGGGGGTGGCGGGTGTGTGGGGTGAGGTGGGGGAGGGAAGTGGGGGAGCGGGGTGGGGTGGCGGGGTGGGGAGAGAGAGAGAAAGAGAGAGAGAGAGAGAGAGAGAGAGAGAGAGAGAGAGAGAGAGAGAGAGAGAGAGAGAGAGAGAGAGAGAGAGAGAGAGAGAGAGAGAGAGAGAGAGAGAGAGAGAGAGAGAGAGAGAGAGAGAGAGAGAGAGAGAGAGAGAGAGATAGAGAGAGAGAGAGAGAGAGAGAGAGAGAGAGAGAGAGTGGAGTGCACGTGAGGGGGCGGGGGGGGGGGGGCGCATGTGCGGGGTGAAATGGGGGAGGGAAATGGGGAAGCCGGTGTGCGGGGTGAGATGGGGGAGGGAAGTGGGGGTGTGGGGTGGGGTGGCGAGGTGGGGAGAGAGAGAGAGAGAGAGAGAGAGAGAGAGAGAGAGAGAGAGAGAGAGAGAGAGAGAGAGAGAGAGAGAGAGAGAGAGAGAGAGGGGAGTGTGCACGTGAGGGGTGGGTGGCGGGTGTGGGGGGTGAAATGGGGAAGTGAAGCGGCGAGTCGAGGAGACTTTTTGCATTCCTAGCAAGAGTGAGGAAAGGAGGAGGGGTACTACATCCCCCAATCTTGCAAAGCTTTTGCTTGCCTCAGCCAAGGTCTCTCCAGGATTAAAGGGTAAGAAGTCTCCTGTGGAAGTGCAATAACAACAAAATCTAGAACAAAGTGGCAACCCTGTACTATCATGAGTACCTTTTCAATAATGCCAAGAGGCGCAACCCGATGTTGATCTGCTAGTGTAACTGTGAATGATGCCATCTTGGTGGGGTTCAAATTCAGTTTCTTCATTGTGAAATCGGGCATCAAATTGATACTAGAGCCTCCATCTATGATCACACCTATGAGAGCTTCATCCTTTATTCAAACAGATAATCTTGAGCTTTGGTAGTCTGCCAAGGGTGCAGGGGGAAAATAAACCATGAAACCATCTATACTAGGTGATTTGATCAAGTGAGCAGAGTGTATAATCTTCATTAATTCACTTCTTATTTTTGAATCCATCCTTATAAGTTCTTATAAGCTAACCTTTTGATGAATGCCTTTCAAAACCTGCTCAATGTTTACCTCATGTGTGTTTGCTTGCAGACTTGTTGGTTGGTCCCTTAATGAAGTAGCCATCCTTTCATAAGCTCCTTCAATGTTTGCTTGGCCCTTCCACCCAACCTTCTTTTCCTCCTCTTTATCCTGGAGTCCTTCTTGTTCCTCTCTACGGACTGCTGCTGCTTGTATGGCTCTAGTCATCATGGGCATTGCAGAGGATGAAACAACATAAGACTGAGTGGTCATACCTTCTTCTTGTGGAGAGACTACAATCATGTGGATTGGAGCAGGACGGCTTCTTGGGCAGTCTTTGGTATAGTGATCCTTAGCCTCTGGACAATGTTGACAAGGAGGTGCATGTTATGGAAGGGAACACCTATTTTGCATATGGCCATACTCACCACATCGATAACACATCAATGGCCTATTATATCTAGGCTTTGTCGTATGATTTTCCTCTCTATTAGGTGCATTTGAAGTACTAGCATAATATGAATCCAAAGCTTGAGGGTTACCTCGTTGCTATGTACCCTTGAGGTAGTAACAGTCTCTAGCTTAATGACCATCCTTTCCACAAAATTAACAGCTTACCTTATTAGGACAATTAGTATTGGAATGTCCATTGTTGTTACATATTGTGCACCAAATCTGCCTTCTTATATCCTGAGTGGTCCGCAAATCTTCTAACTCACCACGAAGTTGGGCTACTTCATCATCAGTGCAACGCACTAGTGGCAAGAACTTCTCTTCTTGTTGATTTTGTTGCATTCTCAATGCCTCTAGTTCCTTCCTCAGTTGCCCAATAGGGTCTAGTTCTGCAGCATAATTCGGTTGTGTATCCCCTTCAAAATGTTGCCTAGCTTCTTCAATGCGTGATGCTGCTGCAACAAAATCATTGAGGGTTGCATCCAATCTAAGAGACTCACGTAGCTTCTGCTGAGATGACCTGGGCAGAGCTTTTTCTATCCATTTTTTAACCAAGAAGTCACCTAGAGCATGTGGCAGACGTGCAACAAGTGCTTTTGCTCTAGTGTGAAGTTCATGAAAGGACTCACCTGATCTTAGCTTTAGGTTCTCTAGCTGATCTAGAGCTCTTTTTGAGGAATCACTAGGTCGAAATGTCTGTGAGAATGCCATCTTCAGAGCCTCCCATGTAGCAAAATGGCCATCTGCATATTGACTGTACCATTTATCAGCAAGGCCTTCCAATGTGGATGGGAAGAGTACCAGCATTGCATCCTCTCTATTATGCAGACCTCGTCCACGACATAAGGAGATGAATTTCCTCACATGATCATCAGCATCCTCATATTAAGCTTGTCCCTTGAAGGTAGGGAACTTGATATTGAGTCTAGAGAGTAAATGAGAGAGATCCTCCATTTGCACTGGTGTTTCTTCTGACGTATCTGAGGAGAAGTTTAATGTTATCCTATGCTTCTCCTTTGACAGTGGTGTTGCACGCAAATCAAGATAAATTCAAGGAGGGTAGAGGGGAGCTAGGTTCACTAGTCGAAGATAAAGCTGACTTGTTAAGGCTCCTTCGTACACGAAGAGGCTCCTTATCTGCTCGCGTATGGTTCATGTACTTACTTGCAAATGCAATAGGGCAAAAATAATGAAAAAAGGACTATTTACTATCCTTAGGGCCTCTCACAGAAATGCAAGTATCCCATCGCGCATGCCAAACTGTAGTGGAGGTACTGGGGTATCCACTTTTAACAAGAGCAGGAAATAGGCACTTCCAGTACTTCTTCTACTCAAGGGAGGTCCTCCCTAGGGAAGTATACGCTTTAACACTTCTGTAAGCAGGCAGATCGCAATAATTGTATAGTAAACGTAGACACTTAGAGAGAAGATCAATGACAATGGGAATAGTAAAGGACAAAACCACTCCTTAGTTCACACAAATTATTACAATATAGGCAAAAGAAATGCTCAAAAGTTGATGCTCTGTGCTAACATGCCACTCAGAACTAAAAAACATCAATACAAGAGATTCATTCAATCCATATAATGAACACAACTAGTTGCAGACTAGTACTCGTCAATACAAATTATGAAGACTTGCTCTAAGGGAAAGAGCATGAAAATACCACTGACTCACATTGAATGACAAAACCAAGCCACTCTCTTCACACTATAGTGCTATTAGCCCTCCACTGGAAGCCCACGCTCTGTATCCTCGCCAGAAAGTGACTTCCTACAGTAGGCTTGTAGCCATAGAGTGCAAAAAGAGGACCCCTGTATGTATGTAGGTATACATATATCCCAAATGAACACAAGTCCATTGCTTTTATAGGCTCCAATAGGCCAAGAGGGCCTTGCCGATTCCTCACGTCCACTGATCATGCGTCAATTGATTGCCAAAAATTGGAGGTGTAGATCAAATATGCCACCAGTCTTGAATTGGATCCTCAAAAATAGGCAGTCGTCATGAATGGTTGGCGGCAACAGCCATTTCTCTACTTTCACTTTTACCATTTACACTTTTACTGTCACTTTTGCATGAAAGTTGAGATCCTCATTTTGTGCCGCCCGTGATATTTGAATGATCCTGAGGGCACATCCTTCACATAATTTTTGTAGCAGCTTTTGACCCTTATAATTTGAGTAGGAGAGATGGTGGGTGATGTGGGAGGTGTGGGTGGAGTTGTGGGAGATTGTGGGGGAGTGTGGGAGGTTGTGGGTGGGAATATGGGGCAGTTGTGGAGGTTGTGGGGAGTGTGGGAAGTTGTGGGGGAGGGGTAAGAGAAGTCATGGTTGGTCCAAAATTGACCCAAGAATTTAAAAATTATTATTATGCCATTGGAAAGTTCTCGTCGAGAGCTTTCCAACGATATATACACTGTAGGGTTTGGTTGAAAAATGATCCTCAAAATATCCATCCAAGACTGGCCAAAATTTTGTCTACCTAATTTTTTCTCATTTAGTCATACAAAAAAGGTCGATGGGCGCCTTGTATAGTCCATCCGCCTCGCATCGTATATATCTGGGTTCGATTCCTACCAAGTGCGGCGGCAATTCCTTTTGAAAAGTTGATCGCAAACATTCTTTTTTTTTTTATATAAAGCGGGCCAAAAATCAGTGATGCCGAAGAGTACACAACCTTAATATAATAAGGCCATTGGCTCAAAACTCATGCGTGGTGTGGTGTGGTGTGGTGTGGTGAGGTGAGGTTTGAAAAATTGATCGCGAACAGTCTTTCTTTTTATAAAGCGGGCCAAAAATGAGTGATGCCAATGAGTACACAACCTTAATATAATAAGGCCATTGGCTCAAAACTCATGCGTGGTGTGGTGTGGTGAGGTGAGGTGTGGTGTGGTGTGGTGTGGTGAGGTGAGGTGAGGTGAGGGGAGGTGTGGTGTGGTGAGGTGAGGTGAGGTGAGGTGAGGCATGGTGTGGTGTGGTGAGGTGAGGTGAGGTGAGGCGAGGTGTGGTGTGGTGAGGTGAGGTGAGGTGAGGCGAGGTGTGGTGTGGTGAGGTGAGGTGAGGTGAGGCGAGGTGTGGTGTGGTGAGGTGAGGTGAGGTGAGGCATGGTGTGGTGTGGTGAGCTGAGCTGAGGTGTGGTGTGGTGTGGTGTGGTGAGGTGAGGTGAGGGGAGGTGAGGTGAGGGGAGATGCGGTGTGGTGAGGTGAGGTGAGGTGAGGCGTGGTGTGGTGTGGTGAGGTGAGGTGAGGTGAGGCGTGGTGTGGTGTGGTGAGGTGAGGTGAGGCGTGGTGTGGTGTGGTGAGGTGAGGGGAGGTTAGGTGAGGGGAGGTGAGGTGAGGGGAGGCGTGGTGTGGTGAGGTGAGGTGAGGTGAGGCGTGGTCTGGTGTGGTGAGGTGAGGTGTGGTGAGGCGTGGTGTGGTGTGTTGAGGTGAGGTGAGGTATGGTGTGGTGTGGTGTGGTGAGGTGAGGTGAGGGGAGGTGAGGTGAGGGGAGGTGTGGTGTGGTCAGGTGAGGTGAGGTGAGGCGTGGTGTGGTGTGGTGAGGTGAGGTGTGGTGAGGCATGGTGTGGTATGGTGAGGTGAGGTGTGGTGTTGTGTGGTGAGGTGAGGTGAGGGGAGGTGAGGTGAGGGGAGGTGCAGTGTGGTGAGGTGAGGTGAGGTGAGGCGTGGTGTGGTGTGGTGAGGTGAGGTGAGGTGAGGCTTGGTGTGGTGTGGTGTGGTGAGGTGAGATGAGGTGAGGAGTGGTGTGGTGTGGTGAGATGAGGTGAGGTGAGGTGCGGTGTGGTGTGGTGTGGTGAGGTGAGGTGAGGTGAGGTGAGGGGAGGTGAGGTGAGGGGAGGTGTGGTGTGGTGAGGTGAGGTCAGGTGAGGCGTGGTGTGGTGTGGTGAGGTGAGGTGTGGTGAGGTGAGGTGTGGTGTGGTGAGGTGAGGTGAGGTGTGGTGTGGTGTGTTGTGGTGAGGTGAGGTGAGGTGAGGGGAGGTGAGGTGAGGGAAGGTGTGGTGTGGTGAGGTGAGGTGAGGTGAGGCCTCGTGTGGTGTGGTGAGGTGAGATGAGGTGAGGTGTGGTGTGGTGTGGTGAGGTGAGGTGAGGTGAGGTGTGGTGAGGTGAGGTGAGGTGAGGTGAGGTGAGGTGAGGTGTGGTGAGGTGAGGTGTGGTGTGGTGAGGTGTGGTGTGGTGAGGTGAGGTGTGGTGAGGCGTGGTGTGGTGTGGTGAGGTGAGGTGAGGTGAGGTGTGGTCTGGTGTGGTGTGGTGAGGTGAGGGGAGGTGAGGTGTGGTGAGGTGAGGTGTGGTGTGGTGAGGTGTGGTGAGGGGAGGTAGGGTGAGGTGAGGTGAGGTGTGGTAAGGTGAGGTGTGGTGTGGTGAGGTGTGGTGAGGGGAGGGGAGGTGAGGTGAGGGGAGGTGAGGTGAGGTGAGACGTGGTGTGGTGTGGTAAGGTGAGGTGAGGTGAGATGTGGTGTGGTGTGGTGAGGTGAGGTGGGGCGAAAGAGAGAAAGAGAGAAAGAGAGAGAGAGAGAAAGAGAGAGAGAGAGAGAGAGAGAGAGAGAGAGAGAGAGCATATGCGGGCGCTACATAGCCACACATGGTTTGATATGGTTCTTCCAAATGTTTAGATGATATCATTGCGCTATGTTGTGGAAATTTGGATAGCCAATATCCCTATAAAGCAATAATAGGTGATCACATTAGTGTCCAAACCTAGTGTTATGGTTTCAAGTGCATTCCTCACTTCGTGAGATGTTTTGCAACTTCTAATGTGAGGCAAAATAAAATTTGAGATAGAGTTGAGGAGATAATACCTTGCAAGTGCATCCTTGGAGGACCATGTGCTCAATCTTTCTTGCTCTTCTTGTGTTGGTTGACCTTTGTTCCTCAAACTTTGCATAATTTCATCTCGAGCTATATAACCATACAAATTCCTTCCTTGAAGATAGGATTCCATCCTTAATGACCAGGATGAGTAGTTACCTCTATCCAATTTGTCAATTGACGAAGGAAATCCATTTGCCATGTTGTCCAACCTTCGTCTAATACCACTCTGAAGAGATGAATTTGTAGTTGATGAAGATGAAGTGGTGCTGCAAAACCTTTGCACTACACCAGCCAAATGAACTCAAGATATATGTGGTGGGCATATTTAGCTTGCCAAAGCATGTATTAGAGACCCTATGTACCTTGGAAGATCACTCTAAAACATTTTAATCAAAATAAATAAGTTGGAGTAGACTCAAGATCCAAAAACGTGCTATTTATGTTCATACACCTCTCGAAAGTTTTGAACAATTCTCTAGCCACAGCAACAATTAACTTAATTCCTTTTCGGAAACTATTAGTAGCTTAGTACACTTAACAATCAAGGCTTATTTCACCAAAAATGATGAACTACACAATGATAAATATGTTTAACAAGTGGTAGCATGACCTCGATATTCTCGGGCTATAATAGTACTCAGAACAATGAGGAGAAAAATGATAATATCTCAAGATTCAAGAATCCAATGGTTATGAGATTTTTTAGGCATATACTAGACAACATGAGGATTATAACAAGATTTGAAGCATGGATAATGGTGAAATACACACTAAGACATGGCTCGAAAAAAATGGTTGTTCTATGAGAGTGCTGACAGAGAAGTAGAAAATGAGGTCACAGAGTTGACTTAAAATGATCATAGCACACGATTCAAACATCTAATTGGAATGCAAATCTGTGCTCATATATTAAACTTAGAGGGCTACCATTACCAAGTTAAATCACTAAAAAAAATGTACGAGGCACAGAGAAATCATCTCTCCAATGTGAGTGAGAAAACTACGAGATATGGTAGTGAATAGTACACTTCACAAGAGCATGAAAATATGAACTCAAATGATATGAAAATGAAAGTATATTGATTGTAAAATACAGTTTACTTATTGATACATATGTGTGCCTTGAAACCACTTCTTGATATGGCATAAAGCTGAGCTCATGGAGGCCTTCTCTTAACCATGACCAAACCTGCCATGTTCTTATAGTTGATCTTGGGAGCCTAACTTCTTACAATTACTTTCCAATCTATTAGTGATTGATTTGATTCTCCAACTACCTTCAATCATGAATTCATGGATTTTCTTCCCCTTTTTGATTGAGTGGATTCAACCACTTTAAATTATTTCATGTTTACATCAAGTAAACACTTTCAAAAGTTACAAGAGGTAGTTCACAAGTGAACTTTACATCGTCTTTTCACTGTAAGGATTCTTCTATCACTTTGGGAGACTCAAGCCAATACTTAGGCCTGTCATACACTTGCTCCAACATCTACAACAAATGGAATGGTTATTTTTCCAATTCTATCACCAGTGGTCCATGGGGACCTCGAAGGTTGAGAAAAAAATACTTAGGTATTCAACGAGGCATAGACCAAATGCCTTCTCAATATCATGTAAGAAAGAAACTTTTCTCCACCGACAAGAACCATTGAAAACATTTCCATCTCTACCTCTAATAGAGTGGGTTGCAAGAGCTCTGTCTTAGTTGGAGGGATGGACTATTTTGCCTAATGGCTTCCTTGAATTTGTCCACTACCCCTGTCGAAAATTGTCCATGAATTTTTTCACTCTCTTCTAATAAGTTGAGAGCTTCTGTTTGCGGTTCCTTTTTTTCATCTACAAAACCCCCGGTAACAAGATGGGGTAGGTCCATGGGTGTAGGTTTGGGCTCCTCATTGACAAAAATATTGTTCTTGCAACATAGGATAGATATTGTCTTCCCATATGATATATTTACACATGAACATGGTGGAAGTCTCTGGGCATGAGAATCCTGGGAATAAATATACAAAACAATGGATGAGAAAAGACTAGTACAAACCTATAGATCTGAGCACTTTTGTGAATTTCAAAGACTTGTGTAACTCCATTACCAGCTTGTGCTTCAAAGATGACACACACCATATATTGAAGTACATTCTCTTCTTATCCGAGATAAGAAGAGAATGTACTTCAATTCTCTCTAACCTTCCAAAACCATTGATTCTAGAGGGAATACCATATCTATGTGTGTAAAAGAAAACTCTATGATGGTAAATTTGAGCAAGAGATATTTCTGGAAAGACGAGTGCACCAACATGTGTATGCAATGCCTCGAAAGTACATGTTAGACTATGAAGTTGTTGCTCTTCCACCAAAGTAGAAGGAAATATCTGAAACAAACAAAAGCATATCTAAATAGTTCAGAAATATATTCAACACTATAAAACATTGAATATTGTAGAGTAATACTTACAACTCACAGGATATCTCATTCTAATGGAGGTTCTGAGTTGCATAGTTCCCATTGTAAAAACATGTTGTAAAATAGCAATCATCCCATGGTCATTGTGCTTCTCGAAGCCGGGTAACTTTCCCATCCAATGAAGATCCAAGTTTCCATGAACTCTAACTTGAAATAAAAATGTACAAATGGAAAGTGATCAAATACACATGTAAGTTGTTGTCCAATATACATAATCTAGTGGTGATAATATAGTCAAATATATTGATTATGATTAAGGTATGGTATCTTGAATTACATTTATTCTAACATACTATATCTATTTATTTTAGGACTCATCTGAGAAAATCGTTTTTGAAAAGCATACCAAATTTTCTACAAATCATTCAAACTCGTCACCTATTCTCGCGTTGTTGTTTTCATTTTACATGAACAAGTCTATGACTTCAGAACGAATCATCAAAAACTGAATACTCAATTTTTTTTCAGTGTTGTTCGTTTTCTATCTTCTTTTAATTCTTCAATTTGCATGATATCTTCTAGGCTAACGTCATTTAGGACGTTCAAGGCATATTGTTTCCAAGATACTTGGATATTTTTACCTATCTTTTAGGCTTATGTCATTTAGGATGCTCAAGGCCTTTAAATATTTTTCCAAGCTACTTGAACACTATTTATCATCCCCTTAATTTCCTAATTCTCTTTTCTTTTGCTTCTCTGGATCAAGGTGAATCCTTGAACCAGAATTAAATTTTGTATCTTCTTAGAGCCTATAGATCTATTTGGTTTTCATCGAGGGGCTTCTTGTAAAATGTTGCATTATTCTCTTCGAGGCTCACTCCCTGACTTTGTGTTTTTTCAAAGCATAATGGAATTAGAAACTCGTGTAATCTTTTAAAAAAGCACTTTCTCTTGCGTCTCTTCTACGCCCAATATGAGTATCTTCGTTGGGAGCTTCATCGAGAGAACCGGTTCAATGCAGATTTGAGCGTGCCAAAATACCTTGAAATAATGAAATGCATCATCGAACTGAAACACTGTCAAACCATGTCTTCATTAGTGAAGATGAAATGCATCAGATTCTTCATTATTGTAATTCAAATAGATAACCTGAAAAGGGATTATTCATCAGAAGGAAGAGTTATTCAACTGTCTTGTCTCTCCTCTTAATTGTTTGTAATCCATTTCTAATTAAGCTTATGAGCGAAGAAAAAGCACCTAAAACACCATATCTTCATTACTAAAGATGAAAAACATCATTTTTAATTATTCTTTTTAAAGTAGGTCTCAACAGGCACTTGTTCCCCTAGATTTAACTTTGAAAGTATAATTGTACATGTGAATGGGCATGGTAGAGTAGGGGTCAGGCGTCTCTTTGGTAACTTTAACTTTTAAAGTACAACTCTACACGTGAATGGGCAAAGTAACCAAGAGACCCCTCATATCCTACAAAGGATAGGTTAGACTCACTTACAAACTATTAGGATGGGTTACAACTAGTTTAAACTGGCCAAATTCATGACATGTCCTGCCTGAGAGTTGAAGTATGTACCTCTCACTACAACATATCGAGGGTATACCGAGGCTGCTACCAAGGCAAATGAACGGGCGTGATTTCTTCGTGACGTCGGTGTTAGAGTCGGTATACGTGTCGGAAAGAAAGCCCCGGTATGGGCGCCGGTATAAGCGTCGGTATGGGCGTCGGTATAAGCGTCAGTATTACGGACGCTTATATCGACGTCCATACCGACACCCGCACTGGGTGTATCGACGTGTATACCGACGACCATACTGGAGCTACCGGCGCGTACACCGACGACCCTATCTGCACAATTTTTTTTGGGTAGAGTGTGTTGTCTATTGCTACAGCATGATGTTGTTTAGCAAAAGACAATACACTCTGCCCAACTGAGTACATGTGTTATGTACTCTAATGGCAACCAAAACATAAACTTATATGAGCAAAAATGAACAATGAATCATGTACAGAAAGTTGTATATTCCATAACTGAAAAATTTACAAAAGTGTGGCAAAGCACTTCTATATAGGAATCGAATTCAAAATGTGACAAAGCACTTCCATATAGGAATCGAATACAAAGTTATGGCACATCATTGCCACATAGGAGTGTAATACAAAATTGTGGCAATGTGACAAAACACTTCCATATAGGAATCGAATACATAATTATGTTACATCATTTCCATATGCGAGTGTGATACAAAATTGTGGCATTGATCAAAATATTTACACCTACAATCCTGCAACAAAACATATGTCGAAAATAAGACCAATTAACATGACATTTATAAACAACAACTAAAAACATGAAACCAAGATATAACTTTACCTAATCAAGAATATTCTCCCATGAGACGATTGCACCGCATCCCTCTAAGTCTTGTAACAGTGCACTCAGTCCACGTCGATATCCATATGATTCTTCAGTTCCTGTCGGAGGACGACCCACTGCCAAATCCTATAATAAATATGCAAAATGTTAGATGAACATAGATAATTTACTTAACACAAACAAATTCAATAATTAACATGATACTTACAAATTAGTAGCGCATACTGTGGTATCGCCACTACCTAAATGCAATGTTCCAACCGTATCTAAACATGTGGCCGTCGCATCTGTCTGTTGACGATATCGATCAGGAGTATGTTGCTGCTCATCCTGAATCGATTCCCATTCTTCAACGTCTAGCCATACAGGCCTTGATAAGCCTGCTCTCAAAGCATCACGAGCTTCTGATCGTCGATGCGACATCACTTCGCATGCTGTATGTTGAATCCACTCGGAAATCACAATAGGATTCCCAAGTGCTCGCCGGTACTCTTCATATATGCATTGTGTGATATGATTTTTAGAGTCCCTATCCTGTTCGGTCCATTTTAACATTACTGAATGACCGAATTCAATGGAGCAGAGTTGTCGTATGCGTTGACGCATTGACTTTCCCGCCAAATCCATAACTGGAGCGCCATTACGGATATGATATATCTTGGAGTCGTCATGATCATGCGCACCCCAAAGTGTACGTGGAGATCCCATCTGATGCAATGTGGAGATCTCATCTCATCCAATGTATATATATGCATGCTTGTATACATATGCATTCATCTATACATATGCATATGCATTCATGTACGCATATGCATGCATGTATGCATATGCATGCATGTATGCATATGCATGCATGTATGCATATGCATGCATGTATGCATATGCATGCATGTATGCATATGTATACATGCATTCATGTATGCATATGCTCGTATGCATATGCATATGCATGCTTGTATGCATATGCATGCATGTATGCATATGTATACATGCATTCATGTATACATATGTATACATGCATTCATGTATGCATATGCATATGCATGCTTGTATGCATACGCATGCATGTATGCATATGTATACATGCATTCATGTATACATATGTATACATGCATTCATGTATACATATGTATACATGCATTCATGTATGCATATGCTTGTATGCATATGCATTCATGTATGCATATGCATGCTTGTATGCATATGCATACATGCATTCATGTATGCATATGCTTGTATGCATATGCATGCATGTATGTGTATACATATATATGCATTCATGTATGTGTACACATATATATGCATTCATGTATACATATGCATGCTTGTATGCATATGCATATGCTTGTATGCATATACATTCATGTATGCATATGCATGCTTGTATGCATATGTATACATGCATTCATGTATGCATATGCTTGTATGCATATGCATGCATGTATGTGTATACATATATATGCATTCATGTATGCATATGCATGCTTGTATGCATATGCATGCTTGTATGCATATGCATGCATGTATGCATATGTATACATGCATTCATGTATGCATATGCTGGTATGCATATGCATGCATGTATGTGTATACATATATATGCATTCATGTATGCATATGTATACATGCATCCATGTATGCATATGCATGCATGTATGTGTATACATATATATATGCATTCATGTATGCATATGCATGCTTGTATGCATATGTATACATGCATTCATGTATGCATATGCTTGTATATATGCATATGCATGCTTGTATGCATATGTATACATGCATTCATGTATGCATATGAATACATGCATTCATGTATGCATATGTATACATGCATTCATGTATGCATATATATACATGCATTCATGTATGCATATGCTTGTATGCATATGTATACATGCATTCATGTATGCATATGTATACATGCATTCATGTATGCATATGCTTGTATGCATATGCATGCATGTATGTGTATACATATATATGCATTCATGTATGCATATGCATGCATGTATGCATATGCATGCATGTATGCATATGCATGCATGTATGCATATATATACATGCATTCATGTATGCATATGCTTGTATATATGCATATGCATGCTTGTATGCATATGTATACATGCATTCATGTATGCATATGCTTGTATGCATATGCATTCATGTATGCATGCATGTATGCATATGCATTCATGTATATATATACCTTCATAAGTTTAGGATAAAGAACAGAAACACATACACATTGGAAAAAATAATAACAAACAAAAGCAAGAGACTTAAGACCAATATAATAAATAATAAATAATAAATAATATAAAATATAAAATATAAAATATAAAATATAAAATATAAAATATAAAAAAATATAAATACAAGCATATGTATACATGCATTCATGTATGCATATGCATGCATGTCTGCATATGCATTCATGTATATGCATATATATACATGCATTCATGTATGCATATGCTTGTATGCATATGCATGCATTCATGTATGCATATGCATGCATTCATGTATGCATATGCATGCATTCATGTATGCATATGCATGCATTCATGTATGCATATGCATGCATTCATGTATGCATATGCTTGTATGCATATGCATGCTTGTATGCATATGCATGCTTGTATGCATATGCATGCTTGTATGCGTATGTATACATGCATTCATGTATGCATATGCTTGATGCATATGCATACTTGTATGCATATGCATGCATGTATGCATATGCATGCATGTATGCATATGTATACATGCATTCATGTATGCATATATATGCATTCATGTATGAATATGCATGCCTTCATGTGTATACATGCATTCATGTATACATATATATGCATTCATGTATGCATATGCATTCATGTATGCATATGCATGCATGTATGCATATGCATGCATGTATGCATATGCATGCATGTATGCATATGCATGCATGTATGCATATGCATGCTTGTATATATGCATATGCATGTATGTGTATACATATATATGCATGCATGTAAGCATATGCATGTATGTGTATACATATATATATGCATTCATGTATGCATATCCATTCATGTATGCATATGCATTCATGTATGCATATGTATGCATGTATGCGTATGCATACATGTCTGCATATGCATGCTTGTATATATGCATATGCATGTATGTGTATACATATATATGCATGCATGTATGCATATGCATTCATGTATGCATATGCATTCATGTATGCATATGCATGCTTGTATATGTGTATGCATATTCATGTATGTGTATGTGTATGTGTATGCAACATATTCATGTATGTGTATGTGTATGCGTATGCATATTCATGTCTGCATATGCATGCATGTAAGCATATGCATGCTTGTATGCATATGCATTCATGTATGCATATGCATGTTTGTATGTGTATGCATATGAATGTATGCATATACATATATATGCATGCATGTATGTGTATACATATATATGCATGCATGTATGTGTATGCATATGTATTGTGTATGTGTGTATGCATATGCATTGTTTATGTGTGTATGTGTATGCATATGCATGTGTGTATGCATGTGGATGTGTGTATGCATGCATGTATGTGTTTGCATATGTATTATGTATGTGTGTATGCATATGCATTGTGTATGTGTGTATGCATATGCATTGTGTATGTGTGTATGCATATGCATGTGTGTATGCATATGCATTGTGTATGTGTGTATGTATATGTATATATCTCTCCCTCTCTCTCTCTCTCTCAGTCGAAAACAAAACTAAAGAGAGAAGACATGAAAAAAGCAAAAACATAAAGAAAGAAAAAAGAGTGATATATGTCTCACTTACATTGATGTAATTTTTGAATCAAGGTTGTCGAAATCCACTTGAAGTTCTCCTTCGTCGAATTTCCAAAGATTTGATCCCAAAAATCTCTTGCAAAACTAACGAGAAGATATTAGAAAAGCAAAAACATAAAGAAAGAAAAAAAAGTGTTACAATATGTGTGATCTACCAAAGCTTCAGATCTATAAAAATAGAGGTGTGCTTAAAGAGACAGAGAGAGAATTGTTTGAATCAAGGTCCTCAAAATCCACTTGAGGTTGTTCTTCGTCGAATTTCCAAAGATTTGATTCCAAAATCTCTTGCAAAACCAAACAGAGAACATATTAGTAAAGCAAAAACATAGAGAAACAAAAAAGAGTGCTACAATATGTGCGATCTACTTAACAAAACTTCAGATCTACAAAGATAGAGGTCTGTTTAGAGAGAGAGAGAGGGAGGGAGAGAGAGGGAGGGAGAGAGAGGGAGGGAGAGAGAGGGAGAGAGAGTGGGAGAGAGGGAGGGAGAGAGAGAGAGAGAGTGAGAGAGAGGGAGGGAGGGAGGGAGAGAGAGAGAGAGAGAGAGAGAGAGAGAGAGAGAGAGAAAGGGTGACAAACAGAGATCTGCTGTTGGCGCGCGCAAACCCGACAGGAGAAGAGCTACATTCAAAACGCTCAGAATGACGAATTTTAGTTTTTGGCCCGGTTAAAAAGAGAGCGTCGGTATAACCGTCGGTATAACCATCGGTAATTCGAGCAAATTACCGACGCTTATACCGATGCTGCCTTTTCGAGGCAAAGCGACTTTCCCAAATTAACCGAGGGTCATACCGACGCCGACAGCTGACCGTCGGTATACTGACCGTCAGTATTCCCTCGATCTGTTGTAGTATCTGCCTTAAGAGATCAAAGCTTTACCAAACGGCCTATGAGATGTGGATATGAAAAGCGTCATTCAATAGGAAGAACTAACATTTCTTAATGATGATGCTTCCGAAAGATATCTCTTTTAGATCCAAGCTTTCATGGAATAGATAAGGAGCTACGGGCCAAAAGACTGAGGGATAAGCAACTATGCTTCAAATCCTCTTGTACTTTTTTATATCTACCAATGGCAAGGAAAGAACCACAAATTTGACACCAACGAGTACGACGGAGGCCACCAACCAACGTCTCCAACCACATGAGAGGGTGCCTCCAGTCCAGGACAGAGATGAATAGTGCTCCAACAAATCAAACTAGAAGAAATGAACAGTGCACCACACGACAGGGCCAACAGACCAATAGGGAGAGGGAAGAGAGAAGGAGAACAAAATTGGCTTTCCCGATCCCCCTGAACCAAGCGCAACTCCATGAATGGCACTCTAGTAGCGAAAGCAAAGTAGAGCGTACAGTGACCATAAACCAAACGGAGACTGTGCAAGAACAGGCCCCTCCGACGACAAGCCCAGGGCACACTGGCCAGTGCGGTGGAGGCAAACGGCATCATTCCAACGACTCAAAAGGTCGGCCCTTACGAAAAGATTATGACTCAAAAGGTCCGCGAGGAGACCACACAGGGAAAGAAGGATCAACTCACAACTTTAAGTCAACCTTACAAGATGCAGAAGTAGATGGCAACGTTTCAGGGACGGACATCGAGGGGCACATCGGAATAGAGGAGGGTGGCGTACAAGTGAAGACACGGTGTCGGAGCCAAAGTACATCACAGACGGGGTACAGTACGAGGTGAGAGCTACCCGCGTGAAATGCGGCGGGCAATGGACTAGCGACAGTACAGAAAGTAGAGCGACTCAGCAGACGACAACAGCGAAAGGAGCATGATGGTTGAAAAAGCTGACATGAAAGGAACCACCAGCACGATGATTGACAAGCCTGACATTGTGATCGAGGGGTGTGTGGTGGTGTGGTGTCAAGAGCTTGAATCATTGAAAAGAATTGCCGACCTGATTGCCTTCTTGATCACCTGACACCAAAAGCAACATCACGATTGGCAAAGATGACGTGAACGCAACCCCAAACATGGCGATTGTACAAGGGGGTGGGCATTGGTGGTACGACCTTCAACCTTTACGGAATTCCAAAGTTTATCATGTCCAACTTCCTAATTAAATCTTTTAAGTGTCATGTAAACCTTGCGCTATGGGCTGTATAATGAAAGCCTCCTAATTCTATAATACTACAAGATGAAGGCTCCCTCGGATCTAAGTGTGTTGTATCTCTTTCTCTCTCTATTCTCATGTCATTGTTGTCACAAACACATATTTTATCTCGCTGTATTAGATGGAGAGCAATGTAGATATGAAGAAAATTGTTACTCTTTGATAGATTCTTCTTTCATTGCCCAAACTCCATGCTACATTTCAAAGCTGAACATTAGTTTTGAATATCGAACTCGAACGCGCTCAAGTTCAAGGGCCTCAATGTTATTCAACATTCCGATTCTTGCGACTGTTCGGTTTATGCTTACTACTCCGAGTCAAGCCTACCTTTCTCCCTTAGAATCGCATTAGGAAGCTTCGCGCTTGACCTACATTCATGCACATTCCCATACATACATACGTATATGTATTCCTGTATGCATTGTTCTCTCTCTCTACATATTTATAAACATACATAAAAACATACATACACACACGTATGTTATATATAAAAAAATAGCAATAAAGCAGGAGATTATTTCTAGATGAAAATTCTATGTGGAAGTGAGTGTGGGTGTGTGTAGTAGGGCATTAGCTCGTTCTTAAAAGGTGAGTGGTTTCAATTGTTTTCCTTTTAATTTTCTGTGGGATTTTTTTTTTTCCTCATCAACCAAAGCTTTGCCCCTTGTTTGAATCCCTTTTGTCCCGACCTCCCTGACCACAAGTAATGGTTGTGGCCGTCCTTTCATGGGTGGTTAGTAATTGTCTAACTTTCGATTACAAGGCTTCAAGTGCCTCTCTTGGACTCTTTGGAATTAATGTAGGTGCGCACGGCTATGGCGCTACTCTTACATCTATGGTGTTCACTTTTTTTAGACACACGACGATGGAGAGAATAACACAGAGAGAGAAAGTATATCCGCACGGTGAGGCAGTGGTAGCGTCATTTGTTTTTTTATTAGTTTTGTATATACATACATTAGGCATGCCATGTCATCAATTCTCCCCCTCAAGCTCAGAATGAGCTTGAATACAAACTGAAAGAAATACATATGTCCATCCAAGATGAAATAACATGAAATGAAACCTAGATACAAACTAGACCTTTCTAACTCCTAAAGCTTCTCTAAAGTAGATGAACTTTTCTTTCAGAAGAGCTTTCGTGAAGATATCCGCCACTTGTTCTCTAGTGCTAATGTGGATTAACTCCACTTCTCCTTTGATGACCTTCTCGTGAACAAAGTGATAATGAACTTCGATGTGATTTAATCTCGCATGATAAACTGGATTCTTTGATAGCATTATGCTTCTCACATTGTCACAATAAATGACCACCTTTCCGCCAATGTAGACTCCCATGTCTTTGAGTAGGTACTTAATCCATGTTGCTTCAGAAATGGCTTGTGTAATGCTTCTATATTCAGCTTCGGTACTTGACAAAGTGACAGTTGGTTGCTTCTTGCTACTCGAAGAAATGATTGCACTTCCAAGCGGAAATGAAAATCCACTCGTTGATCTTCCATCCATGACATTTCCTGCCCAACAAACCAACTGCAAAACTCAAATCCGGTCTTGTCTTTGTTACATAAATCAAACTTCCAACCATTTTTTTATACATATTGGCATCATGCAAGTACTTCCCATCATCCATAAGCTTAACATTAGCATCAAGTGGCGTATCAACAGGTTTGCAAGCTCTCATACCAAATCTCTCAAGCATTTCTAGCATGTAATTGTGTGGTATCAGAGCTGGACATCGGATAAGTGAAAATGCAAAGGAGTATGCAAGAAGAAAGGAGAAAGGGAAAGATACGTACATGTCTGATTCAAATATTGAAGATGAGATAGTTACGCCTGGTATGTTGAAAAATATGAAAGAGAAATATGTTCCCCCACACACAAGGAAAGAGACACATGAAGAAACACCTTTGAGACAATCTACGAGAGTAAAACATCCTGTAGATAGATTGAATCTATACAATAAGTCTATGAAGCTTCATTTTGCATACATGAAAAAAAGAGTTAAGCATGAGGAACCAAAGAATTTTTATGATGCATCACAAAGTGAAGATTGGTGCAAAGCAATGTATGATGAGATGAATGCATTGAAGAAGAATGATACATGGGATTTAGTGAAATGGCCACTAGATAAGGAAAATCCTCTAAAGTTCTTCTTGCTTATCCAAAATGATTTTCCTAAGAAGTGTGATGATTGGAGGTTTAATTGATGATGTGGCATGCCTAATGTATGTATATACAAAACTAATGATTGGAGGTTGAAAAGCAGTTGGGAATGTATATAAAGTGCCTACGATCAGATTCAGGGGGAGAATATATCTCAAGAGAATTTGATCAGTACCTAAGTGGTCATGGAATCAGAAGGCAATTGTCTTGTAGATACACACCACAACAAAATGGTGTTGTAGAAATAGACGAAGTTGCTAGAGCCATGTTGAATGAAAAGAACATGCCAAGCATAACTATCTCATCTTCAATATATAAATTAAGCATGTACATATCTTTCCCTTTCTTCTTCCTTCTTGCATAGTCCTTTGCACTTTCACTTATCCGTTGTCCAACTCTGATACCAAACTTGTAGGTGCGCACGGCTATGGCGCTACTCTTACATCTATGGTGTTCACTATTTTCAAGCACACGATGATGGAGAGAATAACACAGAGAGCGAGTATCTCCACGCAGTGAGGCAGCGGCAACGTCTTTTTTTTCATTAGTTTTGTATATACATACATTAGGCATGCCACATCATCAATTAAAACTCCAATCATCACACTTCTTAGGGAAATGATTTTGGATAAGCAAGAAGAACTTTAGAGGATTTTCCTCATTCGATAGATGTTGAGTCTTATGTGTCTCTTGAATCCTTCCAACAATGGTTTCATAAGGAGTGGTTCCCTTATGGTATGGTGGTTTGTAAGTGTCAATTCTTGTCGGCCAATCATGTGCTAGTGATTTTTCAGAATAAAGTGATGGCCTTCCAAGAATTGCATGGTATCACATGGTAGGTGTGCAAACAACATTATGCCTCTTCAAGTGGATCCCAAAATTGTGTCTCAAACAAGTCCAAATGACCATGTTGTTGAAATTCAAGCTTCAACCTTAGTTATAAATGGGCCATCAAATGGCTACCACTTGGAGCTACATGGAAAAAGTCTTCAAGCATGAGAAATGAAGTTCAATTCTGAACTAGAGATCCCCTCACAATAGCCATATTTTGAATCACACTTAGAAGTGATTAAAAGCCTTTAATTTAGCAAAAGGGATTCGTAAAGGAAGTCTTTCCAACTTTATACGTACACACAAAGAACTTTGAATGTAGGATCTTGTGTATTTGTGTGTTCCTAAGTAGTTTTGAGAAGAAGTCCAGTAGGCCCCTAAGATAAGAAGGCCATCTTCTTGCTTGCTTAAGAAATTTGAATAAAGTTTGTGTATACATAGCTAGCACGTAGAATTTTGTGTGATTGTTCTAGATTGGCCAAACTATTAAGTAGAGTTCACTCGCCATATTTCACTCATTCCTTCTAATCTTTGGTTTATGAAAATGCTCATCAAGTCTTCTAGCTTTTTCTCAAACCATGTGCCACATTTTTGAATATTTTGAGAGAACATGGTCTAGAAGTAAGCAAGTGTCTATTTGTGTATGCCAAAGGCCATAACTTTTCCATCCTGAAGGCATTGTTTCTACAAGAAAAAATAATCATTTAAAGTGAGATAGCTTGCATTATCAAGCTCCCTAAGTTTAGTTTATGTGTACAGAAGCTCTTGAGTTGATTCCTAAAGGTCTCAAAGATTCTATTGTTTCAATAAATAGAGGTTTTGCAACTGTGCATGTGAGGCCACCATTGCTTCAAGGTTGTATAAGGAAGTTGCTAATTCTCCCTTAGTGGTATTAGAGCTTTTCAGCATACTAAGGCAATGAAGTAGGACCAAGAAATCTCATTGAAGGATCTTGAAGGAATGAGATTTGCTAAATCAAGTTCAAAAGCACACATCAAGCAAAGGCGATTCTAGCGGTGAAGAAGGAGAGCATCAATCTCATTTGTTGGACACATTAAAAGATTATAGGTAGAGGTAAAGTAGATAAACCAATAAAAGAAATATGTAAAATCCTAATGAAGAAACAACACAAGGAAGAGGTCCCGTACAAAATAGATAACCATAAGGTTGTATGCACTACGATTAAAGAGAATATTGAGCTAATTTTCAACCACTTCACTCAAATCGTGGGGGTCTCCTTTCCAATCATTTATCAAAGGGGGATTACATGGCCACCATCTCTCAAATTAGATAAAAAAGAATTCTCCTAAATATGGTGGATCTTCTAGACTCACCGATCACCAACACAATGATTTTAGAAGTTATGTGTTCTTTTATTGGTAAGATCCCACGTACAACAGTCTCACCAATGAGTTCTTAAAGACTTTCAAGAGTTTCTTAGATTGAAAACTAGTGGCCTATCACTATGCTACAAACTCTATATACGATCTTGGCAAAGGTTCTAGCTAATGGAATTTCCTTCCATCTATGATCATGGATCAATGAAGATAAAATAGGATTCATAAAGGGTAGATCTATCCTTGAGGCCATTATTGATGTGTTGGAAGGCTTGGAGTTTTCCATGGATTCTTCACAAGATGTCTTCTTCATCAAGGTCGATCTTGACAAAGCTTATGAGCACATAGATTTGAACTTCATTATAAAATCCTTGAAATATCGTAGCTATGGGTCCAAATTCATCATGATGATCTTAGAGCTAATGGGAAATTCCTTGATTTGAACTAATGTTAAGAGTATACTCTCTAAGGCAATGAGATTCAAATTAATATCAATGGTCAAATCTCTTAGGCAATGGGATTAAAATGCTCTAATAGACATGTTTGCACCCTAGCACCACCTCTTTTTGTGACTACCACCAATGGCCTTGGCTACTTTGTTACCCATCATGTCCATCTTGTAAAGATCCATGGTACGTGGCTTCCACATAGACAATACCAAATGCGAATGAGACTCTTTGTTGATGACATGAATGCTTTTTTGTCCATAATGATATAATAGCATCACCCCCTTTTGGAAATATCTAGAGAAATTTTGCATTGCTTTGAAATCTAAAATAACTCTTTCCAAAACTACTTTTCAAGGCCATTTTGGGCCCCCGCCATGATTCTTAATCAATCAGAGATGTTAGAAGCTCGTGAGTGGAAAAATCCTTCCTTAGCTCAAAATTCAGATGGGTTTTGATGTTTGAATGGGCAATCGATGGAAATGGGCTCTCACCAATTTGGATAATATATTTTCTTACTTAAAGGGCATGCACCTTAACCTCATGGGGCATGCCATGGTGATCAACACGTCCTTTCTTTCCTTGGTTATCTATTTTTTTACCTTGTTGGAGACTAGAAGACCAATATTTAGCAAAGTTGGAAAAAACTTGCAGAAATTTCCTCTAAACAAGTGATCCCAATAGGAGGGTCCCAAAATCCAATGTGCCATTTTTGTTGAGCAGAAAGATGATGGTTGGTTGGAAATTTTGGATGTTGGAGGAGTAGCAGACAAGCTATTTGCCAAGTGGATGATCCATGCATGGTGCAATGTGGTAGCTTCCTAGGTGAAATTGATTCTTAGAAACAAATATTGTCTTATGCTAACACAAATCCCTAGGTGGAAGGGACTTGATATGATACCTTTGATTCTTTCTTCACTTCCTCTAACTCTCGAAGGTTCAAATCTAGTCTCGTCCATGTGGAAGAGTTGGAACAAGATGAAATCATACATCAAGGTTAATGAAGATTGGAAATGGTCCATTCGAATCATACAAAATAATTTCATTTAGTTTCCTATAATGGGAGTTAAAGCAATTGACTTTCAAAACATCCAAGGGCAAAGAAGTTATGGAACAAAGGGTTTCATAAGTGGAAACATCTTTGGAATAAAGATAGAGGATACTAAATGATATTTGAGTAAATAGACCTTGATAGGAGTGTTCACTTTGAAGATTGGTTCCTTCTAAGACATAGAATCTATTCTTGGAAAATATCAAAGACACTTGTTTATCTTGGGAATGATCGGCCACAGATTGAAGGGCAAAGATGGATCAATATTAAAAAAATTCGATAAAACATTGAGGGTCCATAAGCACCTTGACATGCATATTTCCCTTAATAGGAAATGGTATTTGAACTATCTATGTATCAAATGGCAATTTAAAGTTGGAGGATTTGTGACATCCTCTCATGGAGAACAAAAAATTGGTACTTATGTCAAAGATGATAAAATTTATGGGCCCTTCAATGATGTAAGTGTTTCCTCTAGGGTAGACAAGACATTAGTGACCTCTTCTTTTCATGCCCAAGGAGTCACTCGATCAGGTAAACTCTTGCCTCGCTTTTGAGTTTACAAAGTCAAAAGAAATGGAATCAAACATTTTTTGGAGAAGTGATTGGCTACTCTTCTCACTTGTGGAATGCATCAGAGGGGAAGCACTTTGAAAGATATGGAAAAAATGATGTGCGGCGAGCGTCAATGGTTATCCAAAAGACTATCCAATTCAAAAATCCCTTGACTTGTTAGGCAAAAGAATATGTAATTGTAAGAATTCCCCTCCTTTCAGACACATTGGGATTTTCATCTTAGAAAGAGAAAAGTTCAAAAGCAATTCGATTTCAATGAGGGTGATAAAAAAGCCATAGATCTTCTTTTTAAGTCTCTATAGATGATAAGTCTCCATCAATTTCAAACCGTCACCATTGTTGCACCTTCTTGACATCCTAGCCGTGCCTTCTAGGATATGGAGGAACCCAAGGGCACTATGCCCATTCACTATACAATTGTCCTTCTATTATTTCTAGCAAGGGAGAATAGGCCTGGTTCAACTTCCTCTTTAAAAATAAAAGATTCCGAATTCAAATAAGATCAAAATTTTTCATGAAGAGATGTTACTTCCGGATAACATTATAAGAAATAAGGCTCGAGACATTCAAAGTAAATTATTAAAAGCATCGACTATTGGGTTTAATGTTCTTATAGAGTCGGAACTCCCATCCAATGTCTCTTATGATAAAACACCAAACCAATGTAATATTCTTTCACAAGGAATCACTTAATTGGGCAATTTTTTTGTCCAAGGTTTCCAGTACGATAAATTAAACAGATATTAAAGTATGAATGTAGATCGAAAGGGCTTTGGATCCAAATGTTAGCTCCTCCGACAAAACCAAACGACTCAATAATTTTAGTTTGTGAATCATCCACTCAATGCCCAAGTATACAGTAAATGCCAAAGAATTTCTGATATCCCAAGCATACAATAAAAGCACCTTCATTGTGACCTACATTATAGCCTTTTAGAATGTAAGAGAAAAGATGATCAACGGCCGTTGATGACTATCACTGTAACGTTTCTCTAAATTTTATATACTCACATCTTAAATATCTTAAACGAAATATTCTAAGGAGGTGAAAATTATGTTTAGGCAACGAAAAATAGAAGTATTTGTTGAAAATTAATAACTTATCGGCAATCCTCATCCGAAATCAATGTTATCTGTAAATAATTATCTGTATGTAAGACCATTCTTTCCAAAATGGACCGTATAATGATCCCCTCGTAATACTGTGGGATGAGAGAGCCTTGGGATCCTCTTACTCTCTCTATTCTAATGGCATTACTGGCACAGATACATACTTTATCTCTCTTCACGAGACAGAGATTAACATATACATGCGCAAAGTTATTCGTATTTTATATGTTTCGCCCTCGAAGATCAGGACTATCATTGACTATGGAACACGATTGTGATCACGTTCAACGGCCTTACTCATTTTTCAATATTCAAACTCTTATAACTATTCTGTTGTTTAATATTCACTCATCCGAGTCAATTCAATCTTTTTTCCTTAGAATCTCATTAGGAAACTTCATGCTTCACCTACATTGATGAATTAAGCATACGTATATATGTGTGTCGAGAGAGAGAGAGAGTGTGTTTTTTATGGTGCATCTGCAATTTTGAATGCTTTAAATAATATTCATGCCGAATACTCAAAGACTTTATATTCAAAGGGGAGTTAACTTTTCCGTAAAACATTTTCAAAAAATAAATAAATATCTATATATATATATATATATATATATATATATATATATATATATATATATATATATATATATATATATATATATATATATATATATATATATATATATATATGTGTGTGTGTGTGTACGTATGTATGTGTGTGTATGTATGTAGGTACGAAGATCAGGACTAGTACTGACTATGGAACCCGATCGTGGTCAAGTTCAACGGTCTTACTCAGTATTAAATATTCAAACTCTTACGACGATTCTACATTATCTCACACCACCAGAAGTCCCAATAAGTTAGTTTTATGAATGGCCCACGCAATGACAAAAAATCCAATATATGCCAAACAATCTTTGATATCCAATTAATTAGTTGGGGAAAGCTCTTTCCTTATACACTAAATGATTATCCCTCAAAACATAAGAGAAAGATCATCACGAGCCCATGACTGCTCTCTCTACAATGTTTCTCTTCATTTGATATCTGAGCATCGTAAAGATCCCAAAGGAAATATGTAAGAGATGAAAAATACATTCAAGAGAGTCAAGATTGAAGAGGGACTTGTTGAGAATAAACTTATTGAAATTCCTTATCCAATATATCTAGAAAGGGCCACATCATTTAAGCTATAGATTAGATTGTTAGTATCCACAATCAATACTACCTCTAGGTATAACGAAATATGTACGTTAAACTTTCAATCTACAAAGTATTATCTGATTTATAAAGAACTCATATCACCTAGCTAGCTAGCCAATCTTTAATGGTTTTGATGCTGCTCCATGAATATCCAGTACCCCCTTTAGGTGAAGGAGATTAGGTACATTTCCATGGATACAGAAAAAATTATTCCATTGGTGGTTGCATGTGCGTTTATTCGTTCAAATTTTAACATATCTCAAGTTTTGTTTCTCCAACAAAACTTTATTGAATTGAATTAAACTTAGAGGCGTAAAAGAGGATAGCAGGGAGATATAAAGGAGGCTTATGAGATTTTTATTTCCTTGTTCAAAACCCATAGGGGAGTTTGTTGGGAACTCACCTCTTGAGGTGGAGGCTATGGTTCAATGCTGGAAGGATGCTCAACATTCTTGAGTCACTATGGCACTCAAATTAAATTATTAAAGACATGCACTATTCGGCGTAGTTTTCTAATAGAGTAGCCAGATAAAAGAACTATAGAACCCCCATCCAATCTCTCTTATGATAAAACACCAATCCAATGTAACATTCTTTGATAAGGAATCACTTAATTGGGCGAGGAAAAATAGTTCATGTGAAAAATTATGTTCAGGCAAGGAAAAATAATACTTGTTGAAAATTAACTTATCGGCAATCGTCATCCAATATCTAGAAAGTGTCTGAACAGATATATTATAATCGAATTATTACTATCCGAAATCAATTATTACGCTCTTAAAATAAGTTGATGGTTGCTTGTGTGAATCCATTCCATTCCAGATTCAATATGATGAAAGACGACAAATTTTTCTATTATCACAATGAACATCGTTTACGGTATGTATTTTCGTATCACTTGAATTTTATGGAAGACTACAAATATTTTTATTAGAGTAATACGACATCATTCATGGTAGTGTTTGTATTTTCCTATCATTCAAACCTTCCAAAACCGATGTCTCTCTCCCTCTCTATTCTAATCTCATTATTGTCAAAAACGCACACTTTAATACCTTTTTTACAGATACTGTCAAATTTCTATCTTCCCTTTCAAATTTCAAAATTCGTATTGACTATGGAAACCGAACGTGGTCAAGTTCAAAGGCCTCAATATATTCCGACATCCAAAATCTTACGCCTATTGTTGTATTGCTGCTTCATTACGAAGCTTCGCGCTTCATGCACATTCATTCACGTAGCCATATATAGATAGATACATATATGTTCACATGTATTGATTGTTCCCTCATATAAGTATACACACAAACATATAGATACACAAACATGTAGTCACTTATTCTCTTCTGATTGGTAGAATCTTGCGTACGGATTACACCTTCGTGCAGATTGCATAGTCCATCGAGTGTTTCATGTTAGTAAAATTAGAAAGTATATTTATAAAGGGGATAAACTAAGAAAGTGACAACATACATCATCCCACTATAACATATTAGACGTATACCGAGACTTTTATCGAGGAAATTGAATAGGTGCATTTTCATCCCGACGTCGGTGTAAGTACCGGTATAGGTGTCGAAACCAAAATGATGGTATAGGCGATGGTCTAGGCATCGATATAAGTGTTGGTATGAGCATCGATATTTGTGACACTCATATCGACCCTCATACTGATGTTTATATGGATGACTGCTGGCAGTACCATTGCACATATCGGCGACCACCCTGGGAGCTCTGTCCCTCATAGCAACGAGCATATCTGCAATTTTTTTTCGACAGAGTGTGTTGTCTTTTGGTAGAGAAAAATTACCATGATGTTGTTTAGCAAAACATAATACACTCTGCCCAAAAAAAAAAAAGTACATGTGATGTGTACTCTAATGGCAACCGAAATATGATTTCATAAAGCAAAATACTATTAGACACAAAAGAGATGATCTGAATGAACCATGAACCATGAACCATGTACAAAAAAAGTTATATGTTTCATAAATGAAGCATGTACAAGAGTGTAGCAAATTACTGTCATATATGAGGCAAATCCAAATGTGGCAAAGCACTGCCATATAAGAATCAAATACAAAATTCTGGTGCACTACTACCATATATGAGCCAAATACAAAATTGTGGCACACCACTATCATACACATGGATAGAAGGATCGAAATGTCCATGTCAACAGTCCTGTAACAAAGAACATTCATGAAATGAGATAAATTCACATGAGATTTACAAACAACAAGTAATAACCAAGTTTCTACATTCATATCCATCGGAGATGCTCCCATGAAACGATCGCATTGCATCCCTCCAAGTCCTCCAAATGTGCAATCAATCCATGATGATATCCATAAGCTTCCTTCGTTGGTGTTGGAGGATGACCCATTGCCAGCTTGTACAACAAATATTGAAAACCTTAGATGAACATACATGACATGCTTAACACAAAAAAATTCAATAAACCAAATGATACTTATAAATTTCTGATGCATAGTGTCATATCCAATGCTGCCCAAATTTGACGGTCCAACCGTATCCAAACGTGTGGCTGCAACATCTCACTGTTGGTGATATCGTTTAGGAGTCTGCTCTTGCTCATCGGCAATCATATCCCACTCCTCAGCATCTAACCATACAAGCTTTGGTAAGCGTGCTCTCAAAGCATCACAAGCCTCAAATCGTCGATGGGACATAACTTCACATTCCGTGTGCGAAATCCACTCTAAACTAACAAGAGGATGCCCATGTGCTAGCCGAAACTCTTGATAGATCGTCTCTGTGATATAATATTTAGGATCTTTATCATGTTCACTCCATTTCAACATGATAGAGTGTCCAAATTGTATGGAGCAAAGCTGTTGTATATGCTCATGCATGGCCTTTCTGGCCGCAACTATCACCTGAGCTCAATCACGGATACTATACACCTTGAAGTCATCATGGTCATGATCATCCCAAGGTGTATGTGGTGTTCCACGTGTACCACATGGCATACCTACATATGAGGTACTCACTCTAGGAGTAGAAGTGGGTGACAAAACATCCCTCACACTGCCTCCAGAATAGCCACCTCCTCTAGAGCTACCTCTAGATCCACTTCTAGAACCTCTTGCTCCAGAGTGTGACCTCCACCTAGGAGATGAGCTAGAACCTGTATCATGTTGAGGTGTCGAATGCACATGCCTACTAATAGAGCCACTATGGGATAAATGAGAAATTGGTCATGGTGGAGTCATAAAGCTACGAGACATACCTCTGGGGGGAGTAGTTAGAAGAGATCCACCGTACCAAGGAACTAATTTTATAAATGGTTGTTCGCACATCATCCAAAAGACAATCTTTTAAAGCTACAAGGAGCACAAACTCCAAAACATATGCCAATCAACAGACTTGAGCCCTCCAAGATCATTGTTTGATATGGCACAATAAGAGCTAATAATAAATGACCCTTCTTTGCGGCCAACCATGGTGGGATATTATAATTGATCAAACATACAGGCCATGTGCTCTATGAAGAGCTGCGTAAACCAGATGGATTCACTCCATCCATAGCTAGGCTTAGACGTATGTTTTGAGGCTCACTAGCAAACTCTGGACACTTGCTATCTATGTGTTTCCAAGCATTAGAGTCAGCAGCCACTCGCATTACAACATATGTAGACCAGATCTTTGCATGCCATTACATTAAATTAGCTATGGATTTGCATCTAAACATGCTCTTAATTCGTGGAATGATAGGAAAGTGGCGAAGAACCTTTTTGGGGATTGCTTCACCCACAAGGTCTTCTCGAAATCTATTTGCTCCACACTTTGGACATATGTGGAGATGCTCATACTCATTCCCAAAGAAGATGCAATCATTCGGACAAACATGAATCTTAGTGTAGTCCATTCTAATGGATTGTAAAAGTTTTTTTGCATCTCCACATGTTGGAGGCATATCATTGCCCTCTACCAAAAATTGATCTTTAAGAAGCTTGCAATAAGCAATTAGAACGATATAAGTAAATAAATTTATTTTGATACAACAATGAAAGTTTACTTCAAGTCCACTTACCTAACAATTCAGAGACACTACTATCTGACCATCCATAAATGGATTGCAGATTAAGCATCACGAGTGACGCATGTAGTACATATATCTTTGCTCCATTGTATGGTGGTGAAGGA
>CM035421.1:166151410-166163910 GCA_020310875.1 Ceratopteris richardii
ATAACCACTTGTTTCCAATTATCTTCATGTCTTTCTTCTATGCCACTAATGGCCAATTATGATTATTGTAGAGGAGGTATTGGGGTATCTACTTTTAGCAGGAGCATGCACCATGCACTCCAGTACTTCGCCTACTCAAGGGAGGTTCTCCTTAGGGAAATATACCCTTTAACACTTCTGTGAGCAGGCACATAACAATAATTGCACACAATTGTAAATACTCAGGGAAAAGAGTGATGACAATTGACAATAGTGGGAGACCAAACCACTCCTTAGTTCGAATAGATGATTACAATGTAGGCCAAGGAAATGCTACAAAGGCTGATACTCTGTGCTAACATGTCAAACCAAAACAACAAAATGAGTACAAGAGATTCGTCCAATAAAATGAACACAACTAGATGAAGTCTTGCACTGAACACAACTAGATGAAGACTTGCACTGCTCTGTACGAAGGTATGAAGACTTTCTCTAAGGGTAAGAGCTCGAAAATACCACTGACTCACATTGAATGACAAAACCAAGCCACTCTCTTCACACTACAGTGCTATTAGCCCTCCAATAGGAAGCTTATACTCTATATCCTCACCACAGAGTGACTTCCTACAATAGGCTTGTAGCCACAGGATGCAAAGAGAGGACCCCTATACGTATGTAGGTATATGTGTATCTGCCCCAAATGAACACAAGTGCATTGATTTTATAGGCTCCAATAGGGCAAGAGGGACTTGTCCATTCCTCATGTCCACTGATCATGCTCCGATTGATTGCCCCAAAATTGGAGGGGTAGATCAAATATGCCACCAGTCTTGAATTGGATCCTCGAAAATAGGCAGTCATTATGAATGGTTGGTGGCAACAGTCATTTCTCTACTTTCACTTTTACCACTTAAACGTTTATTGTCACTTTGCATGCAAATTGAGATCTTCATTTTGTGCTGCCCGTGGGATTGTAATGCCTCTCAAAACCCTTACCTGCTTAGTGGTGATGAAAGATTCATCAAAGGCAATGCCCTTCAAGATCTACAAACAAACTTCATGTGCACTGCGAATGCTCTTCATGGGACTCTTCCTCTCCTCAAGGACCATAGCTACACCAAACCAGTATCCATTGTTATAGCTGCCTCTTGGTAATAAGTTCTAGCAGCAATATGTCGTAATCAAACACATCGGTTTTTTTTTTTTCACTAACTATGCCATGCATGAAGTACTCCGGTGCCACGTACCCGAATGTCCCTTCGATTGGTGAAACAATCATTTGAGTCCACTGCTGAGGAAACCATTTTGTCAACCCAAAATCTACGATTTGTGGTTCAAACTCCGTACCCAACAGGATGTTGGATGCCTTGATGCCCCTATGAATAATTTGATGAGGACAACCTGCATGGAGATAGTCGAGCCCTCGTGTTACGCTAATGATTATTTTGTACCTGCTAGACTAGTCTAGCAGAGATGTCTCATGTAGCAACGATGCAAGACTTGCATATGGTGAGAAATTAAATATGAGATGTAGGCCCTTTTCCACGCAAAATCAAACAAGAGATATGGTATTCGTATGGGATTAATACCAAGCTCTGTTAAAAAATCTTTCTCTGATCTATCTTCGGTAGTGTCGTTTCTTAACCTTTTGACTGCAACAAGCTCCCCATCCGCAAGGGCCCTTTGAAAATTTCAGAATGCCCCCCTCCCCCCCCCCCCCTCCCAACCATCCTCACTCGCTTGAAATTACTAGTTGTCTTGGAAATTTCTTCAAAAAGAAAGCATATCTTATTAAGTTGTAAACCGAATACAGGTGCAAAAGGATCATGACTCATGCGTTTGGTGCTTTGGAGACAGTTGAAGGAACAGGAAACTTCTTCAAGCAATCGGAGGCATGAGGAAAGCTATGGGAGTGGAGAGAGAGAGAGAGAGAGAGAGAGAGAGGAGATCACTGTGGTCCACGGGGGAGGGAGGGAGAGGGAGGGATAGGGAGGTGGCAGGAGGGGGCGGGTGGGGATAGGAGGGTGGCTACAGGAGGGAAGGGAGAGAGAGAGAGAGAGAGAGGGAGAACGAGAGGTCGGCGGGGGAGGGGGCTGCAGGAGGGAGAGAGAGAGAGAGAGAGAGAGAGAGAGAGAGAGAGAGAGAGAGAGAGAGAGAGAGAGAGAGAGAGAGAGAGAGAGAGAGAGAGAGAGAGAGAGAGAGAGAGAGAGAGAGAGAGAGAGAGAGAGAGAGAGAGAGAGAGAGAGAGAGAGAGAGAGAAGGAGAGGTCGGTAGGGGAGGGGGCTACGGGAGGGGAGAGAGAGAGAGAGAGAGAGAGAGAGAGAGAGAGAGAGAGAGAGAGAGAGAGAGAGAGAGAGAGAGAGAGAGAGAGAGAGAGAGAGAGAGATAGAGGGAGGGAGGGAGGGAGAGGGGGGGAGAGGGAGGTGACGCGAGGGGGCCGGTGGGGATAGGAGGGGGCTGTGGGAGGGGGGAGAGAGAGAGAGATAGAGAGAGAGAGAGAGAGAGAGGAGAGGAGAGGTCGACGGGGGAAGGGGCTGTGGGAGGTGGGGAGAGGGAGGTGGCGGGAGGGGGCGGGTGGGGATAGAAGGGGGTTGTGGGAGGGAGGAGAGAGAGAGAGAGAGAGAGAGAGAGAGAGAGAGAGAGAGAGAGAGAGAGAGAGAGAGAGAGAGAGAGAGAGAGAGAGGAGAGGGAGGTGTTAAGAGTCAATTGTTGAATAAGTGTTTAACGTGTTACACGTACGATGTGTTACTACTAGCCGAAATCATTACCAAACAAATATTAAACTGTGTATCTAACTCTTACAGACTAAACCGGCTATTGAGACAGAGCTGTAGTCTGAGTGTTACAACAATACTAACAACTAATAGGTATTATATTCTCGTAAATCAACACACAACTTCTTCATGATAGGTATATATGTTGGATAGCATACAAACTCACAGTAGGCAGTAAATCAACCAGAAGATACTATAATCGATAGATTCATTCGTCACAAAACTTATCAGTACTATTCAATCAACTTATTCATGCTACTGAAGGTACTAGCTCTTCCTCATAATCGGGATTACCAGAGAATGATACCAAAGGTACTGAATCCGGTAGCGCAACAGAGCGTACGAGAACACACTTCGAGTTGTCTATTCGGAATTCCCATTATCAATTAACTTATGCACAGAAATGACTGACAGTACGTAAACCCTGGGAACTTGTACAACGGAACACAACGCCAACAAGGAGACACACAACCTTTTACTTACGATTCGTTACTATGCACCACAGTATCAGTGGGCGAGGCGAAATGATCAGAACACTAACAAGACTCAGACTACACAACAATACATCACACAGGCTTCGACAATCACTCTGACAAGTCCAGAAAAACGGGCTCTCGAGCACTCTTTTTCCATTGCTTATAAAGATGTTTACAGGATGCGCGTACCAACTTTTCACGCAAATTTCGAAAACTCTGTTACATCCGGCATACATTTGTCCTACTCCGGCGGCCGTCTAACACTGGCACGCACGGTGGACTCGAACCCGCAAGTGATTTTTGATTACAAAAATTATTATTCATCTATGATTCCTTCTAGATACATATTTTTGGCTAATCTAAATGTACAGGCTATTTTTTTCTTAAGGGTTTCTAATAATTGTTTAAGGGTGTCAGGTTCTACTACTTGCGCATCTACTCTAACAGAACTAAGGGCAATGGCTTCGGTGAGCAAAATTTCGGCCTGTGTTTGCAAAAAGGCCTCCTGTAAGTAGAAGTCGTTGGATAATGCCGCATCTCTGGCTGTCTTCATTTCCGTTACTTGTTTCTGCATTTCACTGATTCGGTCTTTCTGGTTGCGTACCTGATTATCTAATCTTTCAAATTGTTGATTCTGGAACTGTATGGTTTTGTGATATGCATCTCGTTCTCTGCGGGCATTCGCTAAATCTTTCTGATATTTGGTTTCCCTGAGTAGTTGATGTTTGAGTATATTGTTTACCTCATCAAGTGATTCTTTCGTTCTCTGTAATTGATCTTCTGTTTGTTTTGCTTCTTTCTACTGCTCTTGGTACTTCTGTACTGCGTCCTTCAGCTGGAGTCTTCTTTCTTCCAGTAGGTTTTCGAGCGCTATTCTTGTATCTTCTGTATCTTTGATGGTTTGATTTAACTTGATTATCTCTGTGTCGGCAGCTGTCAGTAATTCTTCATTTTCAGCCAGTGCCTTGTCTCGCTGACTTGAGCTTTCTTCCTGTGCTTGGAGTGTAGCCTGTAGTTGCTTGATCTGCTCCTGGAGTGCATGGTTTTCCGCTCTTGCTGCTTGTAACTCTTCCTGGAGGGGGGTGATATCCGCCTCCATCACTTCCAATTTCCGTTGGAATTCCTCTCGTGCATTATCTGTGACTTGTTTCAGGTGTTGCGGTAGTTGTTGGGATAGATTAATCAAAAAGCGACCCATAGATTCTGTAACATAATCCTAGTAGGAGATGGTTGAACTACACCCTAAGAGAGAGGATTAGGAAGTAATCCTCAACCATGGCTTTTGGGGCAAGTGGTTAGCCCATCACATTCCTAACCAAGAGGTTGTGAGTTCAATTCCTTACAGATTCTAATTCTGAAAAAACTCGAACGAGGTGGGGTGGCAGAGGAGGGCGAGGTTGTGAAGAGGTTTCGGTGAGGAGTTGTTGTGAATTTGGTGGTAAATAGTTGAGGGAGGATGTAGAGGCTTCAGCAGTTCCGGTGGGGTGACTGGACTTGATGGGGCTGCGGGGTGGTTCCGGTTGGGAAATGGGGTTGACAGGCGGTGTTTTGGGGAGGGCGGTGTCAGTGGTTGTTACCTTGTTTGTTTGTTCGGTTTCTGCATTGTTCGCGTCTGTGGATTCCACTGCCTTTAGTAGCTTATCTAGTGCATCTCTGGCAGATTCTTGCTCGTCTATCTGTTGCTCTGATTCTTTTGCGGTCGAAATTGATTCTGTTTTTGCTCGATCTTGTTGTTCTTGTTGCTCAGTCGATGATTCATTGTGCATTAAAGTAGCTGTATCATGGAATGTCTCTTCTTCGTTCTTCTCTTCTTCTTTATTGTCATCTCTATCTTTTTTGGCTGAGCTGCTTCGCTTTCGGAGGAGCTAATCCTGATTCGTTTCCGGCGGAACAATTGATTGAGCTCTTCTTCATCTTCTTCTTCCTCATCCTCTAGCAGTTGAACTGACTCTTCGTGCCTTAGGACGGGTCCTCGTGGTGGTGGTTGCGCGGCGAGTATGGTTGGGAAGAGAAAGGAAATGATGTGGGGAAGTCTAGATCGAGGGGTGGTTCCTTTGTTAACTTGTTTCACTATGGCTAAACACTCCTTGTGGATACGGTGAAAGAAAAAGGATGCGAAGTTGACGAGTTCATGTGCAGCAAGGTCGATGGCGGAATAGAACGGGCAGGAGATACCGTAGGTGCGTTTCTGGAGGTTAAGGATTGCGACTAAGAACTGTAATGCAGTTCTTTCAGGTTCGGGGCGGCAGGGAATGGCGTATTCGTTCGATGGATGGCGGGGGAAAAGTTCGGTCATGCGGGCTACGGAGATACTTGGGCCATTCTCGCGGCCTTGTGGAGTGAGGCGGAAGGCTTCGGCGAAGGCCTGGAAGGTTATTACGGTTCTAGATGGTAGGGAGGGGAAGAGCCATTGTCGTTCAGCGATGGGGGATTGGGCGATGGCAGGGATGATTTGTGTGAAGAAGGGATGGGCTTCCACTGAGTGCCATGGCAGCTCAGCGAAGTTGGCCAACCCTCGGGTGTGCAGGTATTCTCGTACCTTGGTAGGGATACCATCACAAAAATCTGTGTAGTTCGCTAACGCTTCCATTGCGCACGCGAGCATGAATACACAGGACACAGCACACGGATACACAGAACACAGAAAACACAAGCACAATCACAAGAACACAATAGCGTTTTTTGGCGCAACCGAAGAGCTTAAGTACAGATATTACGGTGGGGGGGGGTAGGCAATGATGGTTATCATTGTGCGGTGCTGGAATGATATTGCTTAAAATTTGGCGTGCATGCTTGAGTAATTGGTAAGGAGGGCGGCTTATGACAAAACACGGCTATTTTAAAAAGAAAAGAAAGAACAAAATGAAAAGTGAAAAACCAAAGCTAAAAAATGCGGTCCACCGCCGAATGATTTAATGCGGATTAGTAGCGCTTTGATACGGCCGCAGCTTCGAGCCATTGATTGCTTTTGGAAGTTGATTTTTGGTCAATATAGTCAACCAAAAAGTTGCTCGACCGATTTGCTCTGAGATTTTGTAAGGGCCGAACCACCGTAATTTGAATTTGCCTGCGGATCTATTTGACTTTGCATTATAGAAAAGTACAAGCTGTCCTACCAAAAATACAGGAGTCTTCAGGTTTTGATCGTGCGTCCTTGCCTGTCTTAGTTGGACCTCGTGCATAGTTAAGAAACTGAGCCATCCGTGCTCATCTAACTCTCTGAGTGTGTTCAACCGAAATGACAGTGAGTCTTCCGGTAGCAGTTTCTGGGAAATGGCTACTCGTAAACTTGGTATAACTATCTCCATTGGTGCTATTGCTTCTAAGCCATAAGCTAATTTGAAAGGTGTCAATCTTGTTGTTACCTTGTAGGTAGTCCGGTATGCCCATAACACTGCAGGTAGCAGTTGATCCCATCTTTCCGGTGATTCCATGATTAATTTCCGAAGTATATTCAGCAGAGATTTGTTTGTACTTTCGGCCAAACCATTAACACGCAGAAAATAAGGAGAACTAAATTTATGTGTGACCTGGAACGACTGTGTAAGTGCCTTCATTAAATTGTTTACAAAATGAGTGCCTTGATTTGAGACAATTTCTAGTGGTAAGCCAAAACGTGGAAAGACATCGGTTAGCAGACACTTTGCTCCCGTAACGGCTGTAGCAGACCGTAAAGCCCACGCTTCTGCCCATCTGGTTGCATAATCTGTACAGGTCAGTATGTAACGGTTGTTACTGAAGATCGCTGGAGGTGTAATCGGACCAATAAAATCTAGACCCCACTTTTGGAAAGGTTCCAATGGTAAGATGGGTTGCAGAGGAAAGAGATGACGTTGTAGAGGCTGTCCAGCTCTTTGGCAAGTATCACATTGTTTGACAAACTGTAATATATCTCTGTACATCGTTGGCCACTAGAGACCACTCTGCAGAACTTTCCGGTGAGTTAAGTTTGCTGCAAAATGGCCACCGGAAGGAATTGAATGAGCCAAAGTAATAATTGAATTAACTTCATGCGGTGGAATACATCGAAGTAGGATTCCGGTGTGATTTAATAATATACTTCTCCAAAAATTAACCGAAATCGACGACTAAAGACTGCAATTTTCCTGCGTACTGTCGTAGAAGTCTGAGATGGAAAGCAACCATCAGTAAAAAAGGTCAAGATCTGATCATAATATGAAAATGGGATAGGTGGGTCTACAGAATCTTCATTAATTGGTTCTGACACATAAATCGCGGGTGTCGTGTCATCTATGCCTACCGGAGCTTCACCGAAATCTAAGCGGGATAAAAAATCTGCTAAGGCATGTGAACTGCCTGGCCAGTGAATGACTTCGTAGTCGAATTCTTGTAAAAGTAAGACCCATCGCGCTAATCGACCACCTAGATGCTGCTGCCGAACTAGATAGACAAGTGCAGTGTGATCTACATGAAATGTGAATTTACGGCCCAACAAGTAATGTCTGAATTTCTTGACCGAATATACCAGCCCTAGACATTCTCTTTCTGTTACAGAGTAATTTTTCTCAGCAAGGGCTAATCTTCGACTTGCATAATACACTGGTCTGAACCATTTATCAATTTGTTGCATCAACACACTTCCTATTGCTATATCTGAAGCATCAACAAATACATGAAATGGGTGATCCCAGTCCAGTGGTTGTAAGATAGGAACTTATGTTAATAAGTGCTTTAACCGATCAAATGCTATCTCGCATTCCTGGGTCCATTCAAATTGTCGAGGTGTTTTACTGATTAGCTTGTTAAGTGGTATAGGCAGATGAGCAAGCCACCGTAAGTGCCTTCCATGCCACCGTACTTGGCCCATAAAACGCATAACTTCTTTTGGAGTAACTGACACTGGAGCTTCTAATACTGCCGAAATTTTATCTGGATCTACTTGAATACCTTGTGGAGATACAATGTGGCCAAGTAACTTGCCACATGAAATCGCAAACACAGATTTATTTGGGTTTAAGCAGAGTCTGTACTCTCTGCATTCTGAAAGCAGCACCGTAAATGGAACAAGTGTGCTATCATCTTGCCGAAAATTGAAAATTCGTCGAGATATACTTGCATAAATGAAGTGAGATAAGGAGAAAATATCTCCTGCATACATCTTTGAAATGTGCTTGGTGCGTTTCTCAATCCAAACCACATTACCGTACAAGCAAAGACACCCTAGTTGGTAATAAATGCAATTTTGGGAATATCTTCTTCGGCCATTCTTACTTGGTTGTAGCCACTGTATCCATCTAGGAACGAATACATCTCGTGACCTGCTACTCTATCAAGCATGGTATCCAAAAAAGGAATTGGAAAGGGATCCGGTATGGTTGCTGCATTTAATTTACGGTAATCTACACAGATTCTTAATTGCTTATTTTTCTTTGGCACAATCACAATCGGAGAGATCCATTCAGCATGCTCTACTCGCACGATGAATCCGACTTTTAATAACCTATCAAGTTCTCCCTTTACCTGAGATGCATAATGGGGATTCATCCGGTAGCTGGTTTGCTTTATCGATCTTGATTCTGGCTTCAGCATGACCTTGTGCTGGTAGATACGGGGGTCCAATCCTTTCATGTCTTTGTAGTCCCATGCAAAGACGTCGGTGAATTCTCGAAGTAGCTGGATTAAACCTGCTTGAAATGTTTCCGGTAAGTTTTGCTTTATCTTTACAGGATGCGGATGATCTTCATCTCCTAAATTGTAAGTGATCAGCTAATCTTCGGGGACATAGAACTGTTGATGTTTCTCTATGTTGTCTGTTGGTTTAAGAAATTGCTGCAGTTCATCTTCATGTGTCGAAACAATGTTTCCTTCTTAGCCTCTTCTGTGATGGGTATTACTGTATAGACTGAAGCATTCCAATTATCTACAACGGACTGTAGATCGATAGTTCCTAAGGAAATTAAGTCAGCGTTATTCTTCAGAAACTCTTCTTCTTCATCATCTGATAATCCATCTAGCATATGGACTAGTTGCGGTCTAGCGTGTAGCTCGCAAGGTTGTATAGCATCTAATTTTACCACATATCTACGATTGGCATCTTTAAACGTAAGTTCTTGTGCAGACCAGTCCTGTATTACCTTCGCATGCTTCAGCCAAGGTCGGCCGAAAAGAAGGTTGTAATCCACAGAGGATTCCGGCAAATCTAGTATAACAAAGGTCATTTTAAAGGTCGTACCTTGCAAAGTGATGGGTACATTCCGCACAAGTCCTACGGGATGGACTCTAGATTGATCTGCCATTCTGACAAAAAATTGAACTAGTTCGATTTCGGTCCATCCTAACCTTTTGCATAATGCCGCAGTCGCAATGTTAACACCAGAGCCTCCATCAATTAATACCTGTGTAATCTTATGATTCTTATACCATACTGTAATCAAGGGGACTCAATGATCAACCGTAGAATCAGGTTCCGGTTGAACTGCTGCTGTCGCAGGAATACAGGAAGTCACCGGACTGAACTGTTGTTGGAACTGTTGTCGAATTCCAGGTACTAATGCCAGTAGTTGGCCCACAGGCAGAGTGAGAGATGCCTTAGATAGGATTTCCCAAGCCTGTTGAGATTGACTGATAGGCTCCACTGATGTTGAAGTTGATGCCTCTGCTGATGCGGAGGTGTCTACGATTGGTAATGTATCTGCTGCTGATGATGTTCCTACTGCTGACTCCTGTTGTTGTGTTCCTTCCTTTGTTAACGATGGCTGGGTTACCGGAATAGGTTCTGGGAAGACTGGTGGTTCTATTGTGGTCCATTGACTAGCCTTGTTGTTCATTCTATGTTGTTCACGTATCCCTGGCTCAAATATTTCTGCTGCTGGTTGTAGTTGTTTACCGGAACGGGTCTGGACTGCAGCAGCCTGTGTTTCCACCGGTGTGATTTTTACCATGTTGGCCATTGGATTTTGACGTTCCTTCTTCCTTTGATCATACTCAGCTGCATCCTTGCAAAATCTCCTAATATGTCCAAATTCACCACAAAAATGGCAGCATGGTGGTGGAAAATTGGGATTTTCCAGTGGTGGTCCGTTCTGCCAGCGGTTTGCATTATAGTTGTTATTCCTCTATCCTCGGTAATTTCGATATCCTTGCTGCTGGTTGTTTCTCATTTGTGGAGGTACATAGTGGTTGGCTGGCTGTCCTTGTTCATGGATAATTGCATTGACAGTCGCTGTTCCCTGTACTCTAGCATTGTATGCGCAGTTTTCGGTGGTGTGTCTGGCAATGTTGCAGATAGCACAGAATGTTTGATTAAGTGCGCAATTGGCACTGGTATGTCCTGAATTTTTGCATGTGTTGCAGTATACTTGTCTAGTCATATCTTCTACAACATTTTTGTTTTCTTTTAACCATTCCAAATCTTCTGTAAATCCACGGACTTTGTGTTCCAGTTGCAGAGTCATTGCAATGACTGCATCAAGGGACATGGCTCCGACACATCTTATGATCATGATCTGCTTAAGTTGTGGAACCAAGCCATTGATGAACCACTGAGTGATAACGTCATCTGGTAAGTTAGCGTGGGCCGGTGGTAGCTGCCTTAAGTGTGTTCTGAAGAGAGTAGCATACTCCTGTACGGTTTGATTTGCCTTCTGTCTGTTATTCTGCAAATAATCAAAAATTTCGGCTGGATTCTTTTTTAACCTGAATCGCTGCAGAAAAGCATCTCGTACTGCTTCGTAGGTGCCGAAATGATTAATATCATATTATGTAAGCCATCTAGTTGCTTCATTAACAAGTGTAGATTGGAAGACAATGGCTTTGTAGGCCTGATCCGGTGGATGGTTGAGAACTGCGTAGCTTATCTCGAAAGTGCGTACGTGAGCATCCGGATCATCTCCTGGAAATCCACAAACTTCGTGTTTGTCACTCCCGTTGGAGGTGGCCTGGGTGGGCAGGACTGTTGTTGTTGTTGTTCTCCGTTCATCGTGAGTGTTTTATACCTTCCTTCTGTATCTCGGGCTTGAATATCTGAACTACTGGAATCTGTGTCGTCGGATGGCGCACGTTCCGGTGCAATAAGCTTGCTTAATATGCTGCGAATCTCTGTTTCAAACAGCCTTCCTTCCTCCTTGATGTCCACTGTATGGGAACTCGCTTCCAAGCACGGTAGATGGGCTGAAGATTCAGCAGAAATTGCTAAACCGTCACCGAAAAACTCTGATTCTCGTACCCAAATATCACCGGAATGAACCGAAATTATGCCCGAATTCGGCGTTTTTTCGCCTTCACCGATTTCTTTGACTAGAGGGTTTCTAATTGTAGATGAATCTGAATCTTTTCCCAAGATTGTTAAACTAGTTTCCAACTGCGTCTTGGTAGGTTCTGGAGTTACGATATCTTCGACAGACTATGCCGAAATAGTACCGGAATCTACCAGAGGCGTAACACGTTCTACCGGAATATGACTGGAATCAGTTTTAACGTTCTTAACTTTCTTGACAACTGGGTCAGACCTAGTTGTACTTTTACCTTCCAGAGTTGTCTTTAGTACATTAAGTACTCCAGTCTGATGGTTCTTGGGATACGTTTCACCAGATCAAGTAACCGGCATGTATCATTTTTTGTACTAATCCCGTAGTATTACTAACGGAACAATTTGCAACAATCTAGTTCTGTTGCTACTTCCAAACGAACGATAATCTGGATGTGCGATTCTAACAAACGCCTGGCAATCTTGATGCCACTTTCCCACAGACGGTGCCAAGTGTTAAGAGTCAAGTGTTGAATAAGTGTTTAACGTGTTACACGTACGATGTGTTACTACTAGCCGAAATCATTACCGAACAAATATTAAACGTAAAACAATAATTCACCGTAAACTGTGTTAAACTTCCAGTATCGTCACCGAAACAACGTGGGTTCTTGGGAGTGGTAGGGGTCTGTTAGACAGAGGCCCTGTACTAATTTCCCAAATCTTTGCACAACAGTAAATAACCATTAACACGTCTTAGCTCAGTTATTAGCTTTCATCAAACAATATCCGATTTCTAGGGATCTGTGTATCTAACTCTTATAGACTAAACCGGCTATTGAGACAGAGCAGTAGTGCGAGTGTTACAACAATACTAACAACTAATAGGTATTATATTCTCGTAAATCAACACACAACTTCTTCATGACAGGTATATATGCTAGATAGCATACAAACTCACAGTAGGCAGTAAATCAACCAGAAGATACTATAATCGATAGATTCATTCGTCACAAAACTTATTAGTACTATTCAATCAACTTATTCATGCTACTGAAGGTACTA
>CM035421.1:166168910-166206410 GCA_020310875.1 Ceratopteris richardii
CATATTTTTCAGCGTAATCACGTCCAAGATAACAGAGACCACCGTACACCATTGTAGAGTGGATTAAGGAAATACGAATATAGACCATAGTGATATAGCTAAATAAAGATCAGCAAAGAGATCCTTACCATTCCTTTTTGTGAGACGATATATTATAGAACATACTTTCTTGGCGTTTGGTAAGAAATAAAATGTGGATTTGATGTTCAATGATATTTATTATGAGGGCACATGCTCTACTATCGTTAGACCTCCTTTAAAGAGTAACCTCAAATATATTTTTCGTCAGAAGGAAGAGTTATTAACCTGTTTTGTCCCTCCTCTTAATTGTTTGTATTCCTCTTCTAATCAAGTTTATGACTGAAAAAAATAACACCTGAAACACCATATCTTCATTATTGAAGATGAAAAGCGTCATTCAGTTGGAGGAACTAACATTTCTTAATGATGATGCTTCCAAAAGACATCTCTTTTACAACCAAACTTTCATCGAACGGATAAGGAGCTACGGGCACAGAAACTGAAGGATAAGGCAAATATGCTTCAAATCCTCTTGTAGATTTTTATATCCACCAACGGCAAGGAAACGAGCACCACTTCGACACCAAAGAGTGCGATGGAGGCCACCAAGTAACGTTACTAAGCCAACGAAATGAAAAGTGCCTCCATTCCAGCACAGAAAAGAACAGTGCACCAGCAAATGAAACCAAAATCTGCCGAAGGAGAGGCCCAACACACCAATAGGGACAGGGGAGAGAGAAGGTGAACGAAGTCGGCTTCCCGGACCACCGTGAACCAAGCGCAACTCCATGAATGGCACTCTAGCAGGGAAATCAGGTGATAGCGAGGGGAGAATGAACCAAACGGAAACTGTGCAACAACAGGCCCCTCCGACCTTGAACAAGGCCTGCAAATGCGCCATCCCAGGGCGCACTGGCCAGTGGAGTGGAGGCAAACGGCATCATTCCAACGACTGAATAGCTCGGCCCTTAGAAAAAGATCATGACTAAGGGCGAGGATAACCTGGATCCTCACAGTGAAAGACCACACAGGGAAAGAAGGATCAACGTACAACTGAAAGTCATTGAGCTCTTCTGGCAATGGGTAACTCGGGCACGGTGCACTTCCAAGTTCCAACCTTCCAAGATGCAGAAGTCGATGGCAACGTCTCAGGGACGGACATCGAGGGGCACAGCGGAACACAGAAGGTTGGCCTACAAGTGAAGACAGGGTGTCGGAGCCATAGTACATCGCACACGGGCTACAGCACGAGGTGAGAGCTAACCGCGTGAAATGCGGCGGACCACGGACTGCCAAGGGACAATTTCTTCTACGGAGGGGCATTACGATCTCCTAACCCGGGGAGATGGTGACGGCGAACCACGATGAACTAGCGACACGACAGAAAGTAGAGCGGCTCAGCACACAGATACAGTAAAAGGAGCATGATGGTTGAAAAAGCTGACATGAAAGCACGATGATTGACAAGCCTGACATTGTGATCGTCGAGGGGTGTAGTAGTGTCAAGAGCTTGAATCATTGAAAAAAATTCAAGATTCAAAGTTCAAACCCTGGCGAGCCGATCGCCTTCTTGATCCGCTTTCACCAAAAGCAGCATCACGATTGACAAAGCTGACGTGAAAGCAACCCCAAACATGACGATTGTAGAAGGGGGGATGTGCAATGGTGGTACGATCTTCAAGCATTACAGAATTCCAAAGTTTATTATTTCAAACTTCCAAATTAAACTTTCCGAACCTTCCTGTAAACCTTCCGCTATGAACCGTATATTGAAAGCCTCCAAATACTATAAATATATAAGATGAAGACTCCCTCAGATTTAAGTGTGTTATATCTCGTTCTCTTTCTCTCTCTCTCTCTCTCTCTCTCTCTCTCTCTCTCCTCATGTCATTGTTGTCACAAACACATATTTTATCTCTGTGTATTAGATGGAGAGCAATATACATATGAACAAAATTGTTTCTCTTTGACATATTCTTCTTGATCGTCAAAACTCCATGCTCCATTTCAAAGCTGAAAATCAGTATTGACTATCGAACTCGAACGCGCTCAAGTTCAAGCGCCTAGTGTTATTTAACCGTCTGATTCTTACGACTTTTTGTGTTTATGCTTACTACTCCGAGTCAAGTCAACCTTTCTCCCTTAGAATCGCATGAGGAAGCTTCGTGCTTCACCTACATTCATCCACATAGCCACACATACATATGTATATGCATTGTCCTCTCTCTCTCTACATATTTATAATCATACATAAATACATACACACACATACATACATACACACATATAAATCCGAGAGAAAGAGAGAGAATGTGTGTGTACTATTGAAAAAAGGTCTTATCATTTTAGATGTTATATGTTTTAAATAATACTCACGTCGAAGATTGAAAGTGGTTTTAGTACAAGGTCGAGGGGCTTTCTTAAGGTAAACTTTACAGAATGAGAAAAAAAAATTAAAAAAGGAAAAAAAAATAAAAAAAAAGAAGTAAGAAAGACAAGGAGCGGGGGAAAATAGCAATAAAGCGGGAGTTTTTTGGTAGATGGAAATTCTACGTGGAAGCACTTGTAGGAGCTTTTTTTGGACTAGACCATAACAAGAGGGGAATGCCTAAAATCAAATGGTCCATATGCACTAGCCGAAAGGAGAGTGGAGGTCTGGGTATTATGGACATTGGTAGCATGGCGAATAATCTTGTGACAAAGTGGATGATTAACGCCTCGTGCAACAGAGATTCCTCTTGGGCCACATTAATTTTCAAAAACACGAATGCAAATCCTCTGGTGGGCTACCCTGGATTGAAAAACCTCGACATCCTCACCCTCTTATTCTCTCGGATACTTGTCTCACCCAAAGGATCGATCCTGGTAAGATCCTTGTGGTTGAGCTAGAACAGATTCAAACCTTACATGAGAATCAGTGAAGATTGGAAGTGGGCTGCAGGTGTAAGACAAAATGACTCTATTTGGTTCCCAATCCAAGGCATGAGAAACATGGAGCCTTGAAATTTCTTAAGTGCCAAGAGACTTTTGAATAAGGTATTCAAACAATGGAAGGACCTCTCGAAACAGGACACGAACAGATGGATGGACTTTGAGGACCTTGACCCTAGTGTTGTGGTCACATACTACTGATGCGACATGATGCTCCGGCCCTAATGGGCCTTAAATGGTTTAATGGTAATCGCCTCACCAAGTTCCCTCATGTTGAAGCTTGCAATGACATTCACATCGTGTCTCAACTGGACGCAACTTGGATGGGATATGAAATTTATGTCTATTTGGCACCCTCTCATTGAAAACAAAAACTCAGTCCTCCTATGGCAAATTTGACACCATAGAATATGGACCAATGCAAAAGCTAACAAGATCTGTGCTGTTCTACCTTGGTGCAAGCGATGTTGCCATAGGAAGGAGGATATTGGTCACCTCTTCTTTGCTTGCCCTAAATCCCTTTGCTTATGGAGGATCCTTGGTCGTTCTATGGGACTCCAAGAACAAATCAATTGGAAGCAAGCCCTCATTGGTGAAGCGATCGGTTGTTATGCAGCATTGTGGAATGCGATCAGGGCAGAGATCCTTTGGAAGATTTAGCAGGAAAGATGCACTCACAACTTCGGCAATAGCCCCAAGGAATGGTCGATCGAGAAGTCCCTATTCCTTCTCGGCAAAAGAATTGCTAATTGTAGGAACCCTCCCTTCAAACATCACAAAGAGCTACAGTATGTCACCAATAAGCTGAAAACCAAGTGGGATCCGCATGATGGGGATGCGAGGTTTATCAAGCTCCTCTCTAACTTCATGTAAGCTTTGTAAGGTCCACCACAAAGGCTTTGGGAGATTGTCAGAAAGAAAATCAGACTTCAGAAACATATGAGTTGGATGCATGCTCTGCTGGGAGAAGTGTTCTGTTGCTCTGCCTCTCTCGAACGCCATCAGAGGGGTGGCTCTATGGAAGATCTAGCGAGAAAGGTGTGCCTACAACTCTGGTGACTCCCCCATAGTGTGGTCGGTTGAGAAATCACTATTCCTCCTTGGCAAAAGGATCCCTAATTGTAAGAAATCCCCCCCTTTTAGGCATCATCAAGTGCTCCCTATAACAAGCTTAAACCCATGTGCGCCCCGCATGAGGGTGATGAGAGGGTGACTAACCTTCTTTGTAATGCCATCTAAACTTTGTAAAAGCTACCCCCGCCCTGTGGGATTCGGGGGATCCCATGGGCACTAGTCCCCTTCTCTTGTACTTTTTGTTTAATTAATTCAAGTGAGGGAGAGTAGGCTAAGGCAGAACTTCCTTTATTTAAAAAAGACAAAAAAAAATTCTACGTGGAAGTATGTGTGGGTGTGTATGGTAGCGCAATTAACTCACTGTTAAAAGGTTGGTGGTTTCAGTTGTTTTCCTTTTGATTCTATGTGGGGTTTTTTCCCTCTTCAACCAAAGCTTTCCCCCTTGCTTGGCTCCCTTTTCTCCCGACCTCCTTGACTATGGGTAATGGTTGCAGTCGTCCTTTTATGGGTGGTCAGTAATTCTCTAACTTTTGAGTACAAGGCCTCATGTGCCTCTCTTGAGCTCTTTGGAATTAAACCTTCATCCATCACACTTCCTAGGGAAAACATTTTGGATAAGCAAGAACAACATTAGAGGATTTGCCTCATTGGATAGATCCTAAGTCTGACACGCCTCTTGACTCCTTCAGAAAATGGTTCTGTAAGGAGTGGTTCCCGTGTTGTATGGTTCTTCATAAGTGTCAAATTTTCTCCACCAACCACATGCCACTGATTTTTGGGAATGATGAAATGGCCTTCCAAAAATTGCAACTTGGCACATGGTAGGTGTGCGCACAACATTATGCCTCTTCAAGTGGATCCCAAAAGCTTTTCCCAAACAAGTCCTAACCACCATGTTGTTGCATTTCAAGCTTCAACCTTAGTCATAAATGGGCTATCAGATGGATGCCACTTGGAGATACATGGAGAAACTCTTCAAGCACGAGAAATCAAGTTCAATTTTGAATTTGAAATCCCCCTCAAAATTGCCATATTATGAGTCATGACTAGTGTGATTAAAAACCTATAATTGAGCAAAAGTTATTAGTAACTTGTACAGAGTCTTTCCAAACTCTATATGTACACACAAAAAACTTTGAATGCAAGATCCCGTGTTCCAAATTAAGGTTTCCGAACCTTCCTGTAAATCGTCCGCTATGGGCCGTATAGTAAAGGCTCCGTCAGATCTAAGTGTGTTATATCTCGTTCTCTCTCTATTCTCATCTCATTGTTGTGAGAAACACATATTTTATCTCTGTACATATTTTATCTCTCTGTATTAGATGGAGAGCAATATAGATATGAAGAAAATTGTTACTCTTTGATTGATCTCCATGCTCCATTTCAAATCTGAAAATTAGTTTTGAATATCCAACTCGAACGCGCTCAAGTTCAAGGGCCTCAATGTTATTCAACATTCAGATTCTTATGACATTTTGTGTTTATGCTTACTACTCCGAGTCAAATCAACCTTTTCCCTTAGAATCGCGTTAGGAAGCTTCGTGCTTCACCTATATTTATGTACATATCCATACATACATAGGTATATGCATTCGTGTATGCATGGTTCTCTCTCTTTTTCTACATATTTATAAACATACATAAATACATACATACACACATATGAACAGAGTATATACAATGTGTGTCTACAATGGAAAAAAGGTCTTATCATGTTACATGCTATATGTTTTAAATAATACTCATGTCGAAGATTGAAGGTGGTTTTAGTACAAGGTCGAGGGGCTTCCTCAAGGTACGCTTTACAAAATGAGTAAAGAGAAAGAAAATATTAAAAAAAGAAATAAAAAGAAAAGAAGAAAAAAAGTAACAAAGATTAAAAAAGATTAAAAAAAAGAAGAAAAAAAATAAAAAGAAAAGAAGAACAAAAGTAACAAAGAGGAGCATCGGAAAAAATAGCAATAAAGCGGGAGTTTTTTCATAGATGGAAATTCTATATGGAAGTGAGTGTGGATGTGTGTGGTAGATCATTAACTTGTTGTTAAAAGGTTGTTGGTTTCAGTAATTTTCCTTGTGATTTTTTGTGGGTTTTTTTCCTTGTCAACCAAAGCTTTGTCGCCCTGCTTGGTTCCCTTTTCTCCTGATCTCCCTAACTTTTAGTAATGGTTGTAGCCATCCTTTCATGGTTGGTTAGTAATTATCTAGCTTCGAGGTACAAGGCCTCACATGCCTCTTTTGGACTCTTTGGAATTAAACCTCTAATCATCACCGCTCATAGGGACAACAGTTTAAATAAGCAAGAAGAACTTTAGAAGGTTTCCTCATTGGATAGATGTTCAGTGAGACACATCTCTTGACTCCTTCCAAAAAGGTTTTATAGAGAGTGATTCCCTTGTGGTATGGTGGTTTGTAAGTGTCAATTCTTCTTGACCAACCACGTAGTAGTGATTTTTCCAAATGAGGAGATGGCCTTCTAAGATTTGCAAGTTGCAACATGGTAGGTGTGTGCACAAAATTATGTCTCTTCAAGGGGATCCCAAACTTTTGTCCCAAACAAGTTCAAACCACGATGTTGTTGAAATTCAAGCTTCAACCATAGTCATAAATGGACCATCAAATGGATGCTACTTGGAGCTACATTGAGAAACTCTTCAAGCATTAGAAATCAAGTTCAATTTTGAAGTTGGAATCCCCTCTCAACAGACATATTTTGAATGACACTTAGATATGATTAAAAGCCTACAATCGAGCAAAAGTGATTCATAACTTGTAGGGAGTCTTTCCAACTCTATATGTACACACAAAGAACTTTGAATGTAGGATCCCGTGTATGTGTGTGTTCCAAAACAGTTTTAAAAAGTAATATATTAGGCCCCTAAGCTGAGAAAGCGGTATTCTTGCTTGCTTAAGGAATTTGAATAAAGTTTGTGTATACATAGCTAGCGCATAGAATACTCTCTGATTGTTCTAGATTGCTTTGAGTGTTGAGCAGATTTCACTTGTCATATTTCATATTCCTCATAATATTTGGTTTATGAAAATTCTAATCAAGTCTTCTAAATTTTTCTCAAACCTCGTACATATTCTTTGAATATTTTGAGAGAATCTAGTCTAGAAGTAAGCAGGTGTCTATCTGTGTATGCCAAGTGAAGGCCATAAGTTTTCCATCTTGGAGGCATTGGTTCTCCTAGTAGGAGTAACCATTTAAAGTGAAATAGCTTGCATTAGCAATCTCTCTAAGGTTACTTTATGTCTACAAAACCTCTTTAGTTTACTCCTCAAGATTGCCAAGATTCTATTGTTTTAGTGAATAAAGGTTTTACAAGTGTGCATGTGCAACCACCATTGCTTCCAGGTTTCATAGGGAAGTTGCTAATTCTCCCGTTAGGTATGAGAGCTTCTCAACATACAAAAGTATTCATGGAGGACCAAGAAATGTCATTCGAGGAGCTTGAAGGAATGAAAGCTATCAAATCAAGTTCAAAAGCACACATCAAGCAAAGGGGAGGCTAATAGTGAAGAGGGAGAGCATCAATCTCATTTGTTGGACACATCTAAAGATCATACGTAAAGCTATTTCAATTTCGCATTTCCTTTGCATGAAGGGGTTCTTGGAGAGTGCATTAGAGCTCATCATGTGAGAATACAGTACTCAAATTGAGAACTTGGATCAGAGTAGTTATCATCCATGGAAGTTCTGGATTGACTAAAGAACTTCATAGAGTGGAGTGAGAGAAATATGTGATTCATTTTCGAATTATCTCAATATAGTAGCAATATCATGGTAGGCCATATACAATATTTAGGTACTTCCATAAAGATATTGGAAAGCTTAGAAGGGATCTACTCCACTCTAACAAAGGCCAAGAAAATTCAATTCAAGAATGAGCTTAACAACTTGTGAAAACCCCTAGTAGCAACATAAATGACTACATCATGAAAATCAAAGAGGTCACCAATGCATTTGGGTCCATAGGCTACCACATAAATGATGGTGACCTAGTTTCAAACAACTTGAATGGGCTTAGGGATGATGAGAAGTGGAAGGCCTTTACAAAATCTATGTATGTGAGAGACACTCTTTCCAACTTTGAGCAATTGGTGGCTCAAATAGCTAGTCACGATGTCAATATTGGAGGCTTAAAGATAAAGGGTAATGAAGCCCAAGCTTTCTATGTAGGTAACATTAGAGGAAGAGGGAGAAAACAAGGCACAGGAAGAGGCAAACAAGGGAGATGATCAAACGATGATTTTGATTAGGACTAAAGAAGCAAGTACTCTTCATCAAAAGGTAAAGGCAAGTTCAAAGGTAGAGGATGAAGGTCAAATTAGAATAGAGACAACATAAATTCAAAAGGATGCTTCATTTTTGGAAAGTATTGCCACTACGTAAGAGATTTCTATCAAAGGGAGAAGAAAAATTCAACCTATAAAGATCAAGGTAATTATGCATCCACTTCAAATGAAAATGAGAGCATGCTAGCTATGGTGGAGATGAGTGATTAAAAGACACAAGGGTCAAGTACATGGTATATTGATAGTGGATGTAACAACCACATGTGTTGCAACAAGGATTTTTTTCCAAATATGCAAGTGCTATGAAAAAAGTGACATTTGGACACATGTGATGACCTTCCTCCAACTATTACACATATAGGTGATGTTATGTTAGAAGGTTCTCATAAACCCAAGTGCTTGAAAGATGTTCTTCATGTTCCCACAATGATAATGAACCTAATTTCTATGGGGCAAATGCTTGAGAGAGGATTGTAGGTTAAGTTCAACCAAAAAGGATGCTTTGTGGAGAACCCTAAAGAGGGCTACTGATTGATTGCCAAAGGCAAGAAGGAGGGAAGGCTATTCACTTTGGATATGAAGCCTAAATTCAACCACACAACTTAATTCACATTTGGAAACATGAAGGTAGTAGAATTGGACCTCTAGCACAAAAGAGATGAAGATATCAATATTCAAAGACTAAAGGAAATGGAGAAAAAGCGGGTAGTGCTAGGGTTACCTTACCTCATTAATCAAAATCTTAAGAATTTGTGTGAAGCTTATCGATTGGGAAAGCTGACGAGACTACCATTCAAGAAGAGCAATTATGTAGGCTATCATCCACATGATCTCATCCATACGAATTTTTGGGGATCAACAAAGGAGAATTCAACTAGAGGTTATAAATACTTTGTAAAGTTCACTAATGATTGTGTTGTATTTTGAGGTCTTCCGAAGCATCCGAACAACACAAGGAAGAAAAAGACGTTTGGAGTAGAGCACACACTACTTAATGTATTACCAATTTAATATATAGGGATAAGATATCCAAAGAATTGTAATCACAATAAATAATCACAATGATTATGTAATCACAATGAATAATCACAATGAGTAATCACAACGAGTAATCACAATGAGTATTCACAATGAGAGAGATATTGTATTCACAATGATTATGTACCCCTAGCATTTATCAATCCATCACAACTCTATTTATTTTATTAAACTCCTCTTTAAGAGTTTCTCATTTGCATATGTCCTTTAGTACCAAAGGTAGTGCATGGAGAATCATGATTAGATCATTCAATCTATATTCATGAAGATAATGTCATATCCAAGTGCCATTTTGCATCAGGGATATACCTAAAAGTATCTTATTTTAATTCATTTGCTTGTAGAAGGACCTATCACTTATAGAGGGGGATTGAACTCAACTCATCCACATACAAGAAATTTACTCTACCAAGGAAGGGTAGGAGGGATTAATTTTGAGTCTTCATTCATGCCATAGAAGCCACAAAGGAATCTTCTTCTTTGATCTTCGAAGAGAAATAGACCTATCTTGGAGGATCATATGGACAAGTTTAAAGGCAAGATTTCATTTCAAGAGGAATTTGTACCAAATTCATGCAAATGGAGACCTCATGCGTAGAAAATGTCTCTTCTCATGGACCAAAGGACCGGCAAAGCTTAAAGTTAGAGCTAAGTATTTTCTAAGTTGATGTTTTCATTCCAATATTTTTTTGCTCTTTTCTTTCATGTAGATTGCATTTTGTTTTCATTGAAGCATGGTATAAGTTTTCACTTTTGATAGTGTTTATAGGAATGCTAAGCATTTAATGAAATCAAAACATGCGAGCATAAATGTATTTGAAAACAAATCAAGCAGCTCCTTGCATCCATTATTCATTGTCTTAACTTCATGCATGGAAGTGAATGACTCTTTGTGCATTGCCCTTTCCAAAAGAATGCTTTTACTGCACAACAAAAGCTTCCTCATTGTTAGAAAAGGTACTTGATTCACTCAAATATGTGAACTAGCACTTTCAAATCATTTAGAAGAAGCAAAGTTGGTATGTTTGTGCAAAAATGCATGAAGTGCATGCATTGAAAGCTCAAGCTTTTTTTTTAATTTGTTTACTGCATGAAAAAAAACATGTGAACACATGCATGCAAGCATATGCATTTTCATGCAGGCACATGCATTTGTATATATATAAGTGGTACAATTCTTTGCAAAGTAGATGAATCAATGTACATTGATAGTAGTTAGCTTACTTTTAAAAGCTCAAGTTTGACATTTGGGAAGTTGGAAAACTTGTTACTTGCAAAGCTATGCTAGCTACAACCTTGCAATTCAAGTAACTAGTAGTTTCTCTCCCAAGGTGATACTAAGGTATCCCATACTTAATGAGTATTTACATTAACTATGTTATATGCCTTGCGTAGTAAAAGTAGGCACAAGCAGAAAGTCACGAATTAAATTTTCTTGCCACCTTGAAGGGCAGGGAAACAATGCACAAGATTCAAAGATCAATCATTTGCTCATATTGTTAATTCATTCGGAGGAATCTCAAGTAGTTCCCAAGAAGTCCCAAATCATCGATAGTGGTACTTATAGTCAAATGATTGATATCACCCACAAGCGTATCAATATTGATGGGATCCTTAGCCTTGGAGTATAAAAGCCATATCATTAGCACATGCTTTGACTTGAGTTGAGGGAGAGATGTCTAAAATCCCATGGGTAAGCCAAGAAGCTTGAAGATAAAGACTAAGTGTTTACTATTCTTCGAAGGTCAACAAGAATTATTCAAGCTTGGAAACATTTGTCCAAGAACTTGTGACTCAAACGACTATGAATTTTTCCCTAGTACTAGTACTAGCACTCATGCATGACTCATGACTATTACCTTTTTAGGAATCGACTCATCTATTGGATTAAAATTCTGGAATCATGATATTTCCAAAATGAAGGCATAAAGAGGTACAAGGGTGTAGGCATACCCTATGTTTTTGGCCTAAATATTCTTTGCAAGAGTTAGTAGATGTATAATATACAAGTCCTTCATCTTAGCTTTCAATATTGGCAACAACAAGGCCTTCAGAAACCATGATAGAAATGATTATGACAGCATTTAAAAGAAACAATAAGTAGGCCAAACTAAGGATGAAGTTTTGTGAATTGGGGAAAGTATCCATTGGTATGGGCTAGTAAAATGCTAAATACTTTTGGGAAATTTTGTTTGATGATGAGAAAGAAAAATAACTCATGATTCATAGAAAGCATCAATTAGGTTATCCCTTCCTTGGGAATGTGCATTACCATAATGTACTTCAACCACTATATGAAATGACAAAGAAAGAAAGGAGAGATTTTGTCTCAAATTCAGATTGAGAGTGAAGTCTATCAAACTTCCCCATGTCCAAACTTGGATTTGAGTTCACATTCAAAGATCTTGAAGTTTTTGAGGTACATCATCTTATCATAAAATGATCTTTTGAAGGAATCAAAACCTAGAAAATCATGTTAAAGGAAATGGCTTAAAAATTCAAATTTTTTTAACGAATCTAAGTGAGAAGGTACTCTAAAAAGATATGTTTGAACTTTAGCATAATTATCACTTATGCCAATGTGAATATAAAATATGGTGGTATGGGACACTTGATTTTATACTCATATTGATGTAGGAAAGATGGTATGGGAGATCCCACTGTGGGATGATAAATGTCTCTAAGTCTTAGAATGAAGCTTGAAGTAAGATTGGGTACTCAAGGGAATTCACATTTCAAGGGAGAAGTTTAAATTCAAGCAGGATAAAAGCATGATCTCAAGGAACTTCTAGATAAACTGTTTTAAAGGACACTTAAAGATCAAATAAATAAAAAATTACAAAGTAATTAACTTCCAAGACCTTCTTTTATGATTCAAATATACCAAAGCATGTTATTATTTGGGTAATGGAAGAGTTCAAGATAAAGTGTTTTCTCATCAAGAATAATTGCTAATTTTTTGAAGAAGTAGGAATTTGAAATGATCCTTTCAACCAAGGTTCGATGGAATAAGTCAAGCACCAAGTTCCTACTCTAAATCCATAAATCAAATCCTTTGAATCAAACGAATGCAGAAGAATTGCATTCTCAATAAGGAGTAATAAATATTGAATAAATTAATTAGCTTAGTCTCAAGTGAAGCATTATTTTGAGTAAAAGATCATCAATAGAACCCTAGTGGGTCAACACACTAATATTGTATACTAGAGTATTATCTTGTGGTTGGATCATGTATAGCTTTACTCCATTAATATTTTTTGAATATCTAGTTTATTTCTCTAAAAGATAGATGAATTGCTTCAATATCTTGTTGAAATGGATCTTTGAGAAGTTGAAGTCTTGAGTCACCTAGAATGTGACTCATAGCAAGTTCAAGTATGATTGAAATCTCGAATTGATTACAAAGAGTTAACTTCAAGTTACATAGAATACCTCCAAAGACTTTCATAGATTTCAATATACTCTCTAAACGAAAAGTTAGGAATCCCTCATAAGATTTAAAATTCCCAAGAACTTAAACCTAAATATTTTTAAAAAAGTCTCCTAACTTGGATAAAATTTGCCATTATGGATGTGATTTGGTCAAGTTTAAGTGAGCTTAACCAAAAGTAAATAACAAACTTTATCCTACATTCTACATAGGATTTTCAAGCCCATTAGGACAAAGTAGTCCTCCAATAGGGTGAAAAAAATCAAGTAAGTGTTGGTTGGGAGTGAACCATAGTACAAACGCCCAAGTTAGATGTTTGGAAGCACACGTATAGTTTCCCAAACTAAATTCAAGTGAATCAAGATTTCTCAAAGTCTTGATAAATATACAAATCCCATCAAAATTACTAAGTTCATGCATGAGTCATTCTGGAAGATCTTGCGACTAGTCTTATGTATAAGCTCTTATGATTCAACCTATACATAAGTCTAGTCTATAATTTGATGTTCGATGGATTCAGATAGATATGAAATCAGATGCCATTTGGCCACTCATGTAAACAGCGAAAAGATCCCAAGACTACACTTATGTATAGCTTAGTGGATGATTCTTAATCGGGGGCAAAGAGGAGGTCTTGAGTTCAAAACTTGTAGGTAGAAAGGTTTTGCCAAAGAGCTCCATGAGTAGGAGTGTTCTCGATCAATATTTCTAACTAGCACCTTCCTATATAAAGGGTGATGGAGAATCAATCCACAAAAAAGTTGTGGGGATTGATTTAGAAAAGGAGGGTTCTCAACTGATTCTACTTTTCTAAAGGAATGGCTCTCAAATAAAGCTACTTTGAAAAGAGTGGCTTAGTAATTTACTTTGCATGTTTCAAATCTTCTTTCTTGGAATGTTATGAGGAAATAATATTTAAAAATATCGATGAAAAAAATTGAGCTTATTCGAGTATACAATCTTTCAATCTTCAGCATCAGTATTATTTAAAACATATAGCCTTTCAGATAGTACCTTCATCATGATGGATGCACATACATACACTCTTTCTCTCTCTGTATAAGTACATACACAGACACGTACACACACATATATGTGTGTTTGTGTGTGTGCGAAAATGTATACACAGAGATCGAGAGACAGAGAGACAGACTGAGAGAGAGAGAGACAGAGAAAACAATGCATAAACAAGTGCATATATTTACGAATCTGTGCTTAGGTTCATGAATGTGGGAGAAGCCCGAAGCTTTCTAATGCGGTTCTAAGGAGAAAAGGCTTAGTTGTCTTGGACTAGATAGTATAACAACAAGAATAGTCCTAAGAATCTGAATGTCAAATAATAGGGAGGCCTTTCAACTTGACCACGTTCGAGTTGCATAGTCGATTTCGAGCTTTGAAAAGGGGCATGGAAGTTTGACCATTAAAGGAGAATCTATCAAAGAGACACAATTTTCTTCATATCTAGGTTCCTGTTTGTCTCTAACACAGATGAAGTATGTGTTTGTGACAATAACTCCACAAGAATAGAGAGAGAGAGAGAGCGAGAGAGAGAGAGAGGGTTAGAAAAAACGTATAGCTGTGGAAGCCTTCATCTTATAGTATTACGAGGGGATGTTTATACAGTCCATAGTGGATGGTTTACATATAGCTTTGAAACTTTGACATAATGAACTTTGGAAATCTGTAAGGATTCAAGGTCGGACAACTATTGCACATCCCCCTTCTCAATCGATGCGTGGTTTTTGTGTTAGGGGGTTTCAACTTTCAAAAAGCCAATGTTAGGGGGTTAGGGGGTTCGAGGCTTGAACGTTTTTCAATGATTCAAGCTTTGAATACTACACCAAGCGTGCGTCGACAATCATAATGTCAGCTTTGTCAATCATCGTGCTGATGCTTCCTTTCATTTCAGCTTTGTCAACAAACATGCTCCTTTTACTGTCGTGTGCTGAGTAATTCCGCTCCGAAGATGAAAAAGCAGTACTTTAACGATGTACGATGTATCTCCCAGGGCGTGTGATGTACGATGTATCTCCCAGCGCGTGTGATGTATGGCTTCCTCAGTTGTTTGCCGCCGTCCTCTGCTCCTGAAATGCCGAGCTCTATTACTTGTAAGTTGTAAGGGATCCTCCTTTCCCTGTGTGGCCTTTCACTGTGAAAAGAGGTTCTTCCGTCACTATGTAGATAATCTTCCGTCAATATGTAGAGATCCTTCCATCATACGTAGCGGATCACTAAGTCTTCGAGATTTTAAATGATATGGGCCATCTCTTCGAGAGTTATTTTTCTGACACAAGTTGAACTGTTGTTCAATATCTATAGGGATGAGGTGAGTGTCAAAGGATATATATATATATATATATATATATATATATATATATATATATATATATATATATATATATATATATATATACATATACATATAAGATCTATAGGGATGATGTGTGTCTATAATGATGAAGGTCCTATCTGAAAGGATATATGTTCTAAATAATATGGATGCTGAAGATTGAAAGATTCTATAGTCAAATAAGTTTGTAGTCTCCTAAGAGACTACCGAGATTAGAGAACTATGGAAAGAGTTTAGAGTCGAACTCCCATCCAATCTTTCTTACGATAAAAGACCAAATCGATATATGAGAAATGATCCACTTATGCATGTACAATGAGTTTCTTCCTATTCCATGTCAAAACTAAAGACAAACACGTTTTATAAATTTTCTTAGTAAAAGAAATTTAAAGTCATCATTAAGGTTGAAATCTAGCATGTGTGATATTCTACAAGAAGCATAGTACCCCCAATTCAAAATCGTTCATATGGAACCCAATTGATGTATTAAACTCATGAATAGCTTAAGTCCAAGTTATTCAACAATTGCCACAGTTTGACAATGGGGTTCCTACCTCTTCTAAGGGCCCTCTCTAGCTCAACATTGGTTTGATTTATGCCCCTAATCTTGGCACAGAGATATTGACTGCATTATATTCTTTGGAAGCTCTTCCGTTTGAGGTCATTTTATGTGAGGAATAGAATATGGCAAAAGTTTTGTTTGATAGATGGGACCAAAGGGCTCATGTTATTGATGATCTAAAGAAAGACATCTCAAACCTGTTTATGCTCCTACATTATCTTATCAAAGTCAAAGATGAGCATGGTTTCAATTGGTCAAACTTCTAGTAGGGTAAGGATTTGTGGAAAGCTAGACTTGATAGAAGCTATATTGCAAAGAATATCATTAATCCCTTATCTTTATCTCAATTTGTAGACCTCGTTTTATATGATCATTATCCAATGACTCTCACCTTAAGGCCACACCTAAGGCATAGGAAAGACCCCTAGTTTCATTTTGATCCTTCAACCAACTACCTCCCTTTGCTTCAAAAAATAATCCCCTTGACTTGGATCAAGGCCTTTAGCACCCGCACCTTGTGAGAGAAGTTTTGGAAGTCACTTGCCAAGCGATCCCAATATCTCCTTTACAAGGCTCAAAAGGGGATTCTGAATATTCAAGTTCCAATAAGGGAAATGAATTCTTGTCGACTTTAGTGTCTTGAGATTGAAGTTGATAATGGAAATTCATACCTCCAGCTAGGACTCCATAAAATACGAAGCTAAAATACTAAAAGCAAATCCAAAGAAAAAACATATAGATTCATTTAAAAGATTGGTGGGTGGGGAAAGAAGATAAACCAATCAAAGAAATGTGTAAACTTCTAATGAAGAAATAGCACAAGAAAGAGGTCCCATACAAGATAGATAACCACAGCATGGTATGCACTACCATTGCAAAGAATATTGAACTATTTCCCAACCGCTTCACTCAAGTCCTCGGGGTTTTGTCGCCAATCATTTATCAAAGAGGGGGTTACACGAAACCATCTCTATAATTAGATAAAAAATAATTCCACTGAATATGGTAGATCTTTTAGGCTCACCCATCACTAACACAAAGATTTTAGAAGTTATTTATTCTCTAATCAGTAAGATCCGAGGTACGGATAGTCTCACCATTGAGTTCTTCAAGACTTTCAAGAGTTTTTTAGATTGAAAGCTGGTGGAATATCACTCTGCTACAAATTGGATATAAGATCTTAGCAAAGGTTCTAGCTATTGGCATTCCCTTCCATCTATGATCATGGATCAATGAGGATAAGAAAGAATTCATAAAGGATAGGTCTATCCTCCAATCCATTATTGAGGTGCGGGAAGGCTTGGAATTTCCCATGATGTCTTCACAAGATGTCCTCTTCATCAAGGTCGATCTTGACAAAGCTTATGATCGCATAGAGTTGACTTCACTCTAAAATCCTTGAAAGATCTTAGCTATGGGCCCAAATTCATCAAGATGTTCTAAATGTTAATGGAAAATGCCTTAGCTTGAATTAATATCAAGATTGAACTCTCAAAGGCAATGAGATTCAAATTAATATCGATGGTCAAACCTCTTAGCAATCAAATGAAAATGCTCTATTAGACATGGTTGCTCCCTAACTTCACTTATTTTTATGATTGCCACCAATGGCCTTAGCTACTTTGTTAGCCACCATGCCCATCTTGGATAGATCCATGATATGTGGCTTGCACATAGCCAGAAACAAATGTCAATGAGGCTCTTTGCTGATGACATGAATGCTTTTGTGCATAAAGGCCTTAATAGCATGACCACCTTTCGGCAATGTCTAGAAACATTTGGTATTGCTTCAAAATCTAAAATAATACTTTCCAAAACTACTTTTCAAGGCTCCTTTTAGGCACCCACCAAGATTCTTGATTAATCAAGGATGTAAAGAACTCTCCAGTGGAAAAGCCTTTGAGCTTCTCAAAATTTGGATAATTTATGTTTCAATGGGCCATCCATGGAACTAGGTTATGGCCAATTTGGATACTAAATTTTCTTACTCGAAGGGCATGTAGATCAACCTCACGACACATTCCATGGTGATCAACACCTTTGTTCTTTCATTGATTATCTAGTTTTTAGCTTGTTGGAGAATGAAAGCAAATATTTAGCAAAGTTGGAAAGAGCTTGCACAAATTTCCTCTAGACAAATGATCCCACTAGAAGGAGCCCAAAATCAAATGAACCATTCGTGCTAACCAAAAAGATGATGGTAGGTCAGACATTCTGGATGTTGGAGGAATAGTTGGTAAGCTGCCTACCTAGTGGTTGATTGAGGCATGGTGCAATGTGTTGGAGCAAGTCTATGACAAGCCTAAATATTGGCTTGAGTCTCACAAAGTCTTAGAAGAAGCTTTAAAAAGAAGACTATGTAAAGTTCACTTGTGAACTACCTCTTGTAACTTTTGAAGAGTTTACTTAATGTAAAAGTAAGAGAATCTTAAGTGGTTGAGTCCACTTGATCAAGAATGGAAAGAGGAGCCACGAATTCGTGATTTGTGGTAGGTAGAGAATCAAATCAATCATTGATTGATTGGAGAGTGATTGAGGGAAGTTAGCCTCCCAAACTCAACTATAAATAAATGGTAGTTTTAGTCGTGGTTAGAGAGACCTATGTGAAGACCTCCAAGAGCTGAGCTTTATGCCATATCAAGGTGTGATTACAAGGCACACATATGTATCAGTAAGTCATTGTATTGTACAAGAAATATACTTTCATTTTCATGATTATTTGGTTTCATCTTTCCATGTTCTTGTGAAGTGTACTACTCACTACCATTACTCTCAGTTTTCTCAGTCAGCTTGCAGAGATGTTTTCTCTGAGCTTGGTGCATCATTTTCAGTGATTTAACTTAGTAAAGTTAGCTCTATAAGTCTACTATATGCGCATAAGTTTTCATGTCATTTGGATGTTGCAATCGTCAGTTATGTTCATTTTAAGTCAACAGGGTCTGTTCATATTCACTTCTCTGTCAGGTACCCGACTTTTTCACTCATCTTGTCAGAGGTGTTTCTCAGTGGTTACTTATTTAAATGCCGTGATTTAAAGCTTTTTAGATTCAGCTTACTGTCTAGTATAACCATACACATTTTCATAATCATTGGATTTCTACATTTTGAGTTATCGTGATTTTTCTGCTCACTGGTCTATTTCTGTAGCAGCCCGTGAAAATCGGGATGATGTCATCACTTGTTAAAACTCATTCTCAGTGTGTGCTTCATTACTTTTGATGAGATTACTCTTGAAAGTTAGCTCTTTAAGTTGCCTAGACTTCCCCAAGAGGAATTGAGCTAATTGCTGCTGTGCTCAGAGAATTATGTAAAACACTGGACAGGTGTATGAACCAAGAATAGCAAGTTTTCACCTCTGAGCTAACTCCAACTTATCTATTTTGATCTATCTTTTTGAGAGTGATCTTCCAAGGTACATAGGAAGTCTAATACATCCATTGGCAAGCTAAAAGGGCCCACCATATACTTTTGGAGTTCATTTGGCTGGTGTAGATCAAGGATTTTGCAACACCTCTTCATCTTCAAGCACATACCTATCCATCTCTTCACAGTGGTATCAGAGCAAGGTTGGACAACATGGCAGATGGATTTCCTTCATCAATTGACAAATTGGAGAGAGGTCACTACTCAGCTTGGTCATTAAGGATGGAAGCTTATCTCCAAGGTAGAAGTTTATATGGTTATGTGGCTGGAGATGAAGTTATGCCAAGTTTCAAGAACAAAAGTCAACCAACACAAGAAGAGCAAGAAAGATTGAGCACATGGTGCTCCAAGGATGCACTTGCAAGGTCTTATCTCCTCAACTCTATCTCAGATTTTTTGTTGCCTCACATTAGAAGTTGTAAGACATCTCAGGAAGTGTGGGATGCACTTGAAGCTTTCTTTTCTTCAAGTACTAAAGCTAGGAAGCATCAACTATGGCTGGATTTCACAACTCTCAAGAAGGCTCCCAAACAAAATGTGACTGATTTTGTCACAAAGCTCAAGGACATAGCGGATCAGTTGGGAAGCATTGGAGAGGTAATAGATGAAGAGCAAATTGTAAGGCAGGTCATCAATGGCTTGAAGGCAGATGATAAGTGGGAAGCATTCACCACAGCTATGGATTTGTACATGGACATGCATGTACCTGATTTCAACACACTCATTGGACAACTACTTACTCAAGAGGCAAAGCTTATCAAAAATGGAGAAAGCTCTAAAGGTAATCAATCTTCAGCTTTATACACGGATAAAAGCAAGTCTAAAGATAACAAAGGAAAGGCAAAGAAAGTGGATGATGAAGCAGGTACATATCAAGCTAACTATGCAGGTAGAGGAAGACATGGCAGAGGTAGAGGAAGAGGAGGTAGACAAGGCAGGGGGAGATCCCAAGACTCCAACTCATGTTCTATTTGTGGATTAACTAATCATACAACTGAAAATTGCTTTAGGAATTCCAGGAATCAAAGAGGCAGAGGATACAATAGAGGAAGTTATGGCTACTCAAGAGGAAGGTTCAACAACTACCATGGCAACTACAACAACTACAATCATTCAAACTATCAAGGAGGCTACAAAGGAAGGAGAGACTACAATAACTACACAGAAGACTCAAACAAAGAGGATTCATTATTGATCATGAACATGGCTATGCCACAAGGTAAATCAGATGAGCATGTTTTCTACATAGATTCAGGTTGTTCAAATCATGTGGCAGGAAATGTGGCACTCCTATCAGATTTAGAAGATCCAAGGAATAAGCATGAGGTACAAACAGGAGATGATACAAAACATCCTGTGGAGAAAATAAGCAATGTCAAAGCACCTGATGGAAACATCAACCTACTCAGTAAGGTACTCTATGTCCCTACCATTACAAAGAATTTGATAAGTGTTGGGCAGATAGTAGAGAAAGGGTTGCAAGTCAGGTTCACAAAAGAAGGAGCATTTGTTGAAGACCCAAGTCAAGGATTCAGAAGAATTGCAAAAGGTGAAAAGACAGGTAGATTGTTCACATTTGAATTATAGGACACTAGAAACATTGCTCTCTTTAATTATGGTAGTCAGACACTCACAGAATTGGAAGTATGGCACAAAAGGTTAGCACATATTGGTGAAAGGTCATTAAAGCAAATCTGTAGGGACCAAAGTGTACTTGGACTTCCTAATTTGTCAAAATAACATATGATTTATAAGTGCAGTGCATGTCAATTTGGAAAGTCTCACAGGTTACCATTCATGAAGAAAGGTTATATGCATGGAGATCTCTTGGAGTTGGTTCATACAGATGTATGGGGACCTAGCAAGGAAGCTTCAATATCTGGATCAAGGTATTATGTTTCCTTTATTGATGATTGCAGCAGATGGACTATCCTATTCTTTATGAAACACAAAGATGAAGTTTTTTCATGTTTCAAAAGATATTTGGCTCTTGTGGAGAATCAAACAGGTAAATCACTAAAAAGGCTAAGGTGAGATGGAGGGGGAGAATATTTCTCCCATGAGTTTGATTCTTTTCTTCGAGAAAGAGGAATCAAAAGAGAGGTAACTACAAGGTACACTCTTGAGCAAAATGGAGTGGCAGAAAGGAGGAAAAGGATAATTGTTGAAGCTGCAAGGTCTATGTTAAATGAAAAGCATTTACCTAATTACTTATGGGCTGAGGCTGTATCTACAGCCACTTACTTGATTAACAGGTTGCCTTCAAAATCCCTTGATGGGATGACTCCATATGAGGCTTGGAATGGAAGAAGACCAAGCTTAGATCATTGTAAAATTTTTGGATGTATTGCTTTTGCTCATGTTCCTTCACAGGTTAGAGGCAAGATGGATCCAAAGGCAGAAAGGTGTGTATTTATTGGATATGACAACAATCAAAAGGGCTACAGGTTATACAACCCTACCAACAAAGGATTCTTGGTAAGTAGAGATGTAGTTTTTGATGAGAACAATTCATGGTATGAAGATTCATGCAGGAAGATCAATTTACCATATGATCTTGAAGAAGATTTTCCAAAGCTTGGTAGAGAACAATCAAAGATTGAAGAACAAGACACCTCAGAGGATGATGAAGAATCTCACATGGAAAAGATCAAAGCATGGAAGTCTAAAGGTAAAGCAAAATTGCAGGAACTTGGACATGAGGCAGAATCATCACATCATGGCCTAAGAAAATCTATGAGGGAAAAGAAAAAACCAGAAAGGTATGGGTTTGACACCTCATTAGTAACTAAACATTCTATCTACATAGCATAGGACATAAACCAAGAGGAGCCATCATCATTTGAAGAGGCCAAAGCAAAAACAGAATGGAAGCATGCAATGAAGGAAGAGATTGAAGCACTTGAGGAAAACAACACTTGGGATTTGGTGCCCAAGACTTCATCCATGAAGGTAATAGGCTCAAGATGGGTCTATAAAATCAAGAAGAATTCTGATGGTTCCATTAACAGGTATAAGGCAAGGCTTGTAGCAAAAGGCTTTGCACAAACTCAGGGAATTGATTATGAGGAGACTTTCTCTCCTGTGGCAAAGATGCCTACTATTAGGGTTTTGCTTAGTATTGCTTCTTCCAAGAATTGGAAGATACTTCAACTAGATGTAAAGAATGCATTTTTGAATGGTTGGATAACAGAAGAGGTATATATGGCACAACCACCTGGTTTTGAGAATCAAGTTTATCCTGATTATGTGTGTAAACTTAACAAAGCATTGTATGGTCTCAAGCAAGCTCCAAGAGCTTGGAATTTCAGGCTTGTTTCATTCTTGCAGGATAAAGGCTTTCAACCAAGCAAGGCAGATCCTTCACTCTTTATTAAAAAGAGTAATTCCGAGGTCATCTATCTATGTGTATATGTAGATGATATTATATTGACAGGAAATGATGCAGATGGTATGAAGAAGATCAAAGATCAGATGAGAGAAGAGTTCAAGATAAGTGATTTGGGTTCACTTACCTACTTCCTAGGTTTGGAAGTTGTCTACAAAGATCATGGTTTGTTTCTCACTCAAAGAAAGTACATTAAGGACATGTTGGCAAAATTCAAGATGCAAGATTGTAAGATTGCAGGTACTCCAATGGAGGTCAATCACAAATTGAGCTCACATGAAGGTGAACTCATAGAGGACATCACATCATATCAAAGTCTAGTGGGTAGTCTCAACTATGCCACATTGACAAGAGTAGATATATGTTACAGTGTGAGTGTGCTAAGTCAATTTATGCACACACCAAGGAAACCACATATGGATGCTGCCAAAAGGATTCTCAAGTATCTCAATGGAACCATAAATGAAGGACTTTATTATCCTTATGTATCTGATTTAGGTTTGAAGCTATTTTCTGATGCAGATTGGGCTGGCTCCAAGGAAGATAGAAGGAGCACTTCAGGTTATCTTACCTTTGCAGGTTCAAAGCTTATTTCATGGTCATCCAAGAAGCAACCCACAGTTGCTCTCTCTTCTACTGAAGCTGAATACACAGGTCTTGCCATAGCTACTCAAGAAGCTATGTGGATGAAGACATTGTTCAAAGATCTTGGATTGGAGTTTGGAACTCCAACTATTTTTGGTGACAATATGAGTTCTATTCACTTAGCTGCTAATCCTATTTTTCATGCAAGGACTAAACATATTGAAGTTCATTATCACTATGTACGAGAGAAGGTTCTAAGCAAAGAGATTCAAATATCATATGTGTCCACTCATCAACAATGTGCAGATATTCTAACCAAAGCATTGGATGGTACAAAGCTTTGAAAATTCAAGCCTATGATAGGTTTGCAGGTAATCTTGGAAGATTGAAGACCTCAAGCATACTTGGCTTGAGGGGGAGCTGTTGGAGCAAGTCTATGACAAGCCTTAGTATTGGCTTGAGTCTCACAAAGTCTTAGAAGAAGCTTTAAAAAGAAGACTATGTAAAGTTCACTTGTGAACTACCTCTTGTAACTTTTGAAGAGTTTACTTAATGTAAAAGTAAGAGAATCTTAAGTGGTTGAGTCCACTTGATCAAGAATGGAAAGAGGAGCCACGAATTCAAGATTTGTGGTAGGTAGAGAATCAAATCAATCATTGATTGATTGGAGAGTGATTGAGGGAAGTTAGCCTCCCAAACTCAACTATAACTAGATGGCAGTTTTAGTCGTGGTTAGAGAGACCTATGTGAAGACCTCCAAGAGCTGAGCTTTATGCCATATCAAGGTGTGATTACAAGGCACACATATGTATCAGTAAGTCATTGTATTGTACAAGAAATATACTTTCATTTTCATGATTATTTGGTTTCATCTTTCCATGTTCTTGTGAAGTGTACTACTCACTACCATTACTCTCATTTTTCTCAGTCAGCTTGCAGAGATGTTTTCTCTGAGCTTGGTGCATCATTTTCAGCGATTTAACTTGGTAAAGTTAGCTCTATACGTCTACTATATGCTCATAAGTTTGCATGTCATTTGGATGTTGCAATCTTCAGTTATGTTCATTTGAAGTCAATAGGGTCTGTTCATCTTCACTTCTCTGTCAGGTACCCGACTTTCTCACGCATCTTGTCAGAGGTGTTTCTCAGTGGTTACTTATCCAAATTCCGTGATTTAAAGCTTGTTAGATTCAGCTTACTGTCAAGTATAACCATTAAGACTTTTATAATCATTGAATTTCTACATTTTGCGTTATCGTGATTTTTCTGCTCACTGGTCTATTTCTGTAGCAGCCCGTGAAAATCGGGATGATGTCATCACTTGTTAAAACTCATTCTCAGTGTATGCTTCATTACTTTTGATGAGATTACTCTTGAAAGTTAGCTCTTTAAGTTGCCTAGACTTCCCCAAGAGGAATTGAGCTAATTGCTTCTGTGCTCAGAGAATTATGTAAAACACTGGACAGGTGTATGAACCAAGAATAGCAAGTTTTCACCTCTGAGCTAACTCCAACTTATCTGTTTTGATCTATCTTTTTGAGAGTGATCTTCCAAGGTACATAGGGTGTCTAATACATCCATTGGCAAGCTAAAAGGGCCCACCATATACTTCTGGAGTTCATTTGGCTGGTGTAGATCAAGGATTTTGCAACACCTCTTCATCTTCAAGCACATACCTATCCATCTCTTCACAGTGGTATCAGAGCAAGGTTGGACAACATGGCAGATGGATTTCCTTCATCAATTGACAAATTGGAGAGAGGTAACTACTCAGCTTGGTCATTAAGGATGGAAGCTTATCTCCAAGGTAGAAGTTTATATGGTTATGTGGCTGGAGATGAAGTTATGCCAAGTTTCAAGAACAAAAGTCAACCAACACAAGAAGAGCAAGAAAGATTGAGCACATGGTGCTCCAAGGATGCACTTGCAAGCTCTTATCTCCTCAACTCTATCTCAGATTTTTTTTTGCCTCACATTAGAAGTTGTAAGACATCTCAGGAAGTGTGGGATGCACTTGAAGCTTTCTTTTCTTCAAGTACTAAAGCTAGGAAGCATCAACTATGGCTGGATTTCACAACTCTCAAGAAGGCTCCCAAACAAAATGTGACTGATTTTGTCACAAAGCTCAAGGACATAGCGGATCAGTTGGGAAGCATTGGAGAGGTAATAGATGAAGAGCAAATTGTAAGGCAGGTCATTAATGGCTTGAAGGCAGATGATAAGTGGGAAGCATTCACCACAGCTATGGATTTCTACATGGACATGCATGTACCTGATTTTAACACACTCATTGGACAACTACTTACTCAAGAGGCAAAGCTTATCAAAAATGGAGAAAGCTCTAAAGGTAATCAATCTTCAGCTTTATACACGGATAAAAGCAAGTCTAAAGATAACAAAGGAAAGGCAAAGAAAGTGGATGATGAAGCAGGTACATATCAAGCTAACTATGCAGGTAGAGGAAGACATGGCAGAGGTAGAGGAAGAGGAGGTAGACAAGGCAGGGGGAGATCCCAAGACTCCAACTCATGTTCTATTTGTGGATTAACTAATCATACAACTGAAAATTGCTTTAGGAATTCCAGGAATCAAAGAGGCAGAGGATACAATAGAGGAAGTTATGGCTACTCAAGAGGAAGGTTCAACAACTACCATGGCAACTACAACAACTACAATCATTCAAACTATCAAGAAGGCTACAAAGGAAGGAGAGACTACAATAACTACACAGAAGACTCAAACAAAGAGGATTCATTATTGATCATGAGCATGGCTATGCCACAAGGTAAATCTGATGAGCATGTTTTCTACATAGATTCAGGTTGTTCAAATCATGTGGCAGGAAATGTGGCACTCCTATCAGATTTAGAAGATCCAAGGAATAAGCATGAGGTACAAACAGGAGATGATACAAAACATCATGTGGAGAAAATAGGCAATGTCAAAGCACCTGATGGAAACATCAACCTACTCAGTAAGGTACTCTATGTCCCTACCATTACAAAGAATTTGATAAGTGTTGGGCAGATAGTAGAGAAAGGGTTGCAAGTCATGTTCACAAAAGCAGGAGCATTTGTTGAAGACCCAAGTCAAGGATTAAGAAGAATTGCAAAAGGTGAAAAGACAGGTAGATTGTTCACATTTGAATTACAGGACACTAGAAACATTGCTCTCTTTAATTATGGTAGTCAGACACTCATAGAATTGGAAGTATGGCACAAAAGGTTAGCACATATTGGTGAAAGGTCATTAAAGCAAATCTGCAGGGACCAAAGTGTACTTGGACTTCCTAATTTGTCAAAACAACATATGATTTATAAGTGCAGTGCATGTCAATTTGGAAAGTCTCACAGGTTACCATTCATGAAGAAAGGTTATATGCATGGAGATCTCTTGGAGTTGGTTCATACAGATGTATGGGGACCTAGCAAGGAAGCTTCAATATCTGGATCAAGGTATTATGTTTCCTTTATTGATGATTGCAGCAGATGGACTATCCTATTCTTTATGAAACACAAAGATGAAGTTTTTTCATGTTTCAAAAGATATTTGGCTCTTGTGGAGAATCAAACAGGTAAATCACTAAAAAGGCTAAGGTCAGATGGAGGGGGAGAATATTTCTCCCATGAGTTTGATTCTTTTCTTCGAGAAAGAGGAATCAAAAGAGAGGTGACTACAAGGTACACTCCTGAGCAAAATGGAGTGGCAGAAAGGAGGAATAGGACAATTGTTGAAGCTGCAAGGTCTATGTTAAATGAAAAGCATTTACCTAATTACTTATGGGCTGAGGCTGTATCTACTGCCACTTACTTGATTAACACGTTGCCTTCAAAATCCCTTGATGGGATGACTCCATATGAGGCTTGGAATGGAAGAAGACCAAGCTTAGATCATTGTAAAATTTTTGGATTTATTGCTTTTGCTCATGTTCCTTCAGAGGTTAGAGGCAAGATGGATCCAAAGGCCAAAAGGTGTGTATTTATTGGATATGACAACAATCAAAAGGGCTACAGGTTATACAACCCTACCAACAAAGGATTCTTGGTAAGCAGAGATGTAGTTTTTGATGAGAACAGTTCATGGTATGAAGATTCATGCAGGAAGATCAATTTACCATATGATCTTGAAGAAGATTTTCCAAAGCTTGGTAGAGAACAATCAAAGATTGAAGAACAAGACACCTCAGAGGATGATGAAGAATCTCACATGGAAAAGATCAAAGCATGGAAGTCTAAAGGTAAAGCAAAATTGCAGGAACTTGGACATGAGGCAGAATCATCACATCATGGCCTAAGAAGATCTATGAGGGAAAAGAAAAAACCAGAAAGGTATGGGTTTGACACCTCATTAGTAACTAAACATTCTATCTACATAGCACAGGACATAAACCAAGAGGAGCCATCATCATTTGAAGAGGCCAAAGCAAAAACAGAATGGAAGCATGCAATGAAGGAAGAGATTGAAGAACTTGAGGAAAACAACACTTGGGATTTGGTGCCCAAGACTTCATCCATGAAGGTAATAGGCTCAAGATGGGTCTATAAACTCAAGAAGAATTCTGATGGTTCCATTAACAGGTATAAGGCAAGGCTTGTAGCAAAAGGCTTTGCACAAACTCAGGGAATTGATTATGAGGAGACTTTCTCTCCTGTGGCAAAGATGCCTACTATTAGGGATTTGCTTAGTATTGCCTCTTCCAAGAATTGGAAGATACTTCAACTAGATGTAAAGAATGCATTTTTGAATGGTTGGATAACAGAAGAGGTATATATGGCACAACCACCTGGTTTTGAGAATCAAGTTTATCCTGATTATGTGTGTAAACGTAACAAAGCATTGTATGGTCTCAAGCAAGCTCCAAGAGCTTGGAATTTTAGGCTTGTTTCATTCTTGCAGGATAAAGGCTTTCAACCAAGCAAGGCAGATCCTTCACTCTTTATTAAAAAGAGTAATTCCGAGGTCATCTATCTATGTGTATATGTAGATGATATTATATTGACAGGAAATGATGCAGATGGTATGAAGAAGATCAAAGATCAGATGAGAGAAGAGTTCAAGATAAGTGATTTGGGTTCACTTACCTACTTCCTAGGTTTGGAAGTTGTCTACAAAGATCATGGTTTGTTTCTCACTCAAAGAAAGTACATTAAGGACATGTTGGCAAAATTCAAGATGCAAGATTGTAAGATTGCAGGTACTCCAATGGAGGTCAATCACAAATTGAGCTCACATGAAGGTGAACTCATAGAGGACATCACATCATATCAAAGTCTAGTGGGTAGTCTCAACTATGCCACATTGACAAGAGTAGATATATGTTACAGTGTGAGTGTGCTAAGTCAATTTATGCACACACCAAGGAAACCACATATGGATGCTGCCAAAAGGATTCTCAAGTATCTCAAAGGAACCATAAATGAAGGACTTTATTATCCTTATGTATCTGATTTAGGTTTGAAGCTATTTTCTGATGCAGATTGGGCTGGCTCCAAGGAAGATAGAAGGAGCACTTCAGGTTATCTTACCTTTGTAGGTTCAAAGCTTATTTCATGGTCATCCAAGAAGCAACCCACAGTTGCTCTCTCTTCTACTGAAGCTGAATACACAGGTCTTGCCATAGCTACTCAAGAAGCTATGTGGATGACGACATTGTTCAAAGATCTTGGATTGGAGTTTGGAACTCCAACTATTTTTGGTGACAATATGAGTTCTATTCACTTAGCAGCTAATCCTATTTTTCATGCGAGGACTAAACATATTGAAGTTCATTATCGCTATGTACGAGAGAAGGTTCTAAGCAAAGAGATTCAAATATCATATGTGTCCACTCATCAACAATGTGCAGATATTCTAACCAAAGCATTGGATGGTACAAAGCTTTGCAAATTCAAGGCTATGATAGGTTTGCAGGTAATCTTGGAAGATTGAAGACCTCAAGCATACTTGGCTTGAGGGGGAGCTGTTGGAGCGAGTCTATGACAAGCCTAAGTATTGGCTTGAGTCTCACAAAGTCTTAGAAGAAGCTTTAAAAAGAAGACTATGTAAAGTTCACTTGTGAACTACCTCTTGTAACTTTTGAAGAGTTTACTTAATGTAAAAGTAAGAGAATCTTAAGTGGTTGAGTCCACTTGATCAAGAATGGAAAGAGGAGCCACGAATTCGTGATTTGTGGTAGGTAGAGAATCAAATCAATCATTGATTGATTGGAGAGTGATTGAGGGAAGTTAGCCTCCCAAACTCAACTATAAATAGATGGCAGTTTTAGTCGTGGTTAGAGAGACCTATGTGAAGACCTCCAAGAGCTGAGCTTTATGCCATATCAAGGTGTGATTACAAGGCACACATATGTATCAGTAAGTCATTGTATTGTACAAGAAATATACTTTCATTTTCATGATTATTTGGTTTCATCTTTCCATGTTCTTGTGAAGTGTACTACTCACTACCATTACTCTCAGTTTTCTTAGTCAGCTTGCAGAGATGTTTTCTCTGAGCTTGGTGCATCATTTTCAGTGATTTAACTTGGTAAAGTTAGCTCTATAAGTCTACTATATGCTCATAAATTTTCATGTCACTTGGATGTTGCAATCTTCAGTTATGTTCATTTGAAGTCAACAGGGTCTGTTCATCTTCACTTCTCTGTCAGGTACCCGACTTTTTCACTCATCTTGTCAGAGTTGTTTCTCAGTTGGATTCAGCATACTGTCTAGTATAACCATACAAATTTTCATAATCATTGGATTTCTACATTTTGAGTTATCGTGATGTTTCTGCTCACTGGTCTATTTCTGTAGCAGCCCGTGAAAATCGGGATGCTGTCATCACTTGTTAAAACTCATTCTCAGTGTGTGCTTCATTATTTTTGATGAGATTACTCTTGAAAGTTAGCTCTTTAAGTTGCCTAGACTTCCCCAAGAGGAATTGAGCTAACTGCTGCTGTGCTCAGAGATTTATGTAAAACACTGGACAGGTGTATGAACCAAGAATAACAAGTTTTCACCTCTGAGCTAACTCCAACTTATCTGTTTTGATCTATCTTTTTGAGAGTGATCTTCCAAGGTACATAGGGTGTCTAATACATCCATTGGCAAGCTAAAAGGGCCCACCATATACTTTTGGAGTTCATTTGGCTGGTGTAGATCAAGGATTTTGCAACACCTCTTCATCTTCAAGCACATACCTATCCATCTCTTCACACAATGTTGAAGCTTCATGGTTAAAATTGATTCTTAGAAACAAATCCTCTCTATTGCTAACAAGAATCCCTAAATGGAAGGGACTCAATATGTTCACTTTGATGTTTTCTCTACTTCCTTTGACTATTGAAGGTTCAAACCGAGTCCGGAACATGTGGAACCGTAACATGATCAAATTGTACATCAAGGAAAATGAAGATTCGAAGTGGGTGGCTCGGATTAGACAAAATAAGTTGATTTAGTTTCATATTAGGGGAATTAAAGAAATTGATATTTAGAACCTCCAAAGGGAAAGAAATTATCGAACAAAGGAATTCAAAAGTGGAAAGATCTTTGTAATGAAGAGAGAGGACACTAGATGCTATTTGAGGAAACAGACCTTCCTAGGAGAGTTCACTTTGAAGTCTGATGCCTTCTAAGACATAGAGTCTATTCTTGGAAAAACTCAAAGACACTTCTCCTTCTTGGGAATGTTGAGCCAACGTGTTGAAGTTCTAACAGGGAGCTAAAAAACTAGATAAAAAATTGAGGGCCCATAAGCACCTTCACTTGCTATTTTCCTTAATAGGAAACGGTGTTCGAAATGGTTGTGTATTAGATGGAAATTGAAAATCTGGGGACATGTGAGAACCTCTCATTGAGACCACAAAAATTGGTACTTATATGGCGAATTCTCCACTAGGGAACTCCGATTTATGTCAAATGTAATGAAGTGTGTGGGCTTCCAATTGATCTAAGTGTTGCCTCTTGGGTAGACAAGACCTTGGTGACCTCTTCTTTTCTCGCCCAAGGATTCACTCTGTATAGCAAACTCTTGCCATGATTTTTAGTTTAAAGAGTTAAATGAAATGGAATCAAGCATTACTTGGAGAAGCGATTGGCTGCTCTTCTAACTTGTGGAATGCATTAGAGGGGAAGCTCTTTGGAAGATATGGAAAGAAAGATGTGTGGCTAGCTACAATGTTCATCCAAAAGAAGGGGTGAATATCTTCACCTATTAGGAAGAATAATATGTATTTGTAAGAAGTCCCCTCCTTTCAGACATTCTGGGATTCTCATCTTCGAAAGCAAAAAGATCAAAAGCAAGTAGACTGCCAATGAGGGTGATGAAAAATCCATGTCCCTTCTTTTTTAAGTTTGTCTAGATGACACGTCTCCATCCAATTTCAAACTCTCACCATTGTTGCACCGTCATGCCATCCTACCCCTCCCTTCTAGGATATGAGGGACCCAAAGGGCACTATGCTCATTCACTGTAGAATTTTTCTCTTATTAGTTCTAGCAAGGGAGACTAAGCCCCATATGAAGTTCCTCTTTAAAAATAAAAGATTCCAAATTCAAATAAGATCTAAGTTTTTCATTAATATTTTGAGATATCACTTCCGGATAACATTATAAGAAATAAGGTTTCAAACATTCAAAGTGAATAACCAAGAACCTCGACTATTGGGTGTATTTTTCTATTCAAACTTGAATTCTTGAAACAGGAGTAACCATCGCCAAACCCTTCCAGCCACTCTAGGCTTGTTTATTAAGTACTTCAAGGGCTAATGGTTAGATATGACTATAAAATGTACACCAAGAAGGTAATGCCAAAAATTTTGAAGAGCAAATACAATAGCCAAACCTTCCCTTTGGGTCGTATTGTAGTTCCTTTCTGTCTTGGTTAGTAGCCTGCTCGCATAGGAGATAGGTCTATAAATCTTGTGTGATGATGGTTGACCCAAAAGTACACCAACAGCATGAAGACTCGCATTTGTATGCACATGAAACTCCAATGACCAGTTAGGAACACTTCAGTACATAATCTCAATTTTAGTTCACAAAATGCTTTCTCAGCTTCAGTACTCCATGAGAAGGGGACCTTTTTATTGGTAAGCCTTGACACGGGTTTAGTTATTTCTGAATACATTCGTATACATCTTCTATGGTATCCTGCATGTCCCAAAAAACTTTGGACTTCCTTTGGGGTTTGTGGAATAGGCATGGAGAGGATAGCGGTAACTTTTGCAGGGTCAATCGTTATCCCTTCAGCCGATACTATGTGACCAAGAAGAGTGCCCTTGGTGACCAAAAAGTAACATTTAGCAAGATTTAACTTTAGACCTATTATGAGACGTTGCTCAAAGATTTCCTTTAGATTTTCCAAATGATCATGGTAATCTTGAACTGCGGCTCCTCTATCTGTGCCTGAAAACATTGAAACACCATCCATAAAAATGCGCAAAAAGGTTGCTAACCACTTGCCAAATATCAAATACATTGTTCTATTAAATGAAGCTGGTGCATTTTTCAAGCCAAAAGCCATGCGGGTATAGACATAAGTGCCCCATGGAGCAACCCCAAGAAGCTATACAAAGTGTGTCCAACTACTTCCTCAAGTACTTGCTCTGTGAAGGGCTGAGGAAATCCATCTTGAACCGTTACCTTATTCAAGGCATGGAAATCAATGCAGACTCTTATTTTTCCACTATTTTTCTTGGGTACAATAACCATAGAAGAAAGCCACCTGGAATGTTCTACTGGAACAATCATACCTGCTTCTTCTAGCTTTGTGATTTCCAACTTTACTGCTTTTGCATACTTTGGATTGAGTCAATACGGCCTACTTCTTGCAGGCATGGCTCCCTCCACTAAGGGTATTCGGTGTAATCCAACCTCCTCTCGTATCCCAGTTAGATCTATGTAGGAACATGTGAAGACATTTTTGTAAGCAGAAAGTAAAGAAGTTACCTTTTGCAGTAAAGGGGGATAATGCCATATCCAAGAGGCCAAGTGGACTACTTGAGGGTTCTCTTCATCTCCTAGATTTACTTCTTGGACAAGTGTTTCAGGACTAGCCTTACTTAAGAAATCATCCCCACTATATGCAGGGTGGAATTTAGCTTATACTCTGCAATATGTTCTATGTTCCACCTTTGAGGTATATCTAAAAAGGGAAGATCTTCTCTGTATTCAGGATCATAACTTTCCTTCCCTGATACTTCTATATTTGATGCCCCTTCAAAGTTTGTTTTCCAGTGCAAATTCTCATTCTCTAACTCCTTGTGAGCTTCATGGCCTTTTTCTGCAACTCCTTCATCTGCAACTTCTTGCTCTATTTCATTGATCTCCACCGTGCAACACTCTGTACTTTCCATCATCCAATTCAATAATATATCTTCTTCTTGGGGTAAAGAAGGCATTACATGAGCGTCCACAGTATACCCTGTAGTTTTCCCTGAGTCGAATCCTTCCTCCAAATGTAGTTGTAGTTGGCTATTGGTATTTGTTGAAATCCAGAGTTTGTTTTTCCCTCAATCTTGCAAAGCTCTTGCTTGTCTTAGCCAAGGCCTCCCTAGGAGTAAAGGGTAAGAAGTCTCCTGTGGAAGTGCAATAACAACAAAATCTAGAACAAAGTGACAACCTTGTACTATCATCAGTACCTTTTCAATAATGCCGAGAGGTGCAACCCGATGTTGTTCTGCTACTGTAACTGTGAATGGTGCCATCTTGGTGGGGTTCAAATTCAGTTTCCTCATTGTGAAATCTAGCATCAAATTGATGCCAAAGCCTCCATCTATGATCACACATGTGAGAGCTTCATCCCTTATAAAAACAGATAACCTTGAGCTTTTGTAGTCTGCTAGGGGTGGAGGGGGAAAATCAACCATGAAACCATCTATGCTAGGTGGTTGGATCAAGTGAGCAGTGTGTAATGTTTAATAAGTCACTCCTTATTTTTGAATGCATCTTTATGAGTTCCTACAGACTAACCTTGTGATGAATACCTTTCAAGATCTGCTTTGCCCTTCCATCCCGTCTTATTTTCCTCCTCCCTATCCTGGAGGCCTTGTTGTTCCTCTCTACGGGTTGTTGCCGCTTTTCTGGCTCTAGTCATCATGGGCATTGAAGAGGATGAAACAACATATGACTGAGTGGTCATACCTTCTACTTGTGGGGAGACTGCAATCATGTGAATTGGAGCAGGGCGGCTTCTTGGGCAATCTTTGGTATAGTGATCCTTAGCCTCTGGACAATGCTGACAAGGAGGTGCATCTTTTGGAAGGGAACACCTATTTTGCATGTGGTCATACTCACCACAGTGATAACACATCAATGGCCTATTATATCTAGGCTTTGTTGTACGATTATCCTCTCTATTCGGTGCATTGTAAGTGCTAGAGTATAGGTCATGTACCTACTTGCAAGATGCAATAGGACAAAAATAAAGGAAAATGACTATTTCTATGCTCATGGCCTCTCATAGAAATGCAAGTGTCCCACTGTGCATGCCAAACTGTAAAGGAGGTACTGGGCTACCTACTTTTAGAAGGATCATGCAATATTTACATCCAGTACTTCGCCTACTCAAGGGAGGTTCTCCTTAGGCAAGTATGCCCTTTAACATTTCTGTGAGCAGGAAAATCCCAATAGTTGCAGAGTATTGTAAATACTTAGAGAGAAGATTAATGAAAAATGACAATAGTGGAAGACTAAACCACTACTTAGTTCGAACAGATAATTACAATGTAGGCAAAAGAAAGGCTCCAAAACCTGATGCTCTGTGCTAACATGTCAATCCAAAACAAAACAGAATCAATGCAAGAGATTCGTCCAATAAAAGAAACACCACTAGGTGAAGACTTGCATTGGTCAGTACAAAGGTATGAAGACTTGCTCTAATGGAAAGAGCACGAAAATACCACTGACTCACACTGAATGACAAAACCAAGCCACTTCTTTACATTACAGTGCTATTAGCCCTCGACTGGGAAGCCCACGCTCTCTATCCTCACAATAGAGTGACTTCCTACAGTAGGCTTGTAGTCACAAAGTGCAAAGAGAGGTCCAAAAGAGATGCCGGAATAAGCCCTATATGTGGATCTGTGTGTATAAGTCCATTGCTTTTATAGGATCGAATAGGCCAAGAGGGCCTTCGGGATTTCCCACGTTCACTGAATATGCGCCGATTGATTGCCCAAAAATTGGAGGGGTAGATCAAATATGGTACTGCCTCTAGTTTTGAATAAGATCCTCAAAAATAGGGAGTCATCACGAATGCTTGGTGGCAACAATCATTTTATCTTCTTACCCTTTTACTGTCACTTTTGCATGCAAGCTGAGATCCTCATTATGTGCCGCCCGTGATATTGGAATGACCCTTAGAAGCACGCCCTTCACACAATTCTTGTAGTAGCTTTTGACCATCTAACCATGAACGAAATCTTATGGAGATGTCACATAAGCTCCAGCATCATCTTTTGCATATCTTACATATTGAGTGGTAGAAAGTAGTGAGTGGTGTGGGTCGAGTGGGGAGTGGTGGGAGGTGTGGGAGGGTGGAATGGAGGGTAGAGTTGAGGGTGGGTGGAGTTGGGAGAGGGTGGAGTTGGGGTTGCCGTGGGTGGAGTGGAGTGTGGGCAGAGTGGGGAGTGGTAGGAGTTGAGGGAGGGTGGAGTGGAGCATGGAGCGTGGAGTGGGGAGTGGTGGGAGTTGAGGGAGGATGGAGTGGAGGGTGGAGTGGAGAGTGGAGTGGGGAGTGGTGGGAGGTGAGGGAGGGTGGAATGGTGGGTGGAGTTGAGGGTGGGTGGAGATGGGAGAGGGCGGAGTTGGGGTTACCGTGGGTGGAGTGGGGAGTGGTAGGAGGTGAGGGAGGGTGGAGTGGAGGGTGGAGTGGGGAGTGGTTGGAGGTAAGGGAGGGTGGATTTTAGGGTGGGTGGAGTTGGGAGAGGGACGAGTGGAGGGTGGGTGGAGTGGAGTTGAGGGTGGGTGGAGGGTTGGTGGAGTTGAGGGTGTGTGGTGTTAGGGTGGAGTTGGGAGAGGGTGGAGTGGAGGGTGGAGTTGAAGTTGTCATGGGTGGAGTGGAGTGTGGATGGAGTGGGGAGTGGTGGTAGGTGAGGGAGGGTGGAGTGGAGGGTGGAGTGGTGAGTGGTGGGAGGTGAGGGAGGGTGGAATGGAGGGTGGAGTGAGGAGTGGGTGGAGTTGGGAGATGGTAGAGTGGAGGGTGGAGTTGAGGGTGGGTGGAGTTGGGAGAGGGTGGAGTTGGGGTTGCCATGGGTGGAGTGGAGTGTGGGTGGAATGGGGAGTGGTAGGAGGTGCGGGAGGGTGGAGTGGAGGGTGGACTAGAGAGTGGAGTGGGAAGTGGTGGGAGGTGAGGGAGGGTGGAGTTTAGGGTGGGTGGAGTTGGGAGGGGGTGGAGTGGAGGGTGGGTGGAGTGGAGTGCCATTACAAGAGCTTCAAAGTGAATGGTTCGTCAGTCTAAACACTAACAAATCCAATCTGTTTGCACTCAATCATCAAGAGGTTTCCACCCATATTCCTCATATAGATATCACATTAATGTAGAATTCTTTTGATGTGACTTCTTCTTCTTATTTGGTTTTTGTGGTTGGAATACCACCTTGATAGCTGCATCAAAGATAGCTTTGACATTCTGTTGTGTCTTTGCACTGCATTCTATGTACACATTTCTGTAGCTCCTCAATTGTGATTGGCACAGTACCAAGATGATCCATAAAAAAAATGTTTATCATCTCTCAAATCTAGCCTTCTCCCAACGAGTATAACAGGTAATCCGGGGGAGGAGGGAGCATGGGTTGTGGGTTGCGGCGCTGCGGGTTGGGGGAAGAGGAAGCGAGGGGGTGGGCTACAGAAGCTATGGGCAGGAATAGGAGGGGTTGGCGGGGTTGTGGGGCTGGGTGGGGCGAGGAGGGAGCATGAGCTGCGGGAGCTACTGGTGGGAGGTGGTGGGATGGGGGGGGCTAAGGGCTGCGAGGTTGCGGGTGGGGGGAAGAGGAAGCACAGGGGGAGGGTTGCGCGGGCTTGTGGGCGGGAGTAGGAGAATATGGCGGGTGAGGGGGGGGGGGCTACGCATGAGTTTGTGTGTGGGGGGGTGGCAGCGAAGAGAGCGAGCGGGAGTAGGAAGGGATGGCGGGGGGGTTGCGTAAGATTTTGTGGGTGGGGAGGTGGCAACGGAGAGAGCGAGCGGGAGGGGGCTACGTGAGAGAGAGAGAGAGAGACAGAAGGGCGGAGGGTGGGGGGACTATGCAAGAGGGTCGGGGCAATGGAGAGAAAGAGAGAGAGAGAGAGAGGGGCTGGTTCTCCATGCTACAATGTGTATGTGTAGGTGCACATACGTCTGCATGTACATGCACATGCACATGTGCCTATACGTTCCCATGCACGTGTTCCTCTACGTGCACCTGCACGTGTGCGTGTATGTGC
>CM035421.1:166211410-166213910 GCA_020310875.1 Ceratopteris richardii
GTAGGTGCACGCGTGCCTGTACACGCACGTGCACGCGTGCCTGTACGCACAGGTGTACGTGTGCCTGTGCACGCAAGTGTACATGTAGGTGTACGTGCATGTGTACATGTAGGTGTACGTGTACGTGTACGTGTACGTGTACGTGTACGTGTACGTGTACGTGTACGTGTACGTGTACGTGTACGTGTAGGTGTACGTGTAGGTGTATGTGTATGTGTCTGTGTATGTGTATTTGTATGTGTATTTGTATTTGTATGTGTATGTGTATGTGTATGTGTATGTGTATGTGTATGTGTATGTGTTTATGTATGTGTATGTGTCTTTGTATGTGTACACATATGTGTATGTGTATGTGTATGTGTATGTGTATGTGTATGTGTATGTGTATGTGTATGTGTATGTGTATGTGTATGTGTATGTGTATGTGTATGTGTATGTGTATGTGTATGTGTATGTGTATGTGTATGTGTATGTGTATGTGTATGTGTATGTGTATGTGTATGTGTATGTGTATGTGTATGTGTATGTGTATGTGTATGTGTATGTGTATGTGTATGTGTATGTGTATGTGTATGTGTATGTGTATGTGTATGTGTATGTGTATGTGTATGTGTATGTGTATGTGTATGTGTATGTGTATGTGTATGTGTATGTGTATGTGTATGTGTATGTGTATGTGTATGTGTATGTGTATGTGTATGTGTATGTGTATGTGTATGTGTATGTGTATGTGTATGTGTATGTGTATGTGTATGTGTATGTGTATGTGTATGTGTATGTGTATGTGTATGTGTATGTGTATGTGTATGTGTATGTGTATGTGTATGTGTATGTGTATGTGCCTGTGTATGTGTATGTGTATGTGTATGTGTATGTGTATGTGTATGTGTATGTGTATGTGTATGTGTATGTGTATGTGTATGTGTATGTGTATGTGTATGTGTATGTGTATGTGTATGTGTATGTGTATGTGTATGTGTATGTGTATGTGTATGTGTATGTGTATGTGTATGTGTATGTGTATGTGTATGTGTATGTGTATGTGTATGTGGGTGGGGAGGTGGCAATGGAGAGAGCGAGCGGGAGTAGGAGGGGATGGCGGGGGATGCAAGGGGGAAGAGAGAGAGAGAGAGAGAGAGAGAGAGAGAGAGAGGGAGAGAGAGAGAGAGATAGAGAGAGAGAGAGAGATAGGACTACATTGGTGGGAGGGGGAACTGCACGGGTGGGAGGGAGATCGCAAAGAGAGAGAGAGAGAGAGAAGTGTGCGGGTGGGAGGGGGAATTGCGCAGGTGGGAGGGGGAACTCCACAGGTGGGAGGGAGATTGCGGGGAGAGAGAGAGAGAGAGAGAGAGAGGGGGGGGTGGGCAAGGTTGATGAGCGGGAGGGGGCTACGTGAGAGAGAGAGAGAGACAGAAGGGCGGAGGGTAAGGGGACTATGCAAGAGGGTCGGGGCAATGGAGAGAGAGAGAGAGAGAGAGAGGGGCTGGTTCTCCATGCTACAATGTGTATGTGTAGGTGCACATACCTCAGCATATACATGCACATGCACATGTGCCTATACGTTCCCATGCACGTGTTCCTCTACGTGCACCTGCACGTGTGCGTGTATGTGCGCCTGCACGTGTGCCTGTACGTGCGCATGCACGTGTGCCTGTACGTGCGCCTGCACGTGTGCCTGTACGTGCGCGTGCACATGTGCCTGTACATGCGCGTGCACATGTGCCCGTGCATGCTCATGCACGTGTGCCTGTGCGTGCACGTGTACATGTAGGTGTGTGTATGTGTATGTGTATGTGTATGTGTATGTGGTTATGTATGTGTATGTGTATGTTTATGTGTATGTGTATGTGCATGTGTATGTGTATGTGTATGTGTATGTGTATGTGTATGTGTATGTGTATGTGTATGTGTATGTGTATGTGTATGTGTATGTGTATGTGTATGTGTATGTGTATGTGTATGTGTATGTGTATGTGTATGTGTATGTGTATGTGTATGTGTATTGTGTATGTGTATGTGTATGTGTATGTGTATGGGTACGTGCGCGTGCACGTGTGCCTATACATGCGCGTGCAGGTGTGCCCGTGCATGCTCATGCACGTGTGCCTGTGCGTGCACGTGTACATGTAGGTGTGTGTATGTGTATGTGTATGTGTATGTGTATGTGTATGTGTATGTGTATGTGTATGTGTATGTGTATGTGTATGTGTATGTGTATGTGTATGTGTATGTGGTTATGTATGTGTATGTGTATGTTTATGTGTATGTGTATGTGTATGTGTATGTGTATGTGTATGTGTATGTGTATGTGTATGTTTATGTGTATGTGTATGTGTATGTGTATGTGCATGTGTATGTGTATGTGTATGTGTATGTGTATGTGTATGTGTATATGTATGTGTATGTGTATGTGTATGTGTATGTGTATGTGTATGTGTATGTGTATATGTATGTGTATTTTTATGTGTATGTCTATGTGTATGTGTATCTCTATGTGTAT
>CM035421.1:166218910-166221410 GCA_020310875.1 Ceratopteris richardii
TGTGTATGTGTATGTGCCTGTACGTGCACGTGTATGTGTGCATGTACATGCACATGTACGTGTGCCTGTACGCGCACCTATACGTGTGCTTGTATGCGCTCTTGTACGTGTGCCTCTATGCGCATTTGTACGTGTGCCTGTACGTGCACCTGTACGTGTGCCTCTACGCGCACCTGTACGCGTGCCTGTACGTGCACGTGCACGGGTGCCTGTACGCGCATGTGCACGAGTGCGTGTACGCACACGTGCACGCGTGCCTGTACGCGCACGTGCATGTGTGCCTGTACGCGCACGTGCACGCGTGCCTGTACACGCACGTGCACGCGTGCCTGTACGCACAGGTGTACGTGTGCCTGTGCACGCAAGTGTACATGTAGGTGTACGTGCATGTGTACATGTAGGTGTACGTGCATGTGTACATGTAGGTGTACGTGTACGTGTACGTGTACGTCTACGTGTACGTGTACGTGTACGTGTACGTGTATGTGTAGGTGTACGTGTAGGTGTATGTGTATGTGTCTGTGTATGTGTATTTGTATGTGTATTTGTATTTGTATGTGTATGTGTATGTGTATGTGTATGTGTATGTGTATGTGTATGTGTATGTGTATGTGTATGTGTATGTGTTTATGTATGTGTATGTGTCTTTGTATGTGTACACATATGTGTATGTGTATGTGTATGTGTATGTGTATGTGTATGTGTATGTGTATGTGTATGTGTATGTGTATGTGTATGTGTATGTGTATGTGTATGTGTATGTGTATGTGTATGTGTATGTGTATGTGTATGTGTATGTGTATGTGTATGTGTATGTGTATGTGTATGTGTATGTGTATGTGTATGTGTATGTGTATGTGTATGTGTATGTGTATGTGTATGTGTATGTGTATGTGTATGTGTATGTGTATGTGTATGTGTACGTGTATGTGTATGTGTATGTGTATGTGTATGTGTATGTGTATGTGTATGTGTATGTGTATGTGTATGTGTATGTGTATGTGTATGTGTATGTGTATGTGTATGTGTATGTGTATGTGTATGTGTATGTGTATGTGTATGTGTACGTGTATGTGTATTGTATGTGTATGTGTATGTGTATGTGTATGTGTATGTGTATGTGTATGTGTATGTGTATGTGTATGTGTATGTGTATGTGTATGTGTATGTGTATGTGTATGTGTATGTGTATGTGTATGTGTATGTGTATGTGTATGTGTATGTGTATGTGTATGTGTATGTGTATGTGTATGTGTATGTGTATGTGTATGTGTGTATGTGTATGTGTATGTGTATGTGTATGTGTATGTGTATGTGTATGTGTATGTGTATGTGTATGTGTATGTGTATGTGTATGTGTATGTGTATGTGTATGTGTATGTGTATGTGTATGTGTATGTGTATGTGTATGTGTATGTGTATGTGTATGTGTATGTGTATGTGTATGTGTATGTGTATGTGTATGTGTATGTGTATGGTATGTGTATGTGTATGTGTATGTGTATGTGTATGTGTATGTGTATGTGTATGTGTATGTGTATGTGTATGTGTATGTGTATGTGTATGTGTATGTGTATGTGTATGTGTATGTGTATGTGTATGTGTATGTGTATGTGTATGTGTATGTGTATGTGTATGTGTATGTGTATGTGTATGTGTATGTGTATGTGCATGTGTATTTGTATGTGTATGTGTATGTGTATGTGTATGTGTATGTGTATGTGTATGTGTATGTGTATGTGTATGTGCATGTGTATGTGTATGTATGGTATGTGTATGTGTATGTGTATGTGTATGTGTATGTGTATGTGTATGTGTATGTGTATGTGTATGTGTATGTGTATGTGTATGGTATGTGTATGTGTATGTGTATGTGTATGTGTATGTGTATGTGTATGTGTATGTGTATGTGTATGTGTATGTGTATGTGTATGTGTATGTGTATGTGTATGTGTATGTGTATGTGTATGTGTATGTGTATGTGTATGTGTATGTGTATGTGTATGTGTATGTGTATGTGTATGTGTATGTGTGTATGTGTATGTGTATGTGTATGTGTATGTGTATGTGTATGTGTATGTGTATGTGTATGTGTATGTGTATGTGTATGTGTATGTGTATGTGTATGTGTATGTGTATGTGTATGTGTATGTGTATGTGTATGTGTATGTGTATGTGTATGTGTATGTGTATGTGTATGTGTATGTGTATGTGTATGTGTATGTGTATGTGTATGTGTATGTGTATGTGTATGTGTATGTGTATGTGTATGTGTATGTGTATGTGTATGTGTATGTGTATGTGTATGTGTATGTGTATGTGTATGTGTATGTGTATGTGTATGTGTATGTGTATGTGTATGTGTATGTGTATGTGTATGTGTATGTGTATGTGTATGTGTATGTGTATGTGTATGTGTATGTGTATGTGTATGTGTATGTGTATGTGTATGTGTATGTGTATGTGTATGTGTATGTGTATGTGTATGTGTATGTGTATG